>CM053593.1:157582577-157623977 GCA_028646575.1 Pseudocheirus occidentalis | reverse complement strand
TCCCGCTGCCTCCTTGCCCTGGGAGCAGTTTGGCCGGACCCGCTCTTCTCCTCCCCAGTTAGCAAAATCCACTGACCTTTCTCTTAGCCTTTTTGTCTTCTGGCCTGATAAATGTGGTAACTCTACCTCCAGTGCAGCAGATCTGCTCTCCTATAGCCGCGGTTCCCCGCCCGATGCCCCAGGGCCTGAGCCAGCTGGGTTTGGGCCGGGGGTCCCAGACTGCTGCGAAGAGCCCCGCCTGCTGCGCTGCCTGTAGCAGCAGATGTGCTTTCTGTCTTGTGGAGAGTTTTGGAGCTTGAAAATCTGTTTAGAGTCCCATTTTATGAGTTTTTTAGCGTGTTTGTGTGGGAGCTGTGGTCCTTTGCTGCTTCTACGCCGCCATCTTGGCTCCGCCCCCCCTCCTCATTGGCTTTTTAAGCCTCTTTTGCTGTTTGAGTTAATCTATTTTTTAAGATGTTATTTTCTTTAGTCAGGTTGTTGACTTGCTTTTCAAGATTTTCTTGGCATCATTCTCATTTTGCTTTCCAATTTTTCCTCCACTTCTCTTATTTGGTTTTCAAAATCCTTCTTAAGCTCCTCTATGGCCTGTAACCAATTCATATTTTTCTTGGAAGCTTTTGGTGCAGGAGTTCTGACTTCGTTGTCTTCCTCCCATTCCATGCTTTGATCCTTTTTGTCCTCAAAAAAGAAATCTAAAGTTGGATTGCTGTGCTTGCTTTGCTTCCTTTGCTTGCTCATATTGCCACTCAATTACTTGACTTTTGAGCTTTTTGCCACAGTACGACTGTGCATCCAGAGAGGATAGCTTTGTCCCAAAATCTGGGGATTTTGCAAGTGCCAGAGCTATTAGTTGGGTACCCTCTCTGAGGCCTCCACAGGCTCTGGCACCTGGTCACACACCCCAGGACCTCCACCCAAGCAGGTTAAAGCAAGAGCAGTTACCTCTCAGAATGGTCACTTGGGGCCCTACAATCTGCAAGCCAGGAGCTCTGAAGCAGCCACGTGGAGGCAGCTGCACAGCTGCCCTCAACTGAGCTGCTTCTCCCTTCTAGGGGACAGAGGCCGGACTGCACCTGTTCCCAAAGTCCACACTGACCTTTTACTTTGCCTTTGGAATTTGTGAGTTGATAATTCTGGAACCAGCCACAGCTACTGGTGATCCATTCTCCCAAAGTCCCTCCAGCCACAGCTGATCAGGCTGCCCTGGGGCTAAAACCATGTGGGCACTGCGATGGACCCTTCCTGTCCTGCTGGGTTACTTTCAGCGGGAGATTTGTTTTTGTCACTTTGTGGGTTCTGTAGCTTTAAAGTTTGTTTAGAGTCATATTTTATAGGTATTTTAGGTGGTTATAGGGGGAGTTCATAGAGTTTTACTGCTTCTACACCACCATCTTGGCTCTGCCCCAATTCTCCCCATTCTTAAGAAACTTTCATTAGACCCAACCATCTCCTTAACCTGTCATCCTGTGTTTCTTTTCCAGTTCTTGACCAAACTCCTAGAAAAACTGTTTATACTCCCTGCCTCTGCTTTATCTCCCCTCATTCACTTCTCAGTTCTTTGTATTCTTGCTTTCTAGCCTAATTACTCAAGTCATTACTCTCTCCAAAGTTACTAGTGATCATTTATTAACAAACCTGATGGTCTTTCTTCAGGCCTAATTCTTCTTCTATAGTATTTGTTACTAGTGATCACCCTGTCTTACCTAGATACTCTGTCCTCTTTAGCTTTTTATGACACTCTTCTCTCCTGAGTCTCATCCAATCTTTCTGATGACTCCTTGCTAACTTATCATTCATCCATCCATCCAATTTGTTTCCAGGTATGGTTGTTCCCTAAGGCTTTGTCCTGGATCCCCTACTCTTCTTTCTCTGTACTCTCTGGTAACCTTATCAACTTCCATGGGTTTAATAATCCACTCCAGGTAGATGACTAACAGATCTGTATAGCCAGCCTCAGGTTCTCTTCCTGAATTTCACTCCCTCATCTCTAGTTGTCTTTCAGACATTCAAGAGATCTTGGAGATACCTCAAACTCAGCCTATCTAAAACATAATTCATGTTTAACCTTCATACTTATCCTTTTTCACTGTTACCTATTTTTAGGCACCCCTGTTGTTCTGGCGGTCCAAGTTCATAACCTTGATTTTATTCTTGACTCACTTCTCTGCCTCATCCCACATATCCAGTTAAAATATAATCATCTTATGAGTATGACAGCTTCATTAATTGTATTTGTATCTTCAAGGCCTAGCACAGTGCTTGGCACTCAGTAGTTGCTTAATAAATACTTGCTGGTTGACAGAAACAGCGTCACAGCTGGCAACCTAGTCTCACTTGCCTTCTGAAGTTCAAGGTCCTTCAGACAACATGATGTCTCTACTAAAGCTTTCTTTAAAATCCTGAAGAAAATAGAAAAACAATAATAGTGAAAGTAGAAAACATTAAATTTATTCTAAGAAAGTCAGTGAAAAAACCATCTTACGTAGTTCTTTTTTCCTCTCTGTAGTTTCATTTGGATATGGTTGATATTTAACTTTTATATGTTGTTCAGTCGTTTTCAGTCATGTCCAACTTTTTGTGACCCCATTTGAAGTTTTCTTCGCGAAACTACTGGAGTGGTTTGCCATTTCCTTCTCTAGCTAATTTTACAGATGAGGAAACTGAGGCCAACAAGGTTAATTGCCTTGCCTAGGGCCACACAGTTAGTGTCTGAGGTCAGATTTGATCTCAGGAAGATGAGTCTTTCTGACTCCAGGTCTGGCATTCTAACTACTGCACCACCTAACTTTTATTTAGTGTTTCTATAAACACTCAAGTGTTATCAATAACCTCATAATATATAAATATTCTAATGATGCAGATCACAGCTCCTCTGTCTTGCCCATCTTGTAGGTTTTCCAGGGGTCATTAGGAAGTCTTCCTTGATTTCTTTATAACATTGTGAGAATATTAGTGAAAGTATGCAGGTTGTCTAATGGTCAGCCTTTGCAAGACATATTTCAACATATATAATTTAGGCATGGCTGGCTTTTATATATGTATTTCCTTTTGACAGCTGAAAACTTAGAAGATACAAATTTGGTGATTAATTACTTGGCACGTGTACAATTAGTTTAGAAAAAGACTGAGATTAATAAAATCTTAATCAACCATTCATTCTAATATTTTGGGTGTTTCTTATTATTAATGTGTTTTGTGGCTATTCCCTATAACCAATTAGGTACTTTGCAAACTTAAGATGTCTAACAAACTTGGCTTCTCATAGCAATGATTTTCTTCCAGTTTTGGGAATAGGTGGATGAAATTAATTGTTTACAAATTTTTTTTCACATAACCTTTATTTTCTGTTCCTCTCTCCTTTCTCCCCTCCTTCCCATTGGGAAAGAATAAGAAGATCTTTTAAACACATATGCATAGTTAAAGCAAAACAAATTCCCATATTGGGGATGTCCAAGTTTTATATGTCTCATTCTATATCTTTAGTTTGTTTTTCTCCATCAGCAGGTGGTAGAATTCTGCAACATTCCTCTTTTGGAATCAGTTGGTCATTGTATTCATGACAGTATTGTTACTGTGCCTCAAAGAGGTCAAAGAAACAGAAAAAGGACCCACATGCACAAAAGTATTTATAGCAGCTCTCAATATAGTGGCAAAGAAGTGAAAACTAATGTGGTACCCATCAATTGGGGAATGGCTTAGCAAATTATGGTATATGAATATTGGAAAATAGTATAGTGCCATAAGAAATGACAAAAGGGAAAGCCTCAGAGAAACATATCAAGACTTGTATAGATTGGGGGAGCTAGGTGGCACAGGGAATAATGCATCAGCCCTGGAGTCAGGAGAACCTAAGATCAAATGCGGCCTCAGACACTTAACAGAATAAACTAGCCGTGTGACTTTGGGCAAGTCACTTAACCCCAATTGCCCTACCTTCCCCTCTCCAAAAAGCAAAAAAAAAAAAAAAAAAAAGACTTGTATAGATGATGCAGAGTGAAGAGAACAAAACCAGAAGAACACTTTATACAATGACAACAATGTTATAAAGACAACTTTGAAAGACTTAATGAGTAACTGTGATTCCACAGATGATGAGGCAATCTCACTTCCTGAAAGAGAAGTGTGGTAGATTTAGGATGCAGAATGAAAAATATATTTTTGGACATGACCCTTGTGGGAATTTATTTTGCTCAATCATGCATCTTTGATATGAGGGTTTTTTTTTTTCTTTTTTTTTTCTTCAGTGAGGTGGGGAGGGAGTTAGGAAGGAAAGAAAATACATTCTTATCAACTGAATTTTTTTTTAATTTTGAAAAAAAGAAATAGCTTGATCAAACACCCTTGAATACAGTTTAACCATATTTTTATTCCTTGAAAAATTGAACATTTATATGTGTATATGCATATGTCTGTGTGTGTATTATGTATGTGTACACATGTATTTATATCACATTCTGGGAGCAATGAAAAAACATTATAGTTAGCATACTTTAGTCCCTGTAACATAAATAACTTCTAGTTGTTTCTTTTATATTTGTCTTTTTTGTGAAGTAGAGCTTTAATGAATTGATACTGTTTAGTAATTTCATATACTACCAAAAACACCTATAATTTATTGGTTCGTATTAGTTTTGAAGACTAAAAGGTAATTTGAATTTCTGTGTCTCAAAAAATAGCTTAAAATGGACAGAAATTTGTGGATTATGCCTACCATCAATGGAATGTATTTTGATTTTGAAATTTATTGAGTGTACTTAAACTCTTCTGAAGAACTTGTTTATCATAAATATATATATATGTGTGTGTGTGTGTATATATATATATATAAACAGTTTATTATTGTTTATTATTTCAGCATGTATTATTCTGGAAGTGTTAATCTGTTTTGTAGTCAGCACTAGTAGCAGCAGTGAGGAAGCTTCAGAGTTGGGCTGTGTCTCAGTAAAATAGTATGGCCAGTATACTTCTGCTCTATCTCATGAGAAAGAAGTAACTAAACTAATTAAAATAATATTGACAATGTAATTTAGAATATATATAAATATGACTGATAAGACTGTATTATTTTATTTTAAGTTAATTTAAAACACCAGTTAATGGAGTTGCTTTAGTGTACTTTAAAGACTACATAGTTATCAGCATGTGAATTTAATTCACTTTGTCAGCTGGACACTTCATGTGGTTGAATTACTGTTTAAGTAAGTCATAATGATATAGAGGGTTGGCTAAATGCCAATGACAGCTTTTTTGGTATCATCTAGGGGAGTTTGGTTCTTTTTCATGTCTTGTTTGGTTTTTCTAGGAATCATATCTACCTGATTATTATCTCTTTCTGGAATTTAAATCTCTTTATCTAATAATCTAAAAAATCAGCTAATGATGAAGACACTATTTATTAAATAGATACTGTGTGCTATGCAAGAGTTAAGTGGTATAGTGGCATAGTGGATAGAGCACTGGGCTTGGAATAAGGAAGGCTTATCTTCATGAGTTCAAATGTAACTTCAGATACTAGCTTTGTGACCCTAGCTGGGCAAGTCACTTAACTCTGTTTGCCTCAGTTTCCTAATCTGTAAAATGTAAAAATCTGGAGAAGGAAATGGCAAAGCACTCCAATATCTTTGCCAAGAAAACCCCAAAATGGGGTTACAAAGAGTCAGACATGACTGAACAACAATTACAAACATGTGCTAAGCAGACTAAAAATGGCCTAAAATCACCAGTCAAGAATGCTTCTTGAAACTTTGAAATTATCTCACTAACTGAATCTGCAAATATATATATAGTAGATTCCTTAAGGACAAAAACAGTATCTTTTGTATAGTGTACTACAATTATGCTATATTAAACCCATATATTCCTTCTTTTATAGTTGACTATTCTTTCTAGGTTTCCTGGATCAACCCTGGTATTAAATTGTTTATCCTGATAAACAATTGAAATACCCCAGAAATTCCACTATTTTAGAAAATTAATCAAGTCAGTAACAGAGGCAATATGGAGTAGTAGATATGGTGTTGGGCTTGGAGTCAGGTAGACTTGATTCAAATCCTGCCTGTGGCACTTAATAGTTTTATATTACTGAACAAGTCAGTTATCCGCTCAACCTCAGTTTCTTTAACTTTAGCAAACAGGCTGCAAGTATTATGTTTACCAAGTGACAGGCCCTTGTACCCCTTGAAATATGAATAAAATTTTACAATCCTTGCTTTTAAAGAGCTTACATTGTAATGGGGGAAAGACACACACATAAAAGCAGGCTGAGTTGGGCCAGGGGAGTTGGGCAGGTTAGGGGAACTTTGTGGTGTGGTGACTTGTAGAGTCTTAGCACTCTAACCCTTAGAGTCTTCTAGAGACTTGTAGAGAGCACAGCCAGGAGGGGAATAAAGCGTGACCAGAGATCTGGCATGGCAGAGGGCTGTTACGGGATAAAGAGCTCTCAGATGTTGAGGGAAGTTCCAGAGTGAGAAGGTAGGCTGCGTCATGGTGACAAAGTCCAGGAAAGTCAGAAGCACAGCTGGACAAGAGATGATAACAATACCCATCTCACAGTGTTGGGGTAAGAGTGGGATAACATATGTATAAGATGCTTTGTCAGTTTTAAAGCAATATAAAGGCAAGCTTTTATAATCACAGTTAAAAAGGGTGTATATCACAAAAGATTGAGAACCATCAATTGAGTGCTTTATTAACCCATACTGAGTATACCAATGCCTTTATACGCGTGCATGTGTTGTATCCCATTTTAGTATCGTGAGGGCAATATGTTTTGACAACTTTCTTTGTTTTTAGTTTTAAAGGCCACAAATATAATATTAACCTGCACTAATATAAAAATCAGCTCATTTGTGGCAACATAGTAAATTTGATTAACCATGTAGGTTAGTTTTTGTTTGAAAAAATATCACTAGATACCTAAGTCCCTAGCCTTCTATATAATGAGTGATGGAAATTACTGAAAAGAAAACTTGTTTTGGAGCCCTTGAGTATTATATGCAGGTTGGATATTACATAACTAGATTATCAATTCCTCAGTTTCAGGAATGTATTAGTGTCAGAAGCATCATGGTGCAAATAGCAAGCATTCAGTAAAAATCTGTTGAATGTGTGGAGTGTAGTAAAATTCCATTCCTTACCAGCAAGTTACTTTTTCTAGACCCTTTAAATGGTGCATGTGCTACATGGTGTATTCAGGATCCAGTAATCTTAAGACAATGTTTGTGGATAAATTCAGCACTTATTATAAGCAGGAAGTAGTGGCATTTGATATTTTTCCTTCTCTCTGCTCTTCTTTGTAGATAAGATGCTCCGAGTCATTTGCAGTGCTCTTCAAAAGAAAAAGCTCTAGTGCTCTACTCTTGCCATACTACCAAACTTCTTTGATTTTGTTTTGGTGCTGAAACACTGGAAGAATTGCATGTAGGCTCTAAGAGGAGGATCTTTCCCTTTTTAATTTTATCATTCTATGTGAATGGAACGAGTTTTGTGTCTTATTGCCCACCCTATTTTAAAGCTGCTTCACCACCTTCTAAACTGCTTAATGAATCGGGCCCTTTGCCAATGAGCCACACAGCCAATTCTTGCCAAGAGCTGGTTGAAAGCTGTGCCGTGCATGTAGCAGGAATGGCACAAGAAGACAGCCATCGTGGTCAAGTGCCATCCACATTTTATCATGGTGCCAACCAAGAACTTGACCTGTCCACCAAAGTGTACAAAAGAGAGTCAGGAAGCCCATATTCTGTTTTAGTGGACACCAAAATGAGCAAACCACATCTCCACGAAACAGAAGAACAACCTTTTTTCAGGGAAACCAGATCAGTGGCTGAAGTCCGTACTGTTAAAGAAGACCAGGAGAACTCTGATGACATGGAAGAAGAAGAGGAAGAGGTAACTTATAAAAGGGAACAGATTATTGTAGAGGTAAACCTTAACAACCAAACATTAAATGTTTCTAAAGGGGAGAAGGGTGTTTCCTCTCAGTCCAAAGAGACTCCAGTTCTTAAAACGAGCAGTGAGGAGGAAGAGGAAGAAAGTGAGGAAGAGGCCACTGATGATAGCAATGACTATGAAGAGAATGAACGGCAAAAGAAAAAGGAGAAGAGAGTGGAGAAAGTCAGTGTTGCACAAAGGAGAACAAGGAGAGCTGCATCAGTTGCTGCAGCTACCACTTCCCCTACACCCAGAACAACCAGAGGCCGTAGGAAAAGCGTAGAGCCTCCTAAGCGTAAGAAGAAGGCTGCAAAGGAGCCAAAGGCTCCAGTGCAGAAAGCTAAGTGTGAAGAGAAAGAGACTTTGACTTGTGAGAAATGTCCCAGAGTGTTTAATACACGCTGGTACTTGGAGAAGCACATGAATGTCACTCATAGGCGCATGCAGATCTGTGACAAATGTGGCAAGAAGTTTGTCCTGGAAAGTGAGCTGTCCCTTCATCAGCAAACAGACTGTGAAAAAAACATCCAGGTAGGTTTGGTCAACAAGAAGGGAATTCTAGAGTAATACTTAGCTCTCCAAACTTTCCTGATATTCGCTCAAGAGAATAGATAGTAGAGACTAGAGTAAGTTTTCTACAATTGTGTATTTTAATCTTTCAACACTAGGGTCTCATATTTTAGAGTCAAAACTTTAAATATATAAACTGACCCCAAAATTTGGGAGTTTGAGAAGAAAGCTGTATTGTAAATTATGATCTAATTTGGTACTTAGTTGGTCATCTTTTCAGTCAAATTCTGTATCTTAGAACATTTATTATGTATAGTTTAGGGCAGGGTGGGGAACCTGCCGCCTTGAGGCCACATGTGGCCCTCTAGGTCCTCCAGTGCAGCCCTTTGACTAAATCTAAACTTCACAGAACAAATCCTTCTATTAAGATCCTGTGAAGTTTGAATTCAGTCAAAGGGCCGTACTTGAGGATCTAGAAGGCCACATGTGGCCTCAAGGCGGGTTCCCCACCCCTGGTTTAGGGTCTTAAAGGTTAGAGGTCATAGGGAGGTGTCAGGTAGAGGGAAAGAAAAGGGGAAGGGTTTTATTCTCTGTTTAAGAGTGCCAAATTTGGGTACAGTGGAGGGAATAACATCCTTAATGATTTCAAGTAGAGATAAAAATAAAAAAGATTTCCAGGAATGAGCTCATTTTCACCAGTGGAGAGCTAACAAGAATAAATTTGAAACTAAGCCCATGAGAATAGCTTGAACTTTAAAGGTTAAATTGGTTGAAAATTACATTGTAGTTTATTTACCTCAAGTTTCAGTACAGTGTTGTTAATCAGTAAGGTAACGAAACTAATCAACTATCATAGTAGGGTTTGAAAGTGTTTTGATTAATAACATTGGATTCCTTTATGTGTTTTCATGAGTACATACTAATTGAATATTCACTGAAAGCTAAACCTGTTTTAAAGATTCCTCCTTTTTGGGATATGCATAATGGAAACATTTTAAACCTTTTGAAAGAATGAATTTATTTTCCGAGAGACTTTTATCAAGTTGCTAATAGGAATAACTTTCTGTCTTCAACCCCACTTCTTGCCCTCCAACAGCTGAAATCTTTGCTTTACTTTATTTTTATGCAATTTTAAAAATTTGTGATCTTTTATCTTTATATCACCTTCATTTCTGAATATATTCCAGCCCTGATTCAGTGGCCCATCCCTTTTAACAAAGGATAAAAAGAAAAAGAAAAAAAAATCTGCTTTTGTTTTAAGAGAGAAGTGTTTTGACTATAAAGTTTGATCTGAATTATCCTGAACAAAGAGAATAAATATAGCATAATGCTGCACCGTAGGGGTAAAATCGAAATCCTGTAACTATTGATTTATGATAAATATTGAAAATTGTCACGATCTTCATAAGCATCCTTCATTCTTCTGATTTTATATTAAACTTCAGGAAAGTATAGCTTGCAAGAAGATACCAAGGAAGTAGTTTTTAAAAAATAATTGTTACCTTGCCGGATGTTAATTGTGCATACAAACTGTTTGTAGATCTTGCTGACTTAGTGAACAAAATCTTTTAGAAAAACAGAACCTTGTTGTGCTTTGTTCTTACCTATAGAAACTTGTGCTTCTGGTGATAGGAGAGATGGTAAAAATCATAACTACTTGTATGTAGAATGTTACAGTATTTTTCCATAGAAGTCTGTTGGGTAAGTTGTAGCTTTTCTTAGAGCAATATATTAGCACTTAATAGATGTTTCTTGTCAATTCCGCCCAGACTTGTTTTTGATGAGACCTAATGTTTTTGGATTCTTTAGTTTAAGTGCTAGCCTAATTACTGTGTTTATGTACCCTGGATCTTAATGATTCCCAAGAACTTTCTGGACTTGATCTTTACCAGAAGCATTTTGTTCAGATATAGTTCCTGCTAAGTATATTTGTAGGTAAGAGAGAGGTCACCATTGATTTCAGTGGTAACTCAAATGCCAAGAGATGGGCTGGTACAAGGATAGTACTGCAACAAGAGAAGTCTGAAATTTATATTGGAAAAGTGGTGTTGTAGTTCATCAAATTACATTGATGAGTTTGTATTAAACTGTGTCAAAGGGGAGCATTTAATAGTTCTAATTAGTTTGATGAAAAAGGGCTATAGAGTGAGTTTTAAATTATCCATTTTGATAGAGTGGAAAGGTAGCATTGTTGTTCAGTATACATTATGTGGGATTTTGTTTTTTCTCTACAATATATTTATTATCCTAATAATACTTTCTTTAGCTATTATTAAGATTGGTTCAGATACCCTTAGCATACACCAACTGGGCTTACAAAAAAAGTGGCGCAGAAGCATGTTGAAAGACCAGAAAAATCTAGTTGCTCTGACTAGTGCACAGTTTGCATATTAAGGATTTGGAGTTCATTCTGCAAAAGTTAGTTGTCTATGCCACTAATAAGATAGTAGCTAGGCAGCGCATATCTCAATACAAGGGCAACTACTCATTTCTTCTTGCCTTGATTTGTGTTGTTGTTGTTGTTGATGAGTTGTTTCAGTCGTGTCTAATTCTTCTGGAGAAGGAAACATCAAACTACTCCAGTATCTTTGCCCATAAAACCCCAAATGGGGTTGCATAAAGTTGCTTTAGTTTAGTTGTAGTTAATAAATCTCCCAAAGTGTATCTCAGTGATGAGGCTAAGTAAATAGAAAATATAGAGCATTTGGTATTTGGGAGAAATTTAGTTAGGATCTGAGGTCCATTGGGGATTGGGTTTCTCTGGATTTGTGGCTTCTGCCATGAATTAAAAACTCACATGTTCCTTCTGCCAGCAGGCAAATGCAGCTTCTTGTGAGCTGTAAATTAAGTTTCTTTCTGTTTATCCCACTCACATAGTGCGTTTCCTGTAACAAATCATTCAAGAAGCTCTGGTCCCTTCATGAACATATCAAGATTGTCCATGGATATGCAGAAAAGAAATTTTCCTGTGAGATTTGTGAGAAGAAGTTCTACACCATGGCTCATGTGCGGAAGCACATGGTTGGTGAGTTCTTCCTGCCACTACTTCTGTCCTCTTTATCCTCTTATACTTGTAATTTTCCTTGTTTACAAGACTTTTCTTTCTGCCCACCATGGACCAAGATTGGGAGAGCTGCCTTATCTCAATCATCCTTGACTTATTGAAACTAATGAAAAAAGTCTTGAGTCCTTCCTATAAGCATCAAACAATAGTTCTTTTTTTAAAAAAGATTCTTGATTTCTTTTGTTTTTATATCACCTTCATTTCCAAATATATAAAAAATTGAGAAGGAAAAGAAGCAGCAAAATTAACCAACACATCAGCTGAGTCTGGCAATATATGCACTGCCCACATCAGTAGTTGCCCACTTCTCCAGCAGATAGAGAAAAGGTACATTTTCCCATCTCTTCTTTGGAACCAAGCTTGGTCACTATAACTGTAGGGTTCAGTTTCTTTTTGTTATTGTTCTTTCCACTCACATTGTTGTAGTCATTATGTATATTGTTTTCCTTGTTCTACTTACTTCACTTTATATCAGTTCATATAAGTCTTGCCAGTCTATAAATATTTTTAGTGGAAAATGGGGCTTTTCTTTCTACCTTCGACCTCATCTTTGGTTGGATTGAGATCTTTGGGTCAAAGATGTGGATGTTTCAGTGACTTTCTTAGCATAATTTCAAATTGCTTTCCAGAATGGTTGGATCACCTCATAGCTCCACCAATAGTTTATTAATGTGCCTGACTTTCCTCAGCCTTTCTAACATTAATTATTCGGATCTTCTGTCATCTTTGCCAGTTTGCTGACTGTGAGGTGAAATCTCAAAGTTGTTTTGATTTGCATTTCTTTTACTATTAGTGATTGAGAGCAGTCTTTCATATGGTTGTTAATATTCTTCTTTTGAGAACTATTGTATCTTTTGACCACTTTATCTACTAAGAAATAACTCTTAGTCTTATACATTTGTATTAGGTCCCTATATATCTTGGGCATAAAAGAGATGTTTGACATGAATATTTATTTCCCAGTCAGTAGCTTTGCTTCTAATCTTAGTGGCACTGATTTTTATTATTGCAAAAGCTTTTTGATTTCATGGAATTGGAATTATCTATTTTATCTTTTTATCTGATTGCTTCTCTCCCTTGTGTGATAAGAATTCTTCCCCTAGCTGTAGCTGTGAAAGTACTTGATCTGATTCTCTTTTAATTTTTCTGTGGTGTGACCTTGAGTATTTAGTTCACCACACAACACTTATTTTATGGTATGGTTCGCTCCCCTTTTAAATATCATTTGTTCTCCTACTCAGGATATTATCATTAATGGCTACAAATTAATTCAAGAAATGGGGATATAGTTTTATAATAGTAGGACATATGTTTTTTCCTACATTATGTTTTGGGTGAATTTAGTATTCTGAGTATAAATACATTCTGTGTTGCAGCACATACAAAAGACATGCCATTTACATGTGAAACCTGTGGAAAGTCTTTCAAACGCAGTATGTCGCTCAAGGTGCATTCCCTGCAGCATTCTGGAGAAAAACCCTTCAGGTGTGAGGTGAGGAAATTGCCACTATGTTGAAGATAAGCAGAAGGAAGTGGCCTTGGGATATTTGGCACTATTTATTGAGGAGAAGATGTATAACTCCGTTCAAGACTATGTTTCTATAAAACCTTCAGAAATACATCATTGGCAATATGTTTAATCACTACTTAAATAGGACTCTATATTTTTGTGGGGTGTGTGTTGTCTATATAACTTAAAATCTTATTTCAACATACTACTAACATGCCCTATTATTAAGCTTCTTGGGTGAAGTCTATATTTAAGAGATGATGAAATTGCCATTTTTATCACTTTATGGCAAATTCCGTTTCTGCCTCCAGTAGTAGAGCTTGGTTCAATACACCGAACTGACATTATTTGGGACTTTTTGCTCCTTTGTTCATTAGTAATCCACTTGTAGACAAAGCAAAATAGGTGATACCAGGAGGTTCCCATTTTGAGTTGAACATAACTCAGTCTCACAGAAAATGTTAGGATGTGCTGAGATGGACAAGTTTTTGTTATATACACCACTGCTTAAGTATAGCTGTTGTACCCATTATCTAGTACGATTCAAAGATTATCTTTGCTGTGTCTAATACAGAACTGTGACGAAAGGTTTCAATACAAGTACCAACTTCGCTCCCACATGAGTATCCACATTGGACACAAACAGTTCATGTGTCAGTGGTGTGGCAAGGACTTCAATATGAAACAGTACTTCGATGAGCACATGAAAACACACACTGGTAAGGATTTCTTTATAAAGGTACAAATACTTTGTATCTGTGTGATTTATGACCTTATAGAATAGGGGTGGGACAGCTACCTGCTTAACTCTAAATCAGAAACTTATATCATACAGATGTAACCCTATGTTAAACAAAACTGATATAATACTGATTTTTAAATAAATATTGGGACATGATTATTCATTTGAAAAAAAGGATTATTGATTTATTGAAGTAGGTACCCCAGAGTTTCATTAAATAATGAACTATTGTAGTTTAGAATGATAAGATTTATCAAAATTATGTTTGTACACAACTTTTCAGGAATATTTATTAAATAAAATGAGATATGGCTATATTGGTTTTAAAAGTGATTTGTGTATTTATAAAAACATATGGAAAGCATAGGATTTGATAGCATTGACTTGAACTAGACATCTTGTGAGCAGATTACTATCCATAGCCATAATTCTACCAAAACAAAAAATCCTGAGATTACCATATAAACCCTATTATATTCCCTTAATCTTTATTTGTCCATTTGGGGCAGTTCTCTTTAGCGCTTATTGAGCAATGTTTATTATTTATTTACAAATTGCAAGTTTTCTAAAGTAAATCTACTTGTCACCATTTAGATTATTCAGTAAAATAATAGCTCTAGAACCTCAAATTAGTTTGAAGAACTTCTTGTCTTTAGGTAAATCAATATTTATATGAAAGGAAGGGAGAAGGGGAGAGAAGAGGTAGGCTGGCTTGGCTTGATTTCTAAACAGGGATGGTCAGAGAAATATTTCCTCTTGTGGAATGTTATGGATATACTTGGTGTGCTAAAGTATTAGGGTAATTTTAAGCTTATTAAAGCTTGGCTTCAGTTGGCTTATTTAAATTTATTAAAGCTTAATTATTAAAGACTTTTGGGACAACTTGTATTATTATGAGAAGATCCTGTCAAAATTTAATAATTAAAAGTGGTTGCAGAACAGTGTTTAGCTAGCCAAAAGGCATTTCAGAAAATGGATGACATTCTGAAGCCTTTAAGTCCAACTGAATAGCAGAATATAACAAACAGCTTACCTAACGCTCATTTTAGAACTAAGTGCTGTATGCCAGATGTTAAGGATATAAAACCAAGAATAAAACAGTCCCTACTTTCATGGAGATTATGTTCTACCAGGAGAGACAACGAGACAACACATACACATATAAATATTTACAAAATATACACAAAATAATGCAAGGCAGTTTTGAGAGCTAGGGCACTAATAGCTGGGATCATGAAAGACTTCATGTAGTTTATCGTATGTCAGATAAGTTTTGAAAAAATTATAAATTCTCACAGGTAAAAGGAGTATATTTCAGGTATGGCAGACAGCCAGTTCAAAGACATGTTTACTGGAAATGGTGTTTTTTGTGAAGAATAGCAAGTAGGCCAGTTTGTCAGGACCTTAGAAAATATGAAGGGAAGCAATATGTAATAAGGTTAAAGAGAAAGGTTGGGAACAGGTTGGGAAGGGCTTTGAAGGACAGTGAAGGAATAATAAATAGGGAACTACTGAAGTTTATTGGATAGAGGAGTGACATTGGTCAGATGTTGAATATAGGGAAAACATCTCTCAGTTGGCCATTCCCTGGTGTTTTTTCAACTGAGCTGGTAAATTTCTTCACTGTACCTTAAGAAAATCTCTCACAATTTAATCAGTCAGCCAGTATTTACTGAGTACTTACAAGGTACTTAGCATGATGCTTAGGTACTGTGAAAGGACACAGAAAAGATAGGACAGTTCTTCTGTCACCCCACCCCATCCAACTTTAATCTAATATTATTGGAAAGACAAGACAAATTTACATGAAATTATTTCAAATAACACATGACAGTATATAACTAAGTATGGAATTGTCTGATACAGATTATGAACATCAGAGAAGGGGAGATACCAGGTAAGGAAAGAATAATTTGGGAAGCCTTCACAGAGGAGGTGGGATTAGAACTGGGACTTGAAAAATAAGTAAGAGTGAAGATGGTCAAATTGAGAGTTTGAAGCTGGAAAGTGAGTGAGTGAGAACAAGGAGGTAGGGATGCTGATGATGGCTGGAATGAAGAGCTACTGAAAAATAATGAGAAATAATGTTGGATTCGTAGAATAGAGAAGTTTATAGAAATCTTTAAAGAAAAGAATTAGACTATAAAATGAAATTACTGAACTAGATAACCTGTTATAGCCCCTTCCAGATTTTACATCTTGAGAGCCTATGATAAATGAGAATCCATTGGAGGTTTTTGAACTCATAAATAACATAATGAAAGTGACAGTTTAAGAAAACATTGCTTGTAGGTTGAATTGGAGGGAGAGTGTCTATAATTGAGGAGGAAGCCATTATGATAATCCAGGAATTGAAGTAATGAGGGCCCAGGTGGTATCAATAGAAATAAGAAAGTATTGATACAAGAGATATTCTGAAGGAAAATGAGTAAGATTTGATGTGCAAACTGATTGGATGTATGCAAGATAAAAGGCAAGGTTGTGTCAAAGATGCCTGGGAAGTAGGGAGTTGAAACTGAGCATCTGGCAGAAGACAAATGGGGACATTTGGAGGGGGAATTGGTTATAGAGGAAGATGCTGAGTTTGATTTTTGGATATATAAATTTGAAATGGGGGGGCTATCAAAGTGATAATGTTCAGCCAGAAGTGGAAGATATGAGAATGGAGCTGAAGTGAAATTTACATTTCAAAGTCATCAGCATAGCATTGGCAAATGAAGTCATGAAAATGATTAAGTGATATGAGGGGAGAGACTTAGAAAAGAGCCAGAGGACCAAAAACTCAGAGGGAAGAAGAGACAGCAAAGGAAACAGGAGTGGCAAAAAAAAGATGAGAGAAAAATCCAGGAATAGTGTAGTTTCTAAAGGAAAAAGATAGAGAGAAACATACAGAAAGGTGGAAAGCAGACGTAATTAATTTTAAATACAGCAGAAAGGAAAAGAAAATGGATTTGTCAAAAAAGAGGTCACATTCAGGAGATGGGATATAAGTCAAGTTACTAGGGGTTAAAGAGGAATTATCTTAGGGAAGCTACATGGTGCAATGGAATGAGTGCAGGATAGAGTGAGAACAACCTGAGTTCAAATCCAGCCTCAGACAACAGATGTGTGACTCTGGGCAAGTCACTTAACACTTTTTGCTTTAGTTCCCTCATATATAAAATGAGCTGGAGAAGGAGATGGCAAAGCACTCCAGTATCTTTGTCAAGAAAAGCCTTGGACAAAACTGAAAACAATTAAGCAATGAAAAAATAGGGATTAGGTAGTGAGGGAAAATGGAAATATCAGCTATAGCACACTCATTTAAAGATTTTGGCAGTAAAAGGAAGGAGAGGAATTGAATAATAGAGGCATTGGGAGGTTTTTTTTAAAGAATCCAAAAATCAATTTTTTTAAGAATTTTAAATAGGAGAGACCTATGCATCTTTGAAGTGTTGGGAAAGGAACCCCTAGAGAGGAAAGACTGAAAATATTGGGAAGGAAGTAGATAAATGTGAAAACAAAATACTCTTTCAGGATAGAATGGGACCAACAATGGTTAGCTTTGTAGAAAGGGTCTTCTCTTTTGAGACAGGAAAATAAATGTGGGACCAGTATGAGTCTAAAGATTGTGTTGAGTGGAACATGTTGCACAGGCCTGAACATTGAATGGTGTGAATCTCGGTGAAATGACCAAGTTTTTCTGAGTGTAGCTTGAGGGAAATAAAGGATTATAAATCAGATTGGATACTTGAAAAAAGTAGAGATAGAATAAAATAATCTTTGTAAGAAGTTCTTTGAAGAATCAGCTAGTAAAGAATAAAATAATTGCTGAATATCGTCAGGGGATTAGTTTAAATCTGATTCATAGATTTTTGGTAGACCAGTTGCTTGAGTCTGTATCTTTCTGTAAAGTAGTAACTCTCTAGCTTGGGAATCCAGAATGGAGAAAAAAGTACAGTGAGGTTGATCTAGTTTTGAACATTGGCTCAGTGGAAAAATCCCAAAGATATGGGAACCTCAGGGGTAACATTGTATTGGTTTAAGAAACATTGATTGAATACCTTTGTGAAGAGTCACTATAATCATGGAAACCAAGTTGATAAGAAATCTAGTTTAGTTAGGTAGATATTTAAAAAGCTAATGGACTTGGTGAAGAAAGAGTATTTGAATGACTGAAGGCTCAGATATAGACAAAAACCAAGTTAAGGCGGAGACAGAACTATATAATCACAACTTTATTTCTTTTATGGTGAGGGTGAAGAAGTAAAAAAAAAGAAATGAGAAACAGGTCTGGGTAAAAGGAATTTTGGCCAAAATGGAATAATACTTTTCTAAGGCACAGTGGAGCAGAATAGTACTCAAGAGGACTGATTGCAGAGATGAAACTGTGTGTGATCGAGTTGTATGGATATGTCAGTTAAGACAGTAGGAATGAGAGATTATGGCTAGAGTAGCAGGTATAGAGAACAGGAATGAAATAAACAGTTAAGTGAGAGAAGGGAGACACATTAGAACTAGAGGGACTTCAGATCATCTAATCCAGCTTCCAGTCATTTTGCAGATGAGGTAACTAGGCAGTTAGGTGGCAGAATAGAGTAGACTCGTGTACCAGGTATTATATAAAGAAATACAATAGAAGGCAGACTTTTTCTATAGGAAATTCTCAACTAAGCTTGTGAAACCTCAATTATATGTAGTTGAGATAACAACTAGAAACTACTTATAAGTGTACTTAGAAGAACTGGACAGGAAGGAGTTGGTCTGTGGGTGAAGTTCAGTAAAACATTAGAATAGCTTTGCTAGAAAGCATTAGAACAGCATGCCAAAAACTACTACTTTAGCCAGCTTCTTTTACTTAATGCACTTGATACCTTTGACATAAGTTTTATTTTACTTTTAACTGCTCTAGTGTCATCAGTCCCAAATTTGGAAGTTTATGATTACTAGCATAGAGTTTGGTATATTTTGATAAGGTTGGACTTAATATTTTTTAATCAGGAAATGTTGCTTGTACAGAATACCCGCAGCTGCAGTTTAATGTGTTCATTGGTTTTTGTCTTTTTATCACCTTAGGAGAGAAACCTTTTATCTGTGAAATCTGTGGCAAAAGTTTCACCAGCCGCCCAAACATGAAGAGGCACCGAAGAACTCACACAGGCGAGAAACCCTATCCATGTGATGTGTGTGGCCAGCGGTTTCGCTTCTCCAATATGCTCAAGGCACACAAGGAGAAGTGTTTTAGGGTTACCAGCCCTGTGAACATCCCACCTGCTGTCCAGATCCCACTTACAACTTCCCCAGCCACCCCAGTTCCTTCCATTGTGAACACACCCACAACCCCTACCCCACCAATCAATATGAATCCAGTAAGCACTCTTCCCCCACGGCCCATCCCTCATTCCTTTTCACACCTTCACATTCACCCACATCATCCTCATCACCTCCCCATCCCTCCAGTCCCTCACTTACCCCCACCTCCAGCTCTCTTTAAGAGTGAGCCTTTAAATCACAGAGGCCAGAGTGAGGACAACTTTCTGCGACACCTGGCAGAGAAGAACAGTTCAGCACAACATCATTAACAAATATTTTCTTCAATCTGTTGTCCCTTGGGTATGTACCCACTTGAGAGGTTGCAAAGTGGGAGTTGATGAGATTGTCTATAGCTCTATCCCACTCCCTCTTAGCCTTCAGCAAAAGAGCCTTGTCATTGGCTTGGTGTGCCAGCAAATCCAAGTGAATGAATGAGAAGACTACCTTTGGCTCATAGAGAAGGATCATCGTAACCAGGGGAGCCAATGGAACTAAAGCCCAATATGCTTTTTACTCATGACTTTTATAAATTTCAAATATTGAGACTTGTGTAATTTTATAATTTCATATCAGCTGATGAGGTATGCTTGCTTTTATATCCTGGACTTCTCCTCAAAGAGGGGACAGGCCTGGTTTCCTTTTACTAATCGGGAAGGCTGTGAGATTAATCCAGAGCATTAATTGTATCACTGTGTATTGTAAGAAAATTCTTTTCAGCTTTTGGTGCCAGCAACAGAGGTGGGCTGGCTACGTATCACAGTATATCAAGCATTATAGAGAAAGACAAAAATTTCTTGTTTGTGTAGCTCTCTCCTAACGCACTCTTTATTTTACTACAGAAATTATTTTAGAGTTTTTGTATAGACCTCTTTAGTAGTTACCTGTTTCTAAAATGAAAATGTATTTCAATAAGCGGTGTAATTTTTTTCAGTGTAGCTGGACCTATGTTGTAAAATAGAAAAATTTTTATAATCATCAAAATGTGATTCTTAAAGATGCATATAGCTTCTATAGTTAAAAGTTATCCTTACATCCGTACTACTCAAAGGTGCTTCAGAGACTAAATGTATCTGAGAAGGTCTCCAGGCCAGATTGCTGCAAAATTATGTTTTGCTTTCAGAACCTGGTATAAGTTATTTAGTAGTTTTAAAATCTCCACTTCCCACCCAAGTGTCTCTTAGGCTTACTGAACACGCTCCTTTACCTTAGGTAGAGTATTATATGAAATGTTTTTAAAAGAAATGGGTCTCTTTCCAAGGAAAACACCAATGAGCATACACGTTTTAAAAACGTGACAAGAGCTGCTCACCACCTAGAAAAAGACAGGGAGTGGAGGTTGTCTCATATCAGTTATGTCTGTTCCTCATTCTCATTAGGAACAGTGTTCATGTTTAACTTTTATGATATGACTAATTTGAAGCTCATATCATGTGCTGCTTGTTTTCAGGTTGCTTTCTTTTTCTGGAGTTGTTAGGAGAAGGAAAATTTCTAAACACAAATCACAAACATGATGTTGCTGATAGAGGCTGAAGAGACATTTAGATGAGAACATAAGCTGGTCATATGATTGAAAATGTCTTTTATCACTGGATATATCCACAACTTGGAGCTTTTCTAACGCGTAACATAATAGCAAGGGAAAACTCGTAAGACTTCACTGTCCTGTTCTAAGCAAACATTTCTTAAGTGGCCAATTTGAACAAGTAGTAGGGATAGCACACCTCTAATACTTTCAGCCTAGTAACTTTTCAGAGATTGATATAGTCTAGGAAGAATCAGCAGTTATTATAGGGAATGGTTCAGCAGAACGCCTTGCACATTGGTTATATTCAGCTGCTGAATGGCTCTTATTTTTTCCCTTCTATTTTAATTTAAATAGAACTGACTCTTACAGTAAGCTTAAAAATTGGTGTTCCCCCTCCTCAGAGACTTGAGATTTGGCTATCATTGTCTTCTTTTGTTTTGTGTTTTCTCTCAAAATTCTCCACTGTTTCTCTGCCTTCCCCCATATTTTCAAATAACTGCCTGTACCCACTACCCCAACATTTGAAGTTTCTTTTCTTTTTTTTAAATGTACAGTTGTGTTAAGAGGTTCTCTTCCAGCTCATGGGCTTTGTGTTATTACCTAAAACTGAGGGTTAAAGTCCCAGTTTTAAAACACCACATTCTTTTCTATTAGCTTTCCTGTTCCAATCTTCTTACCTTTGTCTGTCTGCTATAATTAGCAAAGGAAGCTTTTAGAATGGAGGAGAAAAGGCATCTCTGACTATCTTTGCTTCCTGTTTTATGTGTAAGCCTTAAAAAATTGAGACAGTTTTAAAGAGTTATTTCTCTTGATTTTTAAAGCTCCTATTACACAAGCTAGTAAGGAAAGTTAGGTCCTTGTTTTATATGACTTTTATCTTTAATGGCTGCTCTGCCATAAACTCCTTGCATTCCATGCCATACGTTTTGTCTACATTTTTGTGTAGATATGCCACTAATTTATGGTCAAACCTGTTAAAAATGCTTTGTTTTATTATTAAAAATGTATTTCTCTTAAATTTTATCTTACTTTGTTCTAAACAGCTTTACAGTATTAGACAGCCATTCTGAATATAATTCAAGACCATTTTGTTGTCCATTTCCTAGGAATACTGTAATGATACACTGGGAATTTCAGGTGGTCTTACCTGTGATTTGGGAGTTGCAGATCTATATAACCTGTAAGAAAGAACCCACAATCCATGGGAAATCCAGTATTAAGCAGTCACTACCATCCTAAAAAAGCTCAAAAAAATCTATCAAAAAAATCAGCCAAAATTGTCACAAAATATAATGCCTAGTGAAAGTCATTGTGGAGCAACCTTAAAATGTCCCCAGTTCTTGTCTAATTTTGTTTTCTGGGTTTTGACTTTACTTGACTGGTATCCATGGTTTTAAGGAAAAGTGCTCAGAGAATCTAATGTGTCTTCATAATTTTCACATTAAAAATTAATCAAGACACATTACAGAGTACTTATATATGTTTCTGAACATGAGAACTTCAGGATTAAGCCTTAAACAAAGACCTGTGTCAGGTTAACCTAAAAACTCAGGAACTCAGAAAATTTGGTTACTAATATCTACTTCCCTATAGATATGTGGGCATACCCTCCTCTCTCCTTGCCCCACATAGTCCCACAACCCTGCAAACTGCTCAGAATGATTAACTAGATGTTCATCAATGTAGGAAGAAGAATATGGAGGAAGAGTTTGGTCTATAATCTTTGCTTATATCTGCCTTTACATAAGTCTCTAATGGACCTTAAAGGCTACGTTAGGCAGTGTATTTAAGCATTACATTGATATTAAGTGAGGCTGTTTGTTATTACACAATCTTATTATCTTTAACAGTTCTTTTCCCATTGCTTAAAATATGACCTATTTGAAGATACAAAGACATTTTTGAGTTAATGTAGTACTATACATTTTCTTTACCTTTTCCCATGACATAAAAACTCAAATGAGAAATTTTAGCCCATAATGTAAAATTGCTGCTTTACCTAGTTGAATCAGGTTAGCTCATATTGAGTGAGGTTTTTTGGTTTGAACAATGAAGAAGTAAACATAACCTAAGTCTTATGGCACATAGCTTCACTGCCACATATGTATTTGTCACTTCATCCTTCCATACTTTTAATGAGAAGGGGAGGCTTCCACATAAAACCTTACCATAATATCAAAAGAAACTTTAGAGAATTAGTAGCATGTCCTTTGTTTGAAGCCTACCGTTTTGCATTAACTATTATAAATGAATGACTAAACATGGAAGTACCATAGTTGTACTTAATGCTTTGGAAATACCTTTCCAAAACTCCCTTTAATTTCATTGTTCACTTATTGTGTGCCTGGTGTACTGAAGATGATGTCCTCCATAGAAAAGATGCTTGCAAATACTGAATTTCCTAATCTCTTCCCCCCTTACCACCTACCTGATTTTTTAAAAAAATTTTCATATTTGTTGGTTGAATGTTTGTGTTTCGTTTAATTTAATTTTATTGGCAGTTTCTGATTTTTTAAATACTAACAATTGTAATGAAACTCCTTGAAGAAGTATATTTATCCCATTTTGCAAAACCCTCATCAATTTGAAATCTTTATAAAGAAGTATAGATACTTTGTAACATCAGACTACTCATGTTAAATTTAGAGATATTTGCTTGATCTACTATAAGGTTATTATACTATGTAAAGCAAGTTAGGTTTGTGTACTCACAAAATAAGCATTTTGATACTCTTCTAGATTTTTAATCATGAGAATGTTTGAAAAAGGGAGATAAATTGCTTTTAAGAATTCTGCCAATTGTATTTAAGGTCATATCACTTAGAATTCTGTGTATTTTACAACTGGACAAATTGATGTTGGTTTTACTTTTCCTTTGAAAAACTCACTCTTTTGATGAACCAGGATTAGAAATACCATTAAAAAATAAAAGCATTTTTCAGTAATGGAAAGGTCACAGGTTATTAGAGATAGTAACATAATTATGCAATAATAGCTTCTAAGCTAGCCTACTTCTGTCATCTGTAGCATTTACAATAATTAATGATGACCTTCCAACCCTGGATTACTACCTCGATAAAGCAAACCAGAGGTCCTCTCTCCCTTTATTATGGAAGCCATAAAAGTTGCCACCAATATGTCCATTTTCATAGTTCCTTACTTTTATACTCTGTAATACTGACTTTTTATAAACCTTGCAATCAGATCCTTTTGTCATAGAGGAAAGGCTTTACAGGTTTGGACCAGCATGGAATTTTAGCTCCTTTGGTTTAAATTCGGAGGACTAGGTGAATTCACCAGGCGAATCAAATTCCCCACTTAAGTTAAACTGTTTTACCCAGCTGTATGTTTTACTGAGGGAAGACTAGCTTTTTCCTCCCTTTCCTGTTGTTTAAGTTTCCTGCATTGTTATGGAAATCATTTGTGGAATGGAATTCTATTTTGTTGCTCTATTGATTAATTAGTAATTGATGTCATCATATCACCTCTTGAATTGTTTCATTTTCTTAAATCATATAAGTAAATGCAAACCTACATTTTTCTTAACTTTCTTTCATCATTGCAGCTTAAGCCCTCTCTCATTCTTGAGTGCCTTGAAGAAACCAGCATTCCTGGAAATTTTTCTCCCTGGTTTAGATCCTACCTCTGCTTCATTTTCCTTGAGTGTTGGATTTTTGTCTTTAGTCCATTTGATTCTTAAAAAACTAGTAAAAGCCTCAGACAGAAATTTTGAATATAATGTCTAAATTAGTTCTCTCTCCTAATTTTCCAAGTTTTACAGTAGCAGATGATTATATATTAGTTATACCATTAGACATTCATCTCTGGTCTTTTCAGTAACAAAAGGTTCGGTCCTGTTTCTTGACTTCTAACATTTGCTTACTTAACCAGGAAAACTAAATTCATGGTATATACATTTTTTCTCATCTTGGTCTTCCTGAATTCTTCCCCTTTCACTTAAGGGGGTGGGCTTCAATGCTGCTGTTGCTATACAATACCTTTTCTCATTTGTTCTCTCCGAGAATCAGTTTGCAAATTTATCTGAGACATTTTCTCTTAACTCAAATCTAATTCAAAATAGTTTTAGTTTTTTCAGAAGCCCTTTTGTCCTGACTGTCTAATCTTTCTTCCCCATTTCTGTGATCACCTATCCCAATGACTTCTCTTTGTTTTTTTCTTTGGGATCCTAGTCTCAAGGTAGTTCCAACTCCTTTTAAAATTCTTACCTTATCTCCCCCCACTACTTCTCTGCCCCTCTGTCTTCCAGGCCAATACATCATTTAGCTATTCCTTTTTCTAGTTTTCTTACAGTCAGTCTTTACAGTATAATTGTTACTCAGTATGAAGGACATTAAACAAAAACAAGGGTTGCTCTATGATCTGCATGTGACAGAGTCTGAATTGGTAAAGTACTTCAGCATTGTGCTTTGCTGCCACAGAAGGGGTTTGTAGTGTGCTTAGACCTCTCTTCCTTTTAATTCTTTTCCAAAATTGAAAACAAGATCCTTTGAGAAATGAGGAAATGAGATTCGTTTTTTAATTTGTTTTTAAAGGAATGCCAGCTATTAGCCTGAATATTTTTGCTGTCATCAAAACTTTTGCATCATCTTTTTAAAGCTGATGCTATCCCTAAATTCACTTTATTGTTGTGAATAGCCCTTGGAATTTGCAAGACTGATTAAGAAGGGAAAAGAGGATTATGATGAGGCAGGAAACCAGAGAATATAAGTATTTGTGAACCTTTAATTCTTTTTGTCTGACCACTCTCATTTCCATTCCCCCCATATTACTGGCTGATAAAAGAAAAGATTCACAGGAGTTGGAAGTTTAACTATGCTTTTTTGGAAGGGGAGAGTAGTTTATAAACCATGTAATTTTTTATTCTAAATTAACAAGGATTTTATTACATCAAAAAAATTTCTTATATGATTCATTTTCACTTGACTTGTCTGTTTTCTTAATATTAGAACCAAAAGGTTTGGCTTTCTTAACTGTTTGTTGGCTGACAGATAGCATTTTTAGCTATTCTCTTTAGCTGTGCCAGGCAGAAAATAGTGATGAACATTTGGAAGAATTAAGTCTGTCAAGAAAATTTGACAATTTGTTCTGTTGTTGAGTAGCAAAGTTTTGAAGCAGTCAGCAGAGGGGGCCCTTGTTCTCTGGAGAGGCAGCATCACAGCCTACCTGATCCAAAGTTACTCCGCGTACTTGGGAAGACTGTCTCTAGTGGGAACCAGAGATATGGTATATTGAAACAGAAGAAAGTGGCAGAGAAGTGGTTGGATTTTGGTTAACTTTGAAAGATATCTGCTACTCAGTGTTTCTTACCTTTTTAATTAGCTGGAGACAGACTGTGTTGAGGAAGAAAAGTGCTCCTGAATGTGCATCTCTCCCTGGTTATATATCTTTAATGGGGGGTGTTATGAGAGGAAACAACTTAACTAGCAGGATTGAGCTCTCAAATCACATTTTGCATAGGACTTAAGAAACCAAACTGTTTACATTTGAAAATTAGTAGGAAATAATTTATACCCAGAACCTAACAGTATAAATTCTCTCATTTTCTGCTTGATCATTTGAATGATTCTTGATTTAGATAAAAAGTTTAAATGGTGTAGTATGATTTCAGTGTTTGCTGCTAAGGTTGTACTCTCAAATTATAGGCAGCCTCTGAAAATCTGATCAATGCCTTTCAATCTTCCACATTTAGTGTGCATGTGCATTTTATCTTTTTGCAGGGGCTATATGATTACAGATAAATTTGTCATTATTCAACATTACTGTGCTCGTCTACAGGGGAGCAGCAGGATTTTTTAAAAAGTCTCTTGTGAAAAAGACAACTCTTGTATTATGTAACTTTCTTTGCTTCTACTTCTCTCTGCTTACTTAAGTGTTTACTTATAACTTTGTGTTCGGAAACTTTATTTTCTCTTCTAACTACAATCTCTGCTCCACTTCCCTTGACATAGGCAGACTGGTAGGGAATGCTTTGATGCCACAAGTCAGGGATGTTTTGGGAGCATGAATTGGGCAGGGTATGCTGACTAGCCTGTTTAAATAATAATGCCCAATGATGAGAGCCAGTCCTTTTTCATATGGAGTGGAAGCTTTTCCTAAAGAGTCCTTATATGCCTAATGCCAAAGCAAGAAGGCGATCTTGTTTTCTCTTTTCTACCCCTTTCCTTAACCTCTCCTTTCCACACCACCCCTTACTTGCAGTAGGTGGGAGAATAAAATAGGTCATGAAATCATTAACTCTCAGGAGTAAAGCAGGAGTGGGGATATCTTTGTCATTTTGATTTTAATAGGAAGGAGACTCAGAAATCAAGTTTGGCCCCATAGTATGGGATAGGTAGAGGTATACCTCCCCATCTCAGCTCCAAATGGATAACTGTTACACCAGGGTCATCTCCTGTGTCAGACCAAAGGCCCTGAGCCCTGGGATGGCATCTTTAGCAGGCACTCCTTCAGCTTGGAATTCAGCCTGGCTCTCTGTGTTCTGTTAAGCTAGAGGCAGACAATCTAAAGTAGTAACTATCTTCCCCATGACCAGGAGGTTTGTTTAGGCTAAGTGGCAGTATTTCCTCCTGTATATAAACAGGCAACTAAGTATCCAAGGAGAAATACTTACGTGCATATCATCAGCTAGTGGAACAAGTGGCATTTGCACCTGGAAGACTAGATCTTACTCTGATCCCTTTTTACCTAGCCTAATCAGACCCTAAGAAAACCCACCAAGCACAGAGCATTGATTCTATCTACTTGTAACCCCAGCGCTTGACAGAGAAGAGCACTGAAGCTGTGATCGGCTTAGAAGCAGATGGTTAGGTGTAACTTGTTTGCCCTTTTTCTTTTTCCCTGACAGTACATAAATCACTTGCACTTTTCTTTATTTCTTAAGGAAAAAAAAATCCAGTTTGCTTGCCAGGAATCGTTGAGCGTTAGGTTTACAAAGCTTGTCGTTGAATGTTAAAAACTTGTCCAAAGGAGTTTGGCAAAAATAGAAGCTGCTTGGTCCCTGTTCTTGCCTTCTCGGTCATAAGGATTAGTAAGGCTGTGTAGCTTGGATGCTTATGGCAAGTCCAGAACAGGGCAGCATCCCTCTCCTACCTCTCTGTGGAGATGCAATTGAAGGTCAAATCAGACTTGATGTAGGGCAGGTACCCCTCATGCTGCAGCAAGTTCAAAGGAGTCTTTGAGTTGGGGAGGTGACAAATAGGACAGGATTTCTGGTCTGGAAAGATCCCCAGGAGAGGCACTTTGCCCCCAGGAATTGCAGTGAAATAGAACTAAGTTTTCCTTTAGCATTTCCAAACTAGCACAGGCTGTCTAGTTTCCCTGGGGCACTTTTTTCCTGTATCCTGTCAGACCCCTCATTGTATTGATTCTTTCCCTTTGTGTTGACCATACCATAATTTTTTTTTTTAGCAATTGAGAATGCACTTTTATTTCAACTCAATCATGATTTTAAACATAAAAATTATAGATTGTTAAAACTACTTTTTGTGTATTTTTAACCACTCAATGTAGCATTGTATATTTTATTCTTGTGAGACTTTGGTACAAGGTGTGCCGCTTCACGATATTTCCGAGATGCTGGGCCTTTGGATGTGTACAGTAACCAACCTAATGCTAATGTTCAAAGTAAAAGAAGTAGCCATATCTCTTGCACCTGTGTCTTTCTTTCCTCTCTGTTCCTGAAGGGAGAATCCATTTCCTCCCTTACCCTTGAGTTGATGGCTAAACACTTGAAAATGGTTATATATAAGGAACCATTTGGAGGGCTGATTACCTTATGCGATAGCAATCACTGTGAAAATGTCTTTAAGTGATGATGATGAGTTGCAGTGAGCCATCCACACAAACTTGTTCAGTGACACATTTTGTAGGCCAATGCTCAGGGTTATAATAAATTTTCTGTATATCAATTATCATTATCGTTATCAATTAGTATTTGGCCTCATTGGCCGACTCTGCTGACTGAGCCTCAGATGAGGCAGGAAACTGAAAAGTGTCTCTAGAAATTGCTATTTGACTTCTGAACCAATTTAAGGAAAATTTTGTACTTGGAAAACAGTTTGCAAACTACATTCAGTGGGAAGTCAGAGGTACAGGATTTAGCATTTGGGTGGACATCCCCCATTCCC
Source organism: Pseudocheirus occidentalis (assembly GCA_028646575.1). Taxonomy (NCBI): domain Eukaryota; kingdom Metazoa; phylum Chordata; class Mammalia; order Diprotodontia; family Pseudocheiridae; genus Pseudocheirus; species Pseudocheirus occidentalis. Next base: position 157,595,258 of record CM053593.1, on the reverse strand, counting down.
TGCAAAACAAAAACAAAAAAAACCAAACCACCTTTCCTCCTTCAGTGGACTTTTTTGTCCTCAGAGCTTCTACTCGCTGATTTACTGCTTTGAGTTCCACTGCTGCTAGGGAATTGGCTTCCCAAGGACGGATGAGTTCTCTTCCCATTCACTGCTGCCGTCACTATTAGATAGGACCCAGTGAAGCTTTCCCTTTTTTTAACTCAAGCTCCAGCAGATGAATGAATGTTCTCCTATAGCCCCAACACAGAAGTCACACATGGTTCTACACCAGCAATATCAGACTCAAGCTAATTAACATAGAAGGGCCACACATTAACTTAGTTTTAAAATGTAATGTTACTGTTGTTTTATTGCATTTTTATTTATTTTATTAAGTATTTACTAGTTACATCTGATTCTAGCCAGTTGGAATGTTTGACACCTCTGTTCTACAACCATTCCGCGTCAGATTGAACAGGCATTTATTGAGTGCCTGCTGTGTACAAGGGGCAGCTAGGTGGCACAGTGGATCAAGTGCCAGCCCTGGAGTCAGGAGGGCCTGAGTTCAGATCTTACCTTACACATTTACTAGCTGTGTGTCCATGGGAAAGTGGCTTAACCCTGCTTGCTTTCTGTTTCCTCATCTATAAAACAAGGAAAAGGAAATAACAAAACACTCCATTGTCTTTGCCAAGAAAACCCCAAAATGGGGTCATGGAGAGTCAGACTCAGCTGAAACGACTCAGTGACAGCCATGTACAAGGCATTGGAGCTAAAAGGAAATGAAAATAAAGAACTTAGGTTCTAATGATTTGCTATAAGCATTGGCATACAATTAATTTAAAATTACCGATCTTATTCATTCATAAATGCCAATTAACATAATGACCATACATGAACATCTCATATTTAGGAAAAAAAAACACATATCAGTGCTGAAGTTGTGTCATACAAACTCAGCTTACTCTATTGCTTTTTTGCTCTGGTTGCTGATGACCCCCTCTTAAAGGTATCTTTGTTTCCTCTTTAAATCCTTAAGTAAAGAAATTGGGTCCTCTACATTTCCTCCAAAGACATTTTATACACTGGTTTCACTTACAGTTTATTGTAGTCCTCTACTACATTGTCAGTTGGGGCATGCTTTGTTGTCACTTAATTATGACCCCCTTTTTTTTGAAAGCCCCAAATTCAACCCATTCAACCCTTGAAATTCAGATCTTTACATGTTATTTTAACACAAGTCACTAGCCATTTTTATACTCTGGTCAAAAATTACCAGTGTTTTCAAGCTTATTTGTGTCTACTGTTACTTCTGGTCTGCTTACTATGATTGAGGGGAAGGGAAAGAGGTCCTCATGCTCCCTCCATGCTTCAGCAGTTCAGCCACTCCTGATCTCTTCAGCATCCAGAAGACTGGCCTACTCATCTGTGTTCTGAAGCCTCCTTCAATTTTTTGCATCAGGAAGTACCCAGTCCCAGACCTTTGCCTTCTACCCTCAACCTCTGTATCACTTTTGCACTTTCCTTTCTCTTCTGCACCTCAGTTGACCTCACCATTCATTCCACTCTAATTATGCTACTCCTGATCTCTCACGATGGTACATACAGGACAGGAATTTGGTGTCTCTATTGCAGCTTTCTATAATTTTGTCCATGGGCTTAAAGCCCTCTTTGTTTGTTTTTTGTGATTAGTAGAGGAGGAAAATACATTCAGAGCTCAGAAGGCACTGGGTTTTCATGCAGTTGAACCTACTAGTGCCCAATAAAATATAAATCAAATGGGGGTGTTTTGTATTTTATAGTTTTATAGATGACAGGAATACTAATCACAGGTATATGGCCAGGTGTTGGTTGAGTGGGTACAGTATAGAGAAATCCTGATCAAGTATTCCTTGGCTGAGAAGCCATGCTAACAAACAGGTTTTTTTCTTTGATGGGAGGAGGTCCCTTTAAAATAAACACATCTATATACATCCTTGCAGCCCCTCATTTGTGAAGTGATCCAGGCCAGCCTTCAGAGAGATAAAAAGTAGTGATACTGATATACCAGCTGGTCAGAATAATGAGAGAAGTCCCCCGGTGTCAGGAATATTGAACTTAAAAAAAAAAAGTAGTTGGGATTCATCTAGAGAAAATTACTTTGTTTTCAATTGTGGCTTTATGAAAGTCAGTTGTGGGACTAGATGGACTGCTGTAAATATATAGAGACCTTGATTTTACAACTGGGGAACTTGAGGGGATGGGGTGAGGTATCGAGTACAGGCCAAAGGAGACCTGTGATTGTGTAGTGACATGATTGCTGGTTAAAATCCAGAGGTCTCAGATTTAGGAAAATATTGGCATAAAGCAATAGTTTATAAAAAGCACAATGTTTATACCCACATGGCCTTTGGGACTGGATGGCAAATAATGTCCTCAACAGTCCTAGACCACAGAGTAGTACACACCCTGGAAAGTTACAAAATTAAAAGTTGAACCAGGAGCTAGTTACAAATTAAGACTCTGTATTTACCTTCGTTTTCCCTAAGGAACTACTGTCTTTCTGCCCCAGTCACCCCCTAAAGGAAGATGAATGGAGCAATGTGTCTTGGGAAAACAAGACATGTTTGGGTTGGGCCTTTTAAAACCCAACACCGGCTGTCCTAAATTAGAGAACAGGGCAAAATTCTGGCATCTTTTTTTTTTGTAATCCAATTTTGGGGGAAGAGTTAATTCAGGGAGAAGCCCCAGGAAACCAGTTCAAAAGGCTCACTCTGGAAACTACCCAACCTCCTTCAGGTCCCTGAGCTCCTGGTAAACCTCAAGGACTTCACTTTGAAGAGATGCCTGCTGAGCTGAACTAAACCAGGCTTCAGGAGTCAGGAAACAGGGCTCATTTCATGAGGTAATGAATGACTACCCTTTAGAAAGAATTGGGCATGGTGTTCCTAATTTCAGCAAAATGTACTGGCCTTGACTTCACTTTAGGGTAGCACATTGTCAGAACTATATAACTCTATTGCTGTCCTTTGTACACATTCACTGATCCTTAATACTGTTTAGCACAGTACCACTTCTCTGTCCCTGTTGAACACCAGCAATCCACCCAGGAGAATTTCTGGTCAACCCCCTGCTGTTTGTATTATTGTCCAGAGATTCCGAAAGTGGGCAATACCACCCCCTGCAGGGTGCTGGAATGATGGTGGGGGGAGGGTGAGAATGGGGGGAACCAATAGTAGCCTCAGCTGCAACTGGGGGGGAGGGCATTTAATAAAATAAGTGGACAGTGAAAGTATAAGGAAAGAAGAGAAGAAAATTTTGAAATACCATTCATACATGTTTCATCCATTGTATAACAGTTAAAATCATGGTGATTACATTATTTTCCAAATAAATACAAAATGCAAGTCACAACTCATCAGTGGTCAAGTCTGCTGACAGGTCTTAACAAGCAAGTGTTAACAAGTAAGCACATGTCAAATTGTCAGGAAGTCCAGCATACATGGGCAAGAATATGTGTGTGTGGTGACTTGTTTATAATATGATACTATATTGTTACATAATGCAATATTGCGTCATCAAAATTTAAATGCAGGAAAAAACCCACACATTTACAATAAATTATGGAAATTAAGATACATCTTTTTAAAAATTCTATATTTTTTTTAATAATGCAAATTTGAAAAAAAAATTAATGGGTTAAAAAAAGTAGACTTCCAGGGAGACACTGAGTAATTTTTTTTAAGGGGGAAGTAGGCCAAATAAGTTTGGAAACCCCTACTGTAGAGAGAGCAAAGGTGGCCCTTTAGGGCCAGAATCATAGGATCATGCAGATCTAAAGCTGGAGACAGCCCAATAGGTCATCTGGTTTAACTCCCTTGGTTTACAAATGGAGATACTGAGATCCTTGAGTAATTTACCCAAAGTTGCATAACTTGTGGCTAAGCTGGCATTTAAACTCCTTAGCCAGTGTTCTGGAGTCAGGTAGAACCTCCCTGTTGTTTCTCTCTCCCCATTGTATGTCATGTTGGTCCCACTCCCTATTCTCAAATCCCTCCACATCACTGGTTTAGAATGATTTGAAGACCTGATGTCAGTCTTTCTTATCTAAGGACTTTTTATTTCAGCCTTGCTGAGGGCTATAAGCAATTCAGTTGGCCTGGCTAATGGAAGGGGAGCAGTGAAAATCCCAAGGAACCAATAACCCATAATGAGTAGGTAATCCAAAATTCATTTCTCTTTGAAGTAAATTCTTGTACAAATGCATATTTGCAAACTTCCCTTCTTAATTAGGTTTGCCTCATATTGAAATGTTTGCATTCTCTGAGCACCTAGGGACAGATGGCAACAGGAAGGATGGTGCCTCCAAATCATCCTGGGAGAAAGAATCCACCCAAAGACATTAAAGAGTTAGCTGTACAGATTCACTACTCAGCCCTAATACACATATTGTGGTGTTTTCTGTTTGTGAGGGGAGTTTGATTAGAAGACTTTTTGTCCCTCTCTGCACAGTATAAGTAAGTTGGAACAACATTCTTTCTCTTGTTTCTCTTTCCCTGAGGCAATTGTCCTTAACATTTGGAAGTTTCTTATTTTGGAAGTCTTTATTTTCCAGGTGTGCTTTAGAACTGAGCTTCCTCATCTGAAAAATACGGAATTTTCACTAGATGATCCTTAAGGTCTGTTCTTGCTCTAAATCTTCTGATTTCAGTCTTTTCCTTTATACTTACCAACTCCCCAACAAATGCCATTGCCTAGCCAATAGGTGTATCAAAGCCAGGCCCTACAGTGACATACCTGCTATTGAATTTCCTTTTGTAGTGGCTGACTGTACTCCTTGGATAGCTGGACATTCAAGGCTTTGGCTCCTGAGCCCTCTGATAGTGGGAAAATAGTATCTCCTATACCTTGGGCACATGGGAAAGGAATTGTGATTGGTGGAGGTTCCCTAATGCCTGCAAGGCTAAAGCAATGCTTTGCACATAGTAGGTGCTTAGTAATCTAGAGAATGAATGGATGAATGCAACTATCTCTGGGATGCAGGTAGAATAAAAGTTTACATGATATTTACTATGCATAATTGACTGGATTCCAAAGTTAAGTAAAGGGGTTTTAAAAATTATATACTGTTTTTAATTTAAAAAATAAAATAAAATTTTAAAGAAAACTACATGGGTGGCTAGGTGGCACAGTCAATAGAGCACTGGCCCTGGAGTCAGGAGGACCTGAGTTCAAATTCGTCCTCAGATACTTAACACAAAACTAGCCATGTGACCTTGGACAAGTCACTTAACCCCAATTGCCCTACCTTCCCCTCTCTAAAAAGGAAAAAAAAAACCAACACTACATACAGTTTCCAATTTTTTGGAGAGAGCACTGGACTTGACCTCAGAAAACCTAGATTTGAGCCCTAACTCCATTACTTACTTACTAGCTGTGTGGCTTTTGGAAGGTCATTTGACTTGTCTGATCTCAGTTTCTTCACCTGGAAAACAGAGAATGATACTTGCACTACCCACCTTAAAGGATTGTTATGATGAAAATGAGGAAACATTGTGTAGTACATAGAGATCTAACCTGGGTTCAAGTTCCAGCAGAGTCATGATAATCAGCATGAGTTTCCCATTACTAATACTGATTTCAAGCCATCCAAACCTTCTTATCCTCTCTATGAGTCATGTTCACATCCTTCCATGAATCTTTTATATAAGCTTGATAACCTTAGTGGTTATCACGTCCAATCCATACTCTGATCCCCAACGAACATACCAGACAAGTGATCATGCAGCCTCTGTTTGAAGGCCTTAGAGACCAGGGGCAGGGAGCAGGGGGGCGGGGGGGAAGCCTAACACCTCTTGAATCATGGCACTTTTGGATAAGGATAGGGGTTCACTGGTACAGGGAACTCTGTGGTTTAGAAACTTTTATCAATGAAAGTTGGCATCTTCTCTGCAATTTATACTTTTGTCAATGCCTGGAGCATTGACAGGATAAACAACTTGCCTGGGGTCCCACAGCTGGTCTGATCAAAGGTGGGATTTAAATCCAGTTCATCATTTCCAAGGATGATTCTTTACCTGCCATTATTCTGCTCTTGGTTAGTTCTAATTGTTAGACATTTTTTTCCTAATATCAAGCCTAAATTAGCCTGGCTTATGTCCTTATCCAAGTCTTTGCTAAAAATTCCAAACAGCACAAAGCTAAACACAGATCCTTTGGGGCACTCTCCTGAGTCCCTCCTGCCATGGTGACATTGAATGGAAGTTGTCTAAATTACAGCTTCTGCTTATTGTGCTTGGTTCAGGTTTCTTGAATCAGATAAAAACAAATCTAATCCCACTTCCACATTTACCCTAATTCCATCCTTCAAATCCTTCCCCAATCCTCATGTGACATGGACCCTAGGAGCCCTTCAGCATCCTGAGTGCTCTCCTCTGGACACTCAGCTTATCACTCTCCTTAAAATATGGCACCTGGGATTGAACAATACACTCCAGAAGAAATCTGACAAGGGCAGAGGATGGTGAGACTATGACCTTATTTCTGGAAGCGGTCCCTTTCTTAATTCTGTCCACTAAAACTCCAAGATATTTTTCAGACCAATTGCTCTCTGGCCATGCCAACCATCATCTTGGTCTTGTGAAATTGAGGGTTTTTTTGTGCCCAAGTATTAAACTTTACATTTATCTTCTTTGAATTGCATATTATTAGGTTTAGTAGAGTCTTTTTAGTTCCTATCATCAGTGGGTTACTTCTCCCTCTCAGCTTTGTGTTACCTGCAGCTGGATGAGTATATCATGTATGTCCTTATCCAAGTCTTTGACAAAGATTCCGAACAGCACAAAGCTAAACACAGATCCTTCAGAGCACTCCAGTGAGTACCTCTCGCCATGGTGACATTGAACCCAGGTTGTCTACTTTTTGAGTGTGGCCATCCAACCAGTTCTGAGTCTAATTTTTATTATCCTGTTCACATCCTTCCATCTTCTCAATGATGCAATTAATCAAAATCTTTGCTAAAATCAAGTTAAACTAGATCTACAGTATTTCTCTCATTTAGCCATTTGGTGATGCTATTTTTTTAAATGAAATAAGGTTAGTATAACAATTCCTGTTCTTTGTGAAAAGTCTTGATGGCTCTAATCCCCATTTCCCTTCCTAGCTATTCACCAATCATCTCTTTAAAATAGGCCTGTTATAATAAAATGTTCCCAGGAATCAAAGGCAAGCACACCAATCTATTGTTTTCAGACTCTGTTCTCTTCCATTTTTTTGAGAACTGGGACAGTTGCCCTTACCTGGTACTTCTCCCATTTTCCCCAGTCTTTCATATAATGCTGACAGTACTAGAGCACAGGCACCAGCTAACCTGTATTCATTGAAGTCAGGAAGGCGCTTTACTGATCTTGTGTACCCATTCCCCTAAAGCCATTTTTGTCCAGTCATTTCCTGGATGAATTCCTCTTAGCAGGGAACAGAAATAAATGATTTAAGAAGCTTTTCCTTCTCTCTAGTGTCCATTATATCATTATTCTGATACTCCCAAGCAAAGATCCTCTCCTTCCTTTGATCCTTCTTTTTTTCTTAATATGTATTTAAAACAAACACACACCATACACAAACATACACACCACACACACACACACATACACACAAACACACCGCTCGAGCATGCACATACACACACACACACACACACACACACACAAGCACAATCTCAACCTTTTTGTTGTCCCTCCCTTCCTTCAACAGTTCATTCTGACATTCATTCTGTGTTTGCTACCTGGCCCTCCTTCCATCTTCTGTACATTTCTTTTTAAAATCAGTATTGGTTAGTGAGTTCCCTGCATATCCACGTAGGTCTCCAGATAAATCACATTTTCCCTCCTCGTTGGAATTGTTTCCCTTTGTGTATTTAGAATTTCATTTTTGAGCATTTTCTATCCTTCCTGGGCTAACTTCACAGTAGCATTTTAGTTAATGAGACTCTACCTAATCTTCCTAAATCCTTGCATTTCCTGAAGTCTTGCCATAATGGATGAAAAAGACCTTAGTAAGCCCTTACCATGTGTTGTCACTATGCTAAGTTCTAGGGCTATGAAGAAGAAAAGTAAGACAGTCTTTGGGCTCAAGGAGGTCCAACTCTAATTAGGGAAACTATACATATAAGAGGGCAGCTAAGTGGCACAGTGCACAGAACTCCAAGCCTGGAGTCTGGAAGACATCTTCCTGAGTTCAAAGCTTGCCTCAGACACTGGGCATCTCACTTAACTGGGCAAGTCACTTAACCCTGTTTATTTCTGTTACATCATCTATAAAATTCCTTCCAGAGAAGGAAATGGCAAACCACTCCAGTATCTTTGCCAAGAAAACCCCAAATGGGGTCATGGAGAGTTGGATACAACTGAAAACAGCTGAATGACAGCAACATGTTTAAGAGAGTTCAGCAGATGGTGAAGCCCACGGTCCTTAGGATGCTTCAGCATGTTGAATGGAAATGCCTGGGAGTCTGGAGTGGTTAACAGCAGACCAGGTGAGAAAGCCCAGAGAACTTTAGGATGCAGTGGCAGGTCAGATGATAAGGCCTGGTAGTCATCTCCCCAGAAGGATTATAGTCAGTGAATCTCATCTCATCTTGCCATTCTGAACTGTCATGTTGTACTTCCTGCCTTGAAGGAGTCAGGTATCTTCCAGCTTAAAGGAGGGGCAAAGGTACCTCCCTAGCTTCAGTTTTTCCTTCATGGAGTCCCTGGAATTTCTTCTCTTCTATCCCAAAATCTAGGAGGGAGTGGTCATCTTTATAAGGTTTCCTTCATTTATATCTGTCTCCGCAACCAGTTCTTCTCTGTTAATAAGAATCAGATCCAGAATAGAAGTTATTGTTGTTGGTTCTTCTGCCTTTTTTTTTAAGTCTTTTTTGAAGGGGGGAAGGCAGGGCAGTTGGGTTTAAGTGACTTAACCAGCCTCTAGGCTGTTTTTAAAATTACTTGTGAATATTCACAACCCTAAGGATCTATACAAAAAAATTTAGAGGCATTTACCACTTCTTAATAACCTGATAATCCCACCCAACCTGTTTATTTTTCGACAATTCCCCAGATACTTCCCTTCTTCTTTTCCAAGGTGCCTCAAGCATATCTATTTGGCCAGTTTTGTCCGATCACCAATCCATTCTATCTGTTGTGTTTATCCTTCCAATTCTTCTGCTTACCTTTTGTTCTTTATCCAGCATTGCCTCAACTACTGCCTTCTGCTTTTCCTTCATTAGTCTTCCTCCAGGTTATTGCTCCTTCATTCTCCTTGGATCTCTTATGCCTTTCATTTTCCTTGAGTCTGTTTGTTCTCTATCTTCTTTCACAGAACATACAAATAGCATCTGAACCAGTATCTGAACCTGGAGATTGTTCTCCTTCAGATTCTCCTTACTGTCTTTTTTTTGGTCTTTTTTGGAGGGCAATTGGGGTTAAGTAACTTGCCCAAGGTCACACAGCAAGTAAGTCATAAGCGTCTGGGACTGAATTTGAACTCAGGTCCTCCTGACTCCAGGACCATCTAGCTGCCCTTCCTTATTGTCTTTCGAAGTTGTCCAAATTTCCCCTACCACATTCAACTTTTGCTCTTCTTCACTAATCCAAATCTCTCTACATTCTACCTTGTATGATTATAGTTTTGTGCACATATAGAATGCTCCCCATAAGAGCTGTCCAATTTCATAGTTATATATCCTACATCTTCCACAGAACCTCAATTCTGATAAGGATGTTTAATTGAATTGCTTGTTTGTTGAATAAAATTGGAGTCAGGCAACCTACATCCTACATATGGCTTTTCCACTAACTCAGTGCCAGATTGTGGAGGGCCTTGGATGCCAGGCAAAGGATATTGGTTGGCAACAGGGAGCCTCGGAAGATATTTTGAACCTATGTAGTGACAGGACTAAAATCTAGAACCTGTTAGTGCAAAGTCTAGAGATACTTAAGAAGGAACTTTGTAACAATTAGAGATGCCTAGTCATGGAATATGTTGCCTCATAAAGTAGTGAGTTTGCATCATGGGCAGTGCTCAAACAGATGGTGAATGAACTTCAGACAGAGATGTTAGAGATAAGATGTTGATATCAGGTTGGAGGTTTCAACTCTTAAAATGCTGTGAATCTAAGTAGGAGAGGATGTAAAAAATGTGACAGAGCGAGATGAGATTTTTAATCAGGGAAAGCTCCATGGAGAAGGAGCGTTTTGAATTAGTTGTACAAGGAAAGCATGAACCAGAGCGAAGGAAGTGGAATGAGTTTAGAAAATGCATTTTATTCTCCAGCATCTCCATTCTGTTTCACAGAAGAAAAGGAGACTTCTTGGCCTGGTAGCTGTAGGAGGTCATCTAGTCCATTCCCCAGTGGTCCCTAATTCACCTCAAAGACAACTGTCATATCTTTCCTGTCTCTAAGAGTATTGCTACTGACTTTCAAATTGTGAAGGAGAGGTCTAGAGGGGAAAGAGATTAGTCTAGGCTTATGCTCAGGAGTGGTACCCATTGGATGGCTGGGTGTGAGGCTTCTAGCAATAAGATGCTATGAGACCCAAAGGAGGTTAGGCGAGTTACTTAAGGTAATCTCCCTACCTTCGTTGGAGAAGTGGGGGGCTACTTAGTATAGAATTATAGTATAGAATCTTAGTATAGAGTACAGAATATTGTATATACTGTCCGATTCAGTTGATGTGCTGGTTAATTTTGCTGAAATGTTCTTTTTCTTTATTCTTTTCCTTGTTCTTTGGTGAAAGATGATGTTAGGTCAGTCTGGAGTTCAGGTTTGAAATTAGAATAAAATGAGAGACTCTTAGATCATCTGAAAATTAACAAAAAGAAGTTTATTTAGTCATAACAGGGAAAGAATCTTCAACAAGGATAGAGCTTTGGTTCAGGGAGATACAGCCACCTTCATCTCCATACCAAAAAACAAAACATGTCTGATCAGAATATTGTTAGCACGGTATGATGGCTCAAATGGCAGTGTGACATCCACCAAGGCTAAGGGGCACTGGCCTCTTTTATGCTTGAAACTGCATGGGTCCTAGAACCTTAGGCTGGGGATGATTATAATACCTATGAAGGAAAAATTAGCCTAGCATTCCTTGCTAGAGACCTAAGTAGCTCACATGACAGGGCTCTAGAAAATATGATTCCTACTCTACAAGGGGTGGTTCTCTGGGTGGTGAGGGATTTGTGTTTTTAATATTTATATATGTATATATAATAAACTTTATGTATATATAAGCTTTTATATATTTCATGTATATTTATATATTTTAATATATTTAAATTTAAACTTGGGTCCTCCCAGTTCCAAACCCAGTACTCTATACACTATACAATCTAGCAGTTGAATCTTTATATTCAAAACTGCTCAGATGACATCTACACCTACATTTTTCCATGAAGGCAAGCTTTTTCTGCTTATCAAATTACTACGTATAGAATGTTTTCTTATCTGATTATTCATTACTGAGTTCATATAGTTGCCCAGTTGCATTTTGTATTGTATAGAGTGATGATTTTCTGAGCTGTTGATTTTTAAAAGACATTTTTATGGATGCCTTTTGTTTTTACATAAAAATCATTTTTATACCACTATTCTCAAAAAAAAATTAAACAAAAACATATCCAATACAGAAATTCTGGTGATATATGCAATATTCTGTCTACCCCTTTGCTTAAAGGAAGAAGGTACATTTCATTATCCCTTTGTTGGGATCTTAATTTGCTTTTCCCCTACTCATGTGCTTAACAATTTATTTAATGATTTTTTTTTTTGCTTTATGTTGCAATTATTGATTGTGAATATCATTCTCTTTGTTCTGGTTGTTTTTTTTTAATAGATTTGCTTATTTACTTTTAGTTTATAAGATTCAGTTCTATAATCTCTTCCCCGCCCCCTGCCCAAGGCAGCTTGCAATCAAGTATAGGATCTGCAAATACTTTCACACTGGACATTGGTCTGGTTGTATAGAAAGGTTGTAACCAATGGAGTGAACAGTGGGAAAGAGGAAACAAAACCAGACGTGGAAAAGAAAGAGAGCATGTAGTTTGTTTCAGTCTGCATTCAAACACTGTTCTTTCTAGATCTTTCTCTGAATGTAGACATCTCCTTCCATCCTGACTCTTTTAGAGTTGTCTTATAACCTTGCATTGCTGAGAAGAGTCCAGTTTATTAAAGTTGGTCATCACACATATGTCGTGTCTGTGATTGTGTACAAATTTCTCCTGGTTCTGCTCTTCTCACTTAGCATCAGTTTGTGTAAGTCTCTCTAGGTAAACATGAAGTCCATCTGCTTCTCATTTCTTATAGCACAATAGTATTCCATTACATTCATTTACCATAACTTGTTTAGCCATTCCCAAATTGATGGGCATCCCCTTAATTTCCAATTTTTTGCCACCACAAAGAGAGCTGCAGTAAATATTTTTGTATGTTGGGGTCTTGCTCCCACTTCTATGATCTGTTTGGGATACAATCCTAGAAGTGGTATTACTAGGTCAAAGGGTATGCAATTATTTATAGCTCTTTGGGCATAGTTCCAGATTGTTCTCCAGAATGGTTGAATCAGTTCACAACTCTACCAACAATACATTAGTGTTCCAATTTTTCCATATCCTCTCCAGCATTTGTCATTTTCCTGTTTTGTCATCTTAGCCAATCTGACTGGTAAGATGTGGTACGTAGGA
>CM053593.1:157532335-157582077 GCA_028646575.1 Pseudocheirus occidentalis | reverse complement strand
GAGACACTGGTTGTAAAAAATCTTTCCCAATTTCCCACTTCCCTCTTAATCTTGGTTACGTGGGCTTTGTTGGTACAGAAACTTTTCAATTTAATGTCATCAAGATTATCCATTTTGCATTTTATACTGCTCTCTAACTCTTGTTTGGTCATAAAGTCTTCCTTACTCCATAGATCTGACAGGTAAACTATGTTCTGCTTTTTTCAATCTGAATCAGTTCTTACAAATCTAACCACTGTCTGTTCTCTGAATTCTTTATAACTATCATTTCTCATTATCCAACAATATTTTTGGTATATTATACCATAGATATTTTTTCAGCTTTGCCCTAATCCATGGATACTCACTCAAGTTCTTTGATATCACAAAAAAGTACGATTGTGAATATTTTGACATGCATTAGCCTTTTGTTGCTATCATTGACTTGCTTGAGGTATATGCGTTATATGGGACAATAGGCATGTATGACTTGTAAAAAGTCACTTTTCTTGAATGATTTCAATTGCCAGTGTTACAACACCACAGATTTTACTTTTCAAACTTCATGATACTCCTTAAGAACAATAAATGTACATCTAAAAGAGGATAAAAAAAATTGAAATCTAGCATGGTTAGGCTACCATTAACTCTATCAATGCAACTGTTCCCACTGTTATTTTCTTTGCTTTTTTTTTTTTTCAGACCTGTTTCCATTAGTGAAGAGAACTCCCATTAAGGAGAGTCCTTCTATCAGTGTGGATCAACAAATGTTCAACTTAATAGTCTTATTAAGAAAGTTACCTAGGGCTCTTACAGGATACATGGCATCTCACTGTGTATCAGAAGTGGTTTTTCTTGGCTATCTACCAGCCAAACTCCCACTCTGTAACATTATATAGGGAAATAAAAGTTCATATGTGTAAATATTCACTGATGAAGCTACCACTTACGAAGCCCCTATTCTAGTATCCCTCTCAGTTTAGCACAAGATGGTATCCAGGCTCATGTCCACTCTTTATAACCCTAGCCCTCCCCTACCTTTCCTGTCTTCTTATACCATATAAACTTCATTCCAATGATACTGGCCTCCTTGCTGTTCCATGAACAAGATAATTCATCTCTTGGCTCCTGGGTTTTTCCTAGCTGCCCTGGATGTCTAGAATTCTCTTCATCTCTATCTACTGCTTTCCCTGGCTTCCTTTAAGTCAACTAAAATCCATCTTTTACTGGAAGTCTTTCCCAACCTCCCCTTTTAAAATTATTTCCTATTTATCCTGTATATAGCTTGTTTGCATATATTTGTTTGCTTATTAGATTGTTAGTTCCTTGAGGGCAGAAACAATCTTTCACTTCTTTTTGTATCCCTGGCATATAGTAAATGCATAATAAATGTTTATTGACAATCAACTGACAAAATACATCCCTAAATTCTTCGGGTCAGTATCTAGCCAGTTTTCTGATTCATATTCCATTGAACACAGGCAAACAAGGAGAATTCCAGGCAAATTCCCTAAGGAGTGAATTGGAGGGTGGTGAGGGAAGGAGAGCACTTTGGCTATCAACTTATCCCTCCCTTCTCCCACCCTCCCATCTCCATTCTGTTGGTAGAGGACCTTGTGATAGTCAAAGGATCCTAAGGATTTTAGATTTCTGTTGGCAGTGTCTTCACACTGGGAACCAGCCCTGTCCTGCTGGAATCTCTGCTAGATGCTCAGATAACTTGGGTTCTAAACCCGTCTTCTTATTTATAGATGAGTCACACGGCATGACTAATTTTCCTCAGCCAATTCTAACACTTTGGGTCAATGTCACTCTTTTTACTGCAACTACATTTCTCACTTAATCTAATATTTTGATTGGTAATTGTTTTTCAATTGTCTTATTACTTTAGGTGGGGGGGGGACTTTCTTTATTCAGCCAACTCTATTTTTACATTGAGTTTGATTATTCAAGATGAAGTCCTCAGCAGAACCATATTTTCAGTATTTACTCTGAAAGATTAGTTCCCCAGTTTTAAGAGACCTTTTCAGTGGTTCCCAGATAAGAACTCCTTGTATTCTATATATCTGTCAATATGTTGGAATTCCTATCCTGGCTTCCAGTAGAATGAAAGCTCCCTCAGGTCTGACACTCTTTTTCCTCCTGTTTGTACCCTCTTCCTCCCCCCCCCCCCCAGCACTCTGCAGAGTGTGAGTGCTTAATATTAGTTCTGAATTGAAGGCATTTCAGACTTTGTCCTAATCAGGGGCTTCCTTTTAAAGAGGAGGCAGCTGAGGAAGGGGTATGGGTTTGGGGTGGTGGTGGTGGAATTGAACACAGTTGGAATTTAAACCCAGATACTTCCCATTCAGCTCTCTTGACGCACACCACTAGTGATGTGTTTCTTCTAGCTGCTTTGGAAGGCGCAACCGAGGTGAAGGCCAGATGGACACTTTTTGATGGCCGAGAAGGGAAGAGGATTAGGGATTTCGCTCTTGGAGATCTTCTAGTCCAAAGAAGGAAACTGAGGTCCAAAAATTTAAAGGCGGGGGTGGGGGATGGGGATGGCCAGATTGGGGGTGTGTGTGTGTGTGTGCGTGCGCGTGTGTGTGTGCGTGCGCTCGCGCGCGATCTGATGCTGAACTGCATCTCAGAGGGAAATGCACGCAATTGAGCAAGACTACCCCTAGGGCGAGGCACCACTAGCTGGCCTCGGGGGAGTGTTGTGCAGCCCTGGCACACAGGGCTGTGCACAGAATGAATGTGTGTGTACGTGCTTCTGTGTGTATGTGTGTGTGTATGTGTATGCAAAGTGTGAGTCCTCTCACCCCCGCACTATGTCAACTCAACTCTGGAATCTGGGTCCACATCTCCAAGTCCACAAAACTAAGAAACTGGCGAGAGAGGAGAGTGAAATGGACATGAACACTGGAGACCCCACTTTCGCTTCGTAGGGTTAAAGAAAGCAGCGGGAGATCTCGGTGTCTCTCCAGTTCACACATCCCCAGTCCACAAAACAAACTGGAAAGTTGAACTGGGATGGCTGGGGAGGAGGAGGCGGCGGCAAGGGGTGGGGGTGGGGAGGCAGACACGGGTATAGGGGAAGTAGGAGTGGCTAAGGAAACTGTTGTTGGGCCAGGAGAGCCTCCCTGGTGTGTGCCTTTGAAATTGTTCAAGACTTTCACTTCTCTCTTCCTACTTCGGTCTAAATGTTTGTCGGGTTTTGCGGCTGGGCTTCCTAGGTTTTGTCGTCAGATTTATCTCTGGGGACTATATTCGTGACCCTCCCTCTTTTGTCTCTCTGCATGGTTGGTAGTAGCGGAGCCTGTAATGGACCAGTGGGTCTGAGTCACCTGCTGTCAGTCATTAGTAAGACCTGCTTTTATGGGCTGTGCTTAGTCTACCATCTATGTTTGTAGGGCTGGCACACTACCTTCCAAGTATGGGATTATAGGACCCCATGTTTAGTACTGGAAAAGAGACTTTAAATGGACCTCTACTCCAATCCTCAAATTTACAAATGAGGAGCTCCCCACGCAGACTGTGACTTCTCCCACAAGTCGTCCTAAGTCTTCTGATTCCAACGTCAGTGAGTTGATCGCTGTTATATGCTGCCTGGATAATTTTCCCATTTCACAGAGAATAGTCTAATGTGGATCCAGGGAGCTGGCTACGGTACCTAGTTCCAGCTGCTCAGTTAGCTGTGTGACTAAGTCTATCCAAGTGTATAAAGTAATCACCTCTAAGATCAGTGAGAAACTTTTTCTGTCCTATCATGTATATGGAAATACCGGTTTTATTTGTAGTTTTTGCAAAATTCAGTATAAAAAATACTAGAAAAAAGTTAATGAGCAAACGCTGTAACTGCTTCTTGGCTTTCTATTTTGAGGAAGTATGACTGATAGGGAGAATTTAACTCACTCCCATTTAACAATGGGAGAATGAAGTCACAGAGGTTTGTCACCAGCAAAGGAGACATCGAACCAAGGGTCCTGTACCCAAGTTTAGACAACTATCAAGTTTTTGGAGAACCTTCAAGCACTGATCCTCTATAAAAAAAAAACAACAACAAATCACACTTCCAAGTATTATGGTGAGAGAGATAAGTGTCTATTATCTCTTTTGAAAGCCAAATCCGGGGCGACCAGGTGGCATAGTGAATAGAGCACCAGCTCTGGAGTCAGGAGGACCTGAGTTCAAAATCTGACCTCAGACACTTAACACAAATCTAGCCGTGACTTTGGGCAAGTCACTTAACCCCAATTGCCTTCCAAAAAATCAAAATAAATAAATAAAAACCAAATCCAAAGGTAAAGCTCAAGTGTATTAGAGATTTGTCATCAAGGTGATGTTAACTGGGCACTCTTCATCGCTTTGTTGTTGTTCAGTACTGTCTGACTCTTTCTGATTCCCACAGACCACATCATCCATGAGATTTTCTTGTCAAAGACACTGGAGTGGTCTGCCATTTCTACTTATCATTGTTATGACTCTGACCTTCCCTGTTGTGCCGATAGTGAAATAAATACCCAGAATAAGATGAGTGCCCACCTTGTCAAAGAATTAATGAATTTCATAGGATCACAGACAGGGCTGGAAGAGACTTCTTAGGTCATCTAGCCCTCCACCCCTTCATTTCAGAGCTGATGAAACTGAGACCCAAGGACATTAAGTGACTTGCCCAAAGTCACCTGGGCTGTAAGTCACCTTGTCCAGGGAGTTTTACAACTTGTTCAGAAGACAATTGAGGGAAGTAGGAGAATATTTATATATATATATATATATATATATATATATATATGTATATGTATGTATGTATGTATGTATATACTCCCAAGTTATCTACAAGGCATATTTAACCCTTTTGCTATTGTTCAGTCATTTGAGTTGTGACCCCATGCTGGGGGTTTTCTTGGCAAAGAGAGTGGAGTGGTTTGCCATTTCCTTCTCTATCTCATTTTACAGATGGGGAAACTGAGGCAAACAGGGTCAAGTGTCTGAGTAAGTATCCTGAGGCCAGATTTGAATCCAGTTCTTCCAGACTCCAGGAAGGCTCTTTCCACTTCACCACCTAGTCGCACTTATATTTAACCCTAGACTAGCGCAAATCTGGGAAGTCTACTTTCACTATTACTCAGTGTATGCTGAGAGATATCAGCCTGAGCAAAATATTCTTCAGTAAAAGTCTAGATCATAGTGTTTGAACTGGGA
Source organism: Pseudocheirus occidentalis (assembly GCA_028646575.1). NCBI lineage: Eukaryota > Metazoa > Chordata > Mammalia > Diprotodontia > Pseudocheiridae > Pseudocheirus > Pseudocheirus occidentalis. The sequence goes on along the minus strand of CM053593.1, from coordinate 157,576,908 downwards.
GAAATTTTAGAGATCTTATCTCTTCCTGGCAGCCAACTTCAAAGCCATGCGCCTTCTACTGCGGCTCACCCTAGGACTTCCCTCAGAGCCTGGGGCCTCCCTACCCCAGGACAACCTTACACCCTCTCAGCATCTGTCTGCTGAATGTTTGTAGTCTTCTCAGATTTAGTGTATCCAGACTAGAACTTTGTCTTTCCCCTCCAAATCCACCCCTCTTCTGAAGTGCTGCCAATGGCACCCTCATTCTTCCAGTTGCATACGCTGACAGCCTCAGTGGCAACCTTGACTCCTCACTCTCACTCACCCTACGTTCAGTGACCAAGTCTTGACCTTTCTGTCTCTATATTTATCTGTTTGTCATTTAAAACTTTTCATAGTCTGCTCCTTCCTATACTTTCAGGTCTTCTTGTGAATTACTCACCTGTAGCCATTATAGGGAGAGCTAGAAGGCAGAGTGGATAATTGCAATGTATGAGACAACTGATATATATACAAATGTAGACAAGAGATATATAAAAGAGATACCACCTTAGGAAGGAAGGAAGGCACTAATAGTTGGGGAAGGCTGAGGATGAGAAAGGTCTCCTAAAGGAGATGGCATTTAAGCTAAGGCTTGAAGCAAATCGTGGACTCTAAGAGGCAGAAGTGAGGAGGGAGGGCATTCCAGGCATGGTGTGCCCTGGGTAAAGCAATTAAAGTAGAAGACAGCCTGTCCTGGTGAGGAACACCAAGTGGTCTACTACAACTGGACTACAGGATGACTGTTTGTTGTTGTTTTGTCATTTTTTTCAGTTCTGTCCAACTCTTTGTTACCCTATTTGGGGTTTTCTTGGCAAAGATGCTAGAATGGTTTGCTATTTCCTTCTCTAGCTCATTTTACAGATGAGGAAATTGAGTTAAACAGGGTTAAGTGACATGCCTAGGTTTACACAGCTAGGATGTATCTGAGGTCAGATTTTAATTTAGAAAGATGTGTCTTCCTGACTTCAGGCACAGCATTCTATCCAAGTTCTACCTTGTTGCCTATCTTCTGTTATTATATAGAGTTATTTGGACAAATGGGAAAGGAGTAACTTATCCAACAGCCTAATCAGGACACCTTGATTTTCCAGTCTCCTGGGAGACACTTCACATTCTCTATATTCTAACTACACTGGTGTACAAGTTCCTTGAACAAGACACACTATCTCGACTCTATTTTGGGACTCTCTGCTTTCCCCTGTTCCCCCACTGCTTATGAATGGAATACTATCTTGTCCCCTCATTTCAACCTCTTACTTCCTCTGGCTTCATTTAAAGACTCATTTTATGTCCCACCTTCTTCAGGAGGCCTTTCTTTATCCCCCTAATTGCTAGTGCCTTCTCCTCTGAGATTACCTTCCATCTGTATGTATCTTGTATTTCTTGTATGTATCTAGTTATTATCATAATCACTAGGTGGGCAGTAGATATGGGACTGGAGTCAGAAAGACTTAACTTCCTGAGTTCAAATCTGGCCTCAAACACTTAGTAGCTGTGTGACCCTGGGCAGGTCACTTAACCTTGTTTGCCTCAGTTTCCTCATCTGTAAAATGAGCTGAAGAAGGAAATAGCAAACCACTCCAATATCCAAGAAAACCCTAGATGTTGTCAGGAAGAGTCGGACGTGACTGAAACAACTGAACATGCAAAAATCTAGTTATTTACATGTTGCTTCTCCAAGCTAGAATGAGCTTCTCGAGTGTGGGGACTGCTTTTTCCTTCCTTTGTATTCCTAGGATTTAGTACAGTGCCTGATATATAGTAGGCACTCAACAGAGCTTTCATTGCTTACATGAACTGATGCAAAGTGAAATCAGCAGAACCAGGAGAACATTATACGCAGTAACAGCAACACTGTGTGATGATCAACTACAAGAGACTTGGTTCTTCTCAGTAAAGCAACAAATGATCTAAGACAATTCTGAGGGACTCATGATGGAAAAATGCTATACAGATCCAAAGAAAGAACTATGGAATCTGAATGCAAATTGAAACATATTGTTTTCTCTCTCTCTCTCTCTCTCTCTCTCTCTCTCTCTCTCTCTCTCTCTCTCTCTCTTTCTCTCTCTCTCTCTCTCTTTTTGGTTTTCTCTTTCTCATGGTTTTCCCCTTTGGTTCTGATCCTTCTTCTACAACATGACTAGTGTGGAAATATGTTTAATGTGATTGTACATGTATAGCCTTTATCAGACTGCATGCTGTCTTGGGGAGGACGGAGGAGAGAGGGGAAAAAATTTGGAACTCAAAATCTTATAAAAGTGAATGTTGAAAACAAAAAATAAATTTTAAAGTTGAACTTTTCTTACTGACTGGCCCTTGTACTGGCATTTGTGGAAACCTAGACACAATTAGATTTGGGATAAATGCTGTATTCTGATTTAATGAACTAAAGAGATATTTATCTTTTGAATTGGTTTTCACGATCAGACTTAGTCTGTATTAGGGAATGGGAATTATCTGGGTCAGAGATTACACTTGGACTTGTATTAACTACATCAGAGAATTGTTTGGGGGAAAGAACATTACAAAAAGTAGCAGTTCCAGAAACTATGATTTAACTGGTATGCAAGTGCAGGTCATTCTGTGCTTGGTCTTCATGTAAATGGCTTTCATGAGTTTCTGTAGTTGAAAAATAATTCATCACTGATTGGCCAAGATTTTGATGATTAGAAGTCTGTTCGTTTTGTAGTTGATGAAACTGAAGCCTAGAGACATGAAATGATTTGTTTGATGCCACAGTTCATGTGACCAATGTTCTTTCCATTACATCAATTTGCTCCCATAGTTACTTAATAAATGATGTGTTGAACAGCTATTACAGTACATCATGGGGCAGCCATGTGATACAATAGATAAAGGGTTGGGCCTGGAGTCAGGAAGACTCATCTTCCTGAGTTCAAATCCAGCTTCACACACTTACTAGCTATGTGACCCTGGGCAAGTCACTAAACTCTGTTTGCCTCAGTTCCCTTATCTATGAAATGAGCTGGTGAAAGAAATTGCAAACCATTCCAGTATGTTTGCCAAGAAAATACCAAATGGGGTCATAATGAATTGGATATGACTACAAGACGACTGAACATACATGGTAAATCTACTACTTCTTTCTATCTTGTCTCTATCTGCCAGTGAATTTCCAAGCCAGAAAGGAAATAACTTTAGAATTCTTTGACAATTTAGTGAATCTATAAACTTATGTATGGGCAGTCCTTCAACCAGTGTAAATCAAAAATCATTTCATGCCTTCTCACCCATCATTTTTATCTATATCTTCCAATAAATCCTCCAAAGATAATCTACCTGATGTTCTAGAAGGCTTTCTCTGATCCTTTTAGTCTTCTGTGGTTAGCAGTGAAGGACCCGGGTTGTCCATATGTTAACCCTTACGTTAACCCCAATTCTCCCTTTCACATCTGGTTTAATGAATATCCTTGATAGGTTTTTTTTTTAACACCCCTTGTTTCAGGTAACTCATTTTAGTCATGCTTTACAGCCTGCTTACATCTGCCATTCAGGTCCTTTGGGTGACCTGCGATTTCCATTCTTTTGAAATAATGGTATTCCAGGACTCCCAGCCACATAGCACCACTGAGAGAATGTTGTTTGTCTAAAAGATGTTTTCTTTTCATTTTCATGAAAAGGTTGGGATCAGTGAAAGCATCGTATCACTTCCTAAATGCGTGATGCCCTCTTCCATTCTAGACCCGGCTCATTTTCTAGTTGCGATGCTTATCCAAGCTGTCATTGGATTGTGAGTTAGGAGGGACCCTGGAGATCATCTAATCTGATCCATTTTCCTCATTTTGCAAAGACACTGAAAGGCATAGAGGTTGTAACTTAACCCAGGTGGCATGGTTAGTGTCAGAGCCAGCATTTGAGACTAGTTCTTCTGACTGCAAATTCAGGATTCTTTCAATTATATTGTGGAGTAACAAAATGGACTGCCAACCCAACCATTCCTTACTGTGGGCCATATTAGCTTTTTAGTCGCTTTGATTTTTTTTAGTACTACTGAGGATCTTATTGAAGGAGCCCCATGAAGTCCCAAGGCTTGATATAATAATTCAGTGATATCCTGGAAGAAAATTATCTAGAAACCCATCAATCGGGCATCCTTCTATTCAGGATACATGAATGGTATGGTATTCCTTGTGACAGTAGTGAGCAACTTAGGTGATACGTTTGCCTTCATTATCCCTGGTTTAATATTAGTACTCAGTGTCTAATTCAACAAAGTTATGGTTTTTGGTCTCATTTAATCCTGACTATAAGAGATACCTTATTTTAGGACAGTCTTTAAGGCTGAGTTTTTTCAGGACCAAATGTTATTTTGTAATTAATGCAGTGGAATTTTCACATAATAAGATGTGAAAGATAAGATGTTTTCAACAACTATTATTCATTTGTATGACTATGAAGGTATGGTATCATGCTATAGAAAGCCAACCAAATTTTGTTCATCCACTTCTTATGCTTTCATCAAGAATATCCTTAATGTATGCATAGACCCTTCTCACAAAGATGAGAAAGTAGGCATTATGGGTTAATAGTTGCTGATCTCTCTCTCTCTCTCTCCCTTTCCCTTTCCCTTTCCCCCTCCTTCCCTCCCCTACCTCCCTCCCTCTTCCTTCCTTCCTTCCTCCTTTCTTTCCTTCCTTCCTTCCCTTCTTCCTACCTTCCCTCCTTCCTACCTTCTAAAAATACCATCTATTTGTTATCTTTTTTACTCTTTGGGAATCTTCTGTCTCTTCAGGAAAAATTGAAAATCGATTTCTGAATGCTTTTAAAATTGCGTGAACTCCAACATAGGATTTCTTTTGGATATGGTTAGCCAAGTCCAGTCACTCCTTTCAACTTCACCTTCTTCGGTGCCATTGAAAAGTCCAAATGTGGTCATTCCAATACCATTGCTAATGAGAATATATCACTGTGAAAATAACATCGGATCTTTTCCATTCCATGCCTATTTCCTTCCTTCCTTCCTCCCATTTTTGACTTAAACTGGTTTTGGAAAATTCTGGCTTAGCTGCTTTTCACAACTAAGTTCTTTATAGGTGTATTTTTCCTTCTTCTACTTTTTCAAGACCATTCTGCTGATAATTTCTCATTCTGTTCTGTAATGTTTCATACATGAGCTTTTGCTCTAAACTGAGGCTGTCCTTTCTTGCCCCATCTCTCTGCTTAGCAAGGAAGTAAAGGTTTACAGGTTGCAGTGGTTCCTGGGCTCTTTTGGTCTCTTTTCCCATTCATTTTCTTTTCCCCAGAGTTTTTATTTTTACATAGACTTTTATTGCTATATATATAATATTTTATAAATGTTTTATAATTTTTAAAATGTTTAAATTAAAAAATATATTTTTTTACATCTCCTAGATTTTTCCAGGTATCTTTTTCTCTCCCTCCTACCCAGAGAGCCATCCTTTATAATAAAGAAATTTTTTTTAAAAGAACAAAAGGAAGAACAAAAAAAAAAATTCAGCAAAACCAATCAACTACATTGAAAATACCTGACATTATATGTAGTGTTCCACACAATATTCCCTGCCCTCTGCAGAGGAGGAGGAAGATGTGTCTTCTTATATTTCTTTTTTTAAGGACAAGTTTGTTGTTGTTGTTGTTTTCAATAATTTCACAACATTAGTCCTTAATTGTTTTCTGGATCTTTCTGTTTACACTATTGTGTTCGTAGTAGATATTACCTTCCTGGCTCTGCTTGCTTCACTTTGCACTAGTTTATCATGTAAGGCTTCTCATACTTCTCTGTATTCATCATATTTGTCATTTCTCATAACAACGTAATATTCCATTTCCTTTATATGCCACCATTTATTTAGTCATTCTCCAACTGATTGTATTAACTTTGCTTCTACAAGTGCTGCTATAAATATTTTGATGTAGATAGAGCCTTTCTTTTGGTCAGTGACCTCCTTGGGTTATGTGTCTCACTATGAAATCTCTTGGTCAAAAGGTATGTACATTTTAACCACTTTATTTACATAATTACAAATTACTGTCCAGGATGGTTATATTAATTCACAGCTCCAGTGTTACACCAGTGTGCCTGTCTTTCCATGCTCCTCTAAAATTGACTATTACCATTTTTAGTTATATTTGCCAATTTGTTGCACATGAGGTAAAACTTTAGGGTTTTTTCAATTTGCATTTCTCCTACTATTAGTGACTTGGAAAGGTCATTCATAAGAGTTTGCAATTCTTTTAATAACCATTTGTCCATATCCTTTGACCACTTATCTACTGGGGAGTGGCTTTTGGTCTTATATATATCTGTTAGTTACCTATATCTCTTGGGTACAAAAGCAAAGATAATTCGTAGTCAACCATTTTCTTTCCTATACTACATATGTTACTTTGTGCAAAAGCTTTTCAATTTCATGTAATTCCTCATCTAGTCTATTCCATTGATCTACTTTTCTATTTTTTAACCAGTCTGTTATTCTTCCTTCATTCCTTTGTTCATGATTTCCCTTGAAAATCCAAGTCTTTTGTTCCTTCAAATGAATTTTGTCATTATTTTATGTAATTCTATGAAGTATCTCTTTCATAATTTAATTGGTATAGCATTCAATCTATAAATTATATTTAGTAGTATTGTCACTTTTATTATGTTGGCATGGTCCAGCCATGAACACTGAATGTTCCTGAAGCTATTTAAGTTGTTCTTTTTGTTTTTTTAAAGAGCATTTTGTAATTGAATCTATGCATTGTGTATTGAGTGTTCTTTAATAGACTGATCACCTTTTGACCTCTTTTTAAGACAACTCTTTTGTATCTGTTCAACTTCTTTAAGAAATAGCAATGAGCCATTTTTTCAAAATCATTACCACATTTAAAGAGGTTGAATTGGATCTACTGTAATTGTATGCAGTTTTCCCCCAAAATCTTTATCCCTTTCTTCTAATTTAGTATTGATTTAGGCCTTTAACCAAATGATGATCTAACTGCACAAAAACAACTGATTCCGAAATGACTCCTGTGTCAGTAACCTGTATTTTCCCTTCACTTCTTGTCACACTGCCTAGTACGTGGTAGCAGCTTCATAAATGTTTTTTGAGTAATTATTGACTAGTTCTGAGCCAGTTGGTTTAATTGTAAGCTCTTGTAATGTGATATGGCCCAATACTCCAAAAAGTGTTTCTTGTTGCCTTTGTTTGCCACTTTTCAAAGGGCTAACCTTCCATTTAGCTACAACTCTGTCTTCTGGTTTTATTCATGATAAGAATGTCTGAATTTTTAATGAGTCACTAGTTTTTCATGATAAAAAAATGATCCCCATTCCCTCTCCATCCATCAGCTCAGAAAATTGAAAGTATGAGATACATAACCTTACCTATCCTTTCCCCTCCAACTTTACATGCTTGTGGCTGTGTGGGTACTTAAAAATTCTGCTTTCCCCTAGACACATGAGGCCATCTTCCTTTTGAAATGAAAAAAACAAAACAACTTTGGTTTTTCTTACATTCCTTTCACTTTATTTTAGAAACCCTTCAGCTCCTTAAGACTAGGGATAAGATATTTAATTTCTTACTCTCCCCTCTTAGGAGGTTTCACCCTAGAGCCCAAGAGAGTTGGTTAGGCATAAACCTGAATGAAAGGGATTCTCCTTAGACCTTTGGGGTTGTGGGTTGATTAGTGCCAGTCACTGCAGCTGTTTCTCTCTGATAACTTCCAGAAAAAAGGTATGATGACCTTCCTTTCAAGTCAGCTTGTGGTTTATCAAGTGCAAACGAATTAGGTGGCAGCATTTGGGTGGTTCAACTACTGTTTATCTGGTCATATTTGCTTTTAGCTCAGCAAATATTTACCCAGCATTTATTCTGAAGATAGGGGAAGCATAAATAAGACACAACTTCTACCTTCAAGGAGGTCCTAGTCTTGTAGGGTAAGTAAAAGGGAAGAATGCAGGTATCTGTAATGCAAATGGAACACAGCAAGAGTCCTAGAGGTATTTTTAAAAAGTACTATGGGGACAGCTAGGTGGTGCAGTGAATAGAGCACCCCAGCCCTGGAGTCAGGAGGATCTGAGTTCAAATCCAGCCTCAGACACTTGACATTTACTAGCTGTGTGACCTTGGGCAAGTCACTTAACCCCAATTGCCTTGTCTTCCCCCCTCCAAAAAAAAAATACTTTGAGAACTCAGAGGAAGAAGAGAAGGCATCATGAAAGATGTGACTGGTTTTAGAATTGATTTTGGAAGAGTAGATAGAATTTCAACTGACAGGTGGTATTCTAGGCTCAAGGAACAACAATATGAGGAAAGTCATATAAATGGGATGACTCAGAACCCATTAAGAGAAAGTTCCAAAATATAATTTGGTTAGACCACAGAGCAAAGCTGAAGGCAAAACTGAGACTATGGGATAAGCCATCACCTCGAATGCAACACTCAGGAGGATGCCATAAGGGATACTTTAGAAATTTTTTTTTTTTGGAATTTCGGAGATTATTTAGTCTTCTAACATCCCCTCCTATTATTTTAAAGTATTTTTTATTCTTAAACACCAAAAGAAAAACAATTTATCTTTTCATACTAGAAGAGAACAAGATGATTGTATATGAATCTGTGAATATCTATATGTACAGCTTGCTTTTTAAAAAATTGAATAGTACTTTTAATAAATGCCTACAAAAAAATAAAATCATTACCTGCCAACTTTGTGATGGTATTTTTCTCAGAACTTAATGACCACAGACATAACATCTGTCATGTGGACTGTCCTAAAGCCTTTTGGATTTGGTAGAATCTACCACAGCTTGTATACCCTCAGCATTGCCTCAAAGATGCCAGGGTCACTACTATGACTTGCTGAAACATGAGAGGAAGGATTTCGGTGGATGTTTATAAAGGCATTTTTTTTTAATGCTTGAAAATCCACTTATCTATCACACATAGGTATTTAATTTTTGAAAAGTTAAGTTGAAAGTTAAGACTTACAAGGTCTCATGGTTGAAGTTGCATGTGGGGAGGTTAGAATTTTGAAACTTATTTGAGACTCACAAATGATTTGTTTAGCTTGTGTGTCTGACAGGGAGTTTCCCTGGAATACAGAGCTGGACAGAGAAGTTGGGGCCAGATGTGGAAGGCGATGGTTATTAAACTAAGGAGTTTAGGCTTTATTTACTAAATAATAGGGAGCTGTTGAAGGTTTTTATGTAGAGGGAGTAAAATAATGGGAAACTGGAGTGAGGGAATCCATTAGAAGACTATTGTAATAGTTTAGCTAAGAGTTGTAATAAGGTTAGAACTGGAATATGTAATATAATATAATAATAATATAATAACTGGAATGATAATAGGAAGAGAAAAGAGTGGGAGAGCCATGGGTGGTGTCTCTTCCAGTTCTGAAGGCTGTGAACTCATAACTCTGAGGTTTCAAATCTGAATAATAGGGAGAATGGTGGTATCATCCATAGAAATAGAGGAGTTGGGAGGAGGGAGTGTGGTAGAAGAGAAGATAACGAATCTAATTTGGAGCAAGTGGTGTTGTACTTAGCAGTAAGTACAAAACATTAAAAGTGGAGATGTTCACCAAGTCCACTTTCTATTTTTTCTTTTTGTTTTTTGGAGGGGGGATGTTTGGGCAACTGGGGTTAAGTGACTTGCCCAAGGTCACAAGGCTAGTGTTAAGTGTCTGAGGCTGGCTTTGACTTCAGGTCCTCCTGACTCCAGGGCTGGTGCTCCATTCACTGCACCACCTAGCCACCCAACAAAGTTCACTTTCCTTCCAGCTAGCCATTAGGGAAAAAAAAAGACTGGAGATAATGGATTTGGGAGTGATCTACATAGAAATGATAGCTGAAGAAGACTTGGGAATGATTGAGCTTTCCAGGAAATAGTATAGAGAAGAAAAGGGGGTAAAGGACAGGGCCTTACATTTGATTCTTTTTTAAATTTAAAAAACTTTTCCATTTATTATTTCATAGTCGAAAATGCAAGGACAATTTTCTCCATTTTCCAGACTAGAAATCTGGAACCAGGAAGGTGAAAGGATTTTTTTTTTTAAAGATCACAGTATTCCATAGCAGAGTCAGGACCTCTATTAGGGATTCTTTTTCCAAATCTGGGTTTTTGGGTCTTGGTTTATACAGGAATTAAGGGAAGGGCAGGTATAAGTATTCCCTGAAGCCCTTTGAAGCCCCCAGGCTAAATTAAATCTACCAGCCCAGGGATGGATATCTTCCTCAGTAGGTGAAGATGCTTCTAGAGAGGGAGTTGACTGAGCAGATGTAGGAAAGGAATAAACATTTCCATAATGCCTACTATGTTTCAGGTTTTGTGCTAAATGAGCACTTTATTTAAAAAAAATGTTTTTTAAACTTCACAATAGCCCCATGAAGTAAGTGCTGAACTCTCCATTTTACAGCTAAGGAAACTGAGGCAAGTTGAGGTCAAGTGACTTAGTCACATAGCTAGTGTCTGAGGCTGGATTTGAACTCAGGTCTTTCTGACTCCGGATCCAGCACTCTGTCCCTCTACCCACTTTGCCACCTCGCTGCCTAAGCAGATAACAGGATCTACATCATTGGTTCTCAACCTGTGGGTCACGACCCCTTTGGGGATTGAATGACCCTTTCAAAGGGGTCACAGGGGTCACCTAAGACCATCAGAAAACACATGTCTCTGATGGTCTTAGGAACCGAGATACTGCTCCTCTGTCTCCAGGCAGGTCCGCACACATGCAGATATGCCCACATAGGAGTATTAAAGGGTGGTGGCACCAGGAAGGTTGAGAACCACTGATCTACATGGTCATCTTTCAAATGAAAGCCTGGTAATATTTACAAAGAGTTCTGGGCTGGGAGTCAGTAGACCTGGGGTTTTGACCTGGCTCTGCCCCTAAAGTTTCCATGAGTTTGCCACTCTTTTCTTGCCTCTGAGTCTTGATTTCCTCGTCTATACAGTGGGAACAAGAATGTCTGCCCTATCTCACAGAATAGTTCTGACAAGGTAAAGCGCTCTGAAAGCTGTACGGACTTAGAGGGTCATCACTGATATCCATGCCAGGAGAAGAGAAGTGTAGTAAATGTGATCCAGATCCCCCTTCTCTCTGGCACTGTGGATAGAGAGCCCACGCTTGGAGTCAGGAAGGCCTGAGCTCAAATCAGGCTTAAGAGACTTTCTAGGGGCAGCTAGGTGGCACAGTGAATAGAGCACCAGCCCTGGAGTCAGGAGGACCTGAGTTCAAATCCGGCCTCAGACACTTAACACAAAAACTAGCCGTGTGACCTTGGGCAAGTCACTTAACCCCAACTGCCCTCCAAAAAAAAAAAAAGAGAGACTTTCTAGTTATGTAATTTCTGTCCACCTCAGTTTTTTCAACTATAGAATAGCATAACAGTACCTACTTCACAGGGTTGTTGTAAGGCTCAAATGAGGTTATATTTATAAAGTACTGTTCCTGGATGGGTTATGGTTATTGCTAATTATTATGTATTCTACAATTGAACAGTCAAGCTACCTTCCTCTTACTTATGGTTTTATATATACATATATATATAGTGTGTGTGTATTATATATGTATATTATTGAGTGTGCATATATATGTGTATATTGTATAGTATATGTGTATGTATAATAATATATATACACATAGTATATTATATATATTAATGTATATATTATATATGTGTATATATAATATATTTAAACCCTTGGCATTCATTCTTTTTAAAAAATTATTTATTTTTAGTTTTCAACATGCACTTCCATAATATTTTGAGTTTTAAATTTTCTTCCCCTCCCTCTCTTACCCTCTCCCCAAGAAGGCATGTAATCGGATATAGGCTCTACTTATAAATTAATATTAAACATATTTTCACATTAGTCATGACGTAAAGAAGAATTAGAACTGATGGGAGGAGCCATGAGAAAAAAAGAAACAAAACAAAAAAACTAAAGACAAGGAGAGCAAGTAGTACCTTCAGACTCCAAAGTTCTTTTCCTAGATGTGGACAGCATCTTCCGGCCTCCATTCTCATTAAGAAGATGTGCTACCTTTGCCTGCTTGTCACTGGATCCCGTGGCGGGTGGGGGTGTGGGGGAGCTGGTTGGTTTGCTGCCCTCAACGTGCTCTGAGCCAAACACTGTTCTGGGTGCTGGGGAATGGAAGAGGGTGCAGAGAGGTTTGGGTTGTACTAAAAAGTCTTCTCCCTTGAAGAACTCAGTGGGGAGAGGTCTCCCTACACAGTGGGCTGCCAGACCCTCCAGCTTGAATTCACTAAATTGGATATCGAGGAATTAGCCACAAGGAAGATTTTTATGACCACTTGTTCCCTCTCAGTCTCCTCGACGGCTTGCGAGGAATTGGGTTTGCTAAGAACTTTGATTTCCTTGCAGAAATGAAGCCAGAGTGATTTTTTTGAAAGTGGGCCCACGTGTATAGTTTCATCAGTTATTAACAGTCACAACAATGCTACAGTGTATCATAACAAGGCTGGGACACAATGCCAAGTTGGTAGCAGGGCTGTAAAACTCTGTGTGTTTTTATGGTGAGGAGGCATGGTAAGTGTGGCCAGGAGTAGAGGCAGATTAAAGTTAAAAACCAGAAAAAAACAAAAACCCAAATCCGGAAAAACCCCATCATGAAATACAGCAGAGAGAGAGGCATAAGGAAACCGAACAACACGGACAGGGAGGAACAGATTTGAAGGTGAAAGAGCAGTTGGCCTCCTGCCCCTCCTGTGCTTTCTGTGGGTCCGGTGCCAAGATCTGGGTCTCATGTAGCACGTCTCAAACGGAGAGAACGTTTGGGGTTTTCACTTGATCTGTAGGTGACTCAGCCAGCCCAGAAGAGCCGGAATCTCCACGCCCACAATCATGTGTCCTCCACCTGTCCTTGGTTCCCCCATGAATCAGCAAGTTTTTTCCTCTGGGCCTCATTACAGGACTTCCCTTGTGACAGATTAGAGAATCTTGTAGTGTTAAGTAACAGATGACTATGAGCAAGAATGGATTCAGAAGGAAAGAGAAGGGCTCCCAGCCCTGGAGAAGGGCTCCAGGCTCTGCTCTGCTGGGGATAGATGCAGCGCTAAGCCACAGGGAATTTTGTCAGTTCACCAGTTCATGCAACATGCTCAAAACAACTGGAGAATCCTTTTAGGTCAGTACTTGTCTCAGGAACTCCAGAAGCTTTAGGTCTGCTCTGCCACTATCTGACTGCGATTTGGGGTTGGGCAAGTCTTCTTCCTTTGTGGTGATGAAAGGAAGCGATGTCTGTGAAGACTGGGACAACTACCGAATACTAAACAATTTGATGCTGTGCTCCGGACTGACCCAGGCCAAATTAAATCTTGGATGTTTCCCAATAATTCTCAATTAATTATCTGTTTGGTTTCATGCCTTCCCCTCTATTTTCCCTTGGGATTATCAGAATTTGGCACATTTCTAAGTCTCCACAAAGAAAGAAAAAGGCCCATAGTTCCTATGCAAGTAGTCAGGTTAGCAAGAAATCCTTTTTAGCAGAATTTTTTTAAGCAGTCAGCAAACACAAAAATCTTGTGTATGCTCCATTTCCCTCAGTAGTGGGCTCCTACCTTCCAGAGAAGACCTATATAGTTCATCCAGTTTACAGTATTGCTACACTGGGTATGCCCTGCAAAGGCAATGCATTAAGCATTGCTATAGAGTCAAATCTCTCTCTCTTCTGGTGGGATTAAAAAAACTAGCTTACTTACTGTGTAACCTTGGGCAAGCAACTTCCCTTCTTAGAAACTATGTGTCCTCAATTTTAAAATAAAGGTATCAGAGTAGGTGACTTCTAAGATTCCTTCTGAGGCAGCTAATTGGCACAGTGGATAGAGCATTCCTAGAATCAGGAAGACCTGAGTTAAAATCTAGCCTCAGACATTTCTTAGCTGTATGAACCTAGACAAGTCACTTAACCCTGTTTGCCTCAGTTTCTTCATCTTTTACAATGAGGAATATCTTTGCAATATCTTTGCCAAGAAAACCTCAGATGGGGTCATGAAGAGTTGAACTTGACTGAAAAATGGCTCAACTACAGCAATGTCCCTTCTAGCTCTGTATCTGTGATCCCATACAGTCGCCGTAGCTTGACGGTACCAAAATTGGGGGCTGGTAGTCAGATCCCTTCTATCAGATATGTGTACAATGGTTCACAGTTCCAGTGAAGGGCAAGTCTAGATTTGCTCCTCTTTATCATAATTCATTCTGTGCTTTGCTGTAAAAGCATGCTTTGCTGTTTCCCAGGTTGAGCTCCCACAGCTCCTGGATTGACCCAGCTCCCATGTGTGAACTAGGAATTCCCATCACTCTGCTCCTGCTTCTGACTCACTGCCATCCCTGGAGCTTCATGATTTTCTATAATCCATCTCACATGCAGACCTCCTCTCTGTCAGACTTTCCTTCTCTTCTGTGCCTCAGACCCTTTGTAGCATGTGCTCTTCCCCTTGCCCCCATTAATGACCAAACCTAAGAGTATAGCTTAATATATGTGACCTTAGACTGAAACTTGAGTTTGTGCCAAAACACAAGGTTAATCCAAGAGATTATCATTTATGTCTTACACAGGGAATATCATACCATCTTCAGGTGGCAAGAGGGAAGAAAGGACCTGCCACATTCGACTATAAAATGAAGAAGTTGGACTAGATGGCCTCTTTGGTCCCTTCCACCTCTAAAATAATAAATCAATAAACATTTACTAAGGTTTACTGTGTGCTGTGCTAGGTACTAGAGATACCAAAAGAGGCAAAAGACAGTTCCTGTCCCCCAAAGAGCTCTCAATCTAATATATCTATGATCATATCCCCATGATGGGTTCAAATTAAAACTCTGCTACCTACCACCTACTAATGTCGGTCAACTAGCATTTTTGAACACACCTATTATGGACCAGGCAAATAAAAGTGAAAAACCAAAATAGTCCTTGCTCTAAAGGAGCTCACAGTCTAATGGGGGAGATGGCATGCAAACAGCCACATACAAACAGGCTATAGGTGGGCTAAATTGAGGGAAGGCTTGAAGATTGAGGAGGACTTGTAGAAGGTAAAACTTTAGCTGAGACCCGAAGGAAACCAGGGAAGCCAGGAGCAAGGAGATGAGGAACAAACTTGACATTAGGCAATATTCCTCCTCTTCCTCCAAACCCCCAAGAAGGGACAGTCCCTTCTTCTGTAACATAAGAAGACTGAACTACATACTCAATCATCACTAAGATTCTTTCTAGTTCTGAATCCTATGGCTCTGTGCCAGGTCAGGGGAGCAGAGTTTCCAGACCTTGAAAATCTCTTCCTTGATGGATGGAAGGCAAATAAGATAGCTCTCCTTCTTGTGTCTCCACAAAGAGTAGGGGAGAAGAGATTCAGTCCCCTTTCATGGCTGCTTTGGACAGGGATCAATCAGCCTTTTCACTGTCTTTAATCTCTAAGTGTGGTCACCTTTCTTCTGCTTCTTGGCAGGGCGTGGGGTATTGAAGGGGTCTGGTCAGGATAGCCTCTGATGTCCCTTTGTAAGCTTGTCAGACTGCCTGCTCTGGGTCACTCTATTCTGGGAGTTTCCCTTCTCCCCTCCCCTTCTACTATTTGTGGTTACACTAACTGTCCCAAACAGCCCCACCCTCTGACAACATGGGGCCCTTTTTAAAATACAAATCTCCCCTTGCTCCCTTTTATTTTGGGTTATGTGGCACTCTTAAGAAAGCCCTGGAGACACCAATTAGCCCCCTTCCCAAAGAGCAGGCACAGCTCTGCTGGAATGTGGGCAGAATGTAAGTCGTATCCTCAGCCCAATATAGCTCTCCTGAGAACCTCACCCTGTAATCTGTGCCTCAGGGACAGAACAGGGCTTCCAGAGCCTGTCATTATCCCCTGAATCCCAGAGAGTGGGTTTGGCCTGGGATTCACTCCCTTTGGTGTTTTACCCAGGGTCTAAGCCAGCCCTGTTCAGCAGATTTGAGACCAAAATCATACAAAACTTTTGCCAGGAAAATGAGTGTGGCAGCAGGTTCTGTCAGGCTATGGGACAAATGAAAGTCAGACAGGGAGTGATTGGCACTCAGCTGCCTTCTCCTATATTGGGCTACCTTCAAACTACAGTGGCAGGAAAATAATAGCATAAGTGACTCATTAATAATAATGCACTTTACAGTTTACAAAGTGCTCTCACAGAATGACAGAATGAGAGAATTGGAAGGGAGCTTAGGGGATGTGGTCCACCCTTTTGCTTGAAGACCTTCAGGGGGGGCAGAGGGTAGCCAGGCAGTCCCAATCCACTTTTGGACACCTCCAATATGTAGGAAGTTTCTTGCCACATGAAGCCTTAATTTGGTTCTTTGCAACTTTCTACCCGTTCCTCTTAGCTTTGGAGGACTAACCAGAATGAGTCTAATTCTACTTTTATAGGAAACTCTTCAGATATTTCATAGGGTTTTAGACCCAGAGCTGGAAGAGGCCTCTCAATCAGTAATCTCATTCTACAGATGAAGAAACTAAGGCCTGAGGAGGTTAATTGATTTGCTCAAGGTCAAACAGGTGGTAAGGAGCTGTCCCCCACATGTAGCAGAGGGATGTTGCACGGTTGGAAGGGAGGCAGAATAGATATCACCAGCCTCTTCTCCCCACAATTTTCTCCAAAAGAGAGTTTAGTTCCCCCCAGGAAGGGAAGCAGAAAGTTGAGTCCGGAAGGCCGTCCTTCAGAGACAGGGCATACTGACTGAGTGTTATATCTGTCTGATCCTTTAAATATTACTAGTCTAGGAGATGTGATTTTCAGGATTCATTGCAGGCAAAGGAAGAGCCCCTGAGCTTTATATCTAAGGCTTGACCCCTTTTCCACCAATACCAGTCCTACAACACAGGTAGCAGTTAGCAGAGAAATCCCCATTTATCCAAATCATAGCAAAACAGAAATTAGAGAAAGTATACACAGGAGAAGGGCGGCTGGGTAGCGTAGTGAATAGAGCACCGAGTCTGCCTTCCAGAAGACCAGAGTTCGAATCTGATCCCAGACATTTACTAGCTGTGTGACACTGGGACGAGTCACTTCATCCTGTTTGCTTCTGTTTCTTCATCTGTAAAATGAGCCGGAGAAGTTGGCAAACCGCTCCAGTATCTCTGCCAAGAAAATGGGGTCACAAAGCGTTGGACGCAATAGAAACTACCAAACAACAACTTTGTTCTTCTAGGGCATGTTCTTGAGGCTCTCCACTATCCTGTCTGCTTTCTTCTGATGAACTCCAGTTTGTAAACACCATCCCCAAAAATGTGGTGCTCAGAACTGAACACAAGCATCTGAATGTGATCTGAGCAGTGCAGAGGATAGTAGAACTTGACCTGCCCAGTCACAGTTTTTGGTTTGGTTTCATTTTTTTGGTTTTTATATCATGCTATTCATCCATAAAGTCCTACTTTAGGGTCTCACTGTGGAATGAAAATGATCCTGGGGTTCCCAGAGGAAACCAAGTTTTGGCAGTTTCTATCATACCATAAAGGCTATGAGTACGGTACCAATGCACCAGCTGATGGTTCAGTGGATAGAGCACAGGGGCAGGAATCAGAAAGACTTGAGTTCAAATATAGCTAGAGACACTATACAGCTATGTGGCCCCTGGCCAAGTTTGCCCCTGGCAAACCTATGTTTGCCTTAGTATCCTCAGTAAATTGGAATAGCAGTGCCTACCTCTCAGAGTTTTTAGAAGGATCAAATGAGACAGTATTTGTAAAAAAAATTAGCTTAGTACACAGGAGGTAATATATAGTGCTTACTCTAATAGCCCTCCAGAGGGGAGAGGCAACGGAGGATTCTGAGGAGGTAGGTACTGAATACCAAAGTTGAATACTTATCTCCAAGACAATGGGAGCAGCTAGGTGTTGAAGTAGATAGAGCACCCAACCTGGAGTCAGGAGGACCTGAGTTCAAATCTAGCCTCAGACACTTACTAGCTGTGTGACCCTGGGCAAGTCACTTAATCCTGATTGCCTAAAAAAAAAAAATGGGGCTTCAGGTCACACAACTCTAGGAATTCTGAACAAATATGAAAGGAAACCTGGTACATTCCAGATCCTCTACTCTTGGCCCTAAAACCTCCTGTGCCCTCTACTTCCTCCACTGGTTGCCCTCAGAGGAGACCAAATCCTTGGTCAAATGCTTCCCCATCCTCTGCCTAGCATTGTTTGTTCATACCCCTGTCAGGGCCCTATATCAGATGACGCTGGGTAGGCCTTTTCTGCTCTGGCCTGGGTGGCATCTTCTTCATCTGACCTGAACAGTTCCTCTTTGTCATGGCAGCCTTTGCCTTGATTCACCTCTTGGTCCTGATCCAACTGGCCCTCCTGAGGCCTGTGGTAGCCATCTTTGACCTCTCCTTTGGGCTCCTGCAGCACCCCTTCTCCTTTCCCCTGGACTTGAGTCTCCTTATGGTTGCATATGTGGCTATGCTGTGGTGGGCACTGTCCTATGGGAGACCTGGGGCCTGTTCTTCAGCATCTCTGATACTGTCCTGGGACACTTTTGTCCAGGTCCTGCCTCCAGCATCTTTGATTATCATGGTCACAGCCCAAACGCAGTCAACAATTCGGGGCAGAGCCCCTCTCACATAAATGATTGATTCCACTGAGGCACTAACAGCCTGCCAAGTCCCAGCAGAGCTCAGCACTTGGACTCTTCTCTGGAACCCCTCCTCTTTGGACCTCCATCACCTTCTGGAGCTGCCTCCCACCCCATAACCTCCTAGTGTTTGTTTCCCCATTAAACACAATACCACATAGAGCAGATGTTTTTCCCACTCTCCCCAGACTCTGAAGTTTTTCTCCTAGTTATATGCAATCCCTCTGTTTCGCAGCTTCCCCTCCCCATTCTGATGCTTTTCTCCTCCCTCCTCACAATCCTTTAGTTTCTGACACTCCCCCAGTACCTCACTGAAATTTTTTTCTCCCCAGTATCCATAATCCCTCACCCTAGAATTCTAGCTCTTTAATCTATCACTCACCATCTTCCTGGTTTGGATGTATCTGCTCCTCTTCCCATTCATTAGATGTGTTGCTCATCCCTCCATTATCCACACCACCACCTTCTTCTGACTCTTTAGAAAAGTGAATATTGGGGAAAAAAATAAAAAATGCATATTCCTTCCCCTTTATCGCCCTTCTCTTCCCTTTTCTTGATGTGTCCTTTCTGAGGACCAGCCTAACTAAGCATGGAAAGGCTCTTCACCAAGAGGCTGGTTATTTGGCAATATCCTTTAAACAGAGCAACCAAAAACCAGCCAAACAAACCAAAATAAACAAATAAAATGACAAAATAGTCCACGGGCCTTTGGTTTTGGTGGTGAAAGTAGGAGAGTGGTAGAAAAGGAGGCAGAGGGTTCTAAGAATCACAGTGTTTTTAGATTATCTGGAAAACCAAACCACTGATGAGATGCTAGAGATGAAGTCCTTGCCCAGTGACCTGCTAGTGGGCATGCCTTAGAAGAGCTGACTTGTATTAAGTTTGACACTCTTATTACTAATGACGCCAAAAGACAAAAGGAAAGGAAGATGCCAAATGGAAGCAAGGTTTAGCATTCTCCCTTGCATATGCAGATAAAGGTGCTGGCATTGGTTTTATTGTGTGGACAAAGGTAACAAGAAGTCTCATTTTGTCGGTACTGTGCCTTGTCATATTGTATTACTCATACAATAAACAGTTGCAAAAGGGAAATAATTGTAGCATATGTGAAACTATCATTGAGCTGAAATCCAAATCTGTTGTAGAGAGTGAGGAAGTAGAGAAATTATGTGGAACCTTGTGTGGATGCTACTACTCTGTGACTTTAATGCAAGGGTTGGCATAGGGGAAGATGGCAAAAAATATGGTGGAAAACTTAGTCTAGGAGTCGGAAACAAGACAGGTCAGAGACACGTAAACCATACCAAAGCTTCTTGCCTACACAGGGGAGCAGCATGGGACAGTGGAAAGACTATTGTCTTTGGCATTAGAGGGCCTGCCTTCTACAGGAAGCCTTCCCTAACCTCTTTTATTCCAATGTTAATTATTTTCTCTCTGTTAATTATTTCCTATTTATCCGGTATATAGCTTGCTTTGTATATATTTGTTTGCAAATTTTCTCCCCCACTAGATTTTAAGCTCCTTGGGGGCAGGGACTGTCTTTTGCCCCTCTTAGGAACTGGCATGTAATAAGTACTTAATAAATGTTTGACTGACTGATTGAAATCTTAGTTCTATTACATGAGCAAATCAGAAGGCCTTCATTTCCTCATTTGGAAAATGGCAGGTTGGACAGACAACTCCTAAATCCCTTCCAGCTGTAGATATGCGATCTATTGATGATTATGGAACCATCGGAGGTACTGGAAGAGGTGAACAGTCATTGTTCTTGTTGTTTTTACTGGAAGGGTGATTTTATTGTTATAGGGAGGAAACATCTTTTACCAGTGCAAGTTGGTTCTCTTGCAGCTTTAGTGCTTGGAGGTTAGATGATTTGTCCAGGGCTGCCAGCCAGTATATGACAGAAGTCGAATTTGACCCCAGCTCTTCCTGGCCTTGAGGCCAGCTTTCTACCCAACCCCCAAGGTGCTTCTCAAGCCCTGCTTGTTCATCATTATCATTATCATTATCATTATCATTATCATTATCATTATCATTATCATTATCATTATTACCTCTGCTGCTGCTGTGGTTATTTAGATCTTGAAGGGTTGCAAAATACATCACATCAGTCTCAATTCATTGGGTCAGCCACGGGGCCAGACAAGGCGGTTTATGGTAGGGAACAGACAGAGCCAAGATAGACACAGACTGGGACCAGGATGAGGAAATTCTTGGTTGGTAGAGACTTGAGGGGTGAGGTGGGCAAGGAGAGATCCAGAGAAAATACTCTAGGAAAATCCACAGAGGAAAAGATTGTCATTAGGCTTGTTGTTCATCCATTGTTCTAAAAGAGGATGGATGACATCATGAGGGTGATGTCTTGACTTGCAAGTGAATTGGATTTAAGTGAGGCAGATTTGTACAGTTACCAGCTTTACTCTCTCCTCCAGAGTCATTGGAGTCCAGTGGTAAGATGTAGGTCAAGACAACTATCAATGGCCCTGGGAAGAAAAGAATATTTTGGGTGGAATGCAGGGAAGGCTTCCTGGAGGAGGTGATACCTGAGCTGAGCCACTATACTAACCAGGAGGACAGAGACCAGATGCGCCAATTGGTTTCATAACCTGGCCATTCTCGCCTAGCCCATGTTGATTAGAAAGAACCAGTGAGGGGAAAAGGCTCCTCTCCCCGTTGTCAATTCAAGTTAGTGGAGGCCTAGAGTGACAGGTGGACCACGGTGAGGAGGCTGCTTATTGCTGTGTTCACTGCTGCCTCATACCAAGGGTGGGCTTCGTGGGTTTGTCCTCTAGTCGCTGCCCCAGGCAGACACGTTCCTCTGGGGAGTCTGCTAGCAGCTGCCCCCCCCCCCGTTGTTGTTGTTTAGTTGTGCCCAGCTTCTTGGAATCAGGAAGACCTGAGTTCAAATACAGTCTCACTTCCTAGCTGTGTAACCTTGGACAAGTCAATTAACCCCATTTGCCTCTGTTTCCTCATCTGTCAAATAAGCTGAAGAAGGAAATGGCAAAACTGCTTCAGTATCTCTGCCAAGAAAATTCCAAATAGGGTCACACAGAGTCTGATAGGACTGAAATAACTAAACAACAAAAGGGTTAAATATATATCCTATAGACAGTCTGGAAGTTGATGTATAAAATACAGTACCCAGTCATGACCCAAGAATCTAGTAACCGCCTACTTCCAACGTGTAAAACGTGACTTAGACAACGTGACTTAGAGCCTGGGTGACTTTGAGCAAGTCATTTAATGTTCTTAGGCCTCCTCTGTTTCTTCAGTGGGGTCCTGATAGAGAAAATCCAGTGGAGAAGAATCAGAAGTGCAGCCTGGAAATGAACGAAGACATGATTGGCCTTACCCAGGCCACTCTCCTTAAAATAGAGGTTCTGGGAGGAGCCAACCAATTATTCGGAGATGCTCTAGGAGGGTTGGGGCAGGGGGGAGAAAAGGTTGGGAAGGGGCTTCCGAGTAGTCCAGGGATGAAATGAATGTCCAGAGTGAAGAGGTTTCTGTGGCCTGGTCAAGTCTATGGAGATGAGTAGCTATGTCACCTGGAGAGGACTGTCAAGTGGAGAGATAAGACAACAAAAGATAATATTGGTTTAGAATATAAATGTATTTGTATAATTTTATGGAGGAGGATGTTGGAAAATAGCAAGCAGTATTGCCTCATAAAACAGAAGCAGGGAAGGGAAAAACAAGGGGACAGGTAGCTTGGTGAGCTACCAGACAGAAGAAAATGATCCCTAGGTGATGTAAGGATGGAATTGGGAGGACAAACCAGATGAAAAAGAAAAGATCTGTAAAAACTCTCATCTGAAACTTACTGCTTCCCTTGTGGCAGCAGAGACACCACTTTTAGACTTTTAACATTGATCCCTCATGTTTTGCAAGAAGAAGAAAGGAAATTAAGGAAAGCTAAGATAGGAAGAAACATTGGATGGGACCAAATAGACAGAGAGCAGGTCCATGGCACCGTAATTATGATAGTGTCGAGGAACAGATTCTCAGTGTATCTGAAAGAAGAAAGAATACTCAAGGCTCAAAGAAAAAAACCAACCTTTTTTTAATCACACACCACCCCCCTCCCTCCGGCCCCCCATAAAAAGTGACTAAGAAAATGTCAGTGTATCTACTGGCCAATGAGGCTGTTTTCCCACTTCTATGCAACTTTCATAATACTAATTTACATAATTATTGAGGGCATCCTTGATGAAGGTTTGCAAAGGTAACAGAGAAAACAAACTTTGAAAATGACAACCCATGGTAGACTAGACCTTTACAATCTCATAACGGAATGAAATGTGCAAAGAATACAAAATTCTGCCATTTGTTACTTGTTGACCATTACACAAGCAAACAAACAACTTCTGTGGAACAAATTGCAACGTTAAAAGTTCTTCTACAAGTTGTCTTACTTGCGTATATCAAAGTCATTGTTCAAAGACACTCTGGTTATTAATTTCAAATAAGGCATAAAACAGGGAGATTGTATTCTCACCAAAGGAGCTTGCCACTGTGTGGAGGATGTCCAGCAGACAGTCCGAATCTAAGAGGAATTCCCTATGGTTTGTGGCATACTCCAGATGCTTCTGCCAGTGGCTGGTATCATGGTCATTGCACTGAGTACCAGAACGTCGTAAATTCTCCTAAATGAGATTCTTAGTTGTCTAAAGAAGTAGAACCTAACTATACACACAAAAGCCATATGAATCGAAAATGCCAATTATTTAACTATGATATATAGTTGAATGAACAACCCAGAGAGCTGGTCTATGACTACAAATATCTTGGACAGACACCTTAGTTGGAGGCCCAAATTAGAGAGAAGGAGCCTAGAGTACCAAAATAGAAAATTACTGACTTTTTATGACCCCAAGCTTCTTCCTGAAACAAAGACCTATCTTTTTGATATTAGCATGCATGGGCACCTAAAGTAGATAGAGTGTTGGGTCTAAAGTCAAGGAGATTCATCTTCCTGAGTTCAAATCTGGCCTCAGACACCTATAACTGCATAACCCTGGGCAAGTCACTTAATCCTGTTTACCTCAGTTTCCTCATCTGTAAATTGAACTGGAGAAGGAAATGGTAAGTCACTTCAGTGTATTAGTCAAGCAAACCCCAAATGGGGTCATGAAGAGTCATATATGCAATGACCAAACAATAGTTATTCATTTAATAGTACTGTGTGGCTGCAGGTCATATATAATAGTGGTTCACTCAAAGGACAAAGCAGAGGTACACGGTATCACCAAGGCAATATTCATAGCACCAATAGCAACTGTGAATATATCGGTATAATTCTGAATCACAAAATATAACAGACTCTCCATATATAAGATAGAAGTAAAACATTTATTCAGATACCAGAAAGTCAAATCCCAACACCAGAAAACCAAATTCATCATAGCAACAAAGAAATCTATACACAATAATACTGCAGAGAGCAACACCATCCCAGAGCCTTCTCACAAACATTCACAATCCTAGCTGTCTCCTTGCCTGTGTCCTCTCTCTCCCCCAGCTCTAACTGCTCGGACTCCCAGCTTCTTCTCAGCTCTGCTCCACCCTTCAGAAAACTCCTCCCACCACAGGCTTCATGTGATTACATTCAGCCTATTAGGAGGCAGAAGATCTTCAAATTCCCATTATCATTACATACACTGAGTGTTCTTAGGCTGTCAAATATTACCAAAAAGAATTATATGGGAAAAGCTGGGTAAAAGATATTATCAGAGAGATGTATGGCCAGAAGATGTGGGCCTGACATGTAGCAGGGGTGAAAGGTATTTGATGAGTAGCTTACACGTTCCCTTGGTATCCATGCAAAGTCAGGAGATGCAGAGGAAGGCCCCCAGAATGCTGGACAGGCCCCCTGTGTAGTAATTACTGAAGGACATGGACAAGTATCACACAGGATAAAAAGCTGTTAGGTGAAAATTTGCAGTGTTGGAGGGAGCACCCATATCACTGAGATCACCAGTGAATCCAATTATCAATCTGTCCCATAGTGGAGTCACAATAAGCTTCTAGTCCAATAAAAGCCCCAAATCTTTTTTCAGACAGAATTATGATCTACCCATGCTTCCTCCACCTTGTATGTGTGGAGTTGATTTTTTAAAAAAATACAAATGTAAGGCAACATTTATCCCCATTAAATTTCATCTTACTAGATCTGGCCTAACGTTCTAGCCTGGGAAAATATTTATGGATTTTGATTCTGCACCTAGAGTGTCAGCTCTCTCTCCGAGTCTCTCTTGTGTCATCTACAAATGAGAAATGCGTGTTATTTATCCAAATCACCAGTAAAAATGTTCAGCGGAACAGGGCCAAACACCAGTCTCTGGAGCCCCTGCAGATACCGACCTTGAAGTTGACTCAGATGCTAACTATGGAGTGGACAATGCTTATTTATGGGGGGGGATTCAACCACCCAACCAGATCTGAATATCTAAACATACACTCTTGTCTGGCCCACATCTGTTCAAATTTTTTATCTTTTTCCACAATAAGAGCATGAAAGACTTTGTCAAATGGTTTCCCAAACTCTAGCTAAACTGTATTTACAGGATTCCTCTGAACTACCAGTCTAGTAAGAAACCCTGTCAAAAAAAGGAAATGAGGTTTATTCTGACATGATCTGTTCTTTGAAAATTTTTGTTATTTTTCCCCCACTTCATAAGCATTTATTTATTTTCTCTCCCTCTTCCCTTCCCCTTCAGCTGAACAAAAAGAAAGAAAAAAGATAATTCTTGTGTTATAGAACAACTTCAACCAGAGTTTCCTCCCTCTTCCCAGCCCCACCCTGCACTCCAATATGGCTTAGGTTAAGTGGCAAATCCACTGGGGTTTAATTCTTTCTGGGGGCCAATTGACTGTAGAGACAGCTGGTATGAAAGTGGGAAGAGATTCCTGGAGGGGAGAAAACTTGAGTTCTAGACACTTACTAACAATGTGACCCGGGACAAGTTACTTAACCTCCCTCAGCTTCAGTTTTCTGAACTAAAAAATGGGTATCAAAAAAAGCACCTACCTCTCAGGGTTGTTATGAAGGTCAAATGAGATAAAATGTGTAACATATAGTGCCCAGCACATAGGCGAGTATAAAAAGCTTATTTACTGCCTTCCCAAGGGGCAGATTGCACCACTCTGGATGCAGCTTAGAGGTGGTCTCCAGCTTGATTGATGTGGCTTCTGGGCCACCTATGAGGCCTTAAAAAAAGAAAAAAAAAGCCCAACCAGATGAGCCTGGGTCCTTTAGACTTGTCAGAAGTCCCAAGACTAGGGGGTGGGTGGGTGGCTAGGTGGGGCAATGAATAGAGCACTGGTCCTGGAGTCAGGAGGACCTGAGTTCAAATCCTGCCTCAGACAGAACACAAAAACTAGCCGTGTGACCTTGGGCAAATCACTTAACCCCAACTGCCCTCCAAAAAGAAAAAAAAAAAGACTAGGATTTGGGGAGAGGGGACGAAAGCCACCATACCTTGCCTGCTGTCCCCATATGGAGATGGTTAGCCTTCTTTTTTTTTTTTGTTAACTGTTGAAGTACTTAGGAGTACCTCATTTATTTTCTAATATTGAACCCTGAACTAACAGCATATTGACCTAAGTTAGACTTGCCCTTAACACCTCCTCACAAATATGCCTAATCAAATCATGCAAATTTCTGCATTGATCATATCCAAAAAAATGTCTTTTTTTTTTTTTTATCTTGAGCTCTATTCATTATATGATCTATTCTTGATAAAGTCATGTTGGGATTCTGTGATCACCACTTTCAGTAACATCCCTCAACTCTAATTCTAGAATTTTACAGAAATCTCAGTCAAACTCTCTGGAATATAATTTTCAGAATTCATTCTGCCTCCCTGCCTTAAAAAAAAAAGAGAGATTTGCTTTTTCCAGTCTTATAGCACCTCTCCTGTTGTCCGTGACCTTTAAAAAATCAATGATAATAGCTCAGCCATCATGTCCATTAGTTTTTTTCAGTACCTTGAGATGTATGGCCCTGGTGACTTAAAACTTTTCAAGCAGAGCTTAGGTGTTTCCTGCTTTCTTTCTCGTTATCTTGAACATCAGCACCCTATTAGTCATTTTTGTTCTGTTCTTTCCAGCCCAAAGATCATTTTCCCTGGCAGTAAAAAGAGAAACAAGATGGTGTTGACCTGTTCTGCCTTCTCTCTGTCATCATCTTTTCTCTCATCTGCCCCAAATGGCAATCTCATTTCTTTGATTCTTCTCTTTAAACAATCAAAACAACAACAATCTTTGTTATTCTCATCACACTAAGCTCATTCTGACACTATTCTTACTGGTCCATGCCTTGCCTTTATATTCACCTACCCTTATATTTGATATTACCTGTCCTTACTTCCATTTTCTATACATGTCTTTTTAAAAGTTCCCTGTGTAGCCAGTGTTCTCTCTAAACAACTACAGTTACCCCATTAAGGGAGGTAGGAGTGCAAAGCCCCTGAGATCTAGACAATCTGAGTAAAATTTTTTGACACTTATTTCCTAGTACAGAAGAAGTCTGAATTATTTTTTTCTTTTATGGGGTATCTATAGTACATTATTGTAAAATTTGGGTTAAGTAGTTGTCATAGGCTATATTATACAATACTATACATTTATTTTATGCATTTCTGAGTTTCTAAACTTTTTCTGTCATCTGTTGGCCCTCAAGTGTCATCTGTGGTATCCACAAAACTGCCCATTTAATTCTTTTGCCGACCTGAGATATATCGAAATCACAATGGGAAAATTGTGATGCGGAAGGAACTGTGCTTCCTATCTTCCTCATAAGAGTTGTTTCTTTGTGTCTCCAGAATTTCTTTCTTGACAGTATCTATCCTTCATGGCCTGGCTTCCTCAATAGAATTTTAGTATACCGAATTCTGTCTATCCTTTCTCTGAATCTTTTGAAAACTGCTACCTCCTTCCTCCCTTTCTCTTTCACAAGTTATAAGATGGAGCAGTTGCTTCTTCCCAAGATTCCCATCATTTCTACCTTTAACAACCAATCCCTTACCTCTTGGTGAGAATTGGACTGAGAATAAAAATGTTCCCTTGTTGGTTCCTCCATATTTAGAAGAATGAAATTATCTTTAAGGCAAGTCAAGAAATGATTAACTATTCTGCTTTTGGTAGAAAGAGAGCGCCAGCAAATTTCTAGATAAGTGAAGACTGCTTTCACTATTGTGCTATGCATCTGTGCCAAGCCTTCCTGAACTCATCTTTACCATCTTTTTGCCTCAATGACCTCCACTGATCCCCACGTATGACTGAGACAGGTTTTAAGGGTTTTGTAGGGAAAGGCTGGTATTCTGTGGGTATGGGAACACGAGAGTACACGAAGAACAATAGCCAAGACAACAAACTTATAGTAAGGGCCAGGCATCGTGCTAAGAGCTGGGGTAAAAAGAAGTGCAAAAAAATCAACAACAAAAAGCCCCTGCTCTTAAGGGGCTCACAGGTAAACTAGTTTATGTGACTTGCCCAGGGTCACACAAATGTCGGAGGTCATATTTGAACTCAGGCCTTCCTGAATCCAGGCCCAGTGCTCTATCCAGTGTACCACCTAGCTGCCCTGCGTGTGAGAATTCCCATAGTGATAATAACTCATAATTTTATTCCTAGGATTGCTTCAATAATCCCTTTGTCCTTTCCACTGTTCCTTGGTCTCCTGACCCAGCCCCTTTACTTGTTCAGTCCTGAATTCCTTGTCCCTCTTCTTACTTCTCACAGGCCTAATATGGTCAGGGTCAAGGTTTCTTCTCTTTCCTGGGTCTATCTGCTTAACATAAGATTAATGATCAATTGCAAAAAAAAAAAAAAAAAAAAAAAGTAATTTTATCTTATTCAGTAGTACACAGAACAAGATATATACCAGAACAGTCACTGGATAATGGTTTACCCTTGGACTATTTCTTCCTGATCCTCATTAGAAGAAGCTGGAGAAAGATGATATGAGTAACAATAACACCAACTAAGGATTATAAAGTACTCTGCAATTGCAAAATATAGTAGGTGTGTGGTTTAGTTTAACCCTTACTAGGCAGAATAGAAGCTACAGTTGGAAACAGTAAGACGTGAGGTCAAATCCTTCCTCAAAACACTTACTAGCAGTGCAACACTGGGCGTATCTCTTAAAGACTCCCCAGTGGTCACAGTTTCCACACCTGCACAAAGGAGATAACGACTTCTTTCTCATATAGCCGTTGTGAGGACAGAATGAAATAATGTGCATCAAGTGTTTTAAAAACTTGAGCAAGCATGTATAGCTTTGTGATGGTATTCTTCTTCCCATTTGACAGACTGGAGAAACTGAGACTCAGTGTTGTTAAGGTCTCACAAGTAGTAAATAACAGAAGCCCAGAATCAAATCAGTTCCTTTGACTTTAAAGCCAGGGTTCTTTCTGCTACAATATCCTACTTTTCAGAGAAAAAAGCTTGCCTCCTTACCAAAGGCCATATCCTTGTTAATAATATCTGATATGCATGTGTGTGAGTCTATAGGTGTATGTGTGTGTATGTACATATATATAATTTTATAGCTTACATATTTAACTTATAAATATATCAGTTTTTAAATATTAAGTTTATTGAAAATTTATATAAATGTAAGAAATCAATATATATAAACTAACATATACAAAAATTCTTTCTCTCGGTTTGTGTGGTATTTATGTATACTTACATATCTACTATCTGTGTACAAATGTATGGACCCTGCTCTCCTTATTCTCTCCCATTAGAGTTCCTTGAGAGTATAGATTGTTTTTTGCCTTTGTTTTTATCTCCAGCATTACCACATTGTCTGGCACTTAGTGGGGTTTAAAATATGCTTATCACTTTACTTGGGGCAGCTGAAAGGTGAAGTGGATAGAGAACCTGACTTGAAGCCAGGAAAGACCTGAGTTAAAAATCTGATGTAAGGGGCAGCTAGGTGGCACAGTGAATAGAGCACTGGTCCTGTAGTCAGGAGGACCTGAGTTCAAGTCCAGCCCCAGACACTTGACACACTTACTGAAGAGGGTTAGGGTTGCCTGAGACCCCAAAATACCAACATGTCCGGTGCTGCTGAAAGAATTCAACTCAAAATTTTCTCAGCCAAAGAAAAGTTTATTGAAAGTTCAAGTTTGTTATATGGGGTAGACTCTTAAGGAGCCAGTCTAGATTGGTCTATGGCACTTTCACACAGTAAGTTTGTGCTAAGCTATTCTATGGCACTCTCACACCACATGGAGGGAAGATGGGATTCTTATATACAGAGGAATATAGGGGTGGTCTAGAGGAGGAGTTTGGGGAGGGTCTTCAGGAGAAGTCAATGAGGTCAGACTCCAGTAATGAGTTTGGGGAGGGTCTTAAGGAGGAGTTAATGAGGTCAATGTAAGAGTGGATTGATATTTTGATAGGCTCAAGGGTGGGAAGCAGATGGACAATAGAGGGCCAGGCTAGTAACAGAGGTTTGGGGCCATGGGGTGGCTAGGTGGCCCCCGTGAATAGAGCGCCAGCCCTGGAGTCAGGAGGACCTGAGTTCAAATTTGACCCCAGGCACTTAACACATTCTAGCCATGTGACCTTGGGTAAGTCACTTAGCCCCAATTGTCCCGCCTTTCCCCCTCCAAAAAGTCAAAAAAAAAAAAAGGTGATCTGGATTTTTTTCACAAGTACATAGGATTTAGAACTAGAGGGCTCATTTAGTTCTTCCCCTTCATGTAACAGATGAGTAAGCTAAAACTCAGGGACATGATTTGCACCGTGTCTCAGTTAATGACAGAGCTAGAATCGAAATCTGGAGAAGCAGTGCCGGGCAGTGGATAGGGCACTGGACCAGGAGTCAAGAAGATCTAGGCAGGTTTCCTATCCTTGAAAATCTTAATGGAGAATGCCTTACGGGGTATGTTATTGAAGAGATTGCTTTCCTGTATGGACTAAACCCATTTGACACTGGGGTTAGCTCTCAAAGCATAATTCTCAAAATCTGTGATTCTGTGACATTTACTGGCTGTGTGACCCTTAACAAGTGACTTCACCTTTCTGTTCCTCTGATTCCTCATCTGTAGTATAAGGCAGGTAGCCTCTAAAGGTCTGTTTTAGCCCTAAATCTATGATCCTGTGCCCCACCCGTCCTTTTCATGTTTTTTTTTTTTTTTTGCTTTTTGGAGGGGGGAGGGTAGGGCAATTGAGATTAAGTGACTTGCCCAAGGTCACACGGCTAGTAGGTGCTAAGTGTCTGAGGCTGGATTTGAACTCAGATCCTACTGACTCCACGGTTGGTGCTCTATTCACTATGCCACCTAGCCACCCCCAGCCCACCCCTCCTTTCCAACTGCTTCCCCTGAAACCTTGGCAAATAGTCTTCTCTGTTAGAATGTAAACTTTTTAAAGACTGGAGGTTTTGACCTTTCTTTGTATCCTGAGAACTTAGTACAGTAGCACATAGTTGCTGCTAATTAAATTCTTGTTGACTGATTGACTCCTTATTGATAACTTCATCCTCAAGCCTTTTCCCTAGTCACAGGTCTGCTACTTTATCAGTCTATGACCTTGAACAACTGGGCCTCTATTTTCTTTCCTGTAAAAGTGTTCTCCAAGGTCCCTTCCAACTTTGATATGCTGTGATTCTATTCTTCTATGATGTTGAGAATGAAGTCATAGATTATTACAACAGAAAACCAAAGGCCCAGAGAGGGTAAAGTTCTCCTTCCACAGTCAACAGCACACAATAGACAAGGCATGGGAGGTTAGATCCCACACCCAGGGCAATAATACCCTCAGAATCTAAGAACAAAAGAAGACTGAGGGACTTTGGAGAGTGATTCAGCCTCTTTTAGACCTAAGAAAGACTTCTGTCTCCTTAAATTGAAACAAATAAGTATGTTACATCCTAAAACATCTCATCGTTGTGGTGTGAAGCCAGAAAGGCTTCCTTTCGCAGGGTGCCAATGATCATCCATCATGAGAGGATCAACCTACATGCTCAAAAAACCCATTCCCAAAATTTACCACCCAGGAAGTGAATAATTTTTTTTTACCAGTGTAACTCAAGGTTCAATCTCATTTGCACAAGAAGCTCCTCTTAGGTGGGGAATTTGATGGTCTGTGCTTTTGTGAAGGCTAGACTTTGAGAGAAAAGAGATCTTAGTTCTTTTGGCTTTGGGTTTCAGGAGAGGACACAAGTTGTCCCAGGCTGTCTTCAGGGAGAGGGTAAAGGGGAATAAGAAAAATTGCAGGAAGAAGCCAACTTGTAGCATAACTAGTGTCTCAGGCATGTCCCTGGCTTATCACTGTAATGACTTGGGACTAGGTGTCCCCTTCTGGGAGGCAGGGTGCTCTTAACTTGAATGCATAATTTGAATATGATCATTAGAATGAGGATGTATTCAGCATCTAATGATCAAATTCAGTACCTAATGAGTTCTTTTATTCTTGTAGATATTTCTTGGAGGCTATGGGGGTTGTGACTTACCCACAGTCAGTAAATGCCAAAGGCAAGATCTGAGCCTAAGACCTTTCTAGATTTTGAAACCAGCTGTCAAAGATCTAGTTTGCCAAACCACCTTTCTAAAGTTATTAATCACCAAGTCTCTGGAACTCCAGTTACTCAGACTTGACTGATCATGAGGCAACCTCAGATAGTGAATAGAGTGCAGGACAGGGACTCAGCAAGATCAAGATGTTCAACTTTTGAGTGCATTACCTCCTCTGTAAAGAAAAGGATTGGATTCCATGGTCTCTGAGGTCCCTTTGAGCTCTGAGTAGATGGGCCTTGTATGTGGAAGCAGGAGAGACTTGGGAGCAACTTCTTATTTTCTAGCTGTATGACCCTACAAGTCAAGTCACCTGTGTAAGGTGTCTCTCATACGTAAATGGAGCTTACAGAGCTGTTCTTCTGATCCCACAGGGTAGTTTCAAGGATCTTATGAGATGTCAGCTTTAAAGCCCTATATAAATGTCAGCTGTTGACATATAAATGTCAACATATAAATATATTCACATCTGCCAGAGACTTTCTCCTGCCTTGGATTAACATGCATTTATTAAATATCTACCATATGCAAAGGTGGAAATTCTGGGCACCAAAGACAAAAGCAGTCCCTGCTATCTAGTTTATCATGACCCTTCGATTTTATATTGTGTCATTGGGTTTTTGAACCTGTGTGGGGTACAGGGACCCCAGAAATCCTGTACTCCCAAATTGAAAGCCAGAAGTGTCTTCCAGGTAAGGACAGGAAATTTTTATTCAAGTTCTCAAGAGAAGAGGGCATCCCTTCCACCAGTAGAAACCAGTGGAATAAGGCTTGTTACAGGACGCAAAGCAAGGTTTAATACCCTAACTGGCCCTCAAGCCCCCTCCCACTACTGTCCCTTACTCTCATTGCCTAGGAGGCAGGTTTACAATCTAAGCTCGAAATCTCCAATGACAAGGAACAAAGAAGCCCACCTCTATCTCTCAGCAGCTGGGAGGCTGGTTTACAGTCTGGGCACAAAAAAGACAAAGAACAAGGAAACAGGGTATAGCCAATCCAAGTGTACACATCCTTATTTGGCAAAAGCTAAAGTGAAGGGAGAAGGGTTCTAAGATATTCCTAAAATTTCCTGAAGGGCTTAAGGCTAATTGACAGCAAGGGTAAGGGGGGAATGGTGAAATGAAAACTCAGGCCTGTTCCCACAAGAAACCTTACTAGATTTTAGGATATAGGCTGAGACGTTTTCACCTCTCCTACTCAAACCCAAGTGGAAGACTATACATTAATAATAATGTAATGGTTATTGATCTTCAACCAAAAGGACATCACTATGCTAAAGTTAGGTTTCAATCTGTCTCGCTGTGGCTGATCAATACAAGCTTGGAATATTCTACCACAGGTCAGGCACAATTAGTCCATGTGAACATTTGGGATGGATTATCCAAATCTGTGCTATTTAATACTGTAATGAATTAATAATTGGTAATGTAAATTAATAATAATGATCAATAAATTCCATTGTTTGATTCTGTTCTGTCCTTAAAGCTCATGTTAAAAATCACTCTCATGTAGGATGTTTTGAATGATTTCCCCAGTCACAAATTACAGTCTCCATCAGACCTCTCACACTTGTTTTGTTCCTGTCTTCCACATGTTTATAGCTAGATGGTTTAGTGGAAAGAGCTTTGGGCCCAGAGTCAAGAATGTTGAGGTTTAGAATTTAGGGGTGCTCGAGACCCCAAAATACCTACATGCCTGGTCTTGCCTAATGAATTCGACTCAAGTTTTCTTTCAAAGTAAAGCAAAGTTTATTAGAGATATGACATAATGGGGTAGACTCTTAAGGAGCCTAAGTATTTGTGATGCTTTATATTGACAAGTGGACCAGAAAATCTGACACAGAGTGAATCTATACTAGATTGAATTCTCAGCCCTATCTTGGAGGCAAGATGGATCTTACATACAGAAAGATTATGGTAGGATTTAGGGGTGGTCTACAGGAAGGGTTTGGGGAGGTTCTTGAGGAGGAGTCCAAGGAGGATGTTTGATGCTACTGAGGTCAGACTTCAGTAATGGGATTGAGGGTGGGAAATAGCTCAAGGCCACCTGGAGATGACAGACAATGGAGGGCTAGGCTAGTTTAAGGGTAAAGGGTTTGGGTATAGATATTTTGATAGGATCAAGGGTGGGAAGTAGCTGGAAGATGGAGGACTAGTCTAGGTAAAGAGTAGCAGAGGTTTGGGCCTGGCTATAATGAAAGGCTTATGGCCTCAGGCAAATGCCTCATCAAGTGGGAATATTTAGAATTCAAGGGGTTTCCCAGAGCCTATACCCCATCAAGGGAGACCTGAGTTCAAATTTAGCTTCAGATACTTAATAGCTGTGTGGCCCTGAGCAAGTCACTTAATTTCTGCTTTAATCCACTGGATGAGGAAAGGACAAACCACTCCGTTATCTTTGCCATGAAACCCCATGGTTCAATGTCCATGGGGTCATGAAGAGTTAGACAGGACTTAAGAAGAACAACAAAGCTGTGTGACCTTGGGCAAATCACTTAACCTGTCTGCCTTGGTATCCCCAAGTATAAAATGGGGTAATAATAGCACCTACTTCCCAGGGTTATTATGAGAGAATAATTATAAAGCACTTAGCACAGTGTCTTGCACATGCTAAGTACTGTATAAATGTTAGCTATTGGCCATCATTATCATGTCTTATTGATTATCTGTATGTCTTCTCCCCCTACCAGACTATCACGTTAATGGAGGTAGGGGCTGTGTGTGTCTTATCTAAATTTTGCATCTGTTCCAGAGCATAGCACAGTTATCTAACACAGCCTGATCTTTTTTTTTTTTTTTTTTTTTTTTTTTTTTTTTTCACAGCCTGATCTTAATATGCTTGTATTTTATGCTGAGGATTGTCAGGGTTTCTCCAGCACTGTCCAATTCTACATGCTGGTTCTTTAGATTGAAATCATCCTGCTGCCACTGTTTGAAGAAAATATTCTTTAAGTCAGGACTCATCGTCTTTTGCTCTAATTCTGTGCTTACTAAGCAACCTTCTTTCTGACTTTGTAATTTGGTCTCTTGTGTATTTTAAGCCACAAGAAGGGAGTATCCCATGCAGAGAACTGACTAGTATATTTATGGTGACTGTGTTTTCCAAACTAAATATTGGGACACCTGATGTGACCGAGGATGTTCCATTTATAACTCCTCACATTAAAAGCACTCTTTCTTTTATGAAAACAGGGATGTCTATGAACGTTAGAGTAAGTCAGCAATCTGTTTTATTGATCCAGCTCACCACATTTTATCAATCCAATCACCAAAGTGAACTTGCTGAGAATGAATCTGTTTCCAAGAGTCTGATAACCTTTGGATGGGCTGACGATGCCAAGTTACCCAGCCTACCTGCAGAGCCTAGGACCCAAGTCCAGACCCTGACCTGATGTGACTCTCCCAGAGTGCTGCCAGTAGGAGTCACCCAGCCTAAGTCACAGATCAGCCATCATTCCCCAGACAGTCTGACAGAGCTCTACTCTGGTTTTCAAACCAGCTTTCTCCCTCTTTTCTGTTGACCAATGTCTTCCCAGCTAAGGAAAGTTAGCCTGGGAAGTGTTTGCCCATACTAAGATCCTAAGATGGCACAGCCTTTATTTCTCTTTCTTTTTCTTCCTTCCTTCCTTCTTTCTTTCCTCCTTTCTTTTGTATAATTAATTTATTTTTAGTTTTCAACATTCACTTCCATAAGATTCTGAGTTTTACGTTTTCTCCCCCTTCCCATGCATGACAGCATGCAGTTTGATATTGATGAGGTACAGGCTCTGGGAAACCCCTTGAAGTCTGATTAAATCTTCCCACTTGATGAGGCATTTGCAGAGGCCATAAGTATTTCATTACGGCTGGGTCCAAACCTCTGTTATTAGCCTGGCCGTCCATTGTCCATCTACTTCCCACCCTTGAGCCTATCAAAATATCAATCCACCCTTGCATTGACCTCATTAACTCCTCCTGAAGACCCTCCCAGAACTCCTCCTCTAGACACCCCCCCCCCCACTAGATTCCTCTGTATATAAGAATCCCATCTTCCCTTCATGTGGTGTGAGAACACCGTAGAATGACTTAGCAGAGACTGACACAGACTTAACTCTGATCGGCTTGCCCAATGCAAGCCTCACAGATACGAGGCTCCTTAAGAGTCTACCCCATATGGCGAGCCTTCAGTAAACTTTCTTTTTCTTTGGCTGAGAAGACTTGAGTCAATTTCTTTTGGCAGGACCTAGTGTGTTGATATTTTGGGGTCTCAATCAATCCTAACTCTCTTTATGTGTAACCTCTTCATTTTTATGGTTCTCTGATACCAGAAACACTGCTAATCTCAAGCTCTCCTCCAGCCGGGGCTGGAAGGTATGTAAGCCTTTCTCTTTCCCTATTGCCTTCTTGTTCTCCAAGCCCCTTGGAGGTGTGTTTTTTGGTGGATTTTTTTTTGGGGGGGGGGCTGACCTCTCAGGGCCCATTAGGTCAGACAGCTAGGAAACTGTCTTGGTACTCAGCCTGACCTCAGGTTCTCAGTCCTGTTTGGTTATGTTGGAGAACATAGACATGGGTGCAGGTTCTTAAGAATGGAGGGCAAGGACAGATGCCCCATCTGGATGTGTAAGGCAAATTCTTTCAATTCTCTTGGTGCTAGAGAATTGGAAAAACTCAAGGTATTTTTGGTGGGTTTTGTTTTGTTTTTTGTGGCTTATTCCCAAATATTCCTTTATGGAGGAAGGGACTTCCAGGCCCTTCTGCCTGTAGCTCCCAAAAATTTGCCTTTGCCTTGTCTTTTAAGATGGATAGAAGTTGCCTACTTAATGGCCTTTGTTGAACTTTCTTGACTCAGGAAAGATTGTAAGATGCTTGAAGCTAGAGCCTCTCCACAAAGGAGACCAATTAAATGACCCCCTTCCTATGGCTTTGGCCTCAGCTCTTGCCTCCTCAGACTCCTGCTCAGGTCCCAACCACCTGTCTTGCTGAGGTGCCTCCCTCTGCAGCCGTTCCCCCTAAGGTGCCACCCACTCAGATCTCAGGTCCTACCCCCACAACAGTATTAGGGGTATCTCCTTTTCTGACCCCTTCCCCTCCTCAGGTTCCCACTGACCTTCCCTCTTGCCAGATCTAGTCAAATCTAAGAACTGCATTTCAAAAGCAAATAAATTATGATTAGGGAAGTTACTCAGAGAGAAAGGGAAAGCCCTGCTGTTTTTCAAGAGGGACTGGTAGAAGGTACTAAACAGTATATGAATTTAGATCCTGACTCTATAGAAGGGGCAACAATCCTTCACATGTATTTTATTAATCAGTCTGCTCCAGATAGTAGGAGGAAACAGCAGAAATTGGCAATGGGACCCCAAACACCTCAGGTCCAATTACTGGAGATAGCCTTTGGAGTCTTTAATAACAGGAACCTAGTTGCAGCAAAGGAAAAAGAATGAAGGGAAAGAACCAGAGACAGAACATGGTGGATTCTTGGCTGCTGCCATGGCCAGGAAAAGCCCTTCCAGGCCACCCCTTGGAGGAAACACAGCCACAATGAAAAACGTACGGCCTCTTCAAATGCATCATCAAGTGGGAAGATTTAATCAGACTACAAGGGGTTTCCCAGAGCCTGCACTTCAACAATATAAGCTCTGCCTACACATTCACACTAAACATATTTTCACATTAGTCATGATATAAAGGAGAATTAGCACTAATGGTGAGCAAATAGTACGCTTCTATCTGCCGTGAGACTCCAAAATTATTTCTTGGGTTGTGGAGAGTATTTTCCATTATGAGTCTTTTGGAATTGTCTTAGATTGCTGAGAAGAGCTAAGTCAATCAAGCTCAGTCATCTCACAATGTGGTTACTATGTATAATGTTCTCCTGGTTCTGCTCACTTCAGTATCAGTTCATATAAGTCTTTCCACAGTTTTCTGAAGTCTGCCTGCACATCATTTCTTTACAATAGTATCATTACATCGTTACAATAGTATTCCATTACATTCATATACCATAACCTCCTTTCCTTCCTTCCTTCCTTCCTTCCTTCCTTCCTTCCTTTCTTTCTTTCTTTCTTTCTTTCTTTCTTTCTTTCTTTCTTTCTTTCTTTCTTTCTTTCTTTCTTTCTTTCTTTCTTTCTTTCTTTCTTTCTTTCTTTCTTTCTTCTTTTTCTTCCCACCCTTCCTCTCTTTTTCTTTCACTCAGACCACCAGTAATCTGTTCAACTTAAAATATTTTCTCAATTCTGGGGAGGGGTGGAGAGAAATGTGGCCCAGCATGTTCCTCTTTGACCAAAACCTTGACTAGGAATTAGGCTTCCCTTCATAAGGGATGTTACTCCAGTTCAGCCACAAATGTACTGCATAGTTTTGGATTCTTAGAGTAAGTATCTGACCATAGAATTATGGGTTGGAGGTTATCTAATCAAACTCTCTTATTTTACAAATGAGGAAACTGAGGCCCAGGAAAGTTAAGTGACTTTCCTATGTAAAATACTTATGGGCAAGGGTTTTTTCATATTTATCTTTGTATTCCCAGTGCCCAACACAAGGCCTTGTACATAGTGAGCACTTTTTTAAGCTTGTTGGCATAAAGCTGACACTTATGTTACTTTAGATACATTATCTCATTGAA
The DNA here is from genome assembly GCA_028646575.1 of Pseudocheirus occidentalis. Classification (NCBI taxonomy): domain Eukaryota; kingdom Metazoa; phylum Chordata; class Mammalia; order Diprotodontia; family Pseudocheiridae; genus Pseudocheirus; species Pseudocheirus occidentalis. The sequence continues at coordinate 157,538,171 of CM053593.1, read as the reverse complement.
TACCAGCATTAAAGGGGAAACTAGCTGGTGAAGTGTATGGAGCACTGGCCCTGAAGTCAGGAGTTCAAATGTAGCCTCAGATACTTATTAGCTGAGTGGCCCTGGGCAAGTCACTTAACCCTGATTGCCTCAAAAATAATTCTTGCATTAACTCTATGAAGTCAGTAAGGTGGATCCTATATTGTCCCCATTTTATAAATGAGGAAACTGGTTCAAATCAATGATTGGTTAAGGGTCATAGTGTTAGTGAATGGCAGAGCTCAGCCTAGAACCAAGGACTCCTGATTCCTAGGGGCCATTGCTTTTTTTAAGGACAGTGCATGGCCCTACTGTCAAATGACTTTGCATACTCCACTATGGAATCCAGATAAATCAACCCCTTGCCTCACAGGTATTACAGCCAGCTGTAGTGGACAGAGAATGCTGGAAGACCTGAGTTCAAATCCCTATCTCAAGCACTTTTTGGTCATGTGACCCTGGGCAAGGCAGTGTCTCAGGCTGTTTTTTCATCTGTAAAATGGGGATCAAGGGGCGACTAGGTGGCACAGTGAATAGATCAGTGGCCTTGGAGTCAGGAGGACCTGAGTTCAAATCTGACCTCAGACACTTAACACTTACTAGCCACATGACCTTGAGCAAGTCACTTAACCCCAATTGCCCTGCCTTTCCCATTCCAAAAAGACAAAAAAATGGGGTTCAAAATAGCACCTCCATCATAGGGTTGTTATGAGGCTTAAATGAGATGATATATCTAAAATGCTTTGCAAACTTGAAAGTGTTAAAGTGTTATACAAATGTTAGCTATTATTATTATTATTACTATTATTTTTGCTTTTTAGAGGGCGATTTTTTTGGCAGGGCAATTGGGGTTAAGTGACTTGTCCAAGGTCACACGGCTAGTAAGTGTTAAGTGTCTGAGGCTGTATGTTAGTTCTTATTATTGAGGGATTTGGACCTAGAAAAGATCTTGGAGATTCCAGGATTATAGCTCTCCAGTGAGAAGAGACCTCTCAGCGTATCTAGGTCAACGTCCTAATTTCATAGATAAGCCAACTGAGGCCCAGCAAGGTGGTAGGATCCCAGGTTTTTTCTGAGAGAGCCCTTAGAGGGCCAGCTTCCTCAAGTCCTCCTTTCCCCTTATTTCCCACTCCGACATGGAAAACTAACTCCCAGAAAAATGACTTTTGGATCATCTGCCATTCTTTTGTTTCTCTGTGATTTGGCTCATCTCAAATGAGATAGTATTCGTAAAGTGTCGGGCACAGGGCCTGGTACTTAGTAGCAGACCTATAGACGCTTATTCTCTCCCCTTACTTCCCCTGGGTTTGTAACCTTGAAGATTTCTCCCTCTCCCTTACCCCCACCTCTTCCAGTTCGATTGATTTTGCCTTACAAATGCCTCAGATCCCCTTTCTTCACTCAACAGCTACTGAAGAGGTTTACTGAAAGAGGGTGAGGGCTGCCTGAGACCCCAAAATACCAACATGCCGGGTCCTGCCAAAAGAATTCCTCTCAAGACTTGTCAGCCAAAGAAAAGTAAAGTTTATTGTAAGTTCAATAAAAGTTTGCCATATGGGGTAGACTCTTAAGGAGTCAGTCTGTGCTAGGGCATTCTGTGGGGCTCTCACACCACATGGAGGGGAGATGGGATTCTTACATACAGAGGAATCTAGGGGTGGTCTAGAGGAGGAGTTTGGGGAGGGTCTTCAGGAGGAGTCAATGAGGTCAATGCAAGAATGGATTGATATTTTAATAGGCTCAAGGGTGGGAAGCAGATGGACAATGGAGGGCCAGGCTAGTAACAGAGGTTTGGGCCCAGCCACAGTGAAATTCTTATGGCCTCTGCAGAGCCTGGAGCTCATCACTACCACCCTAATTTAACCCCTTCTCACTTGGAAAATTGTAGTAGCTTCCTAATTTCTTTCCTCATTCTGATCCTTAATTTTTTTTTTTGAGGGGGAAAGCAAGGCCATCGAAGTTAAGTGACTTGCCCAAGGTCACACAGCTAGTAAGTATGTCAAGTGTCTGAGGCTGGATTTGAACCTAGGTCCTCTTGACTCCAGGACCAGTGCTCTATTCTCTGCTGTCCTGGTCTTTAATTTCTAGTCCTTCCTCAAGCAGCCAATCAGTAAACATTTACTAAGCACTTTCTAGTGTTACATATTACATTTCTATATCTACATATTATATATTCTATAGTGCTAACCATTGGGGATACCAAGAAAGGCACAATGCTTTCTCTGCCCTGGAGGAGCCCACAATCTTACTTCATATCTCGTCCTTTCATGCTTCTTTCTAGCCAAATTGGTGTATGTGTTGTTCTCTGTCCCTGACTTTTTTGACCTCCTATTCCAGGCCTTTGTACAGGGTGTGCTCTCCAGGCCTTAAATGTGTCCTTCCTAGCCTATAGGCTTCTAGATTCCTAGTTTTCTTCAAAGCTCAGCTTAAATACCACCAACTGTGGTTCAGTCATGTCTGACTCTTTGTGACCCATTTGGAGTTTTCTTGGCAAAGATGCTGGAGTGGTTTGCCATGTCCTTCTCCAGCTCATTTTACAGATGAGGAAACTGAAGCAAACAGGGTTAAGTGACTTGTCCAGGTCACACAGCTAGCACATATCTGATACCCTATTTGAACTCAGATCTTCCTGACTACAGGCCAGCTGCTCTTTCTGCTTCACCTTCTGGATGTCCCTTTTACAGGAGGGCTTTCTGGTCCCCCCTTCCCTCCCACCTCATAGTTACTTTATACTTAATTTGAGTAGTTTGTTCACCTAGTTTTCCTATCAATAGAAATATCAGCTTCCTCAGGGTAAGTAGTCTTGTTTTTGTCTTTATGTTATGGAACTCTAACATAAATGCTTGTTGAATGGAATTGACTCGGCCCTCTCACCCCATCTGCCACCCCCATTCCTCAGTCCATATCCTCAGATGACTCATTAACTTTGGTGATGGTGTCCCTAGAAACACTCTTTCTGTATCCCTCTATCTGTACTTCTACCCCCTCCTCTTCCCCAACTCCACTTACTCATCCCAGGCCTTTATTCCTTCCTTATCAGTCTTGCCCCACTTGGAACAGGTCTTAAGACTGTCAGCTTTGTCTAACCCTGTCTAGTCTTCCCTCCCCAGTCTCCTGCCCCAAACCTCCCAACACCCAATTCATGATTCACAGTGTAGCCTCATCAGCTGCTTAGAGATAGCCAGGGCCCGCAGAAGCTGCCCTTTCCTGCCGTGTCATTGTAAGACTCTTGCCTTCCTTAGAGCATTTGTACACAAATGTGGGGAATAGTCTCTTCATGAGCAGTGATAATAAACTATTGAGTCATAGAATGAACCCTGGTACAGCAGAAGGAACCTTGGATTAAGAATCAGAGGACCTGGCTTTCAATCTTGACCTCAACATTATTTGGACTAGATGACCTCTGAGGACCCATCCTTTATATTACTTTGGTCTAATTCCTCGTTTTATAGGTTGGGAAATTAAGGTGCAGAAAAAAGTGATTTGACCTGGCCGAGTTTGAACATAGAATCACCAAGTTACCGGAAAGTACCTCCGAGGTCATTTAACCAGCCTGATTTGGAGGTCTTCTTATTCCAAATCCCAGGTGCCACGTTGGGATCCAAAACATCAGATAATCCGACAAGTTTTTTCTTTGAAGGGTTAGCTTCTAGATGAAACAAGCTCCGCCTCTCACCCCTACTCCCAACTTTTTTTGGCAGCCAGCTCTCCCTTCTCCATTGTGTTTAGCTCAGGGTTATATTCAAATGAGTTTGAGTTTGCTTTAGCATCGCTTGCAGTCACTGATGGGCCAATGCAGGGAACTGGTTTCTGATGGGACATTTGCCAGGGAGAATCCAGGAAGCTGGAGACAGTGTTGACATCAAACTGATTCTCCCATCATGGAAATACTTGGATTGACAGACTTGGTTAACGGGGAGGAGAGAGTGACTGTCTCTGCAAAGCCTCTTCTTGCCAACCTGCTCTTTCCTATCTGAACTCCTTGGTCGAGGCTGGTTTCGGTTAGGGATTTTCCCCTTCCATCCCCTAGAGAATTCTATGCCCTAGAATCCATCTGGAAAATTTGGTGTGTCTCAGCAGGCTCTCTGGACACCATTTCAGTTTCTCACCTACTCTTGGGCAAAGAACAAAAAGGCCCCAAATTGCAGGATTAACTTTCAGAATGATCATAATTTTAAAAAAAGGATGAGGGGGGGAGGGGAAGGGAGGGACAGATAGCCCAGAAAAACTGGCTTTGGAGAGAGAAGAATCGGGATTCAAATTCCAATTCTGACCACTTACTGTGTGACCTTGGGCAAGTCACTTGGAACCGTTAATTTATCTGTAGAATGAGAGAGTTGGACTAGATGCCTTTCTGAGGTCCCTATCTTTGTTTTTAGGAAAAGTAATGGCTTTTTTTTTTTTTGTCTCCTAATCCCTAGCCATGATCATTTTGGCTTTTAGCCCGTACTTCAAGTTTAGTTGATTTAAATTTGAATTAACGAGTACGAACTTGAAAGAGTAGTTTATGGAGCTGAGGTGGTATGTGTAGGGTGTGAACTTTCCCTTTCCTTTTTGCCCTAGGAGTACTCTGAGAAAAGAGAGGGAAAACAACTTCTTTGAGCTCAGTTTCCTTGTCTATAAAGTGAGAGGATCCGATGTGGAGTTCCATTCCAGTTCTGAATCTACGATCTTATTCCCCCTCTGGATTCTTCCCTTCTCCGCCTCATCTTTAGGCTAGAGGAAGAACGAGTCTTGGAGTTTGAGCGACCTGGGGACAAGCTCCTTACCCTTCCTCAAGGCCCGGGGACTGGACCTGGAGGGGGACCTGAGAGGCCACGTCTAGTTCAGTCTCTTTCTCTCAAGGAGAAAACAGAGCTGCAGAAAGGTTTGTTTTGTCCGAGACCTCCCAATTTGCTCAAGTGGTGGAGTCGGGATTCTAATCTGGGGCTTCTGAGTTCTTAGGTAAGGGAACTTTCAGTTCTAGATATACCCTAGGATCGGTCCTAGTGACTGGGCTTCGGCGCTGTCCTCAGTCTGAGGGGTACTACTCTTGTGGATGGGGCAAAGACTTTCCTCCCAATCTTGAGTCAACACAATCTTGGGGCCTTGCCAAAAAAGGGGGTGGGGGAAAGGCATGGTGGTGGCGGCTTGGCGAGATTAAAAAAGGGGTGGTAGTGGTGAAGTGGAAGAATTTGGGTACATTTATGCAATATTTGGAAGCTAATAATATAGATATACTTGTGACATTGATAGCCGGAAAGATTTAAAGGGAACAGCTTTAACTTTTAGGAATTGTGGTGGAGGGATATCTTGGAGAAGCGGGATGAAGGGTGTGTGCATGCAGGAACAGGAGGTTCCGGGGAGCCAGTACTCCCACCTCCCCAAATTTAGGAGGCTCAACCCTTCACACTCTCACTTCTCTCCCAGGGCTCTGGCTCTCAGCCCGCCCAATCCTTCTTTTGCTCACCAACTCCCACCCCGCCCATGGGGCCTGAGGGGCGGAGTTAGCCCTGCGGCCCGCCCCTTTGATGTGCGCCGGCGCGGCTATGATTGGCCAACCGCTTGTGACGTGAGGGGACTGCGGTGGGCTCTGGTGCTGCGGTAGCTGCAGCGCCGGCCGGGGCTCTGGCTCCGGCTCCGGGGCATTTAAAGGGGACGCAGCGGCGGCACTGGGACCAAGGTGGGGGGTGGGTTTCGGGGAGGGGCTGGGGGGGGCAGCCGAGCTAAACTCGATCTGTGGCCCCTTGGGGTGGGGGACTTGTACATCGGAGCCCAGGAACTGAGGGGAGCGTAGGACACCGCGTCCCCTCTTGATCCTGGCCCCCCTTATTCCATC
>CM053593.1:157503694-157531835 GCA_028646575.1 Pseudocheirus occidentalis | reverse complement strand
GGGGGGGGCAGCCGAGCTAAACTCGATCTGTGGCCCCTTGGGGTGGGGGACTTGTACATCGGAGCCCAGGAACTGAGGGGAGCGTAGGACACCGCGTCCCCTCTTGATCCTGGCCCCCCTTATTCCATCTCGCACCCCAATATCTCATTCAAGCCCATTTCCACCTCGCATGCACACTACCAAAGCTCAGCCTGGACACACTGCTGCCGCCACGCCACCGCGGTTGCCGCCGCCGCTGCTGTCGCTGCCACTGTGAGTCGCGGAGAAGGGGGTCTGAGGTCCGGGTTTGGGGTGAGGGGCTTAGGAGGTGTTTGGGGAGCTGTATTGCTAGTTGCAGTGCGTGACGGAGTGAGAGGCTACAGTGTGTATTTTGGGTGTTATCTGTCGAAGCGGGGAGAAGGGGTGGGGGTGGTGTGGGGTGTGTGTTCTGATTCCTACCCTAATCCGGGGTAGGAATTTGGAGTCTTCATGCACCACAACCCCCACCCTCCTCTCCCCTCCCTGGAGCCAAGCCTCATTTGGACTCCATGGCATGCGTGCCCATTCTCTCCCTGGCACTCTCTTGCAAAAGCTTCTGTCCACCCTCGGCTGCTTCTTCCTGACTCCCTCTCTCCCCATCCTAGTTCTAACTCTAGCCTTGCCTGGTCTCCTGCTTTCATTAGTCCTCCTGGCCCTCCCAGTGCCTGCTTCCCTTGTCCTTCACCCTCCTGCCCTAACATGACATATCCTAGATCTGGGTTCTCTCCTGCCCCTGCCCTTCCCCCACTCCATCTACCCTCTCCTCCCCAGAGAAGAGTCCGGGGCCAGCTGGGGATGTTCCAAAATGTTTCCTTCGCGGTCATCTCTAAAAATATCCCACTCTCACCCTCTGCCACCTTCCTGACCCCAGCGAGAGGTCCATTCCAGTCCAGCAAAGACCCCGATTGAGTCCCCTAGGAGGAGCTACCCTAGCCTCCTCCCTCACTTTATTCTTTTGGGTTAGATCTTAGCTCCTATCTGCCCCTCCTTCCTCAAAGCTTAATAGAGATTTCCTAATAACTCAAGAAGTGTTAAGCAAGATATTGGGGATGCAGGGGATACTTAGAAGAGTGTAAGGGGTGGGAGGTGTGTGCGTATTTGCGGGCATGATGAAGATAATGGCTAGAATTACTGGAAGGCAGACCAGGGAACTGTAGTATTCTATTTGTGGCTATGCTGTGTGCTCTGGGGGAAGTAGCTTAACCTCTCTGGACCTCTTACTTATTTATGTACCCGCAGTATGTAGTGAGGAATCCTGCATTCCAGAGGTATGAAGGAGGAAGACTGATGAAGAGGAGCCATACCTGGGAAATGAGAATGATCTTGACTAGATTTTAATGTATTCAGTGGAGAACTGAATTTTGGTCTTGGACTGACAGATTACTATGTATTTTCACAGTCCTCATTTCCTACACCCACATCCCTCTTTGAAACAGCCCTCAAGATAGTATCCCCACATAAGGAGGATGGAGGCCACATTTCAAATGTGGCTGCTGGGTACAACTAGCCATTTTTCCCTTCCTGTTGTTCATGTGTGACTCTTTCTGACCCCATGGAGCATAGCATGGATGCTGTCCATGGGGTTTTCTTGGAAAAGAGACTGGAGGAGTTTGCCATTTTCTTTTTCTGGGCATTAAGGTAAACAGAGATTAAGTGACTGGCCCTGGGATCATATAGACACTACTTAGGTTGAGTTCGAACTCTGGTCTATCTGCACTCTATCTGCTGAGCTGCCTTTGAGGTCTGTCCTTTCTGATTCCAGATTCTAAGGGTTCCCACCCCCCTGACAGAAGAAAGCTATTTTAGACTTGGAGAGATAGGGACCTAAGATTTTAAGTTTTCTACCTTTTCCTGGGCTTAGTCTTTGCCTCCAGAGAATGGGGAGAGCAAGAGAAAGGGAGGTGTTAGGTGACTGGGGAAGTGACTACCTTCTAAGCAGGAGTCGAGACACTAGAGTTCTTCAGATTGGCTTTGATAGGATTGGGGTGGGGAAGAAAATGGAGCTAAGATTTTCCTTCCTATATCTATACACTCTACTCTTTAGTTCTCTATGGTGGGAGGGAATGAATGTTTCCACATCGTATTCCTTATTCCTAAAAGGATTCCTTTTGATGATAGAGCTGGGGCACTGAGATATTGAGGCATCACCCATTTGAAAACCTAGTCCAAGGGAAACAGATTTGAATTCAGGTCTGAGCCATCCACTTATATCTGCTGATGGTACCAAGGAGAGGAAGGAAGCTTCACCCTCTTCATCTCTGCTGGCTCCCCATGGAGGCAGGGAGACAGGATGACAGGGTTCTTTGTGTTTGGGACTTGAAGAGAAAGGGAGAATTGAAGCTGGTGTGGCAGGAGGAGTAAACTGGTGCATGGAGATCCTTTCCCCTAGAGATTCAAGAATAGGCAGAGATTTGGCAGTGGTGTTACCACATCAATAAGGACTCAGTCTCAAGCTCCCTTATTAGTCTGTCTCTGTTTCCTGTTAATATTTGCTTGAACTGGAGTGCTATCTCTTGACCTTTTTTCTCCAGCAGGAGACCTTCTCCTGGTCCATCTCCAACACGTGTTATCTTTTTGGAAAAGGCTGGGAGAGCTGCCCATACCCTACCCCATGAACAAATGTCGTAGGGACAATATTACCCAATTTAAAAAAAAATTTCCCCATCTCTTATGATTTCTTACCTCCCCCTTTATTCAGTGTTTCAATTTCCCAGTGGGGGAAACCTTCACTTTCTGCAGTTGCTCTCTTGCTGACATTGAACTTTGTCCCCTACCAGAATCTGATAAGCTCTTCTCAGAGCCAGAACCTAGTTCTGTTAAATGGGAAACTTTCCTGCTGTTTTATTTTGACACTGGGTTTTATGGTATGAGAAATCACACAAGGTCATCTTTAGGGATGTGGAGCTCTTCTCTAGACCCTGTCCTGGGTAGATTCTTTGACTAATAGCCATAAGGAGTTCTCAACCTCTCAGCTCAAGAAGCAGTGGATGAGTCAACCTTGAGGAAGCTGGAGGGGTCCTGTGTCTTACTGGAGTTGACAGACAGAGGGCAGCAACCAACAGGGCGTCCAACACCTCCTAATCCTGGTTCTGATCTTTTCTATCTCCCCGCCTCTTCCCCCCCTTAGAGATTGGGGGCATCTGGACCCTGCAATTTAAACCAGCCAATTTAAACTTAATTGACTGGCATCCCAGACCTTTCCTCCTCCTGTTCCCATGTTCTTTATCTCGGATGTGATTTCCATCATCACCCATCTCTTTTCCCACCCCAAGAATATTCAGTTGATTGCAAGTCTCATATAATGGGACTCTGAAATGAATACTCTCTTGGCTTCCCACATCACCCTGAAGTGGAGACCATGGAACCCAAGTGTTCCCTAATTCCTTGAGGTTGCCTAAAAACAACAATGTCTGGCATTTATAGTACCTGCAAACTACTTCACATCCATCATAATAATCACCCTTTATATAATCATTTAAGATTTGCAAAGTGCTTAATATATGCATATTCTGGGTGGTCCCAAAGTCTAAAAGTCCACTCCTTTTCATCCCATTGAATTCTCACCACAATCCTGTAAGGTATTGTACTGTTATTACTAGTATTCCCATTTTGCAGATGGGGAAACAGACTGAGAAAGGCAAAAGGAGTTACCCAAATGAACTCAGCTAGTGAGTTAAGGCAAGTTTTGAAGTCAATTTCTCTTTGATTCCAAATCCATTCTACTGTGCCATCCATATCTCATTTGATCCCAAAGACTCAGCGAGGGGCAAGTAGTTACAGATTTACGATACCCACAGGGCTAGTAGTGGCAAAGCTGGGTTCTCAGCCCTTTTCCTGACTCCAGCTCTTTCCACTTCACCACAGCTACTACCCTAGCACAGTGCCTGGCACATGGTAAATGCTTTTAAAAAAATACTTGTGGACTGAATGTCCCAGCTGCCACTACTCTCTCTCAGTGGTGGACAGAGGAGTAGAACGGCTGAGTAGGTATTTGGAGCCGCCTCTTTCTGGTGGGAAACAGCAAAAACCATCCCTTGACAGGGTACATGGGAAATCTGGATTCTGTGTTCTCCACTGACTTTTCTCATGTGATTATCAGGGAGATCAGAATACAGCTTTTGGGAACCACTGGTAAAAAGTTTCAACTGGCAGAGCCCCGGGTAATGTCCTGAGGATGAACGGGTGTTTTCCAGTCATTGGCTTGAGATGCCTGTCTAGGGTAAGTAAGTAGCTCCCTCTGCTGGCCATTCAAGTATTTGTGGAGGGGTATGGGAAGAGAAGTAACTACAGGTCGTCCAAAGGGCCGCCCTAATACACAGGGTATAAATAATTCCCCTAACACTCTACCCTTTAGCTCCTAATCCTGAGGTTATGTGTATCCCATTGGGAAGAGTTACCAGTGCCTTGTACCCAGTACAAGACTCTCCATTGTATCCAGCTCTCCTAGTATCCTGGGGCATCGGGTATCTCAAGTACTTGGGAAATAGGGTCACCTGGAAGCTGCCCCATTGATCAAATAGGAGAACCAGCTTCATATCCCAACTCTGGAAAATAATAGGTAAACTTGGGGAAATTGGTTTGCCCTTTTTGTACCATGGAGACAAAGACAATCAACTTGGCTCTATGATTCCTCTTTCCCCTTAGGTCCTGAAGATAGAAGGGATGGAAAAAAAGGTGGAGGTGCTATGTAAATCTATTGTTTTCTCATTTATCTACTTACAATTAAGAGTATTTGTGTAGAAAGGGATCTTAGAAATCATTCAGTCTACCTCCTTCTTTTACACATGAGAAAACTGAGGCATAGTTGGAGGCTGCATAGCAAATGGAGTGGTAGAACCAGGACCCCTTTGCTCTGAGTCCATTCCCCCATGCATAGTGATTTGGTGTTAGGAGAGTGGTACTGGAGGTATTCAGACTATTCCAAAATTGTGCATAATGCTGTTAGCCAGAAAGAATCCCAGTCAATGGAGGGACAGCTGGATCTGCTGTGCTTTCCCTGTGTCTTGCTCCTTTTCTCTACTCCTTTCAAGCATTGCTTGTCTCACTCTCCTTCTCCCCTTCCTCCCTTCCTATTTCTGCTCCCTGTCATTGCCCCCCCCTTTATCTTGCCTTTCCTTTCCTTCCCACGCTGACCTCTTCTCCATCATCTCTGTCTGTATCCTTCCTGGCATGATGGACCTTTCTCCTTCTGTTCTCTTTCTTTGTTCATGCCCCCTTCTTTTCTGGTGCCACTAGCTCTATCTTCCTCATGGAAGCAACCTCCCCCATCTGGTCAGCTTCCTCCCCTCTTTCCTACTTCCCACCCCCTGTCATTGTCCCCCTCCTCCCTGTCTCCCAGGTGTGCTGTACTTTCCTGCGGGATGGTCCCACACTCCCCAGCCCCAATTCTGCTGTCCGGCTGCTTCGAACTCTGGCAGAAACCCCGCCTGCTGACACCCCCCTCCTGGGGAACTGGCAAGTGATTAGTGATGAACTAATAGTTGGGAGTCCTTGGGAATCTGACTTAGCTTAGCTACAGGAACCTTTTACTTTCACATTTGTGCAAGAAACTGCAACAGAGACACTCTTTGCTCTCACCTCCTTCTAGAACAGGGGTTCTTAGCCCAGTCCCCCAAGGAATTGGAGGATAGATTTTTGGGGTCTGTGAACTTGGATAAGAAACAATTAACTTGTGACTGAAATTTAGTATTCTTTGTAATTATGAATACAGGCAACAATATGAAGGGGTCCATGTGCTTCAAGAGATGCCCAAAAGGGTCCATGACTCAGAAAAGGTTAAGATCCTCTGGACTAGGACTAACGTCCAGGTCTCTAAGATAGGGTCAGACTAATGTTTACTGGGCCTCCCAAGACACCATCCTTGGCACTTAGACTCATTGTAGAAACCTACCGAATCTTGGAGAAGCAGTCCTTGATTTTATGCACCCTAAGCTGGGGTCTCTCCTCTTGACCACAACCATGCTAGCCATTCCTTCTGCTTGGACCGCCCCGTGATTGCTTTTGGGAAGTAAGAGAGAGGAATGAGGAAATTCCTTGGTTGTGTGTATTTGGGGTAGAGGAAGGATACATAAAGATGGGGGTTGGGAGTTCTATACAGAAAAGGGCTAAAGGGCAGAAAAAGATGGCCCTAGGAACCAGCTGGAAAGAATTTGCTGTGTGCACTGAGAAGAGCAAGGACATAAATAAGGAAAAGGAGCAGCTAATTCAAACTAACAGCGCCCCCCCCCCCTTCCCCCGTGTTACTTTTATTCGGGGAATGTATCATAAATTTCTCCTGGGAAATGGGCAGTACATCAGATCCCCCCTTTCTAATTTTTTTTTTTTTTTAAGGAGGATATAAAAATGATTTTACAGTCACTTGAGCATTTCAGGGGCAGCTACTACTAAGTCGGTCTGGACTGGGGCTGGGGCGGGCTGGGGGTGGTGTTTAATAAGTGCCTCCTTTTCTGAATCCGGGATAAGGGGGTTTTTCTGATGAAGGAATCTGAATAGAGGCAATGAGGGAGGAGTGAGTATTGGGGGCGGCCCCGGGGTATCGCGGGGTTGAAGCTACACCGAGGCTAACCGAGCCCTTGGGTCCCCCTCAGGTGGTGGATGTGGCAGCACTGCTGGCCCGGGAGGCTCTCTAACTGTCCTCTCCCCGGCGGGCTCCTGCCGCGCCGCTTCTCGCTTGCTCCCTCCTCCCAGGACGGCACCAGGATGGCGGAGCCAGGGGCGCCCCGCTTCTTGCTAACCTTCGATTTTGATGAGACCATAGTGAACGAGAACAGCGACGACTCAATCGTGCGCGCTGCTCCCGGTCAGAAGCTGCCTGACAGCTTGCGGGCTACGTTCCGAGAGGGCTTTTACAACGAGTACATGCAGCGGGTCTTCCATTACATGAGTGAGCAGGGCGTAAAGCCACAAGACTTCCGCGAAGTCTACGAGAAGATCCCCCTATGTCCGGGCATGACCGACCTCTTTCAGTTCTTAACCAAACAGGGCAGCTGCTTTGAGATCATCCTTATCTCAGATGCCAACACGTTCGGCGTGGAGAGCTCCCTGCGTGCTTCGGGCTACCTCGGGCTCTTCCGAAAAATCTTCAGCAATCCGGCGGGCCCAGACGAGCGTGGCGTACTGGTGTTGCATCCTTTCCACAAGCACTCCTGCACTCGCTGCCCTGCCAACATGTGCAAACACAAGGTGCTCGGGGACTACCTGCGCGAGAGGGCGCAAGATGGGGTGCACTTCGAGCACCTCTTTTATGTGGGCGACGGCGCCAATGACTTTTGCCCCATGGGGCTGCTGGCGGCCGGCGATGTGGCCTTCCCGCGCCGCGGCTTCCCCATGCACCGACTCATCCAGGAAGCCCAGAATATGGCGCCCCCTTCGTTCCGGGGCATCATGGTGCCCTGGGAGTCGGGAGCTGAAGTCCGTCGTTACTTGCAAGAGATGTTGAAGAAATGTTAAGATCCCCGAAGGGGACGGAGTCGGTGGTCTGGCTGGCTGGGGAAGGCGCAGCTCCGGGGCTGTCTGGCCTCTCTCAACCCCTACCCCCTTTGTCTTTATTGTCTTTACCTCTGATCGGGGAGTAAGATCGTGTTTTAATTACCCACACAAGAACTTTCTCTCCTCACCACCCCTTACCCCTCTTACCCCCGAATTTGCTTTGGTTTATCCCTCCCTCTGACCCAATCCTTTCCAACTGCCCAGCAAGAACCCTGGGCTCCATCAATTTGGGAGATGGGAGAAGGGTCAGAAATGCACACATAAACACACATAACATGTGTGTATGCATATATGTATATATCTATATCTATATATTACATATATGAATAAGGAGGCAGTAATCATCTATGCAGTTAGCCCAGTCGGGCTGTCCAGAGTCGGGTCCTGACAGTCCGGCAGTGCACACCTGTTTGAGGGGAGCCAGACAGTCAGTCCTCCCTGACATCAGATGTCAGTATCAGGGCTTCCAAGATAATGCCTACACCATCATCATTTTTGTGGTGAGGTAGTTCTGGGTGGGGAGGGGTGAGGTATTTAAATAGTTGCTTTCTGTCCCTGCCATCAATGTGCAACAATGCCTGGCCCCAGCCGCAGGGAAACCTTCCCAACATCCTCAGGTTCCCAGGCCATACTCTCTTCCATCTCCCTTCTGGATCAGAAGAACGCACTCAGCTCCCTATCCATCTGCCCGCTTCTGGTCGACTCAACTTGCATCCAACGACCCCTATAGAGCTCCCTTCCCCACCCAGTTACAGAAAAAGAGGGTCGGTTGGAAGAGCCTGGGAAGTTGAAGCCCTCTAGTGGTGGAACGAGGTACCGTCCAGTCCCAACTCTCCTCGCGGTCCCCGCCCTCCACTCCCCCATCTATGCAGCAAGAGGCCAGTGACCTCTCCAAAGCCTCATCAGGAGCTGGCCCACCTCACCTCCACTTAACCCCGTCTCGGATTGTTTGGAACTCAAAGCCATGACGTTTTTAAGCAGAGCCAGCGCAAGTCCAAGGTCCCCCTCCTTCCCTTTCTCCCAGCTGTGTTTGAGAGCTATAAAGGAAGTGAAGGGGGAAAAGGCATCTGAGTGAGGTCTCCTTTGTGGGGGAGGCAGCAGGAGGGAGGTCGACAGTCAATTGATCAACTTTTTTTTTTCTTCTGAGCCTTCTCTTGAAGACAGAGCCCTTAACTATGGGGTACATAGGTAAAGTCTGCTCTCAGGGAACTCCTAGTGTAATGGTACCAGGACCAAGACAGCAGCAAGGTAACATCCAACAAAAGAATAAGGCCTAAAGGGCCCCCAAATCTAGAGACAGGAGGCAGGGTCTGAGACAACCTAATTAACACAGGTGAAATGATTTGCCCAGGCCACATAACAAAAGTTTCCCAGAAGAGGGATGTTTTGGTTTGTCCCCACTAGGCTTAGTGGGGTGGGATCTATTCCAAGGTTGGGGATGATGTTCATATAGTGGACCCTCAGTTGTTGGTGTTACAAATTAGAGATGGGGGAGGAGGATCAGAATAAAGACAAGGTAACTATACTCTCTGCCCCAAGCAGGAATAGCCAAGAACTTTAATAGAGTTTTATTCAAAGTGAGACTGGAAATAGTCTCCATTCCTGGCGACATGATCAGTAAATTTTGGACTATAATTCTCACCCACCAACAAAATATCTGCCAGCACCATCCCTTGTTCCTGCCTCTCCATCTCCCTACCAACCACCCATTCCAGACGATTTCACCACAGCCCACAAGACAAAGAGTCTCACTTGGGATCTTTTGGAGCTGATGCCTGATTTCTGTTTTTATCTAGCTTAATGAGTTTCTCTTTCCCTTTATTTGCCTCAGTTTTCTTTCCAGGCACAATGAAAAGCTTGCCTGAAGGGCTGAAGTTACTGGGAATATTGGGAAAAGGGTAAGACCCTAGGCACAAGGGAGAGGTAGATGACGTTATCATTTCATCCCTTTTTTGGTACCAGAATTCCCAGGTGGCAGGAAGGACAGGCTATTAGCAGCGTGGCTCCACGTAGTTTCCAGGGAAGAAGCCAGAACCCTCTGAGGTCACACCCTCGCACCAACCATCTGAGTAGCGGCGGGTGACACATATGGTGGTACCCACATCAAAGGAGAGCTCGTTGTCTTTCTGGCAGGTGTAAGGGTACAGCGTCACCACTGTGTGGGAGGAGGGGATACCACACTGAGACCCTCAGATAGTGATGGGGGGGACAGCTTAGCATGTTACCCAGGGATCCTCAGTCTGAATCTTGCCTCAAAACTAGCTATGACCTTGGGCAAATCACTTGATTTATCTTGGCCTAAGAGGCAGTGCCTCTTAAGGTCCCTCATGGCACTGATCCTATGAGCTCTGGGTCTCAGGACAGGATGATTCCAACATTGAACAAGGGGGAGTACAAGATGAAGCCCCAGGGTTTTGCTAAAAGACTTCTTTTCCTGGAAGAAATACTATAATCCTGAAGAGTGAATGAGAATTCATTTCAGAGGGCAAGTGGTTGGGGTGTACATAAATTTCAGTTACCATTACTATACAGTTTTAGGTTCACTACCCGCTTGTTCATGACTCCATATGGGATCTTCTGGCAGAGATAATTGAGATTGTTCTGCCGTTTCCTTCTCCAGCTTATTTTACAGATGAGAGAACTGGGCCAAAGAGTTAAGTGACTTACCCAGGGTCACACAGCTAGAGAGGCCAGATTTGAACTTGAGGAGTCTTCCTGACTCTAGGCCTTGCTGCCCTCCTCCTTTCTACCTCCTAAATTGTCAGAATTGGACAGAACTTCAGACTAAATCTAATTCATATCTGAACAGCCATTACCCCCCCCTCCCCCCGTAATATCCCCAACAGGTGGTCATCCAGCTTCATTTTTAAGACCTGGTGACCAATCAATTCCTCTGGAAACCACCAGTCTTAATCTACCTCTCTAGTTCTGCACCATATAACCAAAGAGAAAAAGTCTGATCATTTCTGCCCCATGATAATTCTTAATCGAATTCTGGTTCATTTGCTTATTTAGACTGCCTCTTCCGCCCCTCCCCCTCCACTTTGCTGGTGTTCATCCTAAAATGTGCCTAGAACATGACACTAGATGTGATCCAATTGTCAAATCACAGAGGAACTATGATCTTATTCAACATACTGTACCTCTTCATTGCAGCATATTTGGTTTTCTTAGCTGTGATGTCACATTGTTGATTTAAATTACCATGTATTCTACAAAAATGTCCAATTTCCATATGAATTGTTGTCTAGACATATTTTAACCCATCTTGTGTTTATGCCATTGATTGTTTAAACCCAAGTGAAGGGTTTTGCATTTGCCTCTATTATATTTTATCTTTGAGCT
Source organism: Pseudocheirus occidentalis (assembly GCA_028646575.1). Classification (NCBI taxonomy): domain Eukaryota; kingdom Metazoa; phylum Chordata; class Mammalia; order Diprotodontia; family Pseudocheiridae; genus Pseudocheirus; species Pseudocheirus occidentalis. The sequence continues at coordinate 157,520,984 of CM053593.1, read as the reverse complement.
GGCCTTTCATTTATCTTTCAAAATCTTTTTGGATCCTGATTGTATTAACTATTTCTCAGCCTTCTGCCAACTGAAAATTGGAAAAACCTGTCAGTTGTTCCTTCAAGTCATTGATTTTTTTTTTTTAAAGTGCCGTAGAGACCTATGGCACTCTACACCTTGCATAGAGTGTTGGGCTTAGTTTAGGAAAATCTTGAGTTCAAATCTTTCCTCCTATTTACTAACTATACAACCCCAGACAAGTCACTTTCCTCATGTATAAAATTATAATAGGACAAGTGCTTTATAAATATTTGATATTATCCCAAATTGATGGATCTACTGATTACTTTTTGGACCATAAAATATTCTCTCCCAGTCATCTCCCCCTGCTACCCTTTGAAAACTTGTTTCCAAGTCGGCCTGACCCACCCAGAATTAGGAAAGGGAACTAACTACAAAAAAAGAACAGTGTTGAGACTGAACCTGGTCATGAACTATTTTCAGTTATCTGATTAGGGTTTCTGCTGCTTCCTAAGGAGGCAGATTCTGAATTCCTAAGTTTCAGAGCCTAGTGTAGACATTTGTGTGTTGCTCCAAGGCAAGGTTTGAAAACAGCACTACATAAGCTCATATATTTAGAGCTGTATGAGACTTAAGAGATCATCTCATCCAACACTCCTATCAAAGTTGAGGTAACTGACAAAGCTTCCGTCACTTGCCTGAGGTCATGAAGTGATGGGATTTGAACCCTCCTCTCATTCTTGGAGAAGATGTGAATTAAAAGCCAGATTTGGGCTCTGTAACTTATAGGATCATAGATTTGAAGTTGGTAGGGATCTTAGAGGTTATCTCAATCAACCCCTTCATTTAACAAAGCAACCTGAGGACTAGAGAGCTTAGGTGACTTGTCTAAAGTTACAAAGGGCCTCTTTACTGCTAGCTTTGCCCCTAACTTGGTGTGTGGCCTTGTCATTAACCTCTCTGGGTCTGAGTTTTATAAAATCCAAAATTCCCCACCACCACCCCTCCATGGCAAATTTTTACAGGTTTGCCAAATAGATACTGTTTAATTCTTAAAATGCAATTAAAAAAAAATTCCCTCCCTCATCCCAAATTCTGCATCTGTGTCCCCTCCTTAGCCAACAGTTGAAGGCAAAGGCTAAAACTGCAAGGATTGTGGAATGGTCATAGAATTTAGGTATTTCAGCAGTTCACAGTATAGTTTCACTGGAGAATACTAGGCAAGGTGGTCTCTGAGGTCATTAGAAACTAGTTTCTAAGAGATTATGGAAAGGAAGGCTAATTATCAGCCAACCCTATAGTATGCTGCAAAGAAAAAGCTCAGTAACAGTACTAGATCTGGAAGGTTGCTTCATTGGTAAATGAGGTTTCTTGCTGAAACCCTGAAACTCCCATTTCTTTCAAATGACGCTATTTTGTGAGGAATCAGGGCACCCAGGCATCCAAAGTATGCTGTTGGTCTAACACCTTTCTCTAATTCTATGATTCACTTGTTTCAGTCATGTCCAACTCTTCCTGACCCCATTTTTGTTTTTCTTTTGGCTAAGATACTCGAGGGGTTTACCATTTCCTTCTCCAGCCCATTTTACAGATGTGGAATTGAGGCAGACAGGGCTAAGGGATTTGCTCAGGGTAATACAGCAATCAAATGTCTGGGGCCAGATTTGAACTCAGGACGACTTGTCTTCCTGACTCCAGTCCAGCACTCTGCTGCTTTACCTAGCTGCCTTTTTCTCCAAGTAATACCTAGAAAGTAATACCTTTCTCCAAGTACTGAGTAGGAGCCCAGGTTGGTTCTTCCAGGTCAAAGTCAGGGGGTGGAGGGGGTGGTAGGGCCAGTTCATCAGTCTCCAAGGGTGGGGGCAGGTCTAGGGGTGGGGGCAGATCTGGTGCTGAAAGGAAAGCAGAAAGTGGGAGCGGATTTTCGAGAGAGACTCACGAAATGGACCGTCTTCTTTCTGCCATGTCTTTGACAAGGCCTAGAGCAAGTCTAAATATACCACACATAATTTAATAAAACTTTGTTAAAGAAATTAGGTACCTTCACAACTCACGCCCACCCAGTAGGTCCCCTTGAAGATTTTCCCCCTACTGCTACCTTTGGGGCAGAAAGCTGGAGGCCACAGGGATGGAGAGGGCATTTATAGGTGAGGGAGCTGGAGAGAGGAATGAGGGCAGTATGGGGTTCTTTACCTGGCTGGGGTGTGGACAGATCCGAAGAAAGAGTTTCCTCCAGTGCTTCAGTGCTTGGCAACATGGAGCTGGGGAGTGGTGGGGCTTGGGGCATCACTGGCACATTGGCCACAGGGAATGCACAGATGCCTTCGATGCTACTGAAGTCCAAAGAAAGACATAGGGACAGCTGGGGACCTTGACTCTTTGGTCCTGATCCCCAACCACCCAATGGCCCTGTCCCACACTCCTTGACCATCCTTGACTCCTTGACTCCACATACCCAAGGACGGGGAGGAGATGAATTGTAGCCAAGAAACTACTTCTGAAGGGCAACTATTCTCTCCCCAGCTGCCAGTCTTTACCAGTAGATAGAACTTACTCAGTAGAGGTCAGCGAGGAGGCTGCAGAGACTTTGTCATCAGGAATGACTGGAAGGTGTACAGGCTCTGGGACTCTGGGGACCCGACTGAAGGAGAATGAGGGGAGTGACGAAATGAGATGGTAGGAAGAGAAAGGAAGAAAAGATTTCTTAAATGGTGCTAAGTGCTTTAAAAATCTTAGATTTTTTTTCAACTCTGGGAGGTAGGTGTTATTATAATCCCCATTTTTCAGTTGTGAAAACTGAGGGAGAGAGAGGTTAGGTGAGTTGATCAGGGTCAGCCAGATTTGATCTTGGGTCTTCTTGGTTCTAGGTCCCAGGCCCTGGCTCCACCTACCTCCATACCCCCACCCCCAACTGAGGAAATAAATGCCCTGTTAGTGGCTTCCCAGGTGAGGGTCTTCTAGATAAGGAAGAGAATAGGTTTGGGAATGATCTGGGAAAAAGGAGAGGATTACCAAGCCAAGGACAAGTAAGTGGTTTTTGACTATCTGAGAACCTCACCTCAGTGTTCCTGAGGTAGGGACGACTGCAGCCTTGATGCTCTTCCGGGAGAGTGTCCCAGTTCTGGACAGCTGGGTGCTCAGATCCTGGGAGAGGAGATACAGTCCAAAGTGAAGGGACTGGCGCCCTTCCCCCCACTCCACTCTTCCCCATTCTGTGCTATCCTTTCCTTGACCTCAAAAGAAACCAAGAGAGAGGAACTGGGGTGCCAGGGATGGGAACTGGGTGGGGAAAATGACTCTGCCAATTCTCAGTTTCGCTTCCCAACTGCACCTCCTCCCCTCTGCCTTGTCTGATAATCTCCAAGCTCTTCAGTTGGACCTAGCACACGTCAGAAGCATGAGGTATGCAAACTTCGCTACCACCAGAGCCAGAGCTGAGACAGACACACCGTCTGCCAGCTACTTCCTCTCCTCAGCCACAACATCCCCTTATTTTCTCTCAGTCTTCTGGAGAAGACACTTCCCCCAATATCTCTGGCCCCTTAATCTTTCAACAATCTCCTTTCCTTCGGCTTCCATCTAGCTTTCTTCCTCCTTTGCTTAAGAGTCTTAACAGCAGGGCCTGAGAGGGGAAGACTCTATTTTGGACTAGACCTCTGACTCCAACAGAGAGGCCCAGAACCCTCAAAGAAGGAAGGGGGGAGGGGGAATAGTGCTTCACTGAGCGGTGATCAAGCAATAGTTTTGGAAGGTCAGGCCAGTTTCTGGAAAGCATCAGGGGAAAAATAGCCAGGCCTGGAAAGATACTTGTGTTTTGGACTTCAGTGGGTCATGCAAAAGACGTAATTCACAGTAATATGCAAATGAGCACCTAATGGTATTTTGGTTTTGTTAGAGAATTGTTGAAAGTATCTTTGTGTAAGAAACATGGGCCCTTTCGAGTCCTATTTATCAGGATTTGTTGATGAAAAGGGTAGAAAAAGGTGTGTGTGTGTGTGTGTGTGTGTGTGTGTGTAGAGATTTCTATTAAGACTTTATAAAAGACAGTTGATGAAAAGGGCAGAAAAAGTGTAAGGGAAGAAATTTCTATTAAGACTTTATAGGGGACAGTAATTGAGAAGGGCAGAAAAAGTATGTGTGTGTGTAAAGGAAGAGATATAAAGATTTTTTTATAAGGGACAGTTGATAAAAAGGGCAGAAAAATGTGTATTTGTGTGTGTGTGTGTGTGTGTGTGTGTGTAAAGGAGGAGATTTATATCAAGACTTTTTATAAGGGGCAGTTGGTGGTGACAGAGGCAGAAAATAGGGAGAGTATAATCTTCCATGTAGAAGGTGGTTATTACCACTTCCACTCACAGCATGAGGAAATGGATTTTTAATCTGCATGCAGCAAGAGGGATTGAGGATAGATGACATTTGGGTGACTGAGAGTGTGGAATTTCCTTTGGAATGAGATCAAGGGATTATCTAAAATGGCCATATTAACGGCCTAAAAAATAGAGGTTTGAAGAGCCCAGTCTCTGAGGTGGGGGCCAGGGGAGGGATCAAGAGGGCTTCTCAAGAAGATTTTGCCCCTCCCCCCATCTCTAAGAGTTCCCTGAGAGCCCCCATCAGCAGCTACAGCCCAGCCCCACCTCTTTCTCTCTGCTCTAAGAGCCCTAAAAGGGTGCTGAGAAAGCCCTAAGACCTCAAACCCTCAGCTAGAGGAAGTTTCCATTCTCATGCAGTGGTGGGGCTGTTCTCATGCACACCCAGCCCTCAGCACCCACTGCTTTTCCTTAGCACCTAACAGTAAGAGAAGAAGCTCAGGAATTAGCTTCACATTCAGCAAAAAATAAAAAGTATAATTTGTTTGGGGTGTGGAACGTGAGGGTATTAAAGGTCAATTGTGAGAGGCTTGAAAAAAGAAGGCATAAGAAGTAGAGGGATTTGCTCCAAAGCGAGATTAGGGAGCACAGGGAGAAAGAGGTTAGTTTTATGCCTTCCCAGAGGAACAAACAGTAGCCTGCCTGTCTTAGGGGTTTAAAGTATGTGGAAATGAAGGACTGAGGAGGGGGAAAGCCCTGAGGGCATGGCCAAGATTGGGGGAGCCTGTGGTTCTACCTTGACGCCATGCCCAACATTGTCCAGGCAGGCAAAGTTGAGGGGTTTTCTGTAATAGGGCTCCAACACAGGCAGGTTCTCAGGGGGAATGATCTTCTGGCTCATCGGCAGCCGCTGGAATACAGCCAAGGTTCCAATCTCCCTTCGGCCAACCCTCTCTATGTGCATGTTCACCATCTGTGGAGATTGGGGGAGGGAGTATAGAAGAAGTCGGGGGAGGGCCGGTACCTATTGTGGGCATTGATTCAGGATCCTGCCGGACTTAGAACCCTTTAAGGACACTTCCAGATCAGTGAGCAGGGAGAGAAAGTAGGGGGATATCACAGAGATCAGATGAGGGCCAGATAGGGTGAGCTATGTTTCCAAGGTCACACAGTAATTACAGTTGAGAGTGGTGTGTGTGTGTGTGTGTGTGTGTATGTATGTAGGGGAGGATGGAGTCACTTCAGTAATTTCCTGTGGAGAGGGAATGGCAATTATTATTAGACAGACAGGAACAGGAGGAAGGGAGAGAAAACATGGAATCCCCCAAGGGGTGGGGGGATGTTGGGAAGGAACTAGATTGACTCAGAACATATCATTCCAACCAAAGGGGCGGGGTGCCAGGGGATTTGGGGGCCTGAAGGACTAGATGGAAAGGGTAAATGGATCAGCTCTGTTCCCTCCATGGAATTCTCTTTGGAGACACAGATCCTGGAGAAGAGGAATTGTTTGCTGGGGCCAGAGGAAAAGACACACCCCTTCAGCTGATGGGAGGAGATTGGGGGACAGGGAGGTTGGGGGGGGGAAAGAGATTCAAGTGTCATAGGCCAGAAGTATATGTGCACTGGTGTATGCAGGAAGGAAAGAGAACAGTGTTCAGGGTGAGGGGAAGGGAGGAACATGTTCACACAGAGGACTGCCTCTGGGTTGAATACACCCCAAATGCTAATCTGCTATCTCCACTCCACCGCCCACCCTCTACTGGAGATCAGGATTCTCTGTCCATCTCCTAATACAGTGGAATGAGTACTGGATGTGGAGTCAGAGTCAGGTTTGAATCCAGTCTCTGCCATTTATGGTCTATGTGACCTTGGACACATCTCATGTGGCCCTCAGTTTCCGCCCCTGTCAAATGAAGGGGTGAGACTAAATGACCTCTAAAGACCCTTTCATCTCTAAATCTATGATCTTGAGACCATATGAGTATCTACAGACAAAGTCAAGAGCTAGCACTGGTAAAGATTCAGATTTCTTGCCATCTAGACAACCAGTACAAAGATGGGGAAACTGTGTGGGAGCCCAAAATAATGTGAAAGGGGAATGGGCATGGTGGAATTAGGGATTTGATGGCTATTACGGATGGGCAATGGCCTCCTGGGAGGAAGAATCTTGTACAAGAGTTCTTGACCATTGTTGTATCATGGACCCTCAGGCAGTTCATGGAGCCCATAGACTACTTCCAAAAACAGTGTCCGTAAATGTGTAAAATAAAACATAGGATTACAAAGGAAACCTATTCCATTGAAATGCAGCTATTGAAATATTTAAAAATCTAGTTCTCAGACCTAAGGTTAAACACTGGTGGCCAGGTGCAGGGTAGAGGAAGGAGGAAGGGGGATCAGAATGGGTCTGTTGGGTTGGGTCAAGGATAGCTTGTTCTGGCCCTCCCCTTACACCTTACCTGGTCCAGTGTGCTCACACTGGCCTCCACCTGCCTCAGCCCAGTGTCCTGGAGATCCAGCATCCTTAGCAGGTGACCAGCCAGGTTGCTGATCTGGTAGGCCACACTGGCCAGGGCCTGAGTGGTAAAGGCCATGGTTTCCTCCAGGGCTTTCCTCTTTTCTGCAGCCTGGAAGACACATCGTTCTATCTTCAGCACAGCCCTCTGCCCAGACCTTACATGCATCACTGCTCATCAGGGCTGATAAGGCACTCATACAAATCTCTCTTTTTATACGTGAACAAACTAAAGCCCGTGCAGAGGAAATGATTTGCCTAAGGTTTCACAGAAAATAAGGACTTCACCCCAAGTTTCATAATTGCAAATCGAGGGCTCTTCCCACTACACCACAACTATCACTCTGAGAATAGAAGGTAAAAAAGGAGAAAGGGATCACCCCAGAGGTTAAATGCACTAAGAGAGATGCCTTAACATGAGTGATGAACAAAGTCTTGGCAAGAGATGTCAGAAAGGACCTCCATGCCACCCTCAGAAAACCTAAGTGGAATCCCACCTTTCATTAGGATGCTGAAATGTAGATGGCATGACCAGGACTTTATTGTTTTGGGGGGTTTTTGTGTTGGTAGATACAATTGAGCTTAGTAGAGGGGCTCTAAACCTTTTTCTGTATCCTGGACTCCTTTGGCAGTCTGATGAAATCCAGGGACCCCTTCTCATAATCGTGCTTTTAAATAATTGAAAGAAATGCTAGAGGTCAATGAAAACAAAGATGTGATATTTTTTCTCCATCCAAGTTCATGAACCCCCTCAGGAATCTGAGGATCCCAGGTTAAGAAGCCCTGGCTACCAAGAAGAGTTAGCCCTGGCCCCTACATATCATATAAGCTCTTCCATGTCTCCCTCTATCCCCCTCCCCATACTGGTTGTACAGTGTCCTGGGGTCTCTATTTCTTCTGTCCCCCAGGTCTTGTGTTCCAGAGTCTCTCTCTTTTGGTCCAAATGATTTTTTTCTCAGTCCTAGACACAAGCATGACTGGTGGTGGTTCTGTCCATCAGGTCGGGTAAGTTTTCTTTTCCCAGACAGGAGGGTTAAAATAGATGATCCACCCAACTTCCTTTTCACCTTTAGGCACCTGTGGAGACCACCTGTTCTCCCTGGCTATTGGTGGATGGACTGATAAGGAAAAAGAGAGAGACAAGCAGGCAGGAGGACAGGAGAGATGAGTTTTCCCATTCATTCATCCATTTCTCAAAGATTTATCAAGAGTCTACTATGTGCAAAGTCAATAATAATAGTAAACATTTACTAAATGCCTACTATGTGCCAGGCCCTATGCTAGGCACTGGGGAGATGTAAACCTAGGTAAGAGACACCATTTCTGTCATACAGGAACTTGCAATTTAGCTGGGGAGGTAAGACATGTACACAAACAATTATAAATGGAGGTCAGAATATAATCCATGCATGGGAGAAATCCAAACAGATTTCAGGATTGCTAAGTGGACGAGCACAGAAATGTGAGATTAATTAATTACGTTAATTGTAGCTAGAGTGCTGAAATTGGCATCAGGAAAACGTGAGCTTCTGAAACTTATTAGTTATGTGATCCTAGGCAAGCCATTTCATCTTTCTAGCCTCAGTTTACTCATCTGTATAATGGGACTAATAAAAGGACCTACCTCCCAGCACTGTTGTGAGGTTAAAATGAGATTGTATATGTAAAGTATTCTGCAAACACTTTATCAGTGTTAGCTGTTATACTTATTCATAACGGTTACTAGTGGTAATAAACATTTATTAAACATGCACTGTGTTGGTCACTAAGGAATATATAGAAATGTTCATTTCAGTTCTGATACTGAATACCTTGGGGAAGTCACTAAACTTTTCTGGGTCTTAGTTTCCTCTTGAAAACACAGGGTTTGGGGGTAACTAGGTGGCCCAGTGGATAGAGCACTAGCCCTGGAGTCAGGAGGACCTGAGTTCAAATGTGAGCTCAGATACTTACTAGCTGTGTGACCCTGGGCAAGTCACTCAACCATAATTGCCTCCAAGAAAAAAAAGAAAACATAGGGTTTAGAGGAAAGGGTCTACAAGCAAGAGTGTGCTGGTAAATGTTTAACAAACAGGAAAAAAAAATGTATCCAAGATACACCTTTAAATTTAAACTGCATTACTGGCATTTTCTCCTTAATTTTCTTAAGTCTAGACGATCAACAAAACAACGAATCAGGTCCGGATTTGTGGCATGATTTCTGAAGCGAATGGTCTCAGGAGCTCAAGCTGACTCTGGCTTGAATTTACAGACCGTCTGTAAGGTTTCTTCTAACCCTCATTAGGAGACAGCTGTTGGGTAAAGGCTGGACCCTATCCCTGAACCCAGACTCTGACTTTAGCTGATGAGGAAGAGGTCCCTGGAGTCAAGTGGGGAAAGAGAATGGCTCAGGGGGTGTCAGGAGGACTCTTAGAATGGAGTTAAAGATTTTTCCTCCCAGTGGCTAGGTGGCCCAGTGAATAGAGCATCGGCCCAGGAATTCAAATCCAGCCTCAGACACAAAACACTTACCACTAGTGTGACCTTGGGCAAGTCACTTAACCTCAATTGTCCTGCTATCCCCCCTCCAAAAAACAAACAAAAACCCTAAAAAAAACAAAACAAGACTCTTTTCCCCTCCAAAAATTTCATAATAATTATTCCAGATCAGGAAACTCAGTCAATCCTGAGAAGTGAGCTACAGAACTGTGGTTAACTCTGGTATCTCCTCCTTGCTACTCTTGTGGTTTTCCTGACACCTGGTAGACTGGGGAGAAGTATGCAGAGGCGATGGGTAGACCAGAGGATCTTTAAATAACGGCATTGACCAACCACCCATCTTTTCTCAACTTGATGAAGCAGACTGTAAGCTTCCCAGACAATGCAAAGAAAACAGCTAGTTATGGCTTAGGAAATCTAGTTACTTCACAGAACTGAAGAGACCAGAGTCCTGGAATTTCTAAGAACCCTGGTTTTGGCCTTGGATACATACCTTCAGTGACTGAGTGAGTCCCTTCCTTCCTTTTGATTTCAGTTTCTTAATCTAAAACGTGTCTCCTCTTTTCTCCTCTCCTTTCTAGTAAGGGTTTGAGATCTGGAAAAAAGCTTTGAGATCTCCAGAAGGAGGTGCTTCAGAAGCAGAAGGTACTGTTATTCTCCCAGGGTACAGATGAGGAAGGTGAGGATCAGACACAGGTCACCCAGGTAGCAGACTCAAGATTTAAATCCAAGATTTTCTGACTCCAAAACCAAGGCTTTCTCCTCCATTTGTTGAACTCAATGGAGTTAGCTCACATTACAGTAAGCAAGAGACTGTTCATCGGTCCCAAAATAGGTGCTATTTTGTGTGCTGTTTGGCATCTTACTTGTATGATACAATGCCAATATGAATAGAAGTTCCATCATTCTACCTCTCCTATATGTATACGCTCAACAGAGCCCTTGCTCTTCTCCCCCAGTGTCTTTCCACTGCCTCTCCCTAAACGACATCTCTCTCCTATACTGTGTCCTCACCAGTGTCAAGCTTCTTTTGGTTTACAATTCAGAGAGGAGCTGGGGAAAGAGATCCAGAGAAGGCAGATAGCTCCAGCCAACTCCCCTACAGAACCATGAAAATCTCAGAATCTTTTCCCCTTAATTGGCAGGTCCCTCCCAGAGGTTATTTTGCAACTTCTTACCTCTGAGTCCCACACTAACACAGTCTAACCTGTCTTCTCTTCTTTGCCTTAAGTTTTCCTAGGATTGACTCAACTTAATTTAGTTTTCTTCTACTCATTGCCTCAGAGACTTCCTAGGCCTACCAGGAAGAGTGGAAAAGTTTTGTTTGTTTGTTTTCCTGAGGCCTCACCTCCAGCCCTCATCTTCTTTGGGTGGGTGGAGGCCAGGAGGTGAGAGAAAGTGTGAAATGGTAAGGATGTAGTTTAGGATGGCATCACCTCTCAATGGAAGAACTCAGGAGGCACTTAGGTTGGCCCTGTGGCTATGGGGACCAAGAGCTATGCAGGTAGGGATTGGGGAAGGGGAAGGGGAAGGGGAAGGGAAGGAAATGGAGAATTTTTTAGATGGGGGTAATGATTTTGGCTGAGCCTTCCCCATCTTGGGCTTCACAGAAAGCAGGTTCAAATGGCCCAGGCCCTGGGACTGCTGGGAGTTGGTGTTCAGTGTTAAAGACGGGAGTCAGAATTATGAAAAGGGACTCAGTGTTAGAGTCGGAAGAGCTCAGAGCCCGGGATGAGGATTTGGCTGCGGATGGCACCCAAGTACTAGGGAGCCAGTGCAATCAATGGGAGGGAGGTTGGAGGGAGCAGAGTCAGGCACTACCTACCTGAACATAGTTGCTTTCACAGTAGTCAGCAACTCTGAGGAGGCTGCTGTGGTTGCTTCTGAGGGCCTCCCGGCCCGTGGGGATCTCAAACTCCAGGAGCTGTTGCAGTTCAGCCATGGCCCCCCCTTTTGTAGCTACCCTCCTCTCACTAGGCGGCCACCCAGAGCCACCGACTGGTTTTGTGCCTTTCCTGGGCTCTGATTGGCTGCTCTACTTGCCCTCCCTCTTGCTTGCTTTCTCTTTGGGGCCAGAGAAGCAAACCTGGCCAGGGGAGGGCAGGGAGGCTCATTCCCAGACAAGAGGAAGCCGATGTTTGCTCCCCTGGCCTTCTGTTGACTCCACTCAGCCCCTGGCCGGAGGGGAAGGGTGAGGCAGGGGCTTCATTGGGTGTCACTCCTCCCCCTCCCCTAAACTTACCCCCCTCAGAGGAAACCAAAGCTGAATCTGCTCCCAGGCCCCAGAGAGGAAGCCAGGGTGTGTGTGGGGGGGGGGGGGTAGGGAGGAGAGAGCTGGGAGGCTGAGGAGGAAGGAGGCTGGTCCTACTGCTGGGTGCAGTGTGTGTGTGTGTGTGTGTGTGTGTGTGTGTGTGTGTGTGTGTGTTTTCCACTTAAGGGGGTGGGGAGATGGGAAGAGGGCAGAGGGTGGGGGCTTCCTTGGGAAGCTCAGGGATGAGTCACTGGGGGGGCTGGTGAGCTGAGAGCTAGGACTTGGAGATAATAGTAAACAATAGTAATAGCTGGCATTTAATCAGTACTTTAAAGTTTGCAAAGGGTTTTACATATGTTATCTCATTCAGTTCTTAGACAGCTCTGTAAATTAAGTGCTATTAATAATCCCTGTTTTGTAGATGAGGAGACTACCTCAGACAGTGTAAATGACTTGCTCAAATTCAAAGAACTAGTCAGTGTCTGAGGGGGGATTTGAACTCAGACCTCCCCAGCTCCCGGACTGACACTCTAGCCACCACATCATCATCTAGCTGTCCCTAGGATAAAAGCTAGGAGTTTGTAGGGGCGGGGGCATAATGATGCTGGGTTTTTGGGTTTTTGGGGGGTTTTTTGGTCTTTCTTTTTGGAGGGGGGAAGGCAGGGCAATTGGGGTTAAGTGACTTGCCCAAGGTCACACGGCTAATAAGTGTTATGTTGAGGCTGTATTTGAACTCAGGTCCTCCTGACTCCAGGGCCAGTTTGCTATTCACTGTGCCACCAACTGCCCCTGTGATGCTGTTTTTTGGTCTCCATTGAGACCAAACAAATGGACATAGGCTGATGCTGCAGCTATGTGTATCAAAATGAAAGTCCAGGAGTAACTTCCTGGCAGTTCTCTAAGAGTTATCATGAAGTCTCTGAAGCATTATTATCATGGAGGGTGGCAAGCTACTCTTCTCTGTGCCCTATGAAGGATCATGGGATCATAGATTTCCAGCTGGAAGAAACCTTAGCGCTTCTCTTCAACTTCCTCATTTTACAGGTAAAGAAACTGAGGCACTGAGAATGTAAGTGACATGTCCAAGGTCACACATCCAGTGAGCATCTGAGGATCTGCCTGACTTGGCAGTCCCTTGCTCTCTGCTATGTCAGGAGAAAACATGCTCACGATGCATGTAGGTTGCAGATTCTGATTCTAGCAGAAACTTCCCATTTTAGGGAGGCAGTGTGATAAAGAGGAAGGAGCCCTGGGCTACATGTTAAGAGCGCTAGATTCTAGCCCTAGCGCTGCCAAATATTAAGCTGTGTGACCTTGGGTACCCGGCCTGGAGTCAGGAAAAGTCAGCTATGTAAGTTCAGTTCTGGCCTCAGACCCTTAGTAACTGTGTGACCCTGGGTAAGTCACTCAACCCTGTTTGCCTCAGTTTCCTCATTTGTAAAATGAACTGAAGAAAGAAATGGCAAATCACTCCAGTGTTTTTGCCAAGAAAACCCCAACTGGGCTCATGAAGAGTTGGACATAAGAGGAAAAAAATGACTTGAACTCACTTTGGGTAAGTCTTCCTTTCTCTGGGCTTTAGCTTCCTCATTGGTAAAATAAGAGGGTGGGACTGGAAGACCTTTACGGTTCCATCCAACCTCAACATTCTATGCATGTGAGTAGACAGTAGACCCTAAAACCGAAAGGAAGCTGGGCTCCACACAGTTGCCAAAATAATCTTCCTAAGGCACAGACATTACAATGTTACCAGCTCAAAACTTCAGTAGTCCCCTCCTTGCTTCTAGAATGAAAAGAAATCTCCTCCTCCTGACATTTAAGGTTTTCTAAAGTCTTCTTTTCAAACTACTCCTTTTATTTTCTCTATGTTTCAGTTGAACCGAATGACTTTAGCTGTTTCCTGAAACTTGAAATTACATCTCCCACCTCCATGAATTTGTCTGGAATCTGGAATGGATTTGTTTTTGCTTTGCAAATTCTCTTATTTCAAAACTCTACTCAATGTCTCCTTCCAAGAATCCTTCTCAGATCCTCCCCAGCTCAAAGTCTTCTCCCCTCAAATTGTTCTAGAGTAGTCTATCTGGATCTTTCCTTGGTCCACATAAGGTCCTATGTTGTGTTTTGGTCAAGTACATGTAGCTCCTCTACTCTGCCCACCCCCTAGTAGCATGTAAGTAACATGTAAGCTCCTTGAAGGTAGGAACTATGTTATTATGGTCAGTACCATGCTAAGTACTGAATTTGGATTTGATATATTCCCAAGAGCAGCACAGAATACAAGCTCCCTTGCTACTTCCATTCCTCTTTAACTCCAAAGTGAATTGAGACTGGTTTTGTCACCAGATAAAAGGCAAAACGGATGGACAAGATGACCCCTCAAGGGCCTTCACGCATTTCTAGGCTTCCTTCCTTTACTTTTCGAGTCTAACCCTGGATGAAATGTACCTGAAGACAGAGATTTATGAGAACTCTTGGGAGCAGACCCAAAGGAAAATAAAGATGTGGCCCTTGACCCCAGATTTGTGAACATACAGCCGGGACAGAGAAAGAAGCAGAAAGAAATAGAACTAGGGAAATGACATGCAAACTGGAGAAAAGGGCTAAGGGGACCCCAAAGAAGAGTGCTTCTAGTTAGGCAGGATTAATCATGGAAGATTTCAAGGAGGAAGAGAATTATCAAATGGAGATAAATCAGATGAGATCATCTGTCTGGAGTATATAAATACTAGCTATTATTATTTAAAGCACTGTTAGAAAGAGCAGTACAAAAGTAGGGGAAAAGGGAATGGCTTTCTCTCTCCTTTTCACCTCAGGTCAGAAAAAAGCTTGTTTGAAAGCTCAGGGTTGGGAAGGCTGAAGGGTTGCAAGGATATTAATACGGGTTGTCTGGATGGGCAGAAAATTCAGAGGTGAGCTTAGGAAAGAAAGGAAGAGTTCACAAGAACAAGATGAGAGGAGAAAATTGGAGAATGTGAACTGGAATAGAAGTTAATGCCACCAGAATCCTGGAGGAATCAATTGTAGTAGGGGACAGCTAGATGTTGCAGTGGATAGAGCACTGGGCCTGGAATCAGGAATTTTGTTATTCACTTGTTTCAGTCATGTCTGAACCTTCATGACCCCATTTGGGGTTTGGTTTTTTTGCAAAGATACTGAAGTGGTTTGTCATTTCCTTGTCCAACTCGTTTTACAGATGAGGAAACCAAGGCAAACAGGGTTAAAAGATCTGCCCCAGTTTGCACAGCTAATAAGTGAGGCCAGATCTGAACTCAGGTTTTCCTGACTCCTGGTTGGGTTGTCTATCTACTGTACCACCTAGCTGTCTTGGAGTCAGGAATACCTGAGTTAGAATTCAGCCTTATATACTTATTAGCTGTGTGATCCTGGACAAATCACTTAACCTCTTTTTGCCTTAATCCACTGGAGAAGGAAATTGTAAACCACTCTAGTATCTTTGCCAAGAAAACCCCAAATGGGGTCATAAGAGTCAGACATAACTGAACAGCATCAAAATGGTGGGTAGGCCCGGGAGGTAGGAAGATCACTTAGATTGTTTTTAAAGTCACTTAGATCCCCAAAGTCACAGAATCTTACACTTGGGACATTAGAGACTGAAAGCCAACATATATCTGACCTAGAATGCCCCTTAGCCCTTAAGGTGGTGGTCAAAACTTCCTCCTGAAGACACTGATCACTACTACCTCTCGAGACATCATATTCCACTGTTGAATGTCTCTAAGTATTAGGAACTTTTTTTCTTATATGAAGTCCAAATTGGCCTTTTGGAAACTTCCTCCTTTTGATGCTTGTTTTATAATCTGGGGCCGAGCAGATCAAGTCTGATCTAGCCCTTCGAATACTCGAAGGCACCAATCACATGTTAGTAGCCTTTTCTTTTATTGGCTAAGCATCCTCTCAAGGCCTCTTTTGAGATGATCAGGGTGCTAGTTTGGGAACAGGTGTCAATTTCTTTCCATTCCCAGTGGGGGCTCAGGTCTCTTGATAGACTTATTACATCGTCTATTAATCAGCTTAAGCATCAGAGATTTTGGAGTTAAGACCATCTGCTTCTTCAACAGAGAAATCTTCAGTTGGAAAGGAGAGGATCAGGCAATATCGTGAGCAGGACTGAGACGGATGGGACACCTCTCTGAAGATTTCAGGCCAGCACCCCACCACACATAGGCACATACACAGGTAAGAACTAGGGTGGACTTGCTTGGGGGCTAGATTTGAGTGGTAGGAGTTAGGCAGTAGGCTACAAATTCCCAGGAGTCTCCCTAAAAATAATTTTCAAGAGTATGTGGATCAAGAAACAAACCTATTGGGGGTTAATAAGTCCATGCTTGTCATCCATCTTTTTATGGATGGGGGGAAAGGCCTTAAACCAAAACTGGCCTTTTTTCCTCTTTCTCCGCCTCTTTTCCATGTGTGACTCTACCATCAGATTGGGATCTTCCCAAGTGGGAGGATCCCCTTCATCAGGCTGGAAGTTGCTTCAAACAAAGAGTAGGGTCTACTTTTGCTTCACCCTCAGTGAAGGGATATGAGAATCATAGGAGTGAAAGTGACTTCATTTGGTGGTAACTGGGGATGTAGAAGCTGCTTGGTAGAAAAAGGCATTAATAACATGCAGTAGATGTGTCCTTATAGGGTTCCTGTTTCTTTGGAGCAAGATGGCTCAGGATCTCACTGAGAAGGAGTTGTTAAAAATGCAGATCGATCAACTTAAGAAGGAAGTGAAGAATGAAAGGGCCATGGTGAGTGTCTCCCTCCTTCCCTTGTTTTCTCAATCCTCTCATCTTCATGATAGGAGAGGGCTGCACAGGAATGGGTGATGGAATGGGTTGTTGGTGGGGGAAAAGGATGAGGACCTGGTGAAAACTCCTTTCTACCGAGCTAGAATCGGGGGAGTGAGTGATTAAGGAGAAGATACATCCGCCAAGGTTCCCTAAACAAGAAAAAGGCATCCTTGGCTTCAATGTGGTCAGGAGATGAGTGTCCATCCCCTGCCTCCGAGCTGTCAACCTACATAGATAAGACTAAATAGATAAAATCATTTGGGGAATTTGGGGGCAGGTAGGTGATATAACTGATGGAGCACCAGCCCTGAAGTCAGGAGGACCCGAGTTCAAATCTGGCTGTGTGACCCTGAGTGAGTCTCAGCCTTGTTGGTTGGCCTCAGTTTCCTCATCTGTAAAATGAGCCGGAGAAGGAAATGGCAAAACCACTCTAGTATCTTTGCCAAGAAAACTGCAGACAAGGTCATGGAGAGTGACATGACTAATTGAAACAAGATAAAGTCAGCCCACATAAGTAAGACTAACTCTGTGATTAAAGTCATAGCAGATGTTTTCTCGGTTTCTGACTGAATTCTTTCAGAGGCCTGACCACGATCCTTCATGCAATAGGGAAAGTCCCTGCTTTATGGGGTGCTACAATGTTAGGACTTTGGACTAACACTGGTGATTTTATTTACCGTTTCCCCCTCCCAACTAAGGATCTCAAAGCAAGAAGACTTTTTTTTTTCCTTCACAGATTTCCAAAACAGGGAAGGAACTTAAGGACTATGTGGAAGCCAACGCTGGAGATGACCCCCTCCTTAAAGGCATCCCTGAGGACAAAAACCCCTTTAAGGAGAAAGGTGGTTGTATGATAAGCTGACCACCCCCTTGCCCCATCCTGAGCCTCACCCCAAGGACCAACTTTTCCCTAGTACCCTATTTGATCACCTAC
>CM053593.1:157468292-157503194 GCA_028646575.1 Pseudocheirus occidentalis | reverse complement strand
TTCCCTAGTACCCTATTTGATCACCTACAGACCCAAACCCCAGACAACCCAATACCGTTCTACCCTGACAGTTCTGTCTGCCTTCTTCCAAGGTCACACACATTCCTTCCTAATGAACTAATCGGGTGTTAAAGCCTTGTTATACTGGACCAATGTAACCAAGAACACGCTACCAGTTCAATCCAAATGATTATCTGGGTTGGGGGTGGGGCAATAAAGTGTTAGAAATGAATGAATTTAAAATAATTTATTAAGTGCTATGTGTCAAGTGTTACGAAGGGAGCTCACACTTTAACTGGGAGGTGGAAAGGTATGGAAGTTTTAAGAGTACATCAGCATATTAGATGGTAACTTCCAGGGGAGTTGGGGTAGGACAGATAGAAGAGTCTCCAACTCCTTTACCTTACTGGAAGATAAGGAAAATGTTTGATCTGAATGGAGAAGAATCTAAAGTAGGGATCGCACCACCATTGGAAGGTGGAATAGGGTGGGGATGGAACAAAGTTAATGTCTAGACAGGAGAGGGAGAAAAGCAACATTGGCAAGAGGGTTGGAGGAGAAGGGCATCCCAAAGCATTTGTTCCACTGGGTTCTTCATTGTTAGATTGTTTTAGGTGATGTGGGGCAGGGCAAGGGGGAGGAAAGCCTACCCTCTCCATCCCTAATGGTGGGTAATCCTCTTTTTCCCATGTCGTCTCTTGCTCTATACCAATATGGTATAATAGAAAAAAGCCCAGTACATGGAGTCTGGAAACCTGGGTTCAAACCCAGATTCTAACACTTAGTGATCTCATGCAAGTCCCTTAACCTTTCTAAGCCCTTCTTCCCTAATTTGTGGGATGAGAATGACAAGATCTAATCTAATGCAGTCTTTTGAGGCAAACCATAAAGCACCAGCGAAGTGTGAGCTGTTAATGACTAGCTGAAAACTCCACTAGATTTGGGCCAAGGAGATTGTCAGGCTTGCCTTCTGTGGGTTTCCTTCTCTGTAAGAGCATCGGCTTGGTATGGATGTTATGAAGTTGATTCCTTTTAGTTATGAATTCTATGATCTCTCTTCCCCAAATGCAGAGTTCCTTCAGTTCCAGAAACAATCTCTAAATAAACCCAAATACACTAGAATATGTAGACTTGTAATATGTCTGTCAGAATTCAGCCCCCTTTTTAAAGGCTAGGCTTCTTTTAACCCTTTATCTTCATAGACCCCTTTGCAGTCTGGCAAAGCTTTCTCAAAATGTTTTTAAATAACAGAAGGAAATGCTTAGAATGTATTTAGAGGTTAGTGAAAATAAAAAGGATATTTTTTTCCTTCTTCAAGTTCATGGATCCCTTGAAATCCATCCAAAGTTCTTGAGTTAACCCTGGTATAAGGGCACATAGCGAGTTAATTGGGAGGGGGGGGTCAAGGGAAGGAATATTTTTTGCAGAACTCCTCTCAATAATGCTTAGAGCTTTAGACTCTTTGGGCCCATCTCAGAGGATAACCACTACTGGCTCAGTCCTGATGTCCAGAAGTAAGCCTCAGGGCAAGGACAGGCTGGATTATTAAACCCCACAGATAACCCCATACCAGAGCAGAGATGCTATTGAATAATACAGTGATCTCAAGGCAAGCAAGAAGGGGAGGGAAGATAAAAAGGAAGCCAAGGAGCATAGACAGTCCACCAAGACACTGGAGCATCTCTTACTGCATATTGAATACATTGAATTCCATTCTCAGGCTCTGGATCAACTGGTCTCTTCTGGTGACTCAAAGAATGTTTGGAAGGCAGCCCAGGATGTGCAGAGTTGGGGAGAGGAGGGAGGACAGAGAAAGAAGATTGAAACAGGGAATGCTTTGAAATTCAGTTCCTTAGACTTGTTACACTGGGTAATCCTAAGGAGATCAGCTTTGCTCTCCCCTTCCTCCCCCTTGCTAACTCCTTCATCTCTAGCTCATGACAGATTGGGTAAGGGGGTGGGGGCTGGGTCGGATGGGGGAAGGCTAATTCCTTGGCCTTCTGGTATTTAAGGAGAAGTTAGTCTCTCTGTGATCCTTAAACCTATGGGGAAACTTAGCCAGAACCTTTTGTCCAGGAGAGAGAGAAGATAGGAGAGATAGCCTCTATACCCCTACCTAGTCCCTGTCCTCAAGCATCTCACAATCTGAAGAGGGAAGGCACAAGACATGAACAGGGGCTAGGGTTTATGGTAGGGAACAAGGTTCCTTCTTGCCCTTGTCTGTTACTAAGGGCTTGGGATAGGGGAGGAGAAAGCTAGGGAGGGAAGATCACGTCAGAATAGAATTTCCTCCCATGTCAAGCACTAATCGAAGGCAGCAAGAGGCTTGCACATCTAGTTCAAACCCATTAATATAGATGGGGTCATTAATGTTAAGTGGGGCTAAAAGCAAAGAAGAGACATGGGAACAGGGAGTCAATTCCTCTCTCTGTCTTCAGTTTACTTTATGCGGGGATAGAGCTAGATAATTTTGAAGGTATTTTCCAATAGTTCTCAAAACAAGGACATCTGGGATCCCATCTGGAAAGCCAGCCTTGGCAGAGGCATCCTCTAAATCCACAGCCTTCCTACATCTCCATGGTCAGGCGTGGGCGAGAGTGCTCTGCCCTCTGCTGGTCAATTTGAGCCTGAGCGTTGGAGTCCCAGACTGGGCCTTTCTGAAACTAACAGCTGATCAATGACTGCAATATTTTTGTTCCCCTCCTCTCAGTATTCCTTCCAGGGCTCCTCCTCAGAAGCATACATGCACACGTATACACATATACACACATGCACATACACATATACACACATTCACACATAGATATACACACAGACACATTCAACACACATGCACACATACAGACACACATGCATACACAATGCACACACACGTACACAGAACATATGCGCATACATATACACATGTGTATATGCATGCATGTGCACATGCATCTATGCACACAGTGCATTTATGCACACATGCACATATATAGATGCACATGCAACAAATGCACATAACAGAGACACAGATGTGCGTGCATATGTGTACATGCAATACACACACGCAATGCGCCCACATACACACATGCACACATGCATACATGCACACACATACATGCACGCATGCACACACATGCACAAACATGTACACAATATACATATGCATGCACATGTACACACTTACACACCAACATACACACATAGGTGCATGCACATATGTGCATGCACATACATGCGCACATGTGCATGTGTGCATGCACACACATGTGCGACACAGTGCATGCACAAACAACACATGATTTACACAAAACACAGAGACACAGATATGCATGTGCATGCAATATACACACATGTGAACATACACACGTACATATACATACACAAGCACGTATGCATGCACATACACATATACACAATATTGGAGGGATTGGTGATTTTAGTAGGGTCAGTGGGGTCACTGACACAAACCACAGCCTCTCTATTACTTGGATAGACTTCCCCTGAAATTGTCATCCTGTAGCCAGTGACTGGGCAGCTAGGTGGGTAGAGCTCCAGTGTGGGAGTCAGGAAGACCTGAGTTCAAATCCAGTTTCAGATACCCAACCTCAAATCCCTGGGTAAATAACTTACTCTTTTGCTTCAGTTCCTCATCTGTAAAATGAGCTGGAGAAGGAAATGGCAAACCACTCCAGGATTTCTGCCAAGAAAATCCCAAATGGGGTCATAGACAGTTGGATACAACTGAAATGACCTAATAACACACCACCAAAAGCCAATGACTGACAAGTTTACCTTGAATGTAGCTAGTCTGGTCCTCATTCACCAGTATATTACCCATCACTGGGCCAAGACTAGCCTTTCCAACTTGAGAGTCTGCTAGAGTCTGAGGTCAATGGACTCCTTGAGAATGCAAGGTCTCCTAGGCACCATAGTGAGGTTATTGTAGCAGGACTTCAGTGGAGTGCAATAATAAAATGGGTGGGAGAAGATCTGAGGTGACTGAGAAGGGGAAAGGGAAGACTTTCCCCACCTCAGAGGAAGAGGAAACTATAGAGGAAGGGAAAAGTGGGGTAAATGGGGAACCTGCCCTCTTACCTTGGACCAAGTATCTCCAGGCTCTATCTAGGTTTTAAAAAATAACAAAAGAATCATCCTCATATGATATTTCCTCCTATTTTCCTCTCAAAATCTTGCTCCCACCTGGAATTTTTTCCCCAGAAAATCTCTAATTTGTTGGTTCTAGTACACTAGGTTTGCAAAGAGGCTGAGTCTGGGAATGAAAGGGATTTTGTGTTTGAGGAAGAAAAATCATAGAATTCAGAGCTAAAAGGAACCAGCTGTAAATCATAGAGGAACCTAGGTCTAAAAAGAAAGAAGGCCATCTAGCCCCTGATCTCAGCTTGGGGAATGATGAACAAGGCCATAATGGGAAAAAAAACTTGTCTGGGAAATTAGATTTATGAAATTTTAGAACTGGAAGGAACGTCAGAGCTTACTTCTCTCCTAGTCCAACCTCTCTTCCAATACACGAGTACCCTCTGCAATGCCCTTGACAGTCTCTGCTTTTTGAATAGCAATGCTTGAATACTTTCAGGAATGGGGAACTCACTACTTTACAAGCTCCCCATTCCATATCTGGAAGGCTCTTACATTTTTTCTTATGTAGAGATGGCACTTGACATCCCATATGTATGGGTTGAGGATGAGAGTGTCCCTTTTGAGATGAAGGCTTTATTCCCATTTACAAGGAGAAGTTGAATTTTCCCCAACTACTAGCATTAAAAAGTTGGCCTAACTGCAAAAAAAATAGGACAGTTACGTGGTGCAGTAGAGTCAGGAATATCTAAGTTCAAATCTGGTTTCAGATCCTTACTAGCTGTGTGACCCTGGGCAAGTCACTTAACCCTGTTTGCCTCAGTTTCCTCATCTGCAAAATGAACTGGAGGAGGAAATGGCAAACCACTCCAGCATTTTTACCAAGATAACCCCAAGTAGGGTCATGAAGAATCAGATACGACTGAACAACAATCTGAGAAAAATAAACTCCTCGTCCACCAGCCTGTCAAAGTTGTTTGTGACTCAAAAGATGTTAAGAACACTAACTCTAGACTAGTTCTAAAAACATACAAGAATCATCTTCATATAATAGTTCATAAATTTATCACAACACCTTATTTCCATTTAGAATTTTTTTTTTTTTTGCTTTTTGGAGGGCAGTTAGGGTTAAGTGACTTGCCCAAGGTCACACGGCTAGTTTTTTGTGTTAAGTGTCTGAGGCCGGATTTGAACTCAGGTACTCCTGACTCCAGGGCCGGTGCTCTACTCACTGCGCCACCTAGCCGCCCCCATTTAGAATTTTATTTCAGGAAGATTTCCAGATATAGTTTAAATATAGAGCTCTTGTCTCATTTCCCATCAAAATGCTTCCCTTGCCAGATTCACATGACCCAAAAGGATAATACACTGACATTGTAGCTTAGGTACATTTACTTTAAGAAACAGAAAGGCAATAAAATCTAGGACTGTGAATTCCCAAACAGCTGCTCAGTGTTTAGCTCAGTTGTCTCCTCAACAGCTCTTGTCTTATGGCCCTGAGGGGAAGATGATGAGAGGTCTGGATTCCCCTGAGTCCAGAATGACCTTTTCTTTTTTCATTAGCCAGTGCCTTATTTTGACCTCCGTTACTCATCGCATGGTTTGAGATGCTGCTGATCTTAGACTTTCTACCTATGGAATTGATGGTAAATAAGGGATCAAACCACTATTATTACTGTTTTTATTATTATCATTGTAATTGTTAGAGGTTGCTAGAGGATTTGGTGGCTAGAACACAGGACCTGAGTTCAAAACCCGCCTTAGATACTAATTAGTTGTGTGATTATAGCAGTCACTTAACTTCAATTTACCTCAGTTTCATTGACCATAAAATGGGGATAATAATAGCTCCTATCTGCCAGGGTTATTGTAAAGATCTAATGAAATAATATTTGTAACACGCTTTACAAAGCTCAAAACCTATAAAGTGCTTGTGGTTGTTGTTCAGCAATTTAATCACGTCTGACTCTTCCTGACCCTGTGGGCCACAACATACCAATACTGTCCGTAGGGTTTTCTTGGCAAAGACACTGGAGCGGTTTGCCATTTCCTTCTCCAGTAAAATGGTGGCTACTCTTATTGCTTGCTGCCTACCGAAACTTTGAGTGTAGCCCCCCATTTGGAGAGACTCATTTCCTAAGTAGAAATATTTCTATGCTATGGGCTTTATTACAATAAATCTCTTTTGTCTGCATGTTAAGAGTTAACAGTTTTTTTTTTAAATATGGTTGCTTGTAGCCTCATAAGTCAGCATGCCAAAAGTTTGACAGATTGTGTTTTTTCTTTCTTGTAATTTTGCAAAAGTCCTTGCCCTCATGTTAAGATAATAATGGTTTCTCTCAAGGTTATTCTTAGTATAAGCCAAGCAGACTCCCAACCCTGAGATAACCTCCACCTCTGTTTATCATCTTGAGTTACTTACAAGAAGCAGTCCATTACATAGTTCTCCCACAGACAACAGGCACCAACAGCAGAGATTGCTTAGAGAGCCTTGACTATGTGTCAAAGTCTAATTGCTCTGAAGACCAATCATTCCTACAGGCAAAGCTAGCACATGCATGCTGGCCAATTAGCACTTATCATGTTTTGAGAAGACTTGAAATTCAGGGCATTTCTAACAAGGAGTGAAGCTTTTTCCCTGTATAAATGAGAGAATTCAGTCCCAAATGGCATTTGAGTTAAAGACTTCTGAATGAAGGTTTGGAGTGGAAGAGAACCTCTCCAGTTCCTGGGAAAATTTTAGGCTGGGCCTGGAGTCAGAAAAACTCTTCTTTGTAAGTTTAAATCTGGCCTCAGACACTTTATTATCTGGTTGACCCTGGGCAAGACACTTAACCCTGTTTGCCTCAGTTTCCTCATCTGTAAAATGAGGTGGAGAAGGAAATGACAAACCACTCCAGTATCCTTGCCAAGAAAACCTCAAATGGGGCCACAAAGAATTGAACAGGACTGGAAAAACAACTCAACAACAACAACAGTTAGAAAGCAAAAGTGGAGATTACAAAGATTTTGACATAGATTCGCCAAGAATTGGCCATGTCAGACCAACCTCATTCCATTTTTTGACAAGCCTTTGACAAAGTTGCCCTAAGAGATGGTTGGCTCTCACTTCCTGCAAGCCTTCCATCAGAGGCTGATCACCTATCAGCTATGATATAGTGACAATTTATTTAGCTTAGGGTATAGGTTCGACTGGACAGCATCTGATGTTCCTTCTAACTCACATTCTGTGATTCTGTTAACATCTGTAGATGAAGGGAAAGCTATCGATACAGTTTAGCTAGTTTCTAACCTACCATTTGATAAAGCATCATACTATTCTTCTGGATAAGACAGAGAGAGGCAGAATATGTGATAATACCACTGGAAGGATTCAGAATTGATTGAATGACCATATTCAATGTCAATGTTGTAGGAGGACTCCAGTGGAATTCCTCAGGGATCGTGTTTAGCACTGTGCTGTTTGGTGATTTTATCAATGACTTGTACACAATGACCCTAAATAACCTGCTCATCCAATTTTCAGGCAACACAAAACCGTGCTGGCTAACACAAGGCATGACAGAATCAGGCGCCAAGAAGATCTTTACAAAAGGCTAAATTTAAGAATTTATATTTTAATAATTTTGTAATATATAATTATATGTTATACATTTATAATAAATAATTTTAATTTTAATAATAAAGACTGAATTCAATAAAGTGAAATTCAGTAGGGATAAATGTAAACTCTCCCACTTAGATTCAAGAAATCAACTTCCCAAGTACAGGATAGAAAACAGTTTATCGCAAAAAGAAAAAAACCAAAACCCCAAGAAAACTATCTGGGGCTGTTAGTTGACTGAAAGTTCAATATGAATCAGGATTGTGATGTGGTAGCCAGAAAAGCTAATGAGATCGTGGACTGTATTATGAGACATATAGCTTCCGGGAATAAGTAAGCTACATTGCTGATGTATTCTGCCCTCATCAAACCACATTCGACTGTTGGCTCCTGGTCTTTCTGGATGCAAGCATCCCCATGGCGGTTGGTCCATGATAGGCACTTGACCACATCTGGATTATTTGTGTTCAGTTGTGGACTCTACAGTTTGAGGACATTGATAAGCTGGAGCGTCTCAAAGAGGGCAACCATCAGTAATCTCATCAGTTCCAATGGATTTAATTACCATCTCCATGCTGACAATTCTCAAACATGCCTATCCAGCCTCAGGCCCTCTGCTGACCTCTGATTGGATTTCACATCTCCACCTGCCTTTAGACATTCAAAAACTGATGTCCAGTAGACATCTTAAATTCATTATGTCCAAAATTAGACTTATCTTTCCCCCAAATCTTCCCCTCTCCTACTTCCCCTGTTACTATAGAAGGCATCACCACATTGCCAATACCTCACCTCCCTGATCAAATTTTTTTTAAAGAGGTCCTTCTGCCTCATTTCTTATTGTCTTAACCACTGAATAGACTTTGCCTCAGTCAGACTGAGATCTGTTAAAGACCTTAGCTAAGGTCCCCCACTGCATCCTGGGCCATCTCCAGTTGTCCTGATCTATATCTGGTCACTGGACCCAGATGGCTCTGGAGGAGGAAGTGAGGCTGGTGACTTTGCACAGCCCTGCCTCACTTAAATCCAATTCATTTGAACATCCTGGTATCACCTCCCTGATGTCATGGTCCTCTTTGAGAACTAAGGACAAACAGTAAGCAAGCAACCTAGGAGTCATCCTGGGCTCCTCACTGTCTCTCACCCCCATATCCAATCTGTTAAGACTGTTGATTTCACCTTTGCAAACATCTCTTGAATAAGCTCCGTTTTCTTCTCTGGAACTGCTACTACTCTGATATAAGCCCTTATCCCCTCACACCTGCACTGTTTTGCAATAAACTGCTGCTGGGTCTGCCTGCTTCATGTCTCTTCCCTCTTTACTCTAGGTGTGAATCTCCACAATTCCTGGGAAAAGGGGCCTGGAGTCAGGAAAACTCCTCTTTGTGAGTTTAAATCCATCTGGGTGACTGTAACAGCAATCAGTTTAGCAGATACTTAGCTCTTAGTAATTTAGGGCTAAGTATGGAAGGTGGGAACTAAGTATGGAAGGTGCAAATTCTGTCCCATTGTTGAGAAGGCTGAACTCCCCTGATGATGTGAAAGAAGGGGATTGGCTGAGACAGGAGGCCAGTGTGTGTATATAAGCAAGAATTCCAGAGACAGAGACAGAATTGGAATGTTGCCCCTGGTGAAGGAAGAATTGTGGAGACTGAAGCTGGCTGAGAAAGAGAGAGACAGACACAGAGACACAGAGACACAGAGAGGGAGAGAGAAAGAGAGAGAGAGAGAGAGAGAGAGAGAGAGAGAGAGAAAGAAAGAGAGAGAGAGAGAGAGAGGGAGGGAGGGAGAGAGAGAGTTTCTATCCCAGCATCTGGAAGTTGAGAACTAAGTTGGAGTTTTCTTGAGACCAGAATCTGGTGAAAGCCTCCTGCAAGGCTGAGAGGGCTTGCCTGGAAGGCTGCCTAGAAGGCCGATATTCCTTCTGGGTCCTAGGGCAGCTGAACTGCTGGAGGACTGAAGAGGCATGACTGGGATAAGACTTTGTTCATGGCCTGGCTGATCTTTGAGTTCCAGGCAAGAGAAGTGGTGAAGGGTTTGAGATGTGCTGGATCCTATGAACTTCAGAGTGTGCCAGTGATTGCCCTGAGGACTGGACAAGGACCTGGGAGCTGTCTGCTTCTGAATCCAGGTGACTGGTAGATTCAGGAGGGAACTGGGACCATGGAAGGGGATCCAGGGAATCAGAGAGACCACCCAGAGTCAAGATAAAGAAAAGGCCTCCCCTTGGATGAAATTGAGGTGGAGGGTTTGTGTGATTTTCTAATGACTGTATTTAGTGACTGATTGAGTTGATGTATAATTGCCCCATGAGTGGAAGACTGATTATTATATTGTGAACTGATTGAATGATTGAAGATTGATTATTGTATTGTGAACTGAGTCAATGCTTTGTTCTAAATATTGTGGCCATTGTAGTGAAAACTGGGTGGCCATTCTAATTTTAAGCTGTTGTGAATATTGTACTGAACCTTGATTTGTTGTGTGCTATGGTTTTTGGGGGTCAGGCTGTATAGGTTTCACCTATACCCTTCCTCCACAGGCTTCAGGCGTCCCCGGCTCCCAGCTTCCGCTTACTTTGGGAGAAACAGCTGCACAGAAAACTCAAGACACAGGACTTGCTTCTAGCTACATTCTCTAAGCTTGTCGTGGCTGGACCTCCCTCTGCCTCCGGGTAGCCTGTATTTAAGTCCTTTCTCCAGGGCCCCTTAGGGCCCCACCCCTGGCCAAGCCCTCACCATAGCGAGCCAATCCGGTATCACCCCGAAGGAGGAGAGATAATCCTGTTTATCTCAAACAGGTGCAGCCCTCACATTCCACCCCAAGGTGATCACGTGCCTCCTGTTAGCTGAGGACCGTTCAACCCATTACCAACAAGAGACCCAACAGTTGTGAATATTATATTGTGATATATTGTGAATGTTTGCCTTGATTTGTAATGGAATAAATAGAGTGTTTACTATACTGTGTAATCTGAACTTAAAAGATGTTCACAGTAGCATTCTTTTGGGAATCTGCTGGTTCATGGTGTTACAGTGACTCTGGGCAAGACATTTAACCCTGTTTTCCTCAGTTTCCTCATCTGTAAAATGAGTTAGAGAAGGAAATGGCAAACCATTCCAGTATCCTTGCCAAGAAAACCCTAAATAGAGCCACAAAGAGTTGTACAGGACTGGAAAAACAACTCAACAACAAGAACATTTAGAAAGGAAAGTGGTTACATTCAGGGGTTGTTTTTAGCTCTGTGCTGTTTGATGAGTTTATCAATGACTTATACATAATGATTCTATAGCCTGTTCATCCAATTTTCAGATGACACGAAACTGCACTAATACATGGCATGACAGAATTAGGAGCCAAAAAGATCTTTACAGGCTGAATTTAATAAAGTGAAATTCTAGGGTGGTTAGGTAGTGCAGTGAATAGAGCACCAGCCCTGGAATGAGGAGGATCTGAGTTCAAATCTGGCCTCAGACACTTAATACTCACTAGCTGTGTGACCTTGGGCAAATCACTTAACCCCAACTGCCCTCCAAAAAGCAAAAAAAAAAAAAAAAAAAGGTAAAATTCAGTAGGGAGAAATGTAAACTCTTTCACTTAGATTCAAGAAATCAACTTCACAAGTATAGGGTAGATAACAATTTATCAAACAAAACAAAACAAAACAATCTGGGGGCTGAATTGGATTTAAGTCAGGGAAGGCTGTGCAGTTACCAGCCTCACTTTCTCCTCTGGATTTCCTTATTGCCTTGGTCTTCAAAGTCACTTCGACACATAGTCAAGGCTCTCTAAGCCTTGTGAGATGGAGATTCAACCACCAAAGTGATTTTCCTAAAGCACAGATCTGATTACAGATCCCTCCTTCTCCAACTGCAGCAGTGACTCCTTATTGCCTCCAGGATCAAATCCTCTTCTTGGTTTTCAAAGCCCTTCATAACCTAACCCCCTTTCCAGCCTTCTTACCTGTCACTCCCTGCTAAAGATTCTTCAATCCAGTGACCCTGAACCTCCTGGTTTCGTGAACAAGACAGTCCATTTCTTGACTCTGGACATTTTCTCTGGCCGTTTCCTATGCGTAGAACACTTTTCTTCCTCACCTCTGCCTACAGGTTTAAAATCCCAACTTTTCCAGGAAGCCTTTTTCAATCCCTTTTCCTTCTAGCCCCTTCCCACTTTAATCCTTTCCTATTTATCTTGTATAGAGTTATTTTTGTAAATATCTGCTTGCTTTCTGTCTTCCTGGTTAGACTGTGAGATCCTTGAGGGCAGGGACTATCTTTGCCTCTTTCTGTATTTCCCCACACTTAGCACAGCGTAAAGATTTAGTATGTAGTAAACACTTAGGAAATATTCTTTGAGCGATTGAATTAGGGATAGTGGAAGGCTTTGCCATATGAATCATGTGAGGACTGATTGAAGGAACTGGGAATTTTTAACCTAGAGAAGAGAAGCTATAATATGGAACAGGAATTAGACTTGTTTTGTTTGGTACTAGACGGAAGAACCAGGTGCAGTGGATGAGAGTTGAAAAGAAGGAAATTTAGTTCTGGGGTAGTGAAAACTTTCTAATACTTAGAGGTGTCCAGAAGTAGAATTGGCTGCCTTAAGAGGTAGTGGGCTCTCCCTCCCAGGATAATCACCTATCAGATATATTATAACAAGGATTCAATTAGATCAGGCTACAGGGCTGGTGAACCTGCAGCCTTGAGGTCATGTGGTCTCAAGTGTGGCCCTTTGAATCCCAACTCAACAGAACAAATTCCCTCAATAAAAGGATTTGTTCTGTAAAACTTGGACTCAGTCAAAAGGCTGCACCCAAGAACCTAGAAGGCCACATGCGACCTTGATGCCGAAGGTTCCCCACCCCTGGTTTAGGATATGGATTGGACTGGACAGCCTTTGACATGCCTTTGAACTCAAATTCTGTGATTCTGTTAAACTCTGTTTAATGTGTCCCCTTCATTTCACTCACAAAGACGTGACTTTAGTTCAGGCATTCATTACCTGACCGTACTTCACCTAGATTATTCAAATAGCCTCCTCTGCTCACTAACCTTCAGTGGCTCCATATTGCTTCTAGAATAAAATACAAAGCCTTCAGCTTGATAATTAAAAGTCGTCCCAGAATCAAGCTCCTACCCTATCTTACCTAGCCTTTTTTTCTAGCACACGGATCTCCTTCAAACACACTTTTTGTTCTAGCCAAATTGGGCTTCTAATTGTTTCCTGAATTTGCTCTTTGGTATAGTGGATAGATAGAGGAGGCCCTGGTTTCAATCCCATCTTTGACATTAACTAATTTGTGTAACCATGGTCTAATTCTCCTAGTTTTCTGGGCTTCAGAGGGGGCAAGACTCAGTGAGATCTCCGAGTCTCTTCCAGATTTAGATCTATGGTCTTTCTGTGTGTACTGGCTGTCCCTTCTCTTCTCCTCCATTCCTTCCATGCATGGCAGGTCCTCTTGACTCACATTCAGTCAGAATCTCTAGCCTTCTTCCAGGGTCATTGCATGTGCTGCCTTCTAAAGGAAGCCTTGCCTGTCTTCTTCCTTCAATTATAATATATCTACTTCTCTGTTTATATGTTGTAGCTCCCATTTTAATGGATATGAGTTCCTTGAAGATATTAGATTTTGTTTTCCTGGCACTTAGCACACTGTGTCACATAAAGGAGGTAATTAATACTTGTATTCCTAGCTCTTATAACACATTTCTGACTTTTTGTAACCCCATGGACTGTAACACACCAGGCCCGTCTATCCTCCACTATCTTTCAAAGTCTGTCCAAATTAATCTTTGCTGTTTCCATGACACCATCTATCCACCTCATCCTCTGCTGTGTCCTATTTTCCTTTTGCCTTCAATCTTTTCCAACAATGGGGGCTGGGGGTTCAAATGAGTCCTGTTTTCTCATTACTCAGCCAAAGTACTTAAGCTTGGGCTTCAGTATTTGACCTTCCAGTGAATAGCTTGAATTGATTTCTTTAAATATTGACTGATTTGATCTTCTTGCTGTCCAAGGGCCTCTCAAAAGTCTTCTCCAGCACCGCACTTTGAAATGTTGATTCTGCAGCACTCAGCTTTTCTTATAGGTCAGCTCTCACAGTCATACATTGATACTGGAAAAACCATAGCTCTAACTCTACAGACCTTTGTCAGCAAAGTGATGTCTCTGTTTTTAAGTATGCTGTCTGGATTTGCCATAGCTTTCCTTCCAAGGAGCAAGCGTTTTTAAATTTCATGACTGCAATTGTTGTCTGCAATGATCTTTGAGCCCAAGAATATAAAATTTGACTCTGCTTCCATTTCTTCTCCCTCTATTTGCCAGGAAGTGATGGAACTCGTTACAAGACCTTGTTTTTTCTTAATATTAAGCTTCAAGTCAGCTTTTACATTCTCCTCTTTCACCCTCATCAAGAAGCTTCTTAATTCTTCTTCACTTTCTTCCATCAGAGTGGTATCATTTGCATATTTGAGATGGTTGCTATTACCCCAGGCAACCTTAATTCCAGCTTTTGATTCATTCAGCCTGCATTTCGAATGATATACTCTGTTAAACGGTTCGTTGGTTGTTGTTCCTTTTGAAGAGGACCAAAATGACATCACTGTGCTAGAGTCAAGTTTCAGTGTGTCCAACTGTGGCTGATTAGCAATACGAGTTCAGATTGCTCTGCCACAAGTCAGGCACAAATAGTCTGTGTGAACATTTGGGACGGATACTCTAAATTTATGCATTCTGTATTTCCTTTGAGCTGTTTCAATTCTGCTTGGCTCATTAGAGCACAGGACTTTCTCTCATGTGGGCATGCTGAGTGGCCCTGTGCCAGTGTCTCCCATGTCATACAATCAGTTGCAAAGTTATTGAGAGAGACCTTGAGAGTGTCCTTGTATCGCTTCCTCTGACCACTGTGTGAATGCTTGCCCTGTGTTAGTTCTCCATAAAAGAGTCTTTTTGGCAAGTGTACGTTTTGTGTTCAAACAACATGGCCAACCCATCAGAGTTGCACTCTCTGAAGCAGAGTTTGAATGCTTGGCATCTTAGTTCAAGTAAGGACCTCAGTGTCTGGTACCTTATCCTACCGGGTGATCTTCAGATTCTTCCTAAGACAATTCAAATGGAAGCAATTCAGTTTCATGGCATGGTGCTGGTAGACTGTCCAGATTTCGCAGGCATACAACAATGAGGTCAGTACCATGGCTCTGTAGACCTTCACTTTGGTAGTCAATCTAATACCTTTTCTCTCTCACGCTTTCCTTCAGAGCCTCCCAAATACTGAGTTAACTCTGGCAATGCATGAGTCAATCTCATTATCAATGTGTACATCCCTGGAAAGTACACTTCTAAGGTAAGTGAACTTATCCACAGCATTCAAAACTTCTCCATTTGCTGTAACGGATGGTGCCACATATGGATTGTGTGATGGTGGCTAATGGAGCACCTGTGCTTTCTTGGTGTTAATTGTTAGGCCAAAATTAACACAAACAGCAAAGAACTGAGCCATACTTTGTTGCATCTCAGCTTCAGAGGCTACACTGAGTCACCATCATCTGCAAACAGAAAATCATGTACCAATACTCCCTCCACTTTGGTTTTGGCTTGTACCCTTTTCAAGTTGAAGAATTCACCGTCAGTGTGGTAGCTGACCTCAATGCCATGTTCATCCTCATTGAAAGCATTCGACAACGTAGCTGAAAACATCATGGACAATGGACAATGCTCTCCTACTTTCTCAGTCACCAATGGAGTGAAACAAGGGTATGTGCTTGCTCTTATGCTTTTTAGCATGATGTTGTCAGCCATGTGGTCAAATGTTTTCAATATACAGCCTTGTCCTTTTCCAGTATTAAAACCAATCAGCTGTTACATGTTGATTCTAACTGTTGCTTCTTGGTCCACATATAGGTTCCCCAGGAGACAAATAAGATGATCTGAATCTCCTATCTCTTTGAGAACCTGCCACATTTTGTTGTGATCCACACAGCCAAAGGCTTTAGTGTAGTCAATGCAAGAGAAGTCGGATGTTTGTTTTTTTTTTTCTGGGACTCTCTTGCTTTTTCCACAATCCTTTGAATATTGGCAATTTGTTCTCTAGTCCCTCTGCCTCTTTGAAAACCAGGCTGCTCTTTGGGTAATTCTTGGGTCACATATTGGTGAAGCCTAACTTACAGACTCTTAAGAGTAACCTTGCTGGCACGTGAAATGAACTCAATTGTGCAGTAATTTGAATATTCTTCGGCATTGCCCTTCTTTAGGATTGGGACATGAACTGATCTTTTCCAATCTGGTGGCCACTGTTGAGTTTTCCAAATTTGCTGCTATATTAACTGCAGTACTTTAACAGCATCATCTTTGACATAGCTAGAGGTTAATAAATGCTGCTCGTATTCACTCATTCATATCAATCAATCAATCACAAATGTTTTGCGATTGGACTGAACAGGAGACAACTTGATACAAACAGATTAAGGGACGCCTTCCTGATTGACAGAATGACTGACAGACATACAAACACCTACACAGTCCATGGAGATAACTCTTCCTCTCACAGAACGTCCCCCAGAGACTTGACCTTAAAGTGTGAGGAGGACTAAGGGGAAGATTGAGGAGAGCGGGGAAAGGCACCACCTAACAACCAATAGTAAGAAGCGAATGAGGAGGATGCCGCCTCCTCTATCTGGTTTGACCAATGGAAGCCGGCGGGATCTACGTCACTTCCCCGCCCCCTCCACCCATGCTCGTCCTACTACGGCTCAGACAGTTTCCAAAGGAGTATCAGCGGTGCACAATAGCCAAGAAGCTCGGCGCTTTGGGAGGGGCTGCTTTTCCCTTAAAGCCAATGGGCGCTGTTGTTCCCCTCTGGAAACAGCCTCGGGATCTTTCGAATTCCTTGGGTGCTCCCTAAGGGTTGGCGGGGGGGGGGGGGGGGGGGGGGGGGGGAAGGGGAAGGAAGGAGGGGTCAAGTTGCTGTCTCTGCTCCACCACGCATATTTTTCTCTTCTGCAGCGCTTGCGCACTAAGGCTCTTTCTTGGAGGACGAAATGAAAGCGTCTTAAGGGAGGCAGGGAGGGAGGGGACTCCCCAAACCGCTGTCCGGTGGGTCACTGGGGCTGCGGTATCATTCTCCATGGCCGCTGCTTGCTGCGGGAGTCCCAAAACTTTAATTTTGGGACTCAAAAAGATTGGTGAGGTCCCACCGAGATTTGAACTCGGATCGCTGGATTCAAAGTCCAGAGTGCTAACCATTACACCATGGGACCCGCTGTCTGCTTGAAACGGCCGGCAGCCCTCTCAAGCAGCAAAATGAGTTGGGCTGTTCTCCCCCAAGTGGTGGCATTTCCCGGGAGCAGAAATGGAATCTTGAGGACCCGGGATATCCACGAACAGGACAAGCATGGGGTTCACAGGGCGAGCTGCAAGAAAACCTTGAGCTGCAGCAGCAGAAGCAGCAGCAGCAGGGGCGTGCTCCAGTGCTCCCCAGAGCAATGAACTCTTCTCTTCGCTCCTCTTCCCGAGCACGCACCCTGCAGTCTGGGCTCCAGGCTGTCCCTGCGAACAGGGCACTGGGGACCTCGGCAGAAGGAGGAGAGCTGATGCTGGGGAGGGAGGGGAGCTCAGACTCTGCATCTCCTCCACCTCTTGCCTCCTCCCTCGCTGTCCCGTGCCCTCCAACCCGTGCCCAGATCGTGCCCGCTCCTTGTCCTTGAGCTTTGGGGATAAAGGACTTTCTCACTCTCGGCGCTGTTTGTTTGGGTATTTATATATTTATTTAAGAGCATGGCTCGTGGAAAGAATGAGATGGCCAAGTGGGGAGAGAGTCAGCCTAGGAAGAGGTGGGCTTGTGGGTTCGAGTCCCCCTTCACTATTACTGATTTAACTGCAAATTAAAAATAAAACGTCCTGAGTTTTAAGAGTCACAAAGTCTTGCAATAATTAACTCTCCCTCCCTCCCCCAAAAAGATACATTAAGGAGAAAATACTCCTACTTGCAATTGGGTCTGTTTAGCAGTTGCTTTGTCTGAAACATCTTCCTGGGTTCAAGGTCATAAAAGGAGGTAATGGACGATCAACTCTCTGGGTTTTCATGTACCTTTTTCTCCCCACCGTCAATCTCTCAACATCCGCAGAAAAGAGGCGATGTGGAATTGTAGGAGTGCGGGGTTTGGAGTCAGAAGCTGAGTTAAAATCCCATCTTGTATGACTAAAGAGTCACCTCTCTATGCCTCAGTTTCCTCCTCTGTAATCTGTACCTCCTTTACCATTCCCGCAGGCAGCACTACCACTTTCTCCAATATCCTCTCCTTGCCGTTGACTTGCGCTGTTGAGATGGTCTTTTCCGTCTCCAAAATTTCTTCCATGACACTATTGGACTAATCTTCCTTTTGATATGAGACTGACCAAACTCACTGGTCTGCTCAGCAATAATCAATGGCTCCCTGTTGCCCACCAAATAAATTTCAAACTCTTTTGTCTGGTATTCAGTGCCACAATCTCGTCTCACTCTACCTGTCTAGCCCTATTTCATCGCTTAAGTCCTCTTCTACCCACTCTACCTGCAACCTAGACGACCTCTGTCGACCTGCCCCCAACTCTCTTCATTCTCAGCCCTCCCTGCCTTTGTACATATTGTGCCCTCTCATCACCTGCTGAATTCCTGCATATCCCTTAAAGTTTATCCAGTTTCCTTTTCTGCTACCCCTTTGGCAAAGACCTTCTCCCACCGACCTCACAGGACTTTGTTTTATTACTCTTTTATGCATTTATGCTTTAATATTGCTTCTCATAGTTTGTTTGGGGTCTCATCCTGCTCAGGACTGTAATACTCCTTGAGGGCAGGGACTCTGCCTAAATTTAAATTTTGTATCTCTCCTTTTCCTTAGCACAGGGTACTGTATATAATAGTGAACAAATGTTTATTGGATGAATGAGTGAAAGTCTCTTCCTTTCCTCTTTACTTCCTTGCAGGGAGGACAAATGTGAAAGTACTTCAATATTGATTTCAGAAGATGTAGAAATTTAAATGCTCCCAATATGAAATTATGCTACGAAAGTGGTTAAAATATCCATATCCTTCAGCTATCTCACTGCCAGGCATATGCCCCAAGGACATTAAAGATAGAAAAGCTCTATGTGTGCCAAAAATATTTATAGCAGCAACATTTCTAGAGACAAAGAGCTGGAAACAAAGTGGATATCCATTAGTCTGGGAATGGAAAAGGAAATTATGATATAGTTCATTTGGGTGACTCCCTCCTGAATATGGCATTCACAGATTGGGGGTAGGGGTAATGAATTTTATTGGCTCTTGGGTACTCTTTGTGTCTGTATTCCTAAAATTATAGCTCATAAGCCCACACTGGTGCACTTGTCTTTACTAGTCAGCCAGCAGACATAATTCACTCAAAGCAAGGTATTTATTAAGATGGCATAGTAAAGCAGTGGCTACAAAACATTCCCATCAGAAACCTAGGACACTCTCCCACAAATACACACTACATCAGAGTGAAGAATAGGCATACATTTTGAGCAACAGACTTTGATATATACATGTATGAAACACAAGTTGCTGACGCAATTCTCATACGTGATGCTGCAGGGCTGATGTTCTTTCACTTCTCTTGGTGTCCCCACGTTGACACTCCTTGGTTTAAATGTCTCTATTGGTCTAATTACTTATTTGATCTCCCTAGGTCCATTACCATCTTTAGCTCAGCTCCCAATTGTCAGAGCCAATTCTCCCTTGGATCTATAGTTGCCTTTCTTCTCTTCTTCCAGAGATGTTACTATTTGAAACTACTCTCTGCTCCCAACTCTAAAGTTGTGTCTCCTTCTAAATAAGTAGCCTTTTCTGCAAGGTTCCAGGGCCTTCAGGGAGAGTGGTGACAAAGGAGGACAAAAGAAGAGAAAAACTGTCAACCCTCATTGTCCTTGGTAGAGGCATAGGAATCCTTGAGACTGTTTCCTGCATTGATTGTGTTTCAATGTCTAGGTTTCTAGGGTTTGCAAGCTTAGCTTTTTTAGCTGCACAGAATCTAAGGGTGTCCTTGGTGGCACTAATACTATGTAGCAACCATTTTAACTTTGAGCCCAATTTCCCCAGGAACCTAGGCAGTAGAGGGCAGAATGTGCCTCAATGTTGACAGAAATGCTTTACACTTCTGTTTTTGCCTTATTTCCTTAGGAAATACATTTCTTTGCAAAAATTAATTGATTTTATTTGGTTAAACTGAGAGTGGGGTGCAAATGATCCAAAATGGTGGGTTGGCCTGATAGTATTAAAAGAACTTCCCTAATCCCTTGGGGTTACCTGTAGAACACTGAGGGATAGCTGCCTTATAAGGGCTCAATTTAGCATTGAGAGTGGGATTAAGAATTCCCAGAGTCTATAAGACTTTAAGAGTCCATCCCTTTGCCCAGTAATTGGGGAACAGCTAAATAAGCTATGGTATGTGATTATAATGGAGTATTATTGTGCTATAAGAAATGACAAGCAGGATGATTTCAGAAAAACCTGGATTTACATGAACTTATGCAAAGTAAAGTGAGCAGAACCAGGAGAATGTAGTACACAGTAAAAGCAATATTGTTCGATGAAGACTTAGCTATTCTCAGCAATACAGTGATCCAAGACAATACCAAAGAACTAATAATGAAACATACTGATATTGATTGAGCCGATCAGGAACTGATAATGATTGAATAAAAACTGAAAATGCTATTTTTCACTTTCTTTTTTTTTTATTTGAGTCTTCTTGTACAAATTGACTAATATGGCAATGTTTTACATAAATGCACATGTATAACCTATATCTGTTTGTTTACCATCTCATGGGAGAGGAGGGAAGAAAGGGAGGGCTAGAATTTGCAACTCAAAACTTTAAATAAAAATGTTAAGAAAATTTGGGGAAAAAAATTCCATCCTTTTCCTTCACAAGTCTCAATTTTTTTTTTTTTGGCTCCCATGCCCAAAGCTTCTGAAAAAAACACATCCTACCTTCCCAGAGACTCCCTTAAAGTGATCAAGAGCTATTGCCTGAAAATCAATTTGAAAAATAAGCCAAAAAATTTTACTAAACTGCAAATATGCTTTGACCTAGTGATACCATTACTAGGCCTATACCCCAAAGAGGTCAAAGAAAAAGGAAAAGGCCCCATATACACAATAATATTTAGGGAGGTTGTGCCCATTAACTGGAAATGAATGAACAAATTATGGCATATAAATGTAATGGAACATCATTGTGCCATAAGAAACAATAAAAGGCATGGGTTCAGAGAAACTTGAGAAAACTAGTATGAAGTGATGAAGCGTGAAGTAAGCAGAACCAGAAACAATCACATTGTAAAGACAAACAACTTTGTTTGTTTTTTTTTTTTAAAGATAACATCAGGACTAAGTTTATAAAATTAAATCACATAAGGAAATCGGTTCAGTGCTTTTCCTGGTAGGATAAGTCCCAGAAGACACACTTCTAGCTACTTGCTCTTTTGAAAAAAAGAGTTTAATTTTAATTTTTTTTGTTACATTTTGAATTCAATTCACTTGAATGAGTTGTCTCCATCTGCCCCTCCTAGCCCTGCATTAGGGAAAGCCACCATTTGATATGGATGTATATTTGGAACCATACAATACGTAACTTCCACATATCAGTTCTTTCACTGGAGGTAGATAGCATTTTTATGCATAAGTCCTTCCTAGTTGATAGGAAAGATCATATTACTCAGAATAGCTTAGTCTTTCCTGGAGTTAGTCTTCGAACAATATCGCTGTTACAGTATACAATGTCCTCTTGGTTTTGCTAGTTTATCTTGCATTATTTCATCCAAATCTTTCCTTTTTTTTTTTTTTTTTAGGCAATCAAGGTTAAATGACTTGCCCAGGGTCACATAGCTAGTAAGTGTCTGAGGTCATATTTGAACCCAAGTACTCTTGACTCCAGGGTTGTTGTTGTTCTTCTTCTTCTTCTCCTCCTCCTTCTCTTCCTCCTCCTCTTTGGAGAGGGGAAGGCAAGACAATTGGGGTTAAGTGACTTTCCCAAGGTCATATGGCTAGTAAATGTCAAGTGTCTGAGGCCAGAGTCATGGTGTTTTTTTTTAAACCAACCCTCTCAGCATTTCTTACAGCACAGTAGTATTCCATCACAATCATATGCTACAACTTGTTTTGCCATTTCCCAATTGATTGGCATGTTGTCAAGGTCCAACTCTTTGCCACCATAAAGAGAGCTGATGTAGATATTTTAGATCATATAGGTTCTTTTCATCTTTTCCCAATCACGTTGGGAAACAGACCCAACAGGGGTATTGCTGGGTCAAACGGTATACACAGTTTTATAACTCTTTGGGTACAATTCCAGATTCCTCTTCAAAATGGTTGGATCAATTCACAATTCCACCAACTGTGTATTGGTGTCCCAATTTTTCCTTATGTCCTCCAGCATTAAGACAAACAACTTTGAAAGACTCAAGAACTCTTTTCAATACACTAATCAATCATGTTCACGAAGATCTAGGATGAAACATATTACCCAACACCTGGCAGAGGAGTGATGGACTCAAGATGCAGAATGAGACATATATTTTTGATCATGGCCAATGGGAAGATTTGTTTTGATTGACTATAATGTTTTTTTTTTTAGCAAGGATTTTGTTTTTCTTTTTTTCCAATGGGAAGTAAAGTGTGGGGAGAAAAAATAAGTGCTTGTTAACTGAAACAAATTAAATAAAATCACTGACAATTGGCAGGAGGCTGACTCCTGGTTCCACATACTGGGCTTGGTATGAAGTGTTCTTGGATCCTTTGTTGGACATAAAATGGATTGGTAGTCATCATGGACAGCAGGCACTGCCCAGGGTTTTGCTGAGGGTGTGTCCAGTGTAATTGTGGCTAAGGGCTAACTAGAAGGAATTCAAAGAGGATCAGGGAAAATGTAAAAAAATCCCAGGATTGAGGAACTTGAAAAGATACATACATAGATATCACACAAGTTTATCTTATGAAAGAATAGTTGTGGGAGGGAACAATTGGAACCTCTATACAATGTCCTGAAATTATATGTATATAATGGGAATGGGAATTTGAAGATCTTCCCTGCCCCTTAATAGACCTAGAGGTCTATTAAGTTTGAAGACCTCCCCTGCTTTGAAAGTAAGTTCTGCCCCCTAATAGGCTGAATGTAGTCACATGGAACCTGTGGCAGGAGGAGCTTGCTGAAGGGAAGCAGAGCCCAAAGGAAGCTGGTCAGAGCCAGGGAGACAGTGGGAGAGAGAGGAGGTTGAGGCAAGGAGAGAGAGAGGTTTGTATTGATATTGTATTGGTTTGTGGGAAGGCTGAAGGATGCTGTGGCTCTCAGCATTATTATGGCTTCTGAATATCTTTGTTACTATGATGGAATTGGCTTACTGGTTTTGGGATTCGGTTTTTTGGTGTCTAAATAAACGCTTCAGTTCTATCCTCTATCTGGAGAGTTTGGTATATTTTGCAACCGAACATCATGTGATTCTTATAGTCATGGTCTTTATCATGATCATGGGTGCTATAAATATTGCATTGGTGCTACATTTGGTGATGAA
Organism: Pseudocheirus occidentalis; assembly: GCA_028646575.1. Lineage (NCBI taxonomy): Eukaryota > Metazoa > Chordata > Mammalia > Diprotodontia > Pseudocheiridae > Pseudocheirus > Pseudocheirus occidentalis. Next base: position 157,479,943 of record CM053593.1, on the reverse strand, counting down.
AATGGGATTGTAAAATATCAGACCTCTAGTAGGAGGCAGAAAGGGTTTAGAAGAAGAAATGGCTTATGCCTCCCTAGCAAGGGCTCTGTCAAAACTGGGAACAGAAGGTACAGCAAGGAGAACCTAGAGATTTAGAAAAATGTTTGCAAAGAATACCAATAAAACCTGGGAGAGAGCTGGAGGCAGTGAGTAGAAGAGACTGGGTTTTGCTAACAGGATGCCATATTGTGTGTAAAAGCAGAGACAAGCTATTACAAGAGTTGGCTAAGTGCCAGAATTAAATTAGAAGGGCAAGCTGAGTCTCAGGTGGAAGGAGAGAGTACTGGGAGAGGGCTGTTGTAAATTTGGCTCAGAAAAAGAAGCAAAAAGTAATAGGAGGAAAGTTCATATAGCTTTAGTGGAGTCTGAGCCTAGTTGCTGTGACAACTCCCAAGAGAGCAGTATTGGGAATAAGTGATACAATGCAGAATGATACATTGTTTCATGGTGAACCTTTTACAGAGGCAGAAGCTCACCTTATACTAAGAAGAAGACAGGAGGGTCAGGGAGGGGAAGCAGTGTTTAAGGAGATACTTGAGGATGTCCCTTCCTGGGAGATTACAGATATTTTGAGAAGATTCACCCAAAGAATGGGAGAATCCTTAGTGTCTTGGATGGTAAGAATCACTGAGAAAGGAGCTGCTGGGGTAGTGATAGATAGTGACCTGCTTGAAATTTATAAGTATTTGCCAGAATCCTTTTGTCCAACAAGGTTTTAGAGACTTTCATTTGGCAGAAGTTAACAAGACCAATCTGTTAGCTTTAGCTGCTGATGGATGCAGAAGCAGAAGCTGGGTAAAATAACCCAAAACCACAAAACCCCTCCCAAAACCCCTGCCCCAATAACCAGACCTTCCTTCCCATTGGTGGGAAGAGGTAAAAATCCTTTTACCCAATACAAAATTATTTATCAGAAGTTGGCTTATCACAGATTACATAATCTTCTCTTGTTTTCCAAAAAGCTAACAATTTACAAGAACACCTGTCAAATGTATTACTTGTTGCAAAAAAGTAAGCTATTTATAGATCACTTGTTGCTTTTCTTGTTCACCAAAGACAGGCACCTGGCAGGCACATTACAGAAAAACAAAATTTGGGCTTGTCAAGGCTAAAGCCCAGCTCAAGTTTAGTGACTGTCTTCTTTCCTTTATGGGAATATTTTCATTTGTTCCTCTCAATCTTTATCTAATTTCCTGACAGTGTGTGTGGTGACAGGAAACAAGGAACTTTAGCAGATATTCCACCTGAGAAACCACATTCCCTCCCATACAGTATCATATTTTCTGCTGTGAATGAGGTTAGGATAGCGAGTTCATGAATTCCAGAGGCATGGCTGACCCTTTGTTTGTTTCTTTTTGACTTCCTGTCTGTTAAACTTCTTTTCAGGATTACAGATCTAAGAGACTGATGAGTTCACAGCCTTCATTTTATGGCTGAGTAAATTGTGGCCTAGAGTAGATTATTTCTCTTACCTTACCTCACCATGATTTCTCTCTTGTTTCCTCACTTTCACTCTCTCACTTTCGTGTGTGTGTGTGTGTGTGTGTGTGTGTGTGTGTGTGTGTGTGTACAGGCTTCAAACAATAATTGAGGCTTAATATTTTAACACTGCATGAAGATTTTTTGGAATGCTCTGTATGTGTGTGTGTGCTATATATTTATGCAGTGTATGTATGTGTGTAGATGAGGGCAGCTAGGCGGTTCAGTGGATGGAGTACCAGGCCTAGAGTCAGGAAGATCTGAGTTCAAATCCAGCCCCAGATACATACCAGCCGTGTGATCCCAGCCAAGTCACTTAATCTCTATTTGCCTCAGTTCCTCATTTGTAAGATGGGGACACATTGGAGAAGAAAACAACAAGCCACTCCAATACCTTTGCCAAGAAAATCCTATGGTTGGAGTGGTTAAGTGCCCCCCCCCCCAAAAAGCAAAAGAAAACCCCATGGTCACATAGAATGGGACAGGACTGAATGGCAATGATGTATGATGCATGACATATGAGAGGATTGGATTAGATGGAATCTGAGGTCCTTTCTCACTCTAAATTGATGATGGTCATAAATAAAACTGCACAAATGTTCAGCAAGGTTACTTCTTGTTGTTGAGTCTTTTCAGTCACGTCTGACTCATCTGGGTTTTCTTGGCAAAGACACTGGAGTGGTTTGCCATTTCCTTTTCCAGCTCACTTTACAGATGAAGAAACTGAGGCAAGTGACTTGCTCAGGGTCACATAGCTGATAAAGTGTCTGAGGACAGATTTGAACTTGGTATCTTCCTGATACCACACCTAGTGCCCCATCTCTTGTGCCACCTAGGAGCAGAGCTAGGATTTGAGTCCAAATGACTGACTCCAGATTCAGTACTGTACTCTTTCTTCTATTCAGTTCATTTCGGTATTTATTATATACCTCTTATATTCTTTTTTTTTCTTTTTAGAGGGGGAAGGCAGGGCAATTGGGGTTGAGTAACTTGCACAAGGTCACACACCTAGCAAGTGTTAAGGGTCTGAGGCCGGATTTAAACTCAGGTCCCTCTGACTCCAGGGCTGGTATTCTATTTACCGCACCATCTAGCCAGTCCTACCTCTTTTGTTCAAGGTACTGTACCAGGATCTGGGGATTCCAAGACATGACCTAAAAAACACGTATCTGGCCTCAAGGTATCTAGGTGGTACCTTGGGTAGAGTATTGGGCTTGGAGTCAGGAATATCTGACTTCAGATCTGGCCTCAGGCATTTATAAACAGTCCAACCTTGGGAGTCAGTTAAACCTCAGTTTTCCCAATGGTAAAATGGGAATAATAACAAGGATAATAACAATAATAATGGGGATGACAACCTTGCATCACAAGGTTGCGAGTTTCAAATGAGATATTTGTAAAATGCTTAACACACAGTGCCTGGCATTTAGCTGCTTAATAAATGCTTCTTTCCTTCCTTTCCTCAAGGAGCTCTTATGGATAATTTTTTTTTTTGAGGGGGAAGGCAAGGCAGTTGAGGTGAAGTGACTTGCCCAACGTAACACAGCTAGTAAGTATATCAAGTGTCTGAGGCCGGATTTGAACTTAGGTCCTGCTGACCCCAGGGCTGGTGTTCTATTCACTGCATCACCTAGCTGCATCATGGATAAAATATTTAAAGAAAAAATAAATATGGCATAATTTATGTAGAGAAGAAAGCTTAACTACAGGAACCAGAAAAGCCTTCTTTGTAAAGGTGACACCCAAGTTGAATCATCAAGGATTCTTGAGACAGAGAGTCAGAAAGGACGGCATTTCAGGCGTGAGGTATAATCTATGTAGTGCAGAGGTCAGGAGCAGCAAGTTAGCCATTGTGTCTGGAATGAACAGAAGGAAAAAAGAGAGTATGTGTAATGTCTAAAAAGGTAGACTGGAGTCAGTAATGATGGGTCTAAAATGTAGTCTGAGAAGTCTCTGCTTTACTGATAGATAGCATGAACCTAGTAAGTGTTCACTGAATTAACCCAGAGGCAAGAGAACTCAGGAACTCTATAACCGGAGTAGGAATATGGCCAGACCTATGTTTTAGGGCAGTCATTTCCGTGGCTGTGGGGAAGATGATGTTGTTCTGTATTATTAATGATTAGATCCTTTTAGCCATGCATGGGACCCTGGGCATAGTTTAATGCACAGCCTCCTTCGTAGATTTTCCATTTTGACACATTTTCAACCTATCACAAGAGAAAAGTGATACTGACAGATCGTTTATTTTGAAGCAATAATTTACCTGTCTTATTATTCTGTTTCACAGACTTCAGTACCATATGCCTGGTTAAGCTTGCCAAATGTGTCTGCATTCTTTTGTGCTCATTAGAGTAACTGTTGGGATTTGGGACTTTGTAGTGTGAAGAAGGGGAAGGGGCCTGGGTAGGGTCAGAAGTCACAAGGTTTGCTTCTGTCTCTGCTACTAACTTGTTGGGCTTTGGACAAATTGCTTCCTCTCTCTGGATATGTGTCCTCCCCTTTGAAATGAAGGGCCAGGCCAAAACTGAGAGTCCTGGTGGTTCTAATGTTCTGTTGTTCTATTTTTGGCTGTTGCAAGTATCTGATCCACAGCATTTTTAGCAAAGCTTATCCTGGCAGCTTGCAGTTAGTTAGTATTGGACAAGTTTTCAGAGTAATGCTAAGAAAAGTGACTTAATTGCTGGTTACCCAACAGATTTGATCATTGTATACATGAATTGTCTCTCACCTGCCTTTTTAAAAGAAAATTTGGTGTTAAAAGCTTGTGTTAGGAAGAAGAATGGTAAAGTGCTGGGCTTAAAGTCAGGAAGGGCTGGATTCAAATCCAGTTTTTGATACTTAAAAGTTTTGTGAGTGTAGCCTGGGGCACCTAGTTGACACAGTGGATAGAGTGCCAGGCCTGGAGTCAGGAAGATCTGAGTTCAAATCTGGTCTCAGGCATTTGCTTGCATACTTGAACATACTTGAAAACTCATCTTCCTGATTAGCTATGTGACCCTGGGCAAGTCACTAAACTGTTTGCCTCAGTTTCCTCATCTGTAAAATGAACTGGAGAAGGAAATGGCAAATCACTCCAGGATCTTTGTCAAGAAAACCCCAAATGAGGTCATGAAGAGTGTGTTACATCTGAGATGACTGAACAACAGCGCAGACTGTGTGTGGCCTGTCTGAGGTCCAGTTTCCTTATCTATAACAATTAGTATGATAATACCTAATACACCTACCCTTCTCCCCCAGGGTTGTTATGAAGCTCATATAAGATGAGGTATAACAACACGCTCTGCATGCTATAGAAGTGTAACCTGTCATGGTTCAAGTGACTTAAGTCATTGGTAAATCCTTAGTGCTGTATGTGAGAGTACAATGTAACTACAAGAGGAACACCCCTGTTTAAGGAGATCTCAAGTATAGAAAATTTTGAAATGTTTGTGTTAAATAGAACATAATATGTCCTATATGTGTGTATATTTATTTGTTGATTGACTATAATTGTTGGGATGCTCAGTGTCTAGCACTAAACATGATTGGAGATGTGAATAAGAAAAGTGACCAGGCTATGTGGTCTTCAGGGAAGAACCATGAACTCCGTTTAATGATTCTTTGAGCAAGATTTTTAAAGGTCCGAAGGACAAAGATTCAAGTATTCTCATCAAAAGCTTAATTTGTTACATCCTGGGATGTTATCATAATTTTATCATTATAATAGTCTGCTGCATCCTGGAAGTAAACTCAAATAAAATCAAGTTTCTGAATTCTAGGTACCAAAAGTCTTGGGAAAGCCAATAGGTCTTTGGAAGTCAGTTAACATTTAAAAAAAAATTATTTATTTATTTACTTTTAGTTTACAAGATTCAATTACACAGTCCTTTGAGTTTCAAATTTTCTCCCCTCCCTCTTCTCCCCGCTGGCCCCCCCCCCCAGGTGGCATACAATAAAGTATAGGATCTGCAAATACTTTCACGTTGGACATTAGTCTGGTTGTATAGAAGGGTTGTAACCAATGGAGTGAACAATGGGAAAAAAGAAAGAGAACCAAACATGGAAAAGAAAGAGAGCATGTGGTTTGCTCCAGTCTCCATTTAAACTCAGTTCTTTCTGATCTTTCTCTGAATGTAGGTATTTCCTTCCATCCTGAGACTTGTAGAGTTGTCTTATAACTGTGTGTTGCTGAGAAGAGTCCAGTTCATCAAGGTTGGCCGTCACACATACGGTGTGTCTGTGACTGTGTACAAATTTTTCCTGGTTCTGCTCTTCTCACTTAGCATCAGTCCCTGTAAGCCTCTCCGGGTAATTATGAAGTCCATCTTCTCCCCATTTCTTATAGCACAATAGTATTCCATTACATTCATAGACCACAACTTGTTTAGCCATTCCCCAATTGATGGGCATCCCCTTAATTTCCAGTTAGTCAGTTAACATTTTAAAGGTATAAACAAAGAATGCAAATGAGAGCAGGTTTCCAAGAATCTGGGTTTGAATAGGGCAAACCTAAGCCAAAACCACTTCTCTAAGACATCTGCACATGAACTGACCCCAAAAATCAAATGCTTTGGCTTGCTTCATATAATATATGTATAAAATATAAACTGCACTAACACTTTTGGGACATGGTAGATCTATCTCAATATCTATATTTAGGCTCATAATTTCATTGATTTGGGCATTTGATGAGGGGATGTCTTCTACTGAGACAGATGAGTAACTTCTGCAAGTCAAAGTTTTAGAGAGCTGACACAGGTAGGTGAGGCAACTTGTCCAAAGTCACCCTGTTGGGGCAGGACTTGAATCCAGGTCTTAGTGACCTAGAAGTTGTCTCTCTAGTATATCTTAGTCTTCTCTTGCCCTCTCACTCTCATATGTGTGTGTGTGTGTGTGTATGTGTGTGTGTGTGTGTGTGTGTATACAGTACTAGAGCTTTAGGAGCTTCACTACAGTAAGATTTTTAGAATACCCTGCATCTGTATAATTACATAGGTGTATGTATTTCATGTATATGTTCATATATGTGTATATGTGTGTGCCTACACACATGCAATACACATGCTCGTAGAATATTGTGTGCATATATACATGGATAGCATATAGACTCCCTAGTATGTATATACATATGTACTATACATACGTACATACAGAGTATGTATATAGGCATATATGTATGGGTAGACATTAAAGCAGTACTGCGACCCTTTAATATTCATATGTGGGTGTATCTGCATGTGGATGGACCCGCCTGGAGATGAATAGAGGAACAGTGTCTTGGTTCCTAAAACCATCGGAAATATGTGTTTTCCCATGGTCTTAGGCGACCCCTGTGACTCTGTGAAAGGGTCGTTTGACCCCAAAGGGGTCGTGACCCACAGGTTGAGAACCACTACATTAAAGAACTACATACCTTTGACAGTCATAGATATAGATCTGTCTATAAATTTAGACATATCTCTATAGACCTTAATACATATACTTATATTATATATGCAAGTATATATGTATACCTCATATATATGCTAGGCATATACACACATATACACATACATACTAGGCAGCCAAGTGGTACAGTGGATAAAGGGGTTGGACTTGTAATTAAGAAGCCTGAGTTCTAATCCAGTCTCAGACACTAATTAGCCATGTGACCTTGGACTAGTCACTTAACTGTTGTCTGCCTCAGGCTCCTCATCTATAAAATGGGGATAATTATAGAACCTGTCCCCCAAGATTGCTGTGAGGATAGAATAAGCTTAATATTTGTAAAATACTTTGCAAACCTTAAAATGCTATATAAATGTTAGGTATTACAGATGTATATTTATTGAGCCTCATTGCACACCTTCCTATTGCCCTCCCCACACTGGACCCCTCCGGTGCTCTGTGTGTCTGTAAGCCTGTGGAAGGGAGGGTCTCTTATGTTTCTTTGTCTTATCACTTAGAAGGCTGGGCAAGCCACCAGCCCCTTTTTCTGCTCCCGGTCCAGTTGTCCTGCTGGAAGGTCTTGAGGCGTAGATGTTGAAGCAGAGGAATGAAGATCTTATTTCAGAAGGAGAGGGGCCTGTGGGCATAAAGGTGACAAAGACAGTCTTTGTCCTGTTTTTTCCACTTGGTCTTTGTGCTTTGTGTTAGCATTGAATAAACATAGGCCCTGCAGAGAAGACCTCTGGGGAAGCTGGAAAACGAGGCAACAGAAGCAGTCTCATTCTAGACTGGACCCACCTGTTATGCACATGAGTTTTTGTGGGTCTCACTGAATAAAAGAGAAACTGAGGAACAAGCTGTTAACCTCAAAAGTTTGGTTAAAGGAGCCAAACAGTCTCAGGGATACACATTTTAGTATTTATTCCATATTATTCCCTTAAGCTAGATGAAACTAGCTTCTTGTATGTAGAAGCTAAGTTCCGACTGTCTGATACAAGTCTTAACAAAAATTGTCTATGTTTTTGCACAATCCCAAGATGTTTGTGTCCCTCAGGTTTATGACCTCCATGTGAATATAGGACAAATGACAAGATAGTGGAGATCTACATTCTCAGGATGTCTCTGTCTTCCCTATCTGGAGTGTATCCTCAAGAGAACTTCTGAATTTTCAAGCATCCTGTCACAAGGTTGGGGGTGGGGGAAATACCTATTTCCATTCTTATCTGGTCTTTCAAGTTGCAGACACAGGAAAGGGCATTTTAAAGCAAAGCAGTCTGTTTGGTTAATTCAGACTCTGGATAAATTTGATATTTAATCATTATCAAAGCTTAAATGCCTACAAGAGCTTTACAAATATCTCATCTGAGACTCACAATTCTCTGTGGTAGGAGCTATTTTTATCCCATCTTACAGTTGAGGAAACTGAGTCAGAAAGGAGTTTAAGTGTCTTGTTCAGGAGCACAAAGACAGTATCCAAGACTAGATTTGAATTCAGATCTTCCTAATTCTACGCCCAGCACTCTAAAAACACTGGGCTTCCAACTACCTAAGTGTATAAATTATTTGGGTGCTGAGGGGACCTCAGCCTTTCTACATTTCAAATGTAGAAAGGACTATTCAGTCCAACCACCTTGGCTGTCTCCCTCAGTGCAGTATATAATAACCATGTTTAACATTCACATAGTGTTTTATGGTCTGTGAAGTACGTTTTATATATATATGTTTTCTCACTGGATCCTCACAAACAGTCCTGTGAACTTTTACAGATCCCCATCTTACACATGAGGAAACTGATAGTTAAAGATTAAGTGACTTTCCCCGAGTCTCATGGCTTAAGCATCTGAGTCTCCTGGCCTCCCATTCTAGCTCTTTTTGCCACCTACCTGTTCTCCTCAGGCCCAAATACAGATACTGACTTCTAGATGTCCTGCTTTAACCTATAGGGAAAGAAACCCCCTAAACCTTTGTTAATTGTTATTTCCCACATTGAACCGCTTGCATTTGGGGAGTGTAACTCAGAATATAGATAATTAAAAAGGAAACAGCAGATAACTCTAAATCTCTTTCTACTGGGCTTTGACACAGGTTACACACACACACACACACACATACACACACACACACACACACACACACACACAAACCTTAGTGTGGAAGTCATGAGGAGTTTGGCGAGGAAGTGCCAAAGGCACCAGGAAGTGCCTCCTGTCCCCTTTCCCTGACTGCTTCCTATGTGGTGATTTTGTGGCTGCACCAGAGAAACCAGAACTCACACACAAAATTTGTACATCCTAGCGAGATGTATGGAGGGATACGTTCACAGTTGATCAAAGCTTCTGGTGAAAGATCACTGGTCAAAGACAGAGGCAGGCAGGCATTCTTACAGGCATCATTAGGATGAACACATCTTGCTCCTCATGCCAACTGTCTATGGGTGTCATGCACCACCATCAACCCTAGATCACTTTGTGAGTTATGGATTCACCAAAATAGCTTCTCCGCTTTTCTATTCTAATCAGGGAAGGTCTAATCTCTGTGATGTGTCATTGATATTTCACCATCTTTCCTTGATTCCCAGAGATTTTGAGGCAGTAATTAGGAGGGAGATTCCCTGACTTTAAGAGCTATGCTTTTAAGTCTTTCAGAGGCAGCTAGCTGGTTCAGGGGATACATAACTACCCCAGGAATCAGGAAGACCTGCGTTCAAATCCAGTCTAAGACTCTAGTCATGGACAAGTTATTTAACTTCTATTTGTCTCAGTTTCCTCAACTATAACATGGGGATAATAATTGCACTCACCTCCCAGGGTTGTTGTAAGGGCAAATCACTTAATTTCTGTTTGTCTCAGTTTTCTCAACTATAACTTGAGGATAATAATGGCACCCACCTCTCAAGGTTGTTGTGAGGAGCAAATGTGTAAAGTGCTTAGCATTAGCATAGTGCCTGGAATATATGCTTATTCCCTTCCCCCAAAACATCACAATGGGTTGAAGGGATGGAAAGAAGGACTGGCTAGCCCACAAAGTGTTATCACACAGTCCACACATGTGAGGTCCAGCTTACATGACCTTGAAGGCAGCTCTTAACTCTATTAGGGTAGGGAGGCTTGGACAGTGACACTTCTAACAACTCAGGAATAAGCAACCCACCCATATATGAATGAAGGTAGGTACATGAGTTTGTATTTGTTGTTCTTTTATAGAAAGCCTTCTTTTCCCTGCCTGTGCCAGACTCCGAACAGGTGACTGTCCAACATCTGGAACACCTGCCCCCTAGTGTTATGTTCTGGGCTTTTTGTCGAAGTATACATGTCAGTCATGACCGGCACTCCTGGTCTGGGCTCCCAACTACCCCTCTTCTGTCCCTTCTGCATATGATACATTGTTTCAGTCAAATCTCAAGGTCATGGTTAAACAGTTTAATTAGCTTAGTAAAAAGGTTGCAAAAAAAAATGTACAGAGACTTTAGTTGCTTATATCATAAAAAAAGCAACAGTCCAAAGGCTTTCCAGCCCCAGTTCCCAAGGTGAACCTCCTTATTTGTCTCAGCCAGGAGTTGTCTACCTCCTACACTCTCCCAAGCTGTGCCAAAGGAAGATGTCCAGGGAGTGACTGAAGAATTTTTTTCCAGCACAACATATGGCAGGACTAGGGATCCTAATAATAAGTCATAGCAGTTAATTCAGGTCCAGAGGCTACATACAATTTAGAGTCCCTTTCACTTTTGTGAGATATGGTATTGAGGGGTCACTGTAAGTCACTTTCTTTTCTGCTGACTCTCTTGGTCCCAGGCTGTTTGGATTTCTCTCCTCTGTGGCCTCAGTCAGTCATGGTCAGGTTCATATTTGTGTGCTTCTGCGGGCTAATGGAGCAGGGAACTCTTCAGCCAGGAGTTATAGGCTAATGAATTTATTTATTTTTAGTTTTCAAAATTCACTTCCATATGACTTTGGGTTCCAAATTTTCTCCCCATCTCTCCCCTCCCCCTACGCCAAGACAGCATGTATATAGGCTCTACATATAGATTCATATTGAGCCTGTTTTCATATAAGTCATATTGTAAAGAAGAATTAGAACCAAGAGAATTAACCACGAGAAAGAAGAAACAAACAAAAAAAGAAAAAAAAAGAGAGCAAATAACATGCTTCATTCTGCATTCAGACTTCATAGTTCTTTTTCTGGATGTGAACAATATTTTCCATCATGAGTCTATTGAAGTTGTTTTGGCTCCTTGCATTCTTTTTTTTGTTTTTGCTTTTTTAAAAACTTTATTTTTATTTGTTTTCTTGTTTACATTATTCATTTTCATTACATTTTTGAATTATAAATTTTCTCCCCATCTTGCCCCTGCCCCTAAAACAGCAATCCCATTGTAAAGCCCCTCCCCTGCTCTGTTCTTTTATTTTCTGGTAGGGCAGGGAGCATCTCCCTATCCCAGCCCCTGTATATCTTAATTCCTAGTTGCAGGTACTACAGAACTTTATATTCTAGATTCTTTCGATTCCTCCCTTGTCACCAACCCCAACTGGAAGGACACTCAATTCAATACAGGCTGTGGATGTGTGATTATACAGGACATCTTCATAGTGGACATATTGTGACAGTGATCCTCTGTCTCTCCTTCCTATTCCTCCCCCCGCCTTGTTCTGTTCTCTACCCTGTCCCTGTCCCTTTACTGAAGTGTGTGCTTCCAGCATCCCTCCCCCAAACCCTGCCCTCCCCTC
>CM053593.1:157442262-157467792 GCA_028646575.1 Pseudocheirus occidentalis | reverse complement strand
CATCATTCTCATTTCTCTTCCCAATTTTTCCTCCACTTCTCTTATTTGGTTTTCAAAGTCCTTTTTCAGTTGATGTATAGCTTCTAGGCATTCTTCAAGTGTCTTGGAAGCATTTGGTGTGGGAGTTCTGAGTTCTGGGCTCTCTTCCTCCTGTTCCATGCTTTGACCCTTTTTATCCATAAAAAAGGATTCTAGAGTTTTACCGGTGTTTTTATTTTGCTTCCTCTTCCTCATGTTGGCCAACTAATTAATTGGTTGGTTTTTTTTTTTGGTCTGTGAAACTCTGCTTCCAAGGGGGGAAGCTCTGTTCCAAATCACTGGGGTTTTCCCAGCTGCCGGAGCTATTAGGGGGGTGTTGCAAGACCCCCAGCTTTGGCTTGCTGAAAGTGCACCCCAGGACCACCACTCAAGACCACAATTCGGATCCAGGCCACTCAACACAAGAGCACTTGGTCCTGATCAATCGATTTAGACCCCCTGCGGAGTCCACAGGCCAGGGGCTCTGAAGCCACCTGGTGGGGGCCGCCACCAGTTCCAGAAATTCCCTTCCCCCACTGCTTCCTTGCCCCGGGGGCAGATTGGCCAAACTGCTTTACCAACCCCAAATTAATTTTCAAAGTTTCACTTTCTCTGAGGATTTGAAGATTCCCTTAGGCAGGTGCTTTAGATTTTCTTTGAAGTAGAGGCTTGGGAGGCTCACTCCTCCAGGCCTCCCTGGGGCCTACCATGGTTGTGGCTGTGGTTTTGGGCTGGCCTGGTCTCTGTTCTGCTGCGATGGGAGCTGCCCCTCTCCCGTCCCGTTCGTCATGCCTTGGCAGATGTGGAGGTGCTGGATGCTGTAGATCTGTCCTGCAGACTGGCTCCAGTGCCCGCTTGGCTCAGCTCAGCCAGGCTACTTCTTACTGCCCAGGCCTGGCCAAGGTCTCGGCCTCAGGCTGTTTCAGTCTCCACTCCGGCCATTTCGATGAGCCCCTGCTGCCGAGCTGCCTTCAGCGAGAGATGTGTTCTCTGTATTTTTGTGTGAGTCTGAGAGTCCTAGACTTTATCTGGGCTCATATTTTATGGGTGTTTAGGGTGGCGGTGTGGGAGCTGCGGGACCTTGCTGCTTCTACACTGCCATCTTGGCTCCGCCCCACTCTTCTTGCATTCTTAAGAAGAGAAAAGTCTATCAAAGTTAGTCACACATTGTTACTGTATACAATGTTCTTCTGGTTCTGCTTATTTCACTCAACATCTGTTCATGTAAGTCTTTCCAGGTTTTTCTGAAGTCTGTCTGCTCATCATTTCTTATAGCACAATAGCATTCCATTACATTCATATACCAGAATTTCTTCAGCCATTCCTCCATTTCCAATTCTTTGCCACCACAAAAAGAGCTGCTATAAACATTTTTGTACATGTGGGTCCTTTTCCGATTTGTATGATCTCTTTGGAATACAGACTTAGAAGTGTTATTGCTGGGTCAAAGGGTATGCACATTTTTATAGCCCTTTGTGCTTAGTTCCAAATCGTTCTCCAGAATGGTCAGATTAGTTCACAACTCTACAACAATGCATTAGCATTCCAATTTTCCCACATCTTCTCCAGTATCTATAATTCTCTTGTTTTGTCATGTTAACCAGTCTAATAGGTGTGAAGTGGTACCTCAGAGTTGTTTTGATTTGCATTTATCTAATCAGTAGTGATTTAGAACATTTTTTTCATATAACTAGAGGTAGCTTTAATTTCTTCCTCTGGAAATTGCCTGTTCATATGCTTTGACCATTTATCAATTGGAGAATGATTTGTATTCTTATAAATTTGACTCATTTTCTAAATATTTTAGAAATGAGGCCTTTATCAGAGACATTGGTTGTAAGAATTCTTTCCCAGTTTTCTGCTTCCCTCCTAATCTTGGTTTTATTGGCTTGGTTTGTACAAAAACTTTTCAGTTTAATGTAATCAAAATTATTCATTTTGTATTTCATAATATTCTCTATCTCTTGTTTTGTCATAAATTCTTCTGTTCTCCATAGATCTGTCAGGTAAACCATTTCTTGTTCTCCCAGTTTGCTTATAGTATCAGCCTTTATGTCTAAATAATATACCCATTTTGACTTTTTTGGGGGTAAGCAATGAATTTTGTTAAGTCACGTCCAATTCTTTGTTACCCCCTTTGGGGTTTTCTTGGCAAAGATACTGGAGTGGTTTGTCATTTCCTTCTCTAGCTCATTTTATAGATGGGAGTTAAGTGACTTCTCCAGGGTCACACAGCTAGAAAGTGTCTGAGGCCAGATTTGAATTTAGGAAGATGAGTCTTCCTGACTCCAGGCCTGGCTCTCTAATTACTGTGCCAACAGAATCTGGAAAGTACTCCAGTTCCCATCCATCTGCCAATGTGCTCTTCCAACCTTTCAAAGCTCACAAGGTTACAGGCTAGTCCAATACTACTTGACCAAGAGCAGGTAAAAATAAACAGAAAGAGGCAAAGAACAGAGGCTACGTGTTGGCCCAGGTGAGGAGATAGACAACTGGTAGCAGGAGACCATTGCCACCACTGCTCCTACCCCTCTCTGGAAGCTTATAACAGTCTTGCTCACTCCAGTGCAGCCAGGGAGAGGAAAGCAGTAGCACTGGCCAGTTGGTTTATTTTTCATGCCCATCCATTTATGGTTTAGTGTCCAATCAAAAGTCTGTTTCTTCACCATGTGCTAAAACCTCAATTCTAGTGTGTTCTCCCCAATATCTGATCAGCAGACCAGAAACAGTCATAGCCTCGCAAGTTCTGAAGCCCTTGTAATGATGATATCAGGCAAACTTGTAGAGTATTCCCACAAGGACTGAACTTGGTCTATCCCTATTTTAATGTAACATAACAAAATGGAATTTAATGCCAAAAAAACAAAAGCCCAAAACCCAAAACCATTCCAATAGTGAATGTAAGGCAAATAATAGTAAGTTTAATTCAATAAATTCACTCTAACAGTAAATGCAACCTAAGGATTATTTAATAATGTATGAATAAATTAGGTCAAATTTGAGTTGTGATGTCTGTCACGACAGATTTTAATATAGGTACAATTTGTTGGTGTAGTAGTAGCATAGATTTACTAGCATTAGTAGCATAGATTTATGACACAGAGGAGTCATGCTGTCCTGATGCTTGATACGTTTGAAGGTGTGTGTGTGTGTGTGTGTGTGTATGTGTGTGTGTGTGTGTGTGTGTGTGTGTGTGTGTGTGTGTGTTTGGCAGGGGGGAAGGCAGGGCAATTGAGGTTAAGTGACTTGCCCAAGGTCACACGGCCAGTAAGTGTTAAGTGTCTGAGGCTGGATTTGAACTCAGGTCCTCCTGGTGCTCTACTCCCTGTGCCACCTAGCCATCCTAATACATTTGAATGCGAAGCATGTAAGTTTGAAGTTAAACAATCTTTGTTAAAAGTACCATTATTTTTGCTACATTTCTCAATGTCATTCATCTGGGCACATACAGTGTAATAAGCTGGTCTCCCAAAAGATTGTAACTTTATAAAACTGAAATGATGCATAAGTGATTGTAGATAATGGTTTGAAATTAACAATTAAATTTAAATTTAATTGTCTTAAGTCTTTTATTTTCTCATTTTCCTTTTAAAAAAAGTGGAATTATATTCCTTCTTGATAGACAAACACAACCACTTTGAAGAAAAACATTCCAGAACAGCTGAAACTAATAGAGGAGAGGCACAGAAACACAGAGTAACAACCCAAATCCAGAAAACAGAATTCATTTTATTTATCATTGGGATTCACAAGTACTATTCATGATGAAGAGAAAAAAATTGCATTGTTTGCTTTAGCTACAAGTAGTATGCTTTTCGTTATTCATTTATATTTGTAATGTATTTTTATGATATATTATTAATTAATATATTATATATTTATTATGTGTATTATTATCAAATGTTTATTAATTTTATTTTATTTTTCCCAATAAGAAGCATTTTTTTTGTTTCTCCCTTTTTTCTTTCCACCTTTTCAAATGAGCAATAAAAAATAGAATAAAAACCTGAAAACAAATCTGTATGGTGATACAAAGCAAATTTTCAATAGTGGCCACGTCTAAAAATACATGTCTCATTACAAGTTCATCGCCTGTGTTAGAAGGTAGTTAGCATGCTTCATTCATCCTCAGGCCTCTGGATTCGGGATTTGTTCTTGCTTTCTTGAGAAGTTTAAAGTCTTTGTGATATTATTGTCATTGTATAAATTGTTTTCTTGGTTCTGCTCACTTGAAACAATAAATTGAAATGACATTTTGAAAGTGTACGTGCAGAATACATTGGCAAGGCGAGATAATTATTTCAGAGAAAATAAAAAACAAACTGTCAGAAAACAGCTTCTATGACCTGAAAAGGAAAGCTTGCATTGTGTAAGATAGCTTACAGAACTGTAACAAGCGTTATTTAACTGGAACATTGCTGGTGCCACCTGAGCCAACTGAGGGGGTCAAAAGAACGAGTGTCAAATGGTATGTTAAGCAGCTTTGAAAAGTCTGACTTGGCAAAGGTCTGATATATGTCTATATATATGTATATGTGTATGTATATATCTATAGCTATGGAGAAACATATCTAGACTTTATTGTGGCCTTGTTGGGAGGGAGGGTTGGAGGATGGAAAAAAAGAACAAAGTAAAAAGGTGCATAGCAGAGAACAAAAGAAAACTCACACAGAAGCAGAGAAAAGATGGACACTTCTCAACAAATGATTATTATTTATCCTCTAGGCTTTCTTGAAATGAAAATTTATTGTTACATATTTTGAATCCTCTCATGTTCGACTATGCACATGGCATGCTTTTTTTCTTTCTAATTTTGTATTTAAGTGCCAATATTTAAGTTTATGTGTATTTTTGTTTCTTTTCCCTATTCTGTATTTGGGTTTTGACATTAAGTCTAAAATAAAAGTTTTGAAAAAAAAATTCATTCGAGTACATATGTGTGATATGTTGTTGAAAGCTGATTTTTTTTTTTACTTTCTGACTCTGTTACATCAAGAGAAATTTTTACTTTAATGAAAATCTATAAATGAATATGATATATAATGTGGTAGGATTATATTGGACTGCTGATGGAGCTCCATCAATGTATGGCCAAATGCAGGTCTACAAGCATGAATTTTAAATGCCTCTTTTGCACACTTCACAGACAGTCATTTGTATTGAGAAATTTTAATGAGGAACTACATAGGGTTTTTCAAGTCATTTTAAGATTGACTTCATTAAAAACAGTTCACTAAAAGGAAGGTTCTTTGCAATATTATATGATGACATGGCACAGAGATAGGGTATTTCAATGTTCATTCTGTTATTGTGAAACACATTGCTTTCTTGTGGCAAAGTACTTCAAAGAGTGTTTGAACTAAAAGAAGAAATTGCAATTTTTCTTAGTCATAATAATAAAGAAGAAGCAAATTCATTTTGTAACAAGCATATCCTTCTGAAACTTGCATATTTGGTCACTTTTTTTGGGGGGGGGGAACTCAGTACTAAATAAATCAAGGCAAAGTCCTCATATTTATACTCTGATCCAGAAAGATAAAGTTATCACACTTATGAAAAAGTTAAAAGTGTGGATAATAAATTTACAAAAAAAAAACTGGAATACTTCCCAAATAAAAAAAATAACATCTGCTTTGAAAATAAAAGACCTTATTTTTAATCACTGGTCTGGTCTATAGAAGCAACTCTCACTATACTTTTAAATCTCAATAGTCTGATTAGAGAAATGCAAGTTAATGCAAATATGAGGTCCTACTTACCTCACACTTATCAGATTGGCTAATGTGACAAAAAAGGAAAATGATAAATGTTGGAGAAGATGTGGGAAAACTGGCAGACTAATGCACTGTTGTTGGAGTTGTGAACTAATCTAACCATTCTGAAGAACAATTTGGAACCATGCCCAAAGAGCAATAAAACTGTGCATACCCTTTAATCCAGCAATGCCGCTTCTAGGTTTATACCCCAAAGACACTTTTTTTAAAAAAGGACCTAGTTATACAAAAATATTTTTGACAGCTTTTTGTGGTGGCTAAGAACTGGAAATCAAGAAGCTGCCCATCAATTGGGGAATGACTAAACAAGCTAAGGTATATTATTGTGATGGAATATTATTATGCTATAAGAAATGACAAGCAGGATGACTTCGGAAAAACCTGAAAAGACTTAATGAACTGATACAAAGTGAAGTGAACAGAACCAGGAAAAGAGTATACACAGTAATAGCAGTGTTACACAATGATCAACTGTGAATGACTTAACTATTCTTAGCAATATAATGATCAAAGACAATTCTCAAGGTCTTCTGATGAAAAATGCTATCTATCTCCAGAGAAAGAACTGATACTGTGTGAATACAGACTGAAGCATGCGATTTATCTGTTCCTTTCTTCCTTCTTCCTTCCTTCTTCCTTCCTTCCTTCTTTCTTCTTTCTTTCTTTCTTTAATTCTTCCTTTGTCTTCTTGTATAAAATGATTAATATAGAAATATTTTGCATGATTGCACACGTATAAACTATAACAGATTGCTAAGGAGGGAGGAGAAGGAAGGAGACAAGGAGAGACTGACTTTGAAACTCAAAACTTTAAAAAAATGTTAAAATTGTTTTAACATGTAATTGGGGAAAAGATAAAAATATTATGTAAAAAAAACCTCAATAATTTTAAATATAAATGGTTAAAGAACCCACTTTCCATGGGAAAATAGGATATTTTTAGTTTTATTCTTACCTGAACTAAGATGTTTAATAGATTTGTCTCATGATAGCATGCTGATACCATTTGAACCTGAAAATCTCAGTATGTGTGAATTGTATTGTGAGTAACAATTATCTAGTTTATCAAATAGGGTAATGCCAATTTTATAACTGGTTTTAGTATATAATTTTGGAGAAAGGGATTTTCTGCTGTAGCTCTTATAAAGGTCAACTATTTTATCTTGATTTGTGGTTGAAAAAGGATCATAAGGAGCAACTCATCAATGATACTGCATTTTGAGAAATTGTATGCTGATAAACCCACCCATGACATTAATGATATTGCTGTTATGGTTATTATTTTTATGTCACAAATATGAAAATTATAATTATCTATATATTACATTATTTTATTGCATGTTTAAGATTTCTTTGTGTTATTGTAAGAAGATGTTAATTATATTTGCATAATAAATGGATCAATAAAATTATTCATATAGATTATTTTATAAAAAACAGGGAAGGAGTATGTCAATTTTTGTTTTAATAACAAAGACAAGGAATTGCTATATGAAATCCGAGAATCACTATCCCCAGGGTTCAAATAAATGCTCAGGTTGTTACATGAGGTAGAAAAGCAAAGGAAAAGGCTGATTTAGCATTTGTTGGATTACTACTGTGATGTAAGAACTGATGAACTGATTGATTTTAGGGAAAAAAATGGAAAGATTTGCGTGAAATAACAAAGAGTGAAATGAGCAGAACCAAGAGAACATTGTATACAGTAACAGCAATAGTGTTTGAAGAACAACTAAGTTATTTTGAATATTATAAATACTCAAACCAACTACAAAGGACCCATGAAGGAAGATGTTATCCAGCTTCAGAGAAAGGACTGATAAACAGAAGTGTGCATAGTATGGCTTTGCATACACATATATGTACATGTATATATACACATAAACATATACGTGTGTGTGAAATGGAAGCTTTTTTTTTTAGTGCAGGATGGGAGGGGGGAGATAATTTGGAACTTAAAATGTAAAAAAAATGAAATGAAATTTAAAAAAAAAGATTTAATTTGGGGCGGGTAGGTGGCATAGGGAATAGAGCACCGGCCCTGGAGTCAGGAGGACTTGAATTCAAATACGGCCTCAGACACTTAACATTTACAAGCCATGTGACCTTGGGCAAGTCACTTAAACCCAATTGCCCTGCCTTCCTTCTCCAAAAAGCAAAACAAACCAAAAATAAAAAAAATAATTAAAAAAAAGATTTACATTTGTTTAGGTTCTATCAGAAAGCTAACCTGATCAAAGGTGGGGAGGTGTATCATACTGGAAGGGGCAGAGGCTCTGAATCTGGAGTCAGAAGTCCTGGTCCAGGGGTGGAAAATCACATGTGATCTCCAGGCTGCAGGTTCCCTACCCCAGTGCCTGGTCCCATAGCTCTGTTTGTGAGGGATGTCCCGTCCATTCAGTTTCTTCTTTAAAATGAGAAATTTGAACTCAAAGGTTTATACCAGTGCTCAATCTGGAATAAGTTGAGTCTAGTCCAATTAACAAACATTTTTTTAAGGACCTGCTGTGTGCCAAGCATTGTGCTAAATGCTGGGGATACAAAAAAAGGGCAAAAGTAGTCTCTGTTCTCACAGGGCTCATTGTCTAACTGGGGGGACAATGTGCAAAAATGTTTTCTGAATTCTAAGGGAAAATGGATTACCTCCTCAGACGGCCCATTCTGTCTTTGCATAACTAATTGACAGCTAGGTGGATCAGTGAATAGAGCCCTGGGCCAGAAGTCAGGAAGACTCATCTCCCTGAGTTCAAATTTCACCTCAGACACTTACTAGCTGTGTGACCCTGGGCAAGTCACTTACCCCTGTTTGCCTCAGTTTCCTCATCTGCAAAATGAATTGGAGAAGGAAATGGCAAATCATTCCAGTGCCTTTGCAAAGAAAACCCCCAATGGGGTCACAAAGAGTAAGATACAATGAAGAATGAATGGTCAGGAAGATTTTCATTATTGTAAGCCTATATCTATTACTTTTTTGCTTATACTTCTTGCTCCTAATTGTGCCCTTTGGGCCTAAGTAGAGTCCCTCTTTCACATTATAAAATCAGGGGTTCTTAATCTAGGGCCATGGTAGGTCCCCATGACCTTGGATGGGGAAAAAGCACATTTTTAAATTTTCACTAACCTCTAGTTGAAATTTTTTATTTCTTTCCTAAAATTATGAATTAAAAAAACTCCACATTATTCTGAAAATAGGTGCATAGGTTTCGCTAGACAGCCAAAAGAATCCATGACACAGAAAAAAAATTAAGAAACCTTGCCCTAAGTACTTGAAAGCAGCTATGATGTTCCCCCAAAGTTTTCTTTCCTTCAGACTAAATGTTCTCAGTTCCTTCAATGAACCTTCGTGATCTATTTCATCTCAGACTGACTTCACTTTGCCTCCAACTTGTTCCAGGCTTGTCTTTTCTCGCTTCCTATTTTTGTTCAAGGAAGACAAGTGTACTTTAATATGAGCCTGAGATTAACAGGATTAGGAAATAAATCTGCTTCCCAAACAGCGGTAAAGCACTCTAAATCCCCTGTCAATGATCAATCCTAGAGCCTCCCAGAAGCCTTGGAAACTAGTAAACACTCACAGGTGCTTAGGATGGTTAGTGAAAGCCACCAAGCTCTCACAGTTGGCTTCAGTGATGCTCCTAATGCTCTGTCTCTTGTCTAACTTTGGGGGCAAAGTGGATAAGCTCATAACATTTTCAGGAGTATATGAGCTTACTTCTGCCAAACAACCTTGTGTATATTCTCCACTGACCAGGAAAAGATATCATTCAAGGTTTACCATAAAATCTTCCATAATATTTACCAGGATAGGATAGAGTATGATGGAAACCAGCTCAGATAGTGAGAGCTGATTGTTAAATTTTCCATGTGAGCCTCACACCTTAAAAATGGGCAAATGATACGAATCAAGATTTGGTTTATTATTTTGTTGATTATCTAGACTTAAGAAAGAAAAAATGTTAAAAATGCAGATTAAACTTAAGATCACACATATTTCCTGTTGAACTTGGATAAATATTTACTTATCACATTTCTGGATAGGATCTTCTCTATCCCTATACCCCCATTCTTAGAGTTCTATGTGGATTTTCTGGATAGTTTTCAATTATCACCTTCATTAGAATATTATTTGTTATAGACATTTTGCCAAATCAACCAAATTTGAACTATAATCTTTGCTTGGGTTCTTTTAGATTGTTCAGGGCACTGTATTCTAGAAATAAAGTGTTATCAGATTTGATATTCATCTCCCACCTCCACATCTTTGCATACAGGGTCCTTTGTCTAGAATGTATTCCCTCTTAATTCCTACCCTGTAGAATCCATAGATTACTTCAACATGAGACTTCTCTTGATCCTCTACCCTGGTAGCCTTCTCTCCCTCTTGCAATAACTTCATATAATTTGGTCTGGTATTTACTTTTGTTCATATTGTATCTGTATTCCCTAGGACCCAGCACAGAGCTTAATAAATGTCTGTTGAATTGAATCTTCACTAGAGATGGGATGCTTAGACCTTAATGGGTCTGACCAGTAGGGCTGCTCTTTGATGAAATTCCAGTAGTTCCAAATGATATTAGACCATGTCTCATTAAAAAGCCTTCTAAAGACTTTAATCACTGACCAATAGGAATTTGTGGATATGACTAGTCAACTGAGTGACCAGCTTGTAGAAATAAATGCTTTTCTTTCCCTCTCCCAGAGAAACAACCCATATAGCTAGTTAGTTTTTTCTATATTCGGGATCTTGTGAACACTGGTAATTTAACCAAATGAGCAACCCAAATTTCTACTAGTTCTCCTCCAGGATGCTTTCCTGAAAAAGTATCTAATTTGTGCCTATGATTTCCTTCTGTTAGGAGAGATCTAGAGTTAACATCTTTTCTCCAATTAAACAAAGCTTTTAGGTTTTTCCAATGGAAAGCCTTTCTTTTCCTGTCTTCCACCTTTTAAAAGATCCTCCCTTTCCAAGATCAGTTTATCAGGTATTATCTCCTATTGTCACTATATTAGGAATTTTGATGTAATCAAGTTTATCTAATAATTTATAAAGCATAGACTAGACTGAATAGAAAAAAATGCGTTTCTCCTCCCCCCATCTCCATCCTCCTCTCCCCCCGCCCCTTGCAAGGGGAAGAAATGTTAGCCCTTAGAAGAAGGTAGGAAGTGAGAAATGTGGGGAAACCTCTGATCTCAGTGATGGAGTTGAGAATCAGTGAAAGATGGTCATTCCTCAAATTTCATTGCGATAAGTCAATGGTCTGTGCTTTTGTTGTGGTGCTTCTCACTGGAAGCTCCAAAATGCCCTTGTAGGACTCATTCATTCAATGATCATTTCTTAAGTACCTATTATTTGTTAGGCTCTGGGGTTAGGGTATGGACTGGACCTGTGATTTCACTGATATAGCCTCCAGGTCACTTGTGGCCTTCTAGGTCCTTGGGTGCAGCTTTTGGGCAGCATACAGGTTTTACAAAAGAAATCCTTTTTAAAGGAGTGTTGTTCTGTGAAGTTTGGATTCAGTCAAAAGGCTGCACTTGAGGACCTAGAGGACAAACATGTAGCCTTGAGGCTGCAGATTCCCCACTCCTGGGCTAGATAGACTTTCTCTACATTTAAAGAAAAGGCATTTCCATTTGCTTTCCTGCTGTATCCTGAGATCCATGGGACTTGAAGTAGAAATCTTTCAGGAATATTTTCTCCCCCATTAGAATGTGAGCTCCTCACTGGTTCTGGAGTTAATGAACTTGAGTTCAAATCTGGCCCCAGACACTTACTAACAGTGGGACCCCGGGCAAGTCACTCAACCTTGAATGTCTCAGTTTCCTCATCTGTCAAATGAGCTGGAGAATGAAATGGCAAATCACTCCAGTATCTTTGGCAAGAAAATCCCAAATGGGGTCATGGAGAGTACGACTGAAAAGCAAATGAACGAATGAAACCAATAAGTTGGGTCAAAGGCCTCTCTCAATGATCAAAGGCTCCGAGTGAGGGTTGACAGGGTGTTTTAAATCTAGATGTGTCTTCCTCCCCATTGGTCTTACCAACACATCATTCCTAAGGTAAGACAATTCCAATTGGTAGACATTTTAATGAGGAGATAGGTTACGAGTTACCTCAGCTCCTCTTCATTATTTCATTTTTGGGAGATGGGAATAATCCTCGGGTGATAGGATTTGAGCTCAAGAAGATGAATCTACCAGATTCCAAGTCCACTGCTCTGTCCACTGTGCTACTGGGCTGTCTCAATGTATTAGTTACTACTAGCTAACTAATGAATTGATCTTGCTCTGACCATTGTCTCGTTGTCAAATATAACAGGGCTTAATATCTTCTGTTGATCAACTTTTATATTTTTAAATTATATTGAAGAAAAATACTAATACTCTGTTTTAGGTTTAAGTTAACCAGAAACATTCTTTATTAATTTAACATTTTCTAAATCCAAGCCATTTCTAGTTTAGAGAGGGAAATGTCCAAACTGGCAAGAATCCATCTACGCCCTCAGACAACTTTTTATACCAAGACTATTTAAGGTAATATTTATATTGATCTTGAACAAAGGTCATAATATATAAAAATGCAGTTTTTGGTTAACATTCCAGAACAGTCACTGATCCAATTTCTGCCTTAACCTCTCCCCTTCCTGTAATCAGTATTTTAATCTTTAAATGGAAAAGAGGACACTTCCCTCAGGGGGGGTCTTGGGAACCTATTACTTTGGGGTGAGGGGAGGGTAATGATCTTATGTAGAAGAGAAATAAGTTGAGTTGTCATCCTTGATCTATTTCCTTGGACTTTAGCCTTTGTTCTTTACCTTTTACACATGTTCAAATAGGAAAAAATCTGGAAAGGGTTTTTAGACGAGAGAAATATTATTTCTTGATATTTTTAGTTCAACTAAAAAAGTTGGTTCCATAAAAATGGTTCCACAGCCAATGCCAAATTGTTTTGAAGAATACTGCTTTGTAGTATAGTTTGAAATCTAGTGCTTCTCCGCCTCTTTCCTTCCCACTTTCCCCCCATATTGTCCTTTGAAATTCTTGACCTTTAACAAAAGGTCATGTTATATTTTATGCATTCCATAGTTATTTTTAATGGAATTTCTTTCTTCTTACTGGGTTTTATTGAGAATTTCCAGAAAGGCTGGTAATTTCCTGGGTTTATTCTATATATTGCTACTTTATCAAAGTTATAAAATGTTCCATTTAATTTTAAAGTTGACTCTCCAGGGTTTTCTAAGTACATCATTGTAGCATATGTAAAAGTAAAAATTTTGTTTCCTCTCTACCCATTGTGAAACTATACTTATGTCCTCTTCCTCACTCCATTTCTTCTTCAGCCTACATATTAATATCAAGACAATCCTTTAGTCTGAAGTCCTTTAACAAGTTATCTGAATGAAGAAAATTTTATTAGTACTTAATAAAACTCCTAGGAAAGCAATGTCTTTCCTACACTGAAAATTTTCCCTATAATCCTACTCAAAGATCTAATGTTTTTATCAAAAGTTTTCTGCATCTATTGATATGAGATTTTATTGCTTTTATTATTTTTTCTTTTTTCTTTTCTTCTTTTTTTTCTTTTTGGGGGGGGTAAGTCAGGGCAATTGGGGTTAAGTGACTTGCCCAAGGTCACACAGCTAGTAAGTATTAAGTGTCTGAGGCTGGATTTAAACTAAGGTCCTCCTGACTCCAGGGCTGGTGCTCTTATTCACTGTGCCACCTGCTTTTATTATTAATGCTATCTATTATATTTACAATTTTCTGGCAGAAATTGAACCTGTTCATATTGTATATTTTAAATATGCAGTTGTAATATCTTCTTTTCTATTATTTTATTGAATATTTTTAGAATGTCATTAAAGACGTTGGTTTGCAATTTTCTTTCTTGACTTTATCTCTTCCTGGTTTATGTATCAGGGCCATATCTGTCAAATATGACCCTGATACCTAAACCAGGAACCCATCTTTCTGTACATTTTTTGCAAGCAATTTATGTAATATTGGAATTGATTGTCTTTTGAGTGTCAGAAAGTACTTTCACAGAATTGGGGAACAAGAACCAGAGGTGAAATTACCTGCCTAAGGTCACACACAGTAAGGGCTAATCTTCCAGTCCAGAGCTCTTAATAGATTCATACAGATCTTTAGCATTCTTATAAATTCCTCCAAGTCCTTTCATTTACTTTGGAGACCTATGAACCTGATGGAACCCATCCTCTTTCCTCTTTTTATTCATTGTTCCAGAAGTACCTCTTATTCCAGTGCAAACATATGCAAACCCCAAAACAGTCACTGAGTAACTTAGACTTAGCAGAGGGAGATGGCTACAGCAAAGAACTACAGACTGTAAGAGATAGAAGGGACCATAGATAGAGGTCACCGAGCTCAACTTTCTTCTTTTTCCCGATTGCCCAACAACTCTCTGAGTCTCTGCAGCCACTGATGACCATAATTTAGTAAGTATTGAATAAATGTTTGCTAGGTTGTTGTATAGAATTAAAATGTAATTCCTGGTTGTAGCAAGCAAAGGATATTTCTGTCATCCCCCCTAAAGAGCAGAAGTAAGTGTGAAGGAAGGGGTGAAACTGCTATTGTAAGTGACCAAGTCAGAGGGTCAGGAAAGGTCCTGAGGTTCTGGTGGGGATTTAAAAACAGACTCTCCCTCTCTCTTGGAAATCCTTGGCAGTGTTTGAACTGTTATGTGGCATCAACCTTTTAGATAAGGAAAAATATTCCAGAAAGCAGAATGAGCAGTGAGATTGCAATGTGAGTTTGGGTGGACCCCAGACTCAGAGGCAGCCAAAGGGTGATGTTGGAGAAACTGGAGAAGGCTTCCAAAGATCCACCAGGAGCAAAGAATGTTTGCCAGGATGCAGCTGATATCTTTCACAATTAGGAGTAGGGAATAGCCATCTAACACAAGGTAAGGCTTTCCCTCTTTGTGACTTTGATAGAGGGGGAAAACCCTCAAAACATCTCTCTGGAAACAGCCTCAAAGAGTATCCCCACTGGTAAAAATGAAATTAGAAACCGGAGCAGCTGTAACTTTTGTGGAGTTATTTGATTTTAGAGCTTGCTAGCAGAGGTGAGTATCAGCTGCACAGCTACACATTGACACATCTCCCATCTTGTTTTTTTGTTTTCTTTTTGTTTTATTTCTTTTGTTTTTTGGAGGGCAGTTGGAGTTAAGTGACTTGCCCAAGGTCACACAGCTAGTTTTGTGTTAAGTGCCTGAGGCTGGATTTGAACTCAGATCCTCCTGACTCCAGGGCCGGTGTTCCATTCACTGCACCACCTAGCCATCCCCATCTCCCATCTTAATAAAAATAAATGCAATCTAATCTACAATGAAAGAGTGTAGTTCATTTGATCATACAATCTTAATAGGTATGTGGGTGAATATAGGCTAAATAGTACAATAATTGTTACATTTTCAAGCCTAGAATAAACAAGACTTATAAAACTTAGGCTGATTGCTAAGGCACTAGGAGGCTAGAAACCAGAGGGAACCAGATGGGATCCAGTTGCTTGTTTAGAAGTCCAGGCAGGTACTCCACTTTTTTTTTTCCTGTGCAGTGGACCTTGGAAATTGAAGCATCTTGAGCTCAGAGTGCCACCTGGTGGCATTTGGAGAAATTGCTCTCCGAGTAACCGCTCATGTAAGCAAGGTGTTTCTGTCAAAAGGAGAAATTTTTGTATCTTACAGACTTATTTGAAAGGTTGTCACAAAGGAAAAAAAAAAGGCTAGCTTTGATTTGCTGGGCCTCAAAGGGCAGATCAAGGAGCAAAAGCTGCAGGTTGCAGAAAGGTAGATTTAAATGCTATGTAAGAAGACATTTCCTAACAATTAGAATTGTTCAGAAATGGATCAGACTCCCTCAGGGGGTAGTGGATTTCCTTTTACTGGATGTCCTCAGCTGAAAGCTAAGCTACCAGTTTTCAGGGATATTGTGGAAGGGAACAGATTGGACCAGATGACATCAAACCTCAGTGGCACAGCATACAAAACCCTGGGCCTGGAGTTAGGAAGATCTGAGTTCAAATTTGACCTTAGACACTTTCTAGCTATGTCGTCCAGGGCAAGTTACTTAACCCCTGTCTGCCTAGGTTTCCTCAGCAAAATGGGGATAATATTAGTACTTATCTTGCAAGGTTGTCGTGAGGCTCAAAGAAGGAAATATCTGTAGAGTACTTAGCAAAGTTCCTGGTGCGTAGCAGGCACTTAATAAATGTGTGTTTTCTCATATTGAATTTTTAAAAATTAAATTAACTCTTTTTTTTGGAGAGCATTTGGGATTAAGTGACTTGCCCAAGGTCACAGGACTAGTGTTTTTGGGTTAAGTGTCTGAGGCCGGATTTGAACTCAGGTACTTCTAACTGCAGGGCCAGTGCTCTATGCACTGCACCACCTAGCTGCCCCTCTAAATTAACTTTTAAAATGGACATAAATACATTTTTCTCCCTCATTCTTTCCCCCAATTGAAAAAAAGAAACACAAAACAAAATACAACCCCTGCGCCCCCAGCCCCAACAAAACTCTTACATGATCAAGCAAAAAAATTTTTTGGCCATGTTAAAAATATATTTCTCAACTTGCATCCTTTGACTCTATCACCTCTCAGTCAAGTATACTCTGGAATTATAATTGTAATGAGGTTAGGGGTTCCATAAAATGTAGAAGTATAGGGTACCATAAGATCATAAGATGTTGAGGTTTAAGGTTTAGGGATGCTCAGGACCCCAAAATACCAATATGTCGGGTCCTGCCCCATGAATTCGACTCAAGTCTTCTCTCAGCCAAAGAAATGCAAAGTTTATTAAAAGTTCCTCATAATGGGGAGACTCTTAAGGAGCCTCAGTATCTGTGACTGTACAAATGGGCCAGAATCATCTGACACAGAGTGAGCATCCACTAGAGCATTCTCTGGTGCTCTCCCTGAGTGAGGCAAGATGGATCTTATATACAAAAATACTGTGGGAGGAATCTAGGGGTGGTTTAGAGGGTGAGTTTGGGGAGGGTTTTCAGGAGGAGTCAAATGAGGTAAGACTCCAGTGATGAGAGATTAAGGTGGGAAGAAGCTGGAGGCTACCTGGAGATGAGACAATGGAGGGTTTGAGAGGATCTAGGGTGGGAAGTAGCTGGACAAAGGAGGGCTAGGCTAGTAACAGAGATTTGGGCCCGACTATAATGAAAGGCTTATGGTCTCAGGCAAATGCTCCATAAAGTGGGAAGATTCAATCAGAGTTCAAGGGGGTTCCCAGAGACTGTAGCTCAGTGGCTGGTCTTTGTGTTCATCAGAATTCTGAGGATGAACTGGAGTGGGTGGAGATTTTTGGCAGGCAGACCAACCAGCAGTCTATGGCTGTGGTCTAGGAGTGAGGAGATGAGGAGAAAAGGGGGAGGGGCGTATGTGAGAGAGATTATTATGAAGGAAAAGCCAACAGATTAGATACAGAAAATGAGAGCCAGGAGCTGAAGAAAATTCCTAGCTTGCAAGACTGGGTGACTAGTAGGGTGGTGGTATCCTCAATAATAACAGGGAAATTAGGAAGAGGTAAAAGTTTGGGGGGAAAGATAATGAGTTCAGTTTTGAACATGTGAGTTTATAATCTATGGGACGTAGAGTTTGAGTTGTTCAATAGGCAGTTGGAAAGCCAAGACTGGAGATCAGAAGAGAGTTTAGGGCTGGGATAAGTAGATTAGAGACTCATCAGTATAGAGATGATATCTGTGGGAGCTGATGAGATTGCCAAATGAAAAAATAAAGGGAGAAGAGAAGAAGGAATGGGTTAGAGCCCTGTGGCACATCCATTGTTAGTCACTGTGGCCTGGATGAAGATCCAGCAAAGGTGACAGAAAAGATGGGCAGAAGGAGAACAGAGAGAAAGTCTGACAGAGAGAAGAGGATTACCCACAATTTCAGTGTTGAAGGCTACAGAGGGGTCAAGAAGGATTAGGATGGAGAAAGGGCCATTAGTTGGTGATTAAGAATTCTTTATTAACTTTGGGGATTAACTAAGTAATTGACTGAAAAGTAGAGTGGAGCCTGACTGTGGAAGGGGTTTGTATAACCTAGAGGCAATTGAAAGTCACTGAAACTTCGTGAATAGGGACATCTACTGACATTTGTTTTAAGAATGTTAATTAACATTTTCTTTATAAATGAAATTAAAACATTATTAGAAAAATGCATTAGCCCAGTGGTTCTCAAATCTTCCTAATGCTACAACCCTGACCCTTTAATACAGTTCCTCATGTTGTGGTGACCCCCAACCATAAAGTTATTTTCGTTGCTACTTCATAATTGTAATTCTGCTACTGTTATGAATTGTAATGTAAATATCTGATATACAGGATGTATTTTCATTGTTACAAATTGAACATAACCCACAGGTTGAAAAGTGCTGCATTAGCCAGAAAGCAAAAACAAAAGATGGACTGGTCATAGATTAAATGTGTGGGATTGGTAGCCTTGGAATGATAAAAGAACAAGAAGGAGGACCTCCCCCCCCCCCCCACACACACACATTTATGGGAGAAGGGGCTATGGACAGACATGTGGGATGGGCAGGCACAGATTAGTTTGCATACATATCTTAGGAAAGAATTCCCACAGGGATGAGATGACAGAGCCCTTGGAAGCCATCAGAATTTTTTAGCACACTGAAGTCACGTGAAATTAATTTACTGGAATTTAACTATAATCTCTTGAGTTCTGGGGCAGGGGAAATAGAGGGAGGCAGAGATGGCAGAGGTTGAGAGAAGAAAGAGCAGAGAGGGTGAGGGAGGGAGGAAAAGAGAGACGGATGGAGAGATGGAGGGAGAAGGGGAAGGGAAGGAGATAGAAAAGGGACAGGGAAGAAGGATAAAAAAAAGAAGAGGAGAGAGTGGGAAGGAAAGAGGGATAGAGCAACAGAGAGGAAGAGAGAAACAACTTAAATCATACTAGTGATACACCTACCATAACATACAATAAGTGTACACCTGGATTGAACTGGCATGAACATGAGAAGCAAGTTATAAATTTTTTGTTGTTGTTTGGTTGTGTTCAACTCTTTGGGACCATGTTTGGGGTTTTCTTGGCAAAGATATGGGAGTGGTTTGCCATTTCCTTCTCCAGCTCATTTTTCAAATGTGAGGAAACTCAGGCAAACAGCGTTAAGTGACTTGCCCAGTGTAGCTGGACTTACACAGCTAGTATGTCCAAGGTTAGATTTAAACTTAGGTCCTCCTGGCACCAGGGCTGGCAGTCTTATCAACTGTACTGTTCCCTTAATTGGTCTCAGTTGTTACCTAACACTATGAATCTCTCATACATAGTATGCACACCATACCAGCTATTCTGTAAGCTCCTCTCCATCCTACCAACACGTTTTTATTAGGCTAATGAAACTAACAAGAAGCACAGACTTGGCTGACCTTATTAGCATTCCTGGGCAGCTAGAAGGCACCTACTGGACTCCTTTGGATTTCTCTTGTCTCATGGTGAAGAGGGAAGAAGAAACAGTTATGTAACTGCATTCATGTGTAATGTCCCTTCAAAGGATTTTTTCCTCCTGATCAACTATTTTCATGTTGGTTAAGTCTTTACTAGTGCAGCAGATTTTTGAAAATGTATTTTTATTTTCTTTATTTGAATAACAATCCTGGTTCTTGCCTTTCTCTTGATCAATGACTTATTACTAAAAAGATAAGATTTACATGCAATTGTTTCCATAATTAGCTCAGATCCAAGTGACCTCTGATTCAGACTGCCATGTTTTAAAGAGACTAGTTTAACCTCTTTCCAGCTACAACTGTTTAAAGAGATTATACTATACTTTATGGGAGATTTAAGGGATTTTCAAGGCTGTTTCAACTCTACATAATTCTTACCATATGTGCTAACTCTAGAACCTAATCCTTTGTAAGATGTGACTCTGCTGTTCTTGACTTGTTGCATAGTAATTGGAATTGCAATTATTAAAATTAAAAAAAATTTATTTCTTTCTCCTTCCCGTCTTTCGGTCAATTTGCTGGCCTTGATGACAGATGATTTGGGGAAGGAAAAGTCAAGATAAGTCAACAAGCATTTATTAGGCACCTACTATGTGTGAGGCATTATGCTAAGCACTCAGGATTGAAAGAAAGGCCAAAGATAGTCTCTGCCTTTAAGGAACTCATAGTCTAATGGGGGGAGGGGAGGAGGCTAACAAGCAAAGAGTAGACAATAAATTGGGGGTAATCTCGAAGGGAAGGAACTGGGACAGGTTTCTTGTAGAAGCTGGGTTTAGAAGAAATTAGAGCTTGGCAATTTAATAGCAGCTTTAATAGGGCCAATAGATGGAAACCAAGGATCAACAAGTACTCAAAGACTCAATGGGTCTAGCTCCTCATTGATTTGTATTTCCTCCAAAAGTACAAAACACGGCCTATCCATTCCTGTTCCCAAAGTCCTACTCCAACTCATCAGGGTGTGGAAGTGGTCTGAAGTTTTTTTTTTAAGTTGTGATCAATTTATTAAAAGTTGATTGATTAGGCATCTGTAATGGTGACTTCAACTTCTATACCTGCTTATAGAAGTGATCTGTTTAACAATTTCAGAAGGATTGCAAATCAATAAGGCATTTGTAGATTCTCACCTGAAACTGATCCCAAGTCTTTGAACCTTCCTCACAAGGAGTTTTTCCAGTTGTGATCTGAAGTGTCTTAGTGGGTATTCAACAGACCCCTTCACTTTCATGTTCTTTTCTTTGTCTCTAGTTAGATCAGCACACATTTTCTCAAGTGCTGTCACATTACGGCTGGTGAAGGTGATACAGAACCGGTGAACCATTACTTTGGGCTCCTTGCCGGTGTCTTTGAATGCCATGGCAGCGAAGTGGCAGCTTCCTGACCAACTTATTCCTCAGTGAGAGCAAACAGTGATAAGTCAGGAGGAGGAGAGGGAGGGACTGCCAGCTCCACAAGTCTGCATCAATGGTACCTTCACCAAAAGGTGGCCTTAGATTTTCAAAGGCTGTACCAGGTTGTAGCAGGTCTGACCGTGCTGGAAAGTCTTTGAGTATGACTCAGCAACAGATTGAGTCTATTTTCCAAGGACCATCACAGTTAATATGGAGAGGTTCCTTAACCAGCTGGTCCCTTAGTGATGGATTCTTTCGCATACCACCAGATATAAATTTTTTAAAAATGCATCCTCTTATTCATCATTAATTGGAAAATAAACTGATTTCCAGTTTCAAGATTACTCAGGAAGGAAGATATTTCATCTCCTTTCCCCAAGCCAATTAGTTGTCCTAGGGCAATTACTTCTCAAGAAAATAAAGCACTAATACTGAATGAGGATGAAGAAATGAAGAAATAAGTAGTGACATTTCTGTTAATCCTGAAATCTGGATACAAAAGGGAAGGGAAGGAATGAACACTCGTTACACAGGGGTGTGGAAACCTTCCTTTTCCATTCCCACTTTTAGAAATATTAAGAAATCATATTTTCTCAGTACTTTATAAAGTCCTTGGTGCAGTCTGAACTAGAAACCTTTCTGTGCCTATAAATTCTTGGGAAAAAAGTGTCATGAGTTGAACTATTTTTCATCATTCTGTTTCAAATAATCACTTCCATAAGCTTTTGAGTTTTAAATTTTCTCCGCCTCCCTTCTCTCTCCCCTCCCCACAGCAGTATGCAATTTGATATAGATTCTACATATACATTCTTATTGACCATATTTTCACATTAATCATGTTGTAAAGAAAAATTAAAATGAATGGGAGGAAACACAAGAAAGAAGAAACAAAATAAAACAACGAAAGAAAAGGAGAGCAAATAGTATGCTTCAGTCCGCATTCAGACTCCATAGTTCTTTCTCTGGATGTGGACACCATGCATCTTTTGGAGTTGTCTTAGATCCTTGAATTGCTGAGAAGAGCTAAGTCTATCAGTTAGTCATCACACAATGTGGCTGTTACTGTGTACAATGTTCTCTTGGTTCTGCTCACTCCACTCAGCATCAGTTCGTATAAATCTTTTCAGGTTTTTCTGAAGTCTGCCTGCTCATCATTTCTTATAGCATAATAGTATTCCATTACATTTATATACCATAATTTGGTCAGCCATTCCCCAATTGATGGGCATCCTCTCAATTTCCAGTTCTTGACCCCCCATAAAAAGAGCTGCTATAAATATTTTTGTGCATGTGGGTCCTTTTCCCATTTTTATGATCTCTTTGGGATATAGCCCTAGAAGTGGTATTGCTCAGTCAAAGGTATTTTTCTTCATTTGTTTTTGGAGGGAGGAAGACAAGGTAACTGGGGTTAAATGACTTATACAATAGTATGTCAAGTTTCTGAGGCTAGATTTGAACTGAGGTCTT
Source organism: Pseudocheirus occidentalis (assembly GCA_028646575.1). NCBI lineage: Eukaryota > Metazoa > Chordata > Mammalia > Diprotodontia > Pseudocheiridae > Pseudocheirus > Pseudocheirus occidentalis. The sequence goes on along the minus strand of CM053593.1, from coordinate 157,445,647 downwards.
CCTGTCTCCAGGGTCAGTGCTCTATTAACTGTGCTACCTAGCTGCCCCTATTTTTTTTTCCATTCTTAACCAAGGGCTAACAAATTTCTAAAGGGAGAGCCTTGATCAGTGCAGGAAGTTATCTTTGGGTAACAATCAGACTAAGGGCAAGAACTTTTAAAAATAATTTAAATCAAAGGTTTAATCTAAATAATAAATTCAACACATTTAAATAATAGAATAATTATAATAATAACATAATTTTAATAATAGAAGTATTTCTGACTCGTTAGAAGTATTTTTGACTTGTTTGTCCCTTTTTGAAGACAACCAAGAAGACAGAATGATGTCTTAACTTGTGTGTGAATTGGATTTAAGTGGGGCAGAGTTGCATGCACAAAGTCTCACTCTCTTTCAGAGTCATGGAAATCCAGTGGTCTTTGGGGTGCAGGGGCTGACTCTGGTGTCTGTCCAAGCTCTAATAGCTCCACAGTGCCTGCTTCAGCTGCCTTTGTAGTCATCGTTAATTATTCTCATCTGCCCATTCTGCTAGGGAAAGTCTTCACATGCTTGGGGTAGACACCCACCTAACTCCCTATTAGGTTTGGGCACTGTTGGTTACCTTCAACCTGGTGTAGCTCATCTGCCGAGACAGTGTACTGGACAGCCACTGCCCGCGCTACAGCTTCTTGGAACCATAGATGAGAGTTCAGTGCCAGGGAGACCCCAAGGCAGGTAAGCAGACCTAAAAAGGGCTTGCAAAGCCCTCACGCCAGAGGTGCTAGCCCTCCTTGAATACCCCATGTACCCCTCCTTTGACTTAGTGGAAAGGAGAATACCTAAAGGGAGTGGTCAAAAAAGAATTGATGGCTTTAGGTAAATGGTTTTCCAAGGTGACCTCAAAAGTCGATGACTGTGACTGTCCGATGAATCAAAACTGTTACCTCCTATTAATGAAAAACTAAACTAAAAAAGTTCAATTAAGAAACATTGATCTTTCTTCCTTCTACCTACTCCCTTTGCAAAAAAAAAAATGCCACATCTTTGTAAAAATATTCATAATTAAGTGAAACAAATTCTTACATGGGCTTCATCTTTATTCCTTTGGATTTCTGGTTCCTCATTGTGTTGTTCAGGGTTCCTAAGGTTTTCAAAGCTGTTTATCTTTTTAATGTTCTTGTGTAAATTGTTCTCCTGGTCTACTCATTTCATTCTGCATCAGTTCATACAAGTCTTCCCAGGTTTCCCTGAAATCATCCCTTCCTGATAATTTCTTACTACATGATACTATACCACATTCATATACCATAATTTGTTCTTTTATTCCCCAGTTGATGGATATCTGCTTAGTTTCTTGGGGTTTTTTGGTCACCATAAAAAAGAGCTGCTATAAATATTTCTGTATATATGGATCTTTTCTCTCTTTCTTTGATTTCTTTGGGTTATAATCTTAATAGTAGTTTCAATATGTCTGTCTTTTCTGAGCCCCTTCAGAATTTGTCATTTTTCTTTTTCTTTTTTGCCAACTTTGACAATATGATGGGTATAAGGTAGGATCTAAAATTGCTTTAATTTGTATTCTCTAATTATTAGTTATTTGGGGCATTTTTTCCCCATATGGCTATTGATAGCTTGTATTTCTTTCTTAGAAAGCTGCCTATTTATATCCTTTGACAACTTATCAGTTGAGGAATAGCTTATTTTTATAAATTGGAATCAGCTCTTTATTTATTTTGGAAATTTGACTTTTATTAGAGAAACTTTTTTTTTTTTTGCTTTTTGGAGGGCAGTTGGGGTTAAATGACCTGCCCAAGGTCACACAGATAGTTTTTGTATTAAGTGTCTGAGGCTGGATTTGAACTCAGGTACTCCTGACTCCAGGGCTGGTGCTCTATTCACTGCACCACCTAGCCGCCCCCGAGAAACTTTTTGCACTTATTTTTCCAGTCTAATTTTAGCTGCATTAATTTTTTTTATGCATAAACTTTAAATTTTTATGTAATCAAATTTACCCCTTTTGTCTTCTGTATCCCTCAACATCTTTTATTTGGTCATGATATTTCCTTCTAAATCATAGATTTGAAAAGTAATTTTAAAATTACTTCTTTAATTTATTTATGATGTCACTCTTTATGTCTAAGTCATGTATTCTTTTGGACCTTATCTTGGTATATGGCATGAGAGACTGATTTAAATCCATTTTCTACCAGACTGCTTTTCTGTTTTCCTAGGAGTTTTTGTCAGCTTGTGAGTTCTTGCCTCAGAAGCTGGGGTTTTGGAGTTTTTTAAACTCTAGACTACCATGTTCTTTTGTTTCTGTATTTTGCATAACTAAACTGTTTTAGTAGTTGACCTTTGTTTCTTAAAGCAATACCAAACCACTGATGATTTCTTCTTTGTAGCACTATTTAATCTGGCTTGTAGAATTTTATCTTAGTTCCTATACCCTCTAACTTGTGAGAAGAAAATAGTTCATCCAGTGATTTTCAAAAAGCAGCATGGATTTCTGTCGCATTGTATTTGTTTCTTTATTTTGTATTTGTATTTGCATTTATTTCTGTATTTCTCTTTTCTCTCAGCAGAAATGCATACAAGTTAATAAATTTGTCTCTGACAGATTTGTACCCCAAGCACAGAGTACTGAGTATTCCTACCACAGTGGTAAAGTCCCTTCCCAAGGTTGCAAAGGATATCTCTCGGCATCAGAACAGGAAATAAGAGGTTCTGTTTCTCAGCCTATAGAATTTAGGGGAGAGTTATAGCAAAGAGGAGTCCAAAGATTATTCTTGTGTGTGTGTGTGTGTGTGTGTGTGTGTGTGCGCGCGCGCGCATATTTCAATCCCTAACTTCAAAGTATAGGTTCATTCTTTGGGATTCCCTTTCTAGATGGTACAGAGGATGGAGCACAAGGTTTGGAATCAAGAATACCTGAGTTAAAAACTTTTTTTTTAAAATAAATTTTTAATTTTGTTTTCTTGTTTACATCCTTCATTTTCATGAGATTTTTGAATTACAAATTTTCTCCCTGTCTTTCCCCTACCTCAACCCCCAAACAGTGATCCCACTGTAGAGACCCTTCCCTGGTCTGCTCTCTAACTTTCTGGAAGGGCAGGGAGGGTCTCTCTACCCCAGCCCCTGTATATCTTAATTCCTAGTTGCAGGTATTGCAGAGCTTTAAATTCTAGATTCTTTCGATTCCTCCCTTGTCACCCACCCCTGCTGGAAGGATAACCAATTCAATACAGGCTGTGTAGGTGTGATTATACAGGACATCTTCATAGTGGACATATTGTGACAGTGATCATATGTCCTTCCTTCCTATCCCTCTTCCCCCTTGTTCTGTTCTCTACCCTGTCCCTGTCCCTTTACTGAAGTGTGTGCTTCCAGCATCCCTCCCTCAGACCTT
>CM053593.1:157426274-157441762 GCA_028646575.1 Pseudocheirus occidentalis | reverse complement strand
AGAGGAGAGGAGAGGAGAGGAGAGGAGAGGAGAGGAGAGGAGAGGAGAGGAGATTCGAATGCTGGAAGGAACTTAATCAATCATCCAGTTCAACCTCCACATTTTATAGTTGAGGCAGCTGAGTCCCTGAAAGAGGAAGCAACTTGTCCAAAGTCAAACAGCAGGTCAGTGGTGGAGTCTAGGCTAGAAACCTGGTCTCCTGACTCCCAGTCAGATGCTCTTTAAAACAGAAAGCAGCAACCACGGGAGTATAAGGCCAAAAGCAGGGGTGAAGGAGGATGCCTTGAGGCTGTCCACCTTATTAACTCTATCACCCAGAGATCAGAGCACTCTGGCACTCAGCTCCCTCTTATCTTCCCTTTCACCCTCCAGCCCCTACGACCACCCTGGCAGGCAGGGAGGCAGGGGCCAGGAAAGGGTTAATCTGGCAGCTTCTTTTCATCAGCCTCCTTGGCGGAATCCCAAAGCCCACAGGCTGGGTACCTGGGCGCCTACCTCTGTCGGTGGGGTGGAGACATAACCACAGGGCAGCCCTGCCGTCTGCATTCCTCGGGTGTGAGTGAGTGAGTGACAGCTTCACTACAGCCCACCCACCCCCTACCCCCGCCCCTGCTGGGCCAAAGTTGCCTTTTGCTGGTGATTGGGAGGGGGAGGGCTGTGCCCTGCAAGAGACTGCTAGGGGGCCCACCAGGAGCTCTCTCTGACATTCCCTGGGCAAGACTCGGAATGGGATGGAGGTAGGAACCCTGAGGGAGGAGAAAGAGGGACCCTAGACCCCTACCTGCACTAGGGAGTAAAGCAATGACAGACCCTTCTGAACATTCCTAATACCAGAAAATCCTTCTCTCCATAGTCTGTGGGTATTTATTTTTATAAATGTCATAGTATATAGGACAAAGATTGGGTTTGGAATGAAAGAACCTCAAATCCAAGCTCAATTGCTTCTACCTTCAACACGATTGGATGGGTCACGTGGCTGAACCTTAGTTTCCCCGATCTGGATCATAGAGCAGTCTGGGCTAAATAAACTTAAATTCTTCTCTAGCTTTAGACAATAAATCAAATTTCATGAGTTACAGCAGACTCAAAATATCCAAGGAACAGTATCACATGGGGGTGTGTACAAGTGTCAAGGTCCAAGGTCCAAAATCTGCCTTCTTTTTTATCCTGCCTGAAAATAAGCTAAATCTTCCCTGTGGCTGTTTATGTTCATCTTAGAACCAGAAGAAAGGTCTAGGTCATTGGTGGAAGAAGGTGGAACAGGGCTGAGATATAGGATTTCAAGCTATAAGGGCCCCTGGACATATTCTTGATAGCTGGTGCCATAGCGGACAGAGAGCTAGGCCCGGAGTCAGGAAGACCTCAGGGACTTAGCTGTGTGACCCTGGGCAGGTCACTTAACCAAAGCCTGCCTCAATTTCTTCATCTGTAAAAAGGGGGTGATAATAATATCACCTATCTCCCAGGGTTGTTGTGAGAATCAGTTGAGATAATATTTGTAGAGTTCTTTGAAAATCTCACAACACTATGTTAATGCTAGCTATCATTGTCATTGCCAATTCCTCCATTTACAGAGAAGGAAACCGAGGCCCAGAGAGGGGAAGGGAATTATTCCAGGTCACACAGTTTGGCAGACAAGTTCACAAGGTTCAGCATACCTCAAACCCTTCAGGACTTCTCTTGCCTGGAACTCAAGGATCAGCCAGGCCACCAACAAACAAAGTCCCATCCTGTTCATGTCTTCAGTCAGCCACTGAGCCCACAAAATCTCCTGGATTCTTTCCATTAGACATGGAATCTCTGGTCCAGAAGGTAGGAGAAGGGAAGTCATATCTGGGGGGCGGGGGACGGGGAGAATAGGCTTGGGGAGGACAGAGAGGGGTAGGGGATGGAGTAGCAGATTCAGAGAATCCCAGGAGTCGAGAAAATAAGATGTAGGAGATTATGGAGGAAGCAGTCGGCCCCTTGCCTGACCTAGAATTTGGATTTTCCTTTTATATCACCTTTGATAGCCCGTGTTCCTGGTCTCTCAGTTATTTTTAAACCTTCCTATTAGACGGAGCCTCATACTGGCTGGCCCCAATTCTTTTTCTCTGAACTCATCCCTCTGCCCTGTTTGATCTCTCCCTGGCCCTGTTTATAGCAACAGGAAGTCACATTTGGCTTGGAGCAAGCCAAGCCAGAAGTAAACAGGCAGAGATGGAGCTTGCCGGCCCCTTTGCCATCCCCTAGGAGGCAGGGCTGAGCTAGGTTGGACATCAAGGTGAGGAGGGAGAGGTGAGATGGAAGGTTGGAAGCAGGTCAGAAATGGGAGTGGGGTGAAGGGTAAGGTTGTTGATGCGGGGGAATGGGAATTGGTTTGGTGTTTTGTTGCCCCAGAATGATGCAGAAGAAAGGGCCCTTTTGCAGCTATGGTTTGGAAAATGCATTTTTTTTTTCTTCTACCTGCTGGGGTGGGAGATTTTACAGAGAGATCCTGCCCCCTGAAATTGAGAGTCACACCCACAAGGGAGCCTGCACAGCTGATTCTCCAATTCCCCTTTGTCAGATCTCTGTATCAGTGAGTCAATAAGGGGGACTTCAGATGACTGGCACCTCCATCCCTGGGCCCAGGTGCAGAGTCAATCTTCAAGGAACTTGGAAGAGCATCCTGGAAACCTAGGCAGGAAAATGGGCCCCAGTGTGTCGGCAAACCAGTGTTGGAGAAATCAGTCACATGCTAGCCACTACTTCTCTGAATCTCAGTTTCTCATCTGTAAAATGGGAACAGTGCCTGCATCCCCCAAATAAATCTTTGGAAAACCCTCAGAGATGTCAGTAGGAATTATTATCCCATTTTTCAGATGGGAAAATTAAGGGTAAGTCACCAGCCCAGCAGCCAAACTTGGGGGAGAGTGAAGAAAGGACTCTCTTTTCCTTTGTCCTACCCTCTTCCAGCACCAAGTCTCCAGTGATATCTTGGTCAGGTTGGGAAAGGGTTTACCTGGGAAGGGGGAATCACAGGTGAAGAGACAGATAAAAGCCAAGGGACTGTTTCCACTCTCTTCTTTTGCCGGGAGAATTGACTGTCTGATAGTCTCCTCAAACACTAATTAAATGAGTTGTTTATTCATCAAAGTTGTAACCAGAAGACTGAGGGTAAAATTAATCTTAGTGACCCCAGACCTCTAGTTATTGAGATGAGAAGGAGGGATCGGCTTGGGAGTGGGGCACTGGGGAAGGGATGAAGTAAGCCAGGTGACATTCAGTGCTCTACACTGAATTAGACACACAGGAGTTTCTTTTCTTTCTTTCTTTTTTTTGATTTAGAAAAGTACATATATTTGAGTAATGAAAAGGGAATAAATAATTTTTAAAAGCTTACCTTTTTCTTTTGGGGAAAAAATTGTATCTTTATTCTCATTAACCTTTGCTTTCCTTTGTGATCTTATGTATTTTATCTTATGCATCTATATTTTGTTTTTAATTTATGCAATAAAATAAGCATTTCCATAACATAGTACAATAAAAGAGATGATTGTTCATAAGAGTACAAATCTACCATGCATGACTTGCTATTTCTTTCAATAGCAATGACTGACATTTCTACAATGCTTTCTGATTTATGAACCACTTTATAACTATCATGTCATTTGACTTGACTAAAAAAGGATGGATATGGAGAAACCCCTGGGTACCCTTCTGTGGTGTCTTCAGAATTCTAACCCCTCCTAACCTGTGCAGCAAATACCCTCAGACCCTCATGTTCATATACATGTGCAGAATACCTCAGAAACTAAACTCAGATAATCCTTGGAAAAGGTCAAAGTTATTTTCATAGTTCAATCAACTGCCTGTTTTCTGATACTCTGAATAAATGTCAGAGGCAGGATTCAAACCAACATCTTCCCTAGGACCAAGTATGCTCACCATTCCAGTGCTCTCCAAATCACCTTGACTCAGAGCCTGATTTATTTTCTTAACTGGGCCTCAGAATTAAGATTAAGGAGGAGAGACACAAGTGTCCACATGCTGATGGCATGAGTGAAAAGAGTGAAAAGAAGGGATGTCTTTGAAACCTGCTGCCTGAACAAATTATTGTGCAATAAGAATAAGATGACTGGCCAGGTGTGGTAGCACACGAACACCTGTAATCCCTGCTACTGGGGAAGCTGAGACTGGAGGAAGTTGTGAGCTCAGGACTTCTGCTCCACAATCCGCATGAAGGCTGGTGTCAGTATAATGAGCCTGAAAGACCAGGAGCCATCACGTTGTCTAAGGATGGGTAAACCCTTCCAAGTCAGAAATGGAGTAGGTCACACTTCTGCAATGATCAGCAGCAGGAAGGGGCCCATGAGTGGTCACTACACTTCTAGCCTGGGTAACATAGGGAGACTCTATCTTTAAAACAAACAAATAAAGGATTAAAGAAATATCAGAAGATTTATATGAACTAACACAGAGAAGGTAGGCAAAAATCTGAAAAATATATGCAACTCCTATGTTATAAACGAAAAGCTTAAAAGACTGATAAAAAGGTGACTTCTGGGTAACTTTTTTAAAAATCCTGGAGAAGGCATAAAGAAATATACCTTTCATCTCTCAGCTAAGAAGTTGGTGACTACAATGGCAGAATGTTGCATACTTTGTCAGATAGTCATTTCATTGGTTCTTTTTGCTTGACTGCCTTTCTTTGTTAGATGGGAAGGTTAATTCCAGGGGTGGAGGTATAGCCAAAAATGACTGTAGTAGAGAAACAAAAGTCATCATTGACACTATTTCCAACAAATAAAGAAAAAGTAGAGAGAAGAAAGGAAGGAAGGAAGAAGGAGGAAGGGAAGGAGAGGAGAAAGGAGAGAGGGGAGGAAGGAAGTCAACAAGTATTCATTAAATACTTGCTATGTACCAGGACCTGAACTAGGTTCTGGAGATATAAAGAAAGGTAAAAAAAAAAATCCCTGTTCTCAAGGAGTATATAGTCTAATGGGAGAGACAACATGCAGATGAGTATGAACAAACAAGAGAAATACAGAATGACTTGGAGATAATCTCAGAGAGAAAACACTAACTAGCATTAGGGGTAATAGGGAAAGGCATCTTGCAGAAAGTAAGATTTTAGCTGAGACTTGAAGGAGGAAATCATGGGATCCAGTAGGTGGAAACAAAAAGGGAGATGATGCCAGGTATGGGAGACAACAGGTGAAAATGCACAAAGTTCAGAGATTGTGTTTCTTGTACAAGGAATAGCCAGGAGGCCAATGTCAATGGATTGTAGAATTTGTTACTTGTTGTTCAGTCTTCGTTTTCAAAGAGGACCAATGACATCACAGAATAATGTCTTGACTGGTAGGTGAACTGGATTTAAATGAGGTAGAGTTACACAAGTCATCAGCCTCACTCTTCCGGAGTCATCAAAGTCCAGTGGCAGGACAGAAATCAAGATGACTGGCAATGGCCCAGGATGCAGTGGATGACCTTGGCATCTTCCATGTATGACCAAGCTCTAAGCATGCCTGCTTTAGTAACCTTTATGACCATTGGAACAAATTGTTCTTATCCTTCCATTGCACCAGGGGAAGTCTTCACAAGCTTGGGGTAGACAGCCCCCTAACTCACCAACGGGTCAATTACCCTCAACCTGGTTTAGTTTGTCTGCTAAGACAGTTTACTGGGGTGTGGCTGCTGTACATGCTACAGCTTCTTGGAGCCAGGGGTCAAAGTTGAGTGCCAGGTAGACACCAAAGATGGATGGGCAACCTTTAAAAGGTCTCACACCAGAGGGGCTGGTCCTCCTTGAACACCCAAAGTAGAGTACATAGATGAGGAGTAAAGCGTAAGAAAACTGGAAAAGTAGGAAAGAGTCAGGCTACAAAGGGGTTTGAAAGCCAAACTGAGAATTTTATATTTGATCCTGGAGGTAGTAGGGAGCCACTGGAGAGACAAGGTCAGACATGTGCTTTTGGAAGATCACTCTAATAGCTGAGTGGAGAATTAACTAGAGTGGTAAGAGACTTGCAACAAGAAGACCAACCAGAAGGTTATTTCCACAGTCTGGGTGTGAGGTGATGATGGCTTGCACCAGAGTGGTGTCAGAGGAGAAAAGAGTTAGTCTATGAGAGAGATGGTGAAGAGAGAGTCTATAGAACTTGACAATAGCTTGGAATGGGGCTAGGGAGGTGAGAGAAAGTATGGATGGGAGGGGGAAGGGAAGAGAAGGGAAGGGAAGGGGAGGGAAGGGAAGGGAAGGGGAGGGGAGGGGAGGGGAGGGAAGGGAAGGGGAGGGGAGGAGAGGGAAGGGGAGGGGAGGGAGGAGAAGGGGAAGGAAGGGAAGGGGAGGGGAAGGGAGGGAAGAGAAGGGGAGGGGAGGGAAGTGAAGGGGAGGGGAGGGAAGTGAAGGGGAGGGGAGGGAAGGAAAGGGGAGAGGGTCCTTTGCCTAATTAGTGTCTGTGCACTAATCAGAAATTCTCACCAATAAGACTCAGAACCCAAATTCCAAAAATTCAAAAATTCTACACTTTCCACAGCTCTGCAATGTCCCTCTGTCAAGAGTGAACACAGCCTAAGAAAATGCAGTCCTTCTTCCCAGTTGAGCCCCTCTCTCTGCCTGGGCCTAGACCCATCCCCCACAGACAGGTGTGAGCTTACTCTTCTCCCTGAATTACCCAGAGATCCGAGATGAGGCATTTGTGGGCCCTAGGCAAGCTTTGACCATTGTCCCCTCCACTCCCACTCCTTTTATATGACTGTCTGTCCAAGGCTTTGATCCTTCACCGTAACATATAAGACTTGACTGATCACAAAATAAATACCTGTCGGTCATAGAGAGTAGAGTTTTCTATACCAAAAAAAAAAAAAAAAGAAAAAAAGAAAAGAAACAACCCAGACTAATAGGGCATAGAGTTAGAAGTGAACACAGAACAGAGACTCTTAACCTTTGTGGAATGGACCTCTGGCTGCCTGGGAAAGCTCATGGAGTCCTTCTGAGAAGAATGTCTTAGAAGGCACCAAATAAAATATTTGGGAATATAAAGGAAACTATATTGAAATATGGCCTGTAGAAAGGAAACACTGTAATCATATGTGACCTAGCAGTGGAGCTAATAAGCCACAGTAATTTCAAAGTTGCAATGAATCTAAGCAGTATTTCCAGAGGTCTGCAATAACCAGAAGGTGATATGACAACATCAATGATCTCTTTTGGCCAAAAAACCAAGGGAATGGCTGCTGCTGTTACGGTTTGAGATCCACCTTCATAATTGAAGAGAATGCTAAATTTCAATGAGACATTAGTGAAAATAAGGTGCTGCATTTTTCCCCTCTCAGTTGATAGACCCCCCTGAAATCTATCCACGGACTTGGGGGAGTTCATATACCCCAGGTTACATTCTCTGTTTGGACTTTCTCTTTCACTAGATGTGGAAACTGAGAGGCTCTAAGTGGCCAAGTGAGTTGCCCAATCTTACACAGCTACTAAACAGAGACAGGATTCTAACCCAGATCCTCTGACTCTAAGTCAAGTATTCATTCTTTCCGTTGAACCAAATTCCGTCCTGTGCACAACTGTCATAGGCAACATTGTGTCCCTTGTTGTAAATGGGAAAATATAGCAACTGTAAAGTCATGGGAACTGACTGTTGCGAAAGTGTGTTGACCAAACTTAGCCTCAAAGGAAAGATATAAGAAGATACCTCTTACCAGGAAGAGGAAGAGGAGGGAATGAATAGGCATTTATGTAGGAACTCCTATATGTAGGCACTGTACTAAATGCTTTGTTTGATGAAGGGAGATGCTGTCATTTGTATTTTAGAGGTGAAGAAACTGAGGCAAACAGAAGTGAAGTGACTTGTCCAAGGTCATACAGCTAGTAAGGATCTGAGTTCAGATTTGAACTCAGGTTTTCCTGACTCCAGATCCAACTGGCCAGCTGCCTTCTTCACTTTGGCTGCGCCAGTTTACCATTTCTTTGCAGAGGCTGAGACAGATGGAGGACAATAGATGAAGAATATCACATATCACAGCAGACTTTTTCAGCACGTTTGATAGTTTTTCTAAATTGTTATTTTATTATTTGTTTATTTTTTAAAACTATTTTTATTCTTTGCTGTAAAATAGATGGCTCTCTATGAGGGAAAGTGAGGACAAATTAGACAATGTAAGCAATATGAAAAAGATAGCAATAAAAGTGTTTAAAGTGTCCCTTGAAAGGCTGGAAGGGGCATCATCTAGAGTTGACAAGAGGCAGCTTAATGTCAGAAAAAGAATACTAGAGGTCAAGTCAAGATCTGGGTTTGAATCTAGATTTCAGATCCTCATTTTACTATTTGTGTGACCAGGAAGGAAGAGGAAGCTCACCAGACTTAGTTCTGTTTGCTCCACTTATTAGGAAGCTTTTTTTATATTGAATAGAAATCTACCTTCATTTCTCCCATTGTTCTTTGTTCTATATCTCAAACCTAGAGCAAGGAAAACCTGACTTCAAATCCTGTCTCAGATTCTTCCTAGCAGTATAACCCTTGACAAGTCATTTTATTATTAATAATAATTATGTAATATTAAATATTATGGGAAAAGTTAATATAAATAGTAAATAAACTATTATTAATAATTACCTAATATTAAATATATATTAATGTGATAATTTCATATAAATATTAAATTAAATGCATAATGATAAATAGCATTTATTCAGGCTTTGGGATTTATATATATTATCCCATTTTGTCCTTATAGATAACTCTGTGAAGAAAATGCTATTATTACCATCATTTTACAGATGGGGAAACTGAGGCTAGAGAAGGTAAATGACTTGTTCACATAACTAATAAATGTTTGAAGCAGGATTCAAACTCTGGTCTTCCTGACTCTAAGTCTAGTATTCCATGTTCTGCACCACCGAGCTGCTTCCCAGCCTCAGTCCTCTCATTTGTAAAATAACTAGATGGTTTCTAAGGTCTGCTCCAGTTCTCAGTCTACAGTCCCCTGACTGTGATAGAAAAACAAAAGGTATTAATAAACCTTTAAATGAAAAAGGATGTCCCTTCGAGTGCCCTCATCCGTGGTGGACTCTGGGTGACTGAATCTCTTTACTTACTCCTTATCCAAGATCAGCTGTACTCCCGGCTCTCCTAGGAGCAGGTTCAAACTCAAGGGATTGAGTACACACCCAGGTCAGGGTGTGTACTAATAGCTGAAAAGAGGCGAATTTCAGGTTGCCATCTGGTGGTGATTCTCCAGGGGAGAGGAATTCGCCGGGGTGACCCCTGGGGTCAGTGTTTCTCTAAATAGACCCAAATTGCATTTGACACACCAAGGAGTTGGGGGTCACTTGCTTGGGGAGGGGAGAAGAGAGAACCGAGGCTAGCTTTTAATGGACTACACCTCCAGTGCCTCCACCCCACCCCCACATTGTCAGCTACCCTATGGCTTCTTTGGGGGGTACAGCCTGCAAGTTCCCAGACAGCTGTGGGTTGGTATTCTGAGGTGGGTGTGTCTCAGAAGTCCCCAATTTTTTTTTTAGAACTCTATGAAGGGGTGAAGGAAATGAGAGGATGGCCGCTTCCCTCAGGGGTATCCAGCTGTTTTCCCTTAGGACTCCATCTGGAAGGTTCAGCCCTCCTTCTTCTCATCCCACCCAGATTCTCTGAAGATCTCCAAGCACATTCATGGTTCCTCCCACTGCCATCCAAAGATGTTCAGATGCCTGAATGGTAATACTGGTTTAACTGTTCCAAGTCCATCTCACTATCTCCACCTTACAGAGGGGGAAACTGAGGTGGAGATGTGAAATGACCGCCCTCCCCTCTTAAACAGTGGAGTCAAGATTCAAACCCAGGCATCCTGACTCCAATTCAGGGCTCTTTCTGGAATGCAACACTGGGCAACCTCTTGGTAGCTCTCCGCTGAGGATCATTAAGCAGGCCCCTCACACACCAGACTTCAGCAATACCTCCCACCCCCAGGCCCCACGGCAGTCAGGAGAAAGGCTAGAATGGCAAATCACTGTCCTGACTCACACCCAGCATGGGGAGGGAAGGAGAGGAGAGGATCAGGGAGAGGAGGGGAACTTATGGCATTGGAGACTGCCTGGCCTTGGCCTCCCCCACAGGGTGGTCAGGGAGCTGTCAGGCCCCCACTACAAAGACAAATGGAGCCATCATTGTAAATAGCTTCTAATGGGGAGCAGGAGCTGGGCCCCCAGGCCGGGAGGGGGACTGCTGGCCAGATGTGAATTCTTTGCTAATCACACCAAATTGTCCCAATTTGTTCTTTGACACGTGGGGGCTGGGGGTGGGGAGGGGGAGGGAAACAGCAGAATCCCACTTCATTCTTTACACTGAGCCTAGGTCAGCTTGTATGTCAGTGTTCTTATACTAGTGGGGGTCAGAGAGGGGAAAATGAGGACAGAGAGGACAGTAGTCATGCCCCCGTGCCACCCTACTCCCCCCCCACCCCAGCGCCTCAGCTCTTCCTCAGTAAAATGCTACATAATCTCTAAAGTCTCTTTTAAACTCTGAAACTCCTCCTGGCCAGTGGCATCTCTGGATTTTCAGCCACTCTTCTCTCCTGGTTCTCCTTTTTTCTTTTTTTGGAGGGGGAAGGAAGGGCAATTGGGGTTAAGTGACTTGCCCAAAGTCACTCAGCTACTTTTTTGTGTTAGGTGTCTGAGGTCAAATTTGAACTCAGGTCTTCCTGACTCCAGGGCTGGTGCTCTATTTATTCACTGTACCACCTAGTCACACCATCTGGTTCTCCTTCTAACAGCTGTCTGGCCACTGCTTCTGTTCCCTTCCCTGTATCTTCATCCAAGTCAGGCACACAAACAGTTTACCTGAGGGTTCTTTCCTAGGCCCTCTTCTCTTCTCCCTCTCTCTCAGTGATCTCTTTAGCTCCCCGGGGGTTCCATCGTGATCTCCGTGCAGCTGAAGCCCATATCTATATATCCAGTCCAAGCATCTCTCCTGAGGTTCAGCCCTAAATCACTAACTGCCTTCTCTAACCAGATTCCCCCGGGTGTCTCAGGCTCCACATGTATAAGTTCCCTCTTCCCAACTTCCCTAGGGCATTGCCATCCTCCCCATCGCTTAGGCTTACAAGCTCAATGCCGTCCTCAGCTCTTCATCCACATTCACCTCACATATTCAGCCGACTGTCCAATCTCATTTCTACCTTCAGAACATCTCGGCATGTGACCATTCTCTCCACTCACACAACCAACCACCCTGGTACAGGCCCTCAACATCTCTTGGAGGCCTGGACTCTTATTGATCTCCTTACTTCAAACCATCCTCAACTCAACTACCGAAGCAACTTTCCTAAATCTTAGGTCTGACTATATCATTCCCACTGTTGTTGTTCAGCTGTTTATGTCCGACTCTTCATGACCCCATTTGGGGTTTTCTTGGCAAAGATACTGCCCCAGTTTGCCACTTTCTACAGCAAAGATTTTTCCACTTATGTCCAACTCTTTGTGATCTTGTTTTAGGGGTTTTCTTGGAAAAATACTATAGTGGTTTGTGATTTTTTTTTCTCTAGCTCATTTTACAGAGGAGGAAACTGAGGCCAACAGGGTAAAATGACTTGCCCAGGGTCATACAGCTAGTAAATGTCTGAGGTCAGATTTGAACTGGTCTTCCTGATTCTAGGCCTGGTCCTTTGTCCATTAAACCAACCAGTTGCTCTTGTTTCCCAGAGGGGGAAATTGAGACCTAGGGAGAGTTCCACCATCATATGCCTAATAAGTAACAGAGGCTGGATTTGAACTCAGGTCTTCCTGATTCTAGGCCTAGTTCTCTATCCACTGCACCACCTAGCTGCATCCCACTACTCCCTATTACTTCCAGGATCAAATATAAAATCATCTGTTTGGCACCCAAAGCCCTTCAGAACCTGGCGCTTGCTCTTCTGTAGACCTCTGGCCACAGTTTATGGTCCAGTTACCCGGACCATCCTACCCTTCTCTAACATGCCTTTCTTTGCACCAGCTGTCCTCCATGCCTACAATACTCCCCTTCCTCCCCTTTGCCTCTTAGCTTCCTCTGTCTCCTTCAAGTCTCATCTGAAATCCCATCTTTGACAGGGGTCTCTCATATTCCCCAGCCTTTTCCCCCTACTTTACCCTGAAGTCACCTCCCATTTATACCGTATTTATTTTATATACCTATATACCTATTTGTACATTGTCTCCCCTTTAGAATGTAAACTCCTCAGAGATGGAGCCTTTCTTTGTATTCCCAGCACTCACCGCAGTATTCAGTGCCTACTACGCGCCTAATACATTTATGCTTGTCAGCTGACTGAGTGATCTCAAAACACTCTCAAGGTTGGACATTCTTTGCAGATGTAAATCAGCAGCTGCAAGGCCTGCCTGGTCCCCAGGAAGAGGAGACACCTTGTGGCTAAGCCGAGTAGACAGAGGTGAGAAAGTGAGAGGTGTGGAGCTGGGAGACCCTTAGGATATGCAACAACATAGCCTTTGGAGTCAAGAGCTCCCAGTGAGACCATCAGCAAATCTCTTCACTGCTGTGGACCTGTGTTTACAGGTCTATAGAATAAGGCTGACCTCAAAGGTCCGGAGGGACCAGGGGAATCTGTCTGGAGGCAGGAGAAGGATGTCATTTTTTAAAATGTATTTAATGTCATTCCTTAAATAAAAAGCTTTGTGCTGGGAAATATGTAGGAGCATCTAATGTCCCTTTCTCTGCTCTGTGTAAACGCAAATAAAGATGAGATAACATTGGGAGGGATGACCGTTGGGCACCAGGAATAAGTGTCCTGACCTTTCTCATATTGGGAACAAGGGGGAGACATAAAGAGCTGTGTTGGAGAGGCAGTGTACTTAATGGAAGACTCAGAGTGAAGAGAAAGGAATAAGCATTTATTAGATACCAACTATATGCCAGACATTGTGCTAAGTGCTTAACAAATATTATCTCATTTGATCCTCACAACAACCGTGGAAGGTGGGTGCTGTTATTAGTTCCATTTTACAGATGAAGAAACTGAGGCAAACAAAAAGTTAAGTAACTTGCCCAGGTCACACAGCTAGTAAGTGTCTGAGGCCAGATTTGAGATCAGATCTTCCTGACTCCAGACCTAGTGATATTCACTGTGCTACCCTTAACACTGATTAGCCTTGTGACCTTGGGCAAGTCACTTAACCCCAATTGCCCTGCCCCTCCTCCAAGAAAAGCAAAAAAAAATTTTTTTTAAAGATATTCACTGTGCCACCTATTATGATTGTTTAGTCATTTTTAGTCACGTCCAAGTCTTTATGACCCCATTTTCAGGATTTTCTTGGCAAAAATACTGGAGTAGTTTGCCATTTCCTTCTACAGCAGATTTTTTTTCAGTTGTGTCCAACTCTTTGTGACCCTATTTTTGGGGTTTTCTTGGCAGAGATACTAGAGAGATTTGCCATTTCCTTCTCCAGCTCATTTTACAGATCAGGAAACTGAGGCAAACAAGGTTAAGTCACTTGCCCAGGGTCACACAGCTAGTAAGTATCTGAGGTTGGATTTGAACCTGACTCCAGGTCAGGCACTCTATCCACTGTGCCACCTAGCTGCCTCTAGACCTAGATTTAAGACCCTACATCTACATTTACTGTGTGAATAGAAACAAGTCAATCCACTTCTCTCAGTTTCCCCAGCTAGGATAATTTATTGACCTGCCAAACAGGCTTGTTGTAAGAAAAGATTTTTATAAACTGCAAGGAGTTATAGAGAAAGGCAACTGGCCTTGAAGCCAGGGGAAGCAACTAAATCTCTCAGTGCTCTAGGCAACCCTCTTAGACTAAAAAATTCAGGGAAATTGCTGAACAGCATTATTAGAGGGAGTTTTCTACCTGAGAGTTCTCCCTGACTACTGATATCACAGGCCCAGTCGCTATTCCCAAGGAGCTATCATAATGTGGGTTATTATTTAAATTATTATTTTATATTGTTATTATTTAAATCTATTTATTATGTATTATTATTTAAACACAAAAGGCATCCTGGAAAGACCAATGGATGGAGTCCCTGGTTCACGGAACTGACCATCCTGGCCAGGGCCCTCATTTGACAGGTGACTGACTCAGGTGGAGAGAATAAAAGTAACTTGCTTAAGGTCACTCAGGTAAGAACAGTGTCAGAATTTGACCCTCATTCCTCTGGTTCTTTGTAGCATACCCACAATGCCTCCAGGCAGCTAAGGGGCACAGTGAATACAACATTAGACCTGGAGTCAGGAAGACACTGGTTCAAATCCAGCTTCAGACACTTACTAGCTGTGTGTCCCTGGACATGTCACAACCTCTGTTTACCTCAGGTACATTAGCAAAAAGGAGATTATGAAAATGGATTTGCTGATACCAGATTCATTTAGTTCAGAGCCAGGCTTACTGAAAAGGCTTTCCAGAGAGAGATCATTTGGTCCATCCCCTCCCTCCTAGTTAGCAGGATGACCCTAGAGAAGCCTTCCTGGTCACCTTTCACCACAGATCTGGGGGCCTTCCCAAAGCCCCAAATCTATTGAAATCCCTCCTCCCCTGAGGGGAATTCCACTTCAGGAAGTCTGGGGTAGAGAGGGACAGAGAGGGGCCAGCCCTGAGGGAGAGGGCAGGACACCTGGGTCTGGTTGTCACATGCTCAGAAAAGTCACCTGATGTGATAACCCAGAGGGCACCAGGGCTTTAGGACAGAGTGTCCAGGTTAGAGGTAGGGTGTGTGTGGGAAGAGGCTGTGAGAGGGGACAGGGATGGAAAGAAAGGGAGAGGTAGGAAGAACCAGAGTTACAAGGAGAGGGATTGCAAAAAGTTTCTGTTCAAGGAAGATGGGGACTTGTCTTTGCTCCCAGGAAAGTGGGAGAGGGGGGAGGCAAGGGTGGAACGAGGAAGGGAATTCAAAGAACATTGCCTGTTGCACTCAATAAATTCAATTCATCAAACATTGTTAATGTATCTGCTGTGTGCAGGGCACTCTGTCATGTGCTAAGCAGGGAAGATGGAAGCAAGGTTTAATTAGGTTGTGTTCCCTGTCCTCATGGCGCTTATTATCTAAGAGGTATATAAAACACATTAACTGATACCCACAATGTAAAACAATTGATGAGTGCATCTGAGAGGCAGGATTGCACAGTAGATAGACCACTGACTTCAGATATCAGGAAGATCTGGGTTTGAGTTCTGCCACTGACACATACTGGCTGTGTGGTCCTGGGCAATTCCCTCTCAGTTCTTTGGGCAACTCTCTAAGTTGCAAAAACAGATGCCAAGCTAGATAGGTGGAGGGAATTTCTTCACTTGGGAAACCCCTCTGTCAACAAAATCATAAGTCCAGCCCCTAGTCCCAATTCTGAGAGTTATCTGTCCATGTAGACCCCAAACTGTGGACAGAGCTCAGTGCTGGAATCTGTTGGATAAGATAGAGATAAAGGAGGGATCCTGGGATGGTAGGGAAGGAAGGAAGGAAGGAAGGAAGGAAGGAAGGAAGGAAGGAAGGAAGGAAGGAAGGAAGGAAGGAAGGAAGGAA
>CM053593.1:157378002-157425774 GCA_028646575.1 Pseudocheirus occidentalis | reverse complement strand
ACTCCTGACTCCAGGGCCGGTGCTCTATTCACTGCGCCACCTAGCCGCCCCCTCCCCATTTCTTATAGTACAATAGTATTCCATAACATTCATATACCACAACTTGTTTAGTCATTCCCCAATTGATGGGCATCCCCTTAATTTCCAGTTTTTTGACACCTGGTGCCTATTTTTGAAGAACCAATTTAAATACCACACAGTCCACGAAGCCTCCTTTGTTTGGCATTTACAATCTTCCTCCAGTCTACCTTCCCAGACTTATTGCATGTTCCTCTTCACACACTCCACCAAACCGACCTCCATACGTGACATTCCACCTCGCATCTCCATGCCTTTATCCCCCGTGCCTGGAATGCCTTCTTTTCACAATTCCACTTCTTAGAATCCCTGGTTTCTCTCAAGGCTCATCTCAGCACCAATGAGTACATGAAACCCATCAGGATTCTCCCAGTTGCTACTACTACTGCACACTGGGTACATCTCACCCCGGTATTTTGCCTATAAGTACATCCATGTTGATATCGTCACCATTACTGTCTCCAACTCCATCTCCAAGCCCTGCTCCTGCCAACAGAATATGAGCTCATTAAGAGTAGGGCTATTTACGGTTTTTGTCTTTTATCCTGGTTCCTAGTACAGCTCCTGGTACACACATAGTAGGCATTTCATACTTTTCTGAATGACTGTTTCTGAGTTGCTCAGCGATGAATTTCACTCCTGGGTTAGTATTTTAATTAGAACAAGAGACGACTGAAGAGGAGTGTGAGAAATAATTCATTTAGACCCCTACTCTATTCCAGTCAGTATTTGTATCTGCTATGATTCTGTAGGGGTGGTGATTATAAGTTCTATATACTGGGCCCCAGAGCCGTGCGGTGCAGATTGTAAGTGCCCTTGGCTTAATCACAGGAAGTCGACTAAAGTCCCACCACCCTTGTCTTTCTTTGTGGTGGTGACCAAGCCCAACAAGGTAGAGGTGACTCAGTGACACTGAAAGTCGCCCAACTTACTTTGTACCTCTAGACCCATTCTTTCTTGTCTATTATTACCATCTTATGACAGTTTAGTCAGTATAAATGCCCCATGCTTCACCCAACCTGATAATCTGCTGCTGAAATACCATATCTAGCTGATGTATCATTTTTGGCTCAGGAAACAAAATCTACCAACCAATGGGATTTCATACTTTGTATAGTCCCTTTAGAGTGTTCAGGTATCAAATCTGGTATCACACCTTATAAGAATAAGGCCCTGGGGGACAGCTAGGTGGCACAGTGAATAGAGTCAGGAGTACCTGAGTTCAAATCCAGCCTCAGACATTTGACATACTTAGTAGCTGTGTGACCTTAGGCAAGTCACTTAACCCCAATTGCATTCCCCACCCCCGCAAAAATAAAAAATAAAAACAAGGCCCAGGAAGAAGGGAACATCTCAGATCATGAGAAAGATCTAAGGTCCGCTTCATTAGAGGGGACCATGGACCCTCTAATAAAGTGCCATTGGCTTAGAGCTCTGCCTCAATTTGTTTTATTGTAGGTTGGACAATTTTAATCCCCACAGGGGAGCAGTGTCATACTTGAGGCCATACATCATCACTCACACACAGAGTAACAGAATGAGGTTAATAAAGTTGTCTAGGTATCCACTTCCACTCAAAATCATACCCCCAAGAATGTTTTTATATATTTTTTTCTAGTCAACCAGAGGACACAGGTGGCTAAAAACAAAGACACATAATGAAATAACATAGAAAAGTAGCGATAGAACCTTGCCCTCTGATCCTAATAATCCAGGGGTACCTTCTTCCAACAGGCACCATGAATGGGAAGAGTGGATGCGTAGGGAGCATATATCAGTCAGCCAATCAGAATTGGCATTTATGGAGTGTTTAGTGTGACCCAGGCACTGTGGTCAGTGCTGGGGATACAAAGAAAGGCAAAAGCTATGATCCTGGTGTCTCAGGAAGCTCATGCTAATGGGAAAGACAACATGCAAATAACTTTGTATGCACTCTTGTGCATATTCAGTTTAAATGAAAGGTATTCTCAGAGTGAAGGCACTAGAACTGGAAGACAATGTGAAAAGACTCCTGAAGCAGGTGGGGTTTAATCTGAGGATACCAGGAAAGTCAGGAGGAGACGGAGATGCAGAGAATTCCAGGGATGGAATGTTGTAGAAGGGTGTACAAAGCACAAGCACCGGTGTAGAAGGGTGCCCAAATAGGAAATACATGTTGTTGGTTAGTCATCTTCATTTGTGTCTGGCTCTTTGTGACCCCTTTTGGGATTTTCTTGGCACAGATAGTGGATTGTTTTGCTATTTCCTTCTCCAGCTCATTTGACAGATAAGGAAACTGAGGCAACCAGGGTTAAGTGACTTCTCCAGGGTCACACAGCTAGGAAGTGTTTGAGGCCAGATTTGAACTCAGGAAGATGAGTCTTCCTGACTCCAGGTTTGGCATTCTATCTGCTGAGCCAGAAATACCTGTACCCAGAACAAATGCAGGAGAGATTTAAGTGTCTTATGCTATAGGATGACCATTGTGTTCTGGTGATGTTATCATGCAGCTCTCGCTGAGGCTCATTCTGACTGGGTGTGGCTCATCTTCTGAGTGCATTATTTCATGAATGTCTAGGTGACCCCTGATGATTGATGAGTCTATAGTCTAAACTGGATGTTGCAGTGTTGCTCTTGCAGCATTTAATGATCTTCTCTGTGTTTAATCTCTGCTCGGCGGGCGCAGTTTCCTGTTAAGAAATTCTGATGTTCATCTCTTCTAGGATTATACTTCTGGCTACTATGGGAGAAGGTTGTGGGGGAAGGAATAGGAGATCAGAGGAGGATTTGAGCTAAGTAGGAAGAAAGAAACCGTTTCAGCATCTTGGATGGATTTGAACTAGCAAAGCAGGGCAGAAGCTGAATTTGGGGAGACAAAAAAACTTAATAAAATTTGGAAGAAATGGAAGAAAACTTAAAAGAAAACAATCTCCAGTCCCAAATCCTGGTTCGGTATCTACTTTCAGGCTGTAAGAAACAAGAGCAAAGTCAATTAAAGAGGATATAAAATGATTAAAGAGGATTAGCAGGACTAGGAAGTAGAGGCTGAAGTGACAGATGAAAAGTGGGAGGAGAAGGTAGATGACAAGACCAGACAAGATAAGTAAGAAAAAATACATGGAACAATTTTGGGGCTTAGGTAAATTGATAAAGTGTATTAGTGGGTGGGCCAAATTGGTTGTAAAAACATTTTAAGTGCTTTAACCAGGTGCTTTGCGTTGAGATGTAAGCTACCATGATTGGTTTCCAGAAGTTAAAGTCTCAATCATTCTGGATAGTAGGGGAAATGTGTGCATCATCTTGGATTGTGGTGTGATGCTTTTATTTCTGCTGCAGTCCAGATGGCTGTAATCTAGGTTCTCTGTCCCATTTCAGATCTCAGCGGATGGGTCAGTCCACTGCTGGGTTAGTTAATCATATGGTTTAGCTGGCTCTTCTCACTGACCTGAGCTGCTGTTACTAGTGACTCTGGTAGCCAGTAGGAACCCTCTTAGCTTAATTGACTTGTTTATTTACTTTCAGTTTATAAGATTCAGTTCCAGAATCACTTGAGTTTCACATTTTCTCCCCTCCCTTCTCCCCCCCCCCCCCCGCTCCGCCTCGCATGGTGGTGTACAATCATATATAGGATCTGCAAACACTTTCACATTGTACAATAGTCTGGTTGTACAGAAGCGTTGTAACCAATGGAGTGAACAGTGGGGAAAAAAAGAAACAAAAACAAACACAGAAAAGAACGATAGCATGTATTGCTTCAGTCTCCATTTAAACTCCGGTCTTTCTAGATCTTTCTCTGAATGTAGAGATCTCCTTCCATCCTGAGACTTGAAGAGTTGTCTTATTGCTCTGCATTGCTGAGAAGAGTCCAGTTTATCAAGGTTGGTCATCACATATATAATGTGTCTGTGACTGTGTACAAATTTTTCCTGGTTCTGCTCTTCTCACTTAGCATCAATTTGTATAAGCCTCTCCAGGTAAATATGAAATCCTTCTCCTCCTCATTTCTTATAGCACAATAATATTCCATCACATTCATATGGCACAACTTGTTCAGCCATTCCCCAACTGATGGGCATCCCCTAAATTTCCAGTTTTTTGCCACCGCAAAGAGAGCTGCAATAAATACTTTTGTACATATGGGGACCCCTCTTAGCTTTAATGTATTGTCCAGTCTCACTGGTCACCTGGGAGCTCTACTCTAGGGATATTTGTTCACCTAAGATCAAGACAGAATTAGCACAAAAGATGGAGAAGAGGCTTGTGTTCACAGAAGCATGGTGGCTAAGTGGGAGATAGGGCAGTTGCTTCACCTGTCCTTCCCAGTAGTTCATGGGAGTTCCTGCCTCACACACTTCCAGGAAGGAAATGAAACAAAAGGAGGTTGATGTAGAAGCGTATAAATCTTTCTGTATTTGAACTGTTTTAATTCAGTACCTCTTGAGTCACTGGTTCCTAAGTTCATAGCCAGCCAAAATCAACACAGGACAACACAGCTTCCAAATCACTCATGGACAAAAGTATCTTACCAAGGCTCCTTACATGATTGTATTGGAAGCAGGACAAGGAATATCTGCACGTGCTATGTATAATTCAACATGGTGGTTCAGTGGATAGAGTACTAGGGCTGGGATCAGGAAGACCTGAGTTCAAATTCAGCCTCATACACTTATTAGCTGTGTGACCCTGAGCAAGTCACTTTCCTCATCTGTTTCTTTAGCTGTAAAATGGGGATAATAATAACATTTACTTCCCAGGGTTGTTGTGTGGATCAAATAAGATAATTGTGAAGTGCTTGATAATTGATAATTGTAAGTGCTATATAAATATTAATTATTAACTTATATTCTAAGGATAATCACACATAATTACAATTTAAAAAAAAGAAATAGATGATTTCTTAAAACAATAAAATGTCATAATTGACAAGTCTAAGAAATAGTTGAACTAAATAGAACCATCAAGACCTTATGGAAGGAGAAATTCCAGAGCTCATGAAAAAAAAAATCATAGCTGAAAAAAAGGAAATGGGTTCAAATGGACTCTCAAGTTAATTATCCCAAACTTTTAAAGAACAAGTAACTCTAATCTCATACAGGTTCTTTCTGAACACAAAGGAGAAAGTAGCCATATCCTTCTACAAGGGAAATAGGATTTTGATTGCTAAACTAGGCAAAGATTAGACTGAGAAAGAAAACTAAAGGCCATTGCAATCATAAATAGCAGTAAAAATAGTAAATAAAATACTAGCAAACTGATTAAGTAATAAAGAAAAATTATCTTTTAGGATCAAATAGAATTTGTAATTTGAATGCAAAGATATTTTAATAAGAAATAAACATAAATCTTAGCAACATGAGAAAAATAAAAATAAAGATGGCATGATTATACAAAGAGATGCAGAGAAAATCTTTGATAAACATAGTCATTTATATTAAGTTTAAATGTGCTAAAAATGTGGGAATAGGAGGATCTGTTCAAATATGGCAAAAAAAATTCAAAACCAAACACAAATTGTTTTAAAATATAATTAATGCTAAGTTTTCAAAAACCATCAAACAGAAATAATGAAAGCAAATATCCCTGCTTTAAATTATGCTTTAGTAGCCAGCATGAAAAGAGAAATTAATAGCATAAGCATAGACATTAAAGAAGCTGAAATATCCCTTTATTTGCATATGGCAGGATTGTATCCTTAGAAAACTCAGATTACTCAACAAAAATCTAATTGCACTAAGACACAACTTTGACAAAGTAGCAAGATGTACAGTTAAACCATAAAATCATATATATATGTATATACATATATATAATATACATATTCCTACATACCACCAGCAAAATAAAGAGAATTTACAGAGAAACTACTTTTGCGATAACAAGAACTGCATCAGATAATTGGTTTTCAGTGTGTGAAGACATAGAAAGAACATCTAAATATGAATTTAAGAGAAATAAAGGAAGAACCAGAAAAAGGACTCTCCCTATCTGTCAAAACTTCCCAAAGTGTTGGCCATGTCAAGCTAAAGAAAGCCATGTCTTTGAGCACTGGTTCAGCCACAGAATCAGAGATATGAGGGCTTGCAACGATCTCACTGCCATGTAGTCCATCCCACGAACAAAAGGAATCCCTCCTGTAACATAGCCTACAAGTGGTCATCCAGCTTCCACTTGAAGACCTCCAAGAAAGAGAAAGCTACAACCTCTGGAAACAACCCATTCCATTGGAGATTGGGGGAGTTCTTGGTTTAAATTTTCTTCTCTCCAACTTTCACTCCTTGCTTCTGGTTCTGCCCTGTGGGTCCAATGTCCCTTCTCCACATGAAGTCCTTCAAATACTTGATGACAATGAACCCACTGAGTCTTCTCTTCACTAGTCTATCCATGTTCTTTCATCATATCTTCATATGACATGGATTCAAGGTCATTGGCCATGCTGGTTACCCCTCTTTGAACATTCTCTAATTTATCAATGTCCCTCCTAAACTGGGGTGCCCAGAACTGAACATAATACTCCAAATGAGGCCTGATGAAAACCAGATACAGTGAGACTCTCACTTCTCTGTTCCTTAAAACTCTGTACTTAATGCAGCCAAGGTTACATTCGCTTATTTGACTGCCACATGACACTGCTTCCATATTGAGCTTTCAGTGCACTCAAAATTCCAGATCTTTTTTAGAATAACTACTCTATCTATGCTTCCCCACCATAGACTTGGGAAATTGATTTTTTATTTTTCACCCAAGAGCAAAACTTGACATTTATCCTTATTGAATTTCATCTTACTAAATTCAGTCCCATCCTGTAGCTCCTCAAGACCCCTGTGGATCTTGACTATAATCCACTGTGTTAGCAAAATTTCTATGAAAAATTCATATTGAAAACTAGAAGGCAAGAACAGAAAAAAAAGAATTGTCTAAAAGTAGAGTATATAAAAATTTCTTGACCCAGTTATTTCATTTTTTAAAACACTGAGGAAGAGTTGAGAGGACAGTAGAGTGGGGCAAAATGTTTGAAGTTCCATGTGCCAACATTACAGGAAAGGTCCCCAAACCAATCATACATTTGAACCATAGTCGATTAATATTTATTAAGTGCCTACTACATGCCTGATACTGTGCTAACCTTGGGGATATCTTGCTACTTTGCCAAAGTTGTGTCTTAGTGCAATTAGATTTTTAATGAGTAATTTGAACTTTCTAAGGATACAGTCATGCCATATGCAAATAAAGGGATATTTCAGCTTCTTTAATGTCTATGTTTATGCTATTAATTTCTCTTTTCATGCTGGCTACTAAAGCATAATTTAAAGCAGGGATATTTTCTTTCATTATTTCTATTTGATAGTTTTTGAAAAGTTAGCAATAATTATATTTTAAAACAACAACTTGTGATTTTTTTGCCATATTTGAACAGATCCTCCTATTCCCACATTTTTAGCATATTTAAACTTAATATAAAGGACTACTCTACTTTTATCAAAGATTTTCTCTGTGTCTCTTTGTATAATCATGCCATCTTTATTTTTATTTTTCTCTTGTTGCTAAGATTTATGTTTATTTCCCACTACTAAGACAATCTCTGCCCTCAAGCAGCTTACAGTCTAATGAGAGAAGACTATACCCAAATGGAAGCTAAAGGGGGGAGGGGAAGAGAATGAAGTGGAATTGAAACTAAGCATAGTAGCTGATGGCAAACAAAGTTATAGCTGGGAAAATTTGAGCTCCTTACAAAAATGCTCCAAACAGAAGAGAGAGGTGACTGTGAGGGTACTGAGGTGGTGTTGAGCAGCAAAACTGAATCAGTCTCCAAGATACTGAGGTTTCAGATGATGAGTTTATCCTAGGGGAGGCAAGATGTGTGGAGTTGAAACGAACCAGAGTAACTAATGTAAATTAATGAACTATGAAAATGGCAGAATAAGTGAAGGACAATTTTCCCTGTGACATTTCAAAGTATATTACAATTTTTTTTAAACTGGTGCTGATGAAAAAAATTGAGAAACATTATCTGAAGACTAAAACAGAAAGCCCAGAAATAGAATCCAGTGTATAAAAGAGGGTGTAGTGCAAACACAGATCTAAAAATCCATGGGGCATAGAATCACCATCCAATAAAGATTGTTGACAAAATCATAGCTTCACTGTAAAAAATATATTTCAAGAAAACTTCATATGATGTACTACTGTCTAACTAGATCAGTGATCTGAATTGCTTTAGCCATAAATAATTGGAAGAAAAAGGAAAAATATATTTCTCTCAGTTACGGAGAAAGAAGTAACATTTTTATAATGAAACAAATGAAATATATAATCAGGGATAAAATGGATGGATTTGATTATATACAAAGATAAAAGATTTTTTCACCAAAAAAGTAATGCTTCTAAAGTGAAAGAAAAAACAGTTTAGGGAAAATATTTATAGAAAGTTACAGATTTCCAGCTGATAGTGGTCTGACATCCAGAATTTATAAAGAATTAATACATAACTTTAAAATAAGACCATTCACCAATGCAGAAGTGATCAAAAGACATGAATAATTGAAGGAGGAAATTTTGACACTGGGTGACTAGTTTAAAAGATGTGCAAATAATCTAAGTGTAAAAGAAACATAAAATAAGACAGCTTGATATCCATTAACTTTGAAAAAATGATCAAGGGGCAACAAGGTGGCCCAGTGAATAGAGCACTGGCCCTGGAGTCAGGAGGACCTGAGCTTAAATCCAGCCTCAGACGCTTAACACTTACTAGCCATGTAACCTTGGACAAGTCACTTAACCCCAATTGCCCTGCCTTCCCCCCTTCAAAAAGAAAAAAAATGATCAAATTCAATGTTGGTGGAGCTACAGAAAAATAGACATTTTATGACTTTTGTGGGGACGGTAGCTGGGTGCAAAGTGTGTGAAGTTCAATGTGACAATATGCAAGAAAGGTCCCCAAAACAAATAATATTTTTGGACTCAAGAATTTCATTGCTAGAACTGTTCCTAAATAATATTTTTCATACCTTGTATAATATACATACTTAATTGCTTTTATAATTATTATATTCATCATTTTAAAAATAAAATAATAGTTCTTACAGTCTAAGACCAATCCTTTCCTGCTCCTCACCTCTGCCCCTGGAAATCTGTTAACATTCTTCAGGGATCAGCTCAATTGCCCTCTCCTTTAAGAAATTTTTCTCTGTTGTTTGTGCTCCCCATAGTATTTACCTTGCACTTATTTTATACTTAATCATCAGTATTTATGTTTTTCCTTCCAATAGAACATAAGCTCCTTGAGGGCAGAGGCTGTTTTGTTTGTGTCTTGGAATCCCTAATACATAGCACAGTGCTTGACTTAATAGGTTCTGCCAGGTTATTATTTGGAGTTTTAAGAAGTGATGTACATTTTTTAATTTTTAAATTTTTTTTTTTGGAGGGCAGTTGGGGTTAAGTGACTTGCACAAGGTCACACAGCTAGTTTATTTTTGTGTTAAGTGTCTAAGGCCGGATTTGAACTCAGGTACTCCTGACTCCAGGGCCGGTGCTCTATTCTTTGCGCCACCTAGCCGCCCCGAAGTGATGTACATTTTAAAACTGCTTTACTTCTTTGGCCAGCATTTCCTGTCTCTTCTTTGAAGTACAATGGATTTCTCTTCTGTTCCCTCTCCTAGAGTTGGACTGACTCTTAGAATTTCTCTGCATATGTGAAGAACCATATCTGTAGTTGCTTGGCCTTCCTCTTCATTTCTTTTCCTTGTTGTGCATTGGCTTTGGGGTGAATCCTAATTCTGAAGGCTAGATGGCATCACATGAAAAATTAGCAGTGACTCTGGTCCCATAACTCCTCTCACATCTCTTTGAGATAACCACTCATTTCCTAGTCTTTTAATCTAACTAGACCAGCTGCAGGAACAAAAGGGAAGAAATAATGGGGTGCTGTTTTACTAGGCTGAGTCTAGGGGTCCCCTCCCATTCCAGTCCACCCATTTGGACCTTGTTTATAGTCTGCTTTCTTTCTTCAGGCTGTTCCCCCAAAGACAGTGTGAATGTGAAAAGCAGCCAGGGAATTACATCTTTCAAGAGTCCTACAACAAGAGTGAACTTGAGGCAGTGAAAATCAGGAGAAAGGCAGAATTTGAGCATTTCCAAAGAAGGTAATGAAGACTGTGCGTGAAGAATCTCTAAAATACCTCTGGCTGTGTCCTAGGACGATTTTCCAGTGTCTCTGTCTCA
This sequence comes from Pseudocheirus occidentalis, assembly GCA_028646575.1. Taxonomy (NCBI): domain Eukaryota; kingdom Metazoa; phylum Chordata; class Mammalia; order Diprotodontia; family Pseudocheiridae; genus Pseudocheirus; species Pseudocheirus occidentalis. The sequence goes on along the minus strand of CM053593.1, from coordinate 157,415,499 downwards.
AATGGATCCTGGGGGCAAGTTCTCCCTTGAGATCACCGTAGAACACAACTCCTGGTAGCACTTAGACTCTCTCCCCTTTTCCTGGCTTTGTGTGAGTGATCCTTCTTTTGTCATATGCCATGACAAAAGGATTTGGTTCAGTCCGAGGGGGATTTGGTTCAGTCCGAGGGGCTGGGAAGATGGAACTGAGGGGAAAAGAACAGGAAATATCTGAGGGTGAAGGAAAGAGTTGTGTAAAGGAATAGAGACAGGCCCTTAGGTGGTGCAGTGGATAGAGCACTGGGCTTGGAATCAGAAGGACGCATCTTCATGAATTCAAACCTGGGCTTAGACACTTACCAGTGGTATGTGACTCTGGGAAAGTCACTTAACCCTGTTTGCCTCAGTTTCCACATCGTAAAATGAAATGGAGAAGGAAACGGCAAGCAACTATAGTATCATTGCCAAGAAAACCCCAAATAGGGCCATGACTGAACAGCAACAACAACAAAAGGATAGATAATCCATCTGGAACTTGAATTTTGTGTGTGTATTTAGGCAAACTCTATTCAGGTTCTATTCAAGGGTAATCATTACTCACCACCACTGATGCAAATGATGCCTCTGGGGACAAAACTCTGTTAATGCCTCTGTTAATCACTGTTTGTGGTAGGGTGTGTGTCTGACAATAATGAGACAATATACCAAAACTTATGGGATGCAGCAAAAGTGGTTTTTAGGAGAAGTTTTATATCTCTAAATGCTTATATGAATAAAATAGAGAAAGAGGAGATAGATGAATTGGGCATGCAACTAAAAAAACTAGAAAAAGAACAAATAAAAATCCCCATAAAAATCCCCAATTAGATACCAAATTAGAAACTGTGAAAACCAAAGGAGAGATTAATAAAATTGAAATTAAGAAAACTAATGGAAACAAATAAAACTAAGAGCCGGTTTTATGAGAAAAAAACAACCAATAGAATAGATAAATTTTTGATTAATTTAATTTTTAAAAAGGAAGAAAACCAAATTACTAGGATCAAAAATGAAAAAGGTGAATTAATCACCAAGTGAAGAAGAAATTAAAACAATAATTAGGAGCTATTTTGCCCAACTGTATGCCAATCCATTTGACAATCTTAGTGAAATGGATGAATATTTACAAAGTTATAAGTTGCCCATTTTAACAGAAGAGGAAATAAAATAATTAACTCCATTTCAGAAAAAAGAAATTGAATGTACCATCAGTGAACTCCCTAAGAAAAAATTCCAGAGTCAGATGGATTTACAAATGAATTCTGTCAAACATTTAAAGAACAACTAATTCCAAAACTATATAAACTGTTTGGGAAAATAGGCAAAGAAGGGGTCCTGTCAGAATCTTTTAATGATACAGATATGGTGCTGATACCTAAACCAGGAAGAGTCAAGACAGAGAAAGAAAATTATAGAAGAATTTCCCTAATGAATACAGATGCAAAAATTTTAAATAAAATATTAGCAAAGAGAGTACAGCAACTCATCTTGAGGAAAATACACTATGACCTGGTAGGATTTATACCAGAAGTGCAGGGCTGGTTCAATATTAGGAAAACTATCAATATAATTGACCATGTCAAAAATAAAACCAACAGAAATCATATGTATGATTATCCCAACAGATGCAGAAAAAGCTTTTGACAAAATACAACACCCATTCCTATCAAAAACACTAAAAAGCATAGAAATAAATGGAGTCTTCCTTAAAATGATAAGTAGCATCTATCTAAAACCAACAGTAAGCATTATGTGTAGCAGGGATAAGTTAGAAGCATTTCCAGTAAGATCAAGGGTGAAACAAGGGTTTCCATTATCACCACTATTATTCAATATTGTACTAGAAATGTTAGCTTTAGCAACAGGAGAAGAAAAAGAGATGGAAAGAATTAAAATAGGCAAAGAAGAAACAAAGAGAATCCTAGAGAATCAAGTAAAAAAAACTACTTGAAATAATAAACAAGTTTAGTAAAGTTTCAAGATATAAAATAAACCCACATAATCATTGGCATTTCTCTATAGTAGTAACAAAGCCCAACAACAAGAGATAGAGAAATTCCTTTTAACGTTACTGTAGACATTATAAAATATTTGGGAGTCTACCTGCCAAAACAAACCCAGGAAATATATGAACATAATTACAAAACACTTTTCACACAAATAAAGTAAGACCTAAATCATTGGGAAAATATCAGTTGCACATAGGTAGGCTGAGTTAATATAATAAAATTTACATATATTAATCTATTGATATATCTACCTATATTAATTTACTTATTCAGTGTCATACCAATCAAACTACCAAAAATTATTTTATAGAGCTAGAAAAAATAATAACAAAATTCATCTGGAAGAACAAAAGGTCCAGATTATCAAGGGAAGTAATGAAAAGAAATGCAAGGGAAGGTGACCTAGCCATACCAGATCTTACCTAGCCATACCAGTACCAGATTACTACTTGGTACTGGTTCAGAAATAAGAGTGGTGGATGAGTGGAATAGGTTAGGTACACAAATGACACAATAATCGGTGACTATAGTATTCTACTATTTGCTAATCTAAAGACTCCAGCCTCTGGGATGAAACCCATTTAACAAAAACTGCTGAGGAAAAAGAGAAAACCGTTATGGCAGAAACTAGGTACAGACCAACATCTTACACCATATACCAAGATAAAGACAAAATGAGTGCACAATTTAGATATAAAGGCTGATAGTATAAGCAATCTAGGAGAACAAGAAATAGTTTATCTGTCAGATTTATGGAGAAAGGAAGAATTTATGACCAAAAATGAGATAAAGAACATTATGAAATGCAAAATGGATAATTTTGATTACATTAAATTGAGAAGCTTTTTCACAAACAAAGCCAATGCAACCAACATTAGAAAGGAATCAGAAAGCTGGGAAACAATTTTTACAGCAAGTGTCTCTGATAAAGGCCTTGTTTTTCAAATATATGGAGAACAGAGTCAAATTTATAAGAATATAACTCATTCTCCAATTGATAAATGATCAAAGAATATGAACAAGCAATTTCCAGAGGAAGAAATTAAAGCTATCTATAGTCTATCTATATCTATATCTATATAAAAAGGCTCTATATCACTATTGATTAGAGAAATGCAAAGCAAAACAACTCTGATGTACTACCTCACATCTATCAGATTGATTAATATGACAAAACAGAAAAATGATAAATGTTGTGGTGGATGTGTGAAAATTGAAACACTAATGCATTGTTGGTGGAAGTGTGAACTGATCCAACCATTGTGGAGAGCAATTTGGAACTATGCCCATAGGGCCATAAAACTGTCCATACACACCAGTTCTAGGGCTGTATCCCAAAGAGATCATAAAAATGGGAAAAAGACCCACATGTACAAAAATATTTATAACGGTTATTTTTGTGAATGGATTGGATCTTCAGTGGAGAATTTGTAGAAAGCATGGACAATGATTGTATAGGGCAAAAATCCTTGAGGGGTCACAGATTGCATCAACAAATAGACTGACACTTGTGAAATCACCACTCCATCAATGTATCAAAGGTTCTTGCAGCAACTATCAGATAACACTGTTTTGTCAGAGACTCTTGGAAAGACCAGTAAAAAAAAGACCTTGCAAATCCCTCCTTAGACTTTTCAAGTTCAAGAAAATTCCCTGAGCCTCATCCAGTAACCTAAATCTTCAAACTCCATCTCCCTCCAATGAGCAAATATGAAAAAATTTACACTCCATTACCTTTCAACCCACCACTGGATGATTCTATAGATGTTCTCAAGCTATATTTGGTGTCTATACCCTATTTCCTATAGTTAGATTAGGTACCTCCAGACAGAAGGTATTATGTCTCCCCTAATACAGTGGGAGCTGTATTAAAGGCAGGAACCACATTTCTGCAAACAGGTAGAAGGTTCCCTCATGGGGTCTCTTTTCCCACAGACCATCACAAGTCACTGCCCATAGAAACTGTTTTTTGGGGATGAGAACAAATGGGACAAGAGGACCTCAGAACACTCCATTCATGTTTCTTTTTCTTCTGCAGAGAAGGGCTGCCCCGCCCTCCACCTGTGCTGGCCCAGCCAAATATCCCTTTTGGGTACCCTATTCATGGAATGGAGGTGATGCCACTTCACACAATTCTGATCCCAGGTAAGTGCCTGGACATTTCCCTGATCCCATTTGCCTCCCTTATTTTCATGCTTGCTCCCAAGGTTGAGTAATGGGCAGTTTATGATCTAATTCTCTCACTCTTAATCAGTCAATCAATGGTCATTAATTATGTGCCTGTTATGTTTTGGGTTAGTTCTGGGGATACAAAGAAAAAAGTGAAAAAGTTCCAATAAGGGAGCCCCAAAGCAAAACCTCACATCAGGGTATATATAGCCTTCTCCAGGGTCAGAGAATGTTACAGCCCTCATGACTCACTGCCCAATCACAAAGTAACCAAGTATGGGTGTTCCTGAAAAAACAAGCCTCCCGCCACAGGCTCCATGTGACTACATTCAGCCTATTAGGGACAGAGTATATTTTCAAATCAGAGAAGGTCTTCAAATTCATATAAGCCTATCAAGGGGCAGGGAAAATCTTCAAATTACCATTACCATTACAACCTTTTTCCAATCTGTCCTCTCATTTTCCATGGAAGAACTTGCAAGAGGGTGGTATGAGTTGAAGGCAGCATTCACGGGGACTGAAACTGAGAAAATGAAAGACTGCACATGAGCCTGGTATCTGCCCACTGGAATTGAGGCAAACAACTGGCATATTCTTGTTAAGGTCACAGATTGGTATTTCAAAGCTGGTTCCACAGAAAACAATCAGAAGCAACTGTCCCTCTCCAGAGATGTCCTGGATAAACAAAAGTAGCTCAAGGCAATCTTACTCCAAAAAGAATCAAAAGTGCAGAGGGAAAGATGGGGAAGGTATAGGTGAAGCAATACAGTTAGTTACTGTGACATTTTGCTGATTCACTGCCCTTTGCTACAGCATCTATTTATGCTAATAGGGCCCTGACCACAACACTCCCCTGTCATTCTCCCAGTGTTGATGTGCTGTAACTATGCAGTGAAGTAGTCTGGTACAATAACTCCTAATCCAGGCTTCTTATTCTGGCTCTCTTGGTACCTTAAAAAATTATTTTTAGGTGAGCTCTTCCACCCAGCTTGCACTTGCCTCCCCCCTGCCTCCAGGTGCGGCACCACCTCCTCTCTCTCTTAAGGGTTTAAACTTGCCAATTCAAAGTTTGTCATGGATAATGATATTACTGCTTTCTTTGTTGACAATGGCTCTGGAATGTGCAGACATCATGGTGTGATGGTGGATATGGGCCAGAAAGACAGCTTATGTGGGGGATGAGGACCAGAGCAAGAGAGGCATTCTGATCCTGAAGTACTCCATTGAACGTGGTATTGTCACCAAATGGGATGACATGGAGAAGATCTGGCATCATACTTTCTACAATGAGCTCCATGTGGCTCCTGAAGAGCACCCTGTGTTCCTCACAGAAGCTCCCCTGAACCCCAAAGCCAGCAGAGAAAAGATGACTCAGATTATGTTTGAGACCTTCAATACCCCAGCCATGTACATTGCCATCCAGGCTGTGCTGTCTCTGTATGCCTCTGGTTGTACCACTGGTATTGTGATGGACTCCGGTGGTGGTGTGACTCACACTGTGCTCATCTATGAAGGTTAGGCCCTTCCACACGCCATCCTTCATCCGGATCTGACTGGCCGTGATCTGATGGACTACCTCATGAAGATGCTGACTTAGAGAGGGTACAGTTTCACCACCACAGATGAGAGGGAAGTCATGCATGACATCAAGGATAAGCTGTTATATTGCCCTAGACTTTGAGCAGGAGATGGCCACTGCTGCATCCAGCTGCTCTCTGGAAAAGAGCTATGAGCTCCCTGATGGTCAGGTTATCACCATTGGCAACAAGAGATTCTGATGCCCAGAAGCTGTCTTCCAACTATCTTTCTTTGGAATCCTGTGGAATCCATAAAACCACCTTCAACTCAATCATGAAGTGTGATGTTGACATCTGTAGGGATTTGTATGCCATCATATTGTCAGGTGGTACCACCATGTACCCAGGCATTGCTGACAGGATGCAGAAGGAGATTACAGCCCTAGGTCCCAGCACAATGAAAATCAAGATCATTGCCCCACCTGAGCACAAATATTCTGTCTGGATTGGAGGCTCCATCCTGGGCCTCTTTCCACCTTCCAGCAGATGTGGATCAGCAAGCAGGAGTATGATGAATCTGGACCCTCCACTGTCCATTGCAAATGCTTCTAAATGGGTTGTTTATGGTTTTTTTTATTGTTTGTTGTTGTTTTTTTGTCAAAGAGTGTGACATGATAATTGCCCCCCAAAAGAAATGAGATTGGCATGGCTTTGTTTTAGTTTAGTTTAGTTTTGTTTTCTTTTGGTTTTTGACTCAGAATTTTAAAACTGGAACTGGGAAGGTGAGAAGCAGTCTAAAGTATGTTGGAGGCAAACATCCCTAAAGTTCTGCAGAGCGTCTTCAGGACTCTGATTGTACATTTGTTTGTTTTTTCTTTAATAGTCATTCCAAATACTATATAATGCATTGTTACAGAGTTACAAGCCTCTGTGAAGGCTGTCCTGTTCTAGAGCAAAGGAGTGACATAACAAAGATCCAGATGGGGATGGGGGGAGGGAGGAAGGTACTAGTATTGCTTCAAATGTAAATTATGTAATCCTTAAAAAAAAACTTTTTGTATCTTCCACCTTAACACTTGTTCCTTTTTTGAAAAAATTGTCCACTATATTGAATGCCCCCCCCAAATTCCCTCCCTGCCCCCAACATAGATGTGAATGGGGACTTTTATAGTCTCCCTGCAAGTTTTGAGATTGGTGCCAGTACTGGGGCAGCTAGGTGGCGCAGTGAATAGAGCACCAGCCCTGGAGTCAGGAGTACCTGAGTTCAAATCCGGCCTCAGACACTTAACACAAAAAACTAGCCGTGTGACCTTGGGCAAGTCACTTAACCCCAACTGCCCCCCAAAAAGCAAAAAAAAAAAAAAGAGATTGGTGCCAGTACTTGGGGGAGGGGAGGAGCTTTACCTGTACACTGACTTAAGACCAGTTCAAATCAAAGTGCACACGTTAAAGAAAAAGATTTTAATTCTTTTTATTCATTTTGAACTTAAATAGAAAAAGACAAACAAAAAAGAACATTTCCATGTATATAGCACAACATAAAAAGAAGATTCAGTATAAAACCCTGAGTTTCTATTTTACACCGTGTGCTTTTTAAAAAACTGTAATACATACTACCTATCATTTTGAAAGCTACCCTGCTTTTTGTAGGTTCTTCTCAGTTTTTTTTCTGCTGTTTACTATTTTTCCCCTTCCCTCTCCACCTCACCCTAGAGAAGGCTACCATTAGACACAAATATGTGTGTGTATGTAAAAAACATACACATATGTAAAACCATACTATACATATACATATATATATTTACCAATTCTTTTTCTGGAGGTTAATAGCATCTTTGATATTTATGAGAAATATGAATTAGTCATACTGAGTTGTTCTTATGACGATATTTCTGTTGTACAATATTATGTACAACATTCTCTTGGTTCTGCTCTTTCACTTTTCATTATTTCATGTAAGCCTTTCCATGTATTTTTAAAATCAACCAGCTCATCATTTCTTATAGCACAGTAGTATTGTGTCACAATCATTTTGGGTTTTTTTGTTTTTGTGTTTTGGGTTTTTTTTTGCTTTTTGGAGGGGAGGGGGAAGGCAGGGCAATTGGGGTTAAGTGACTTGCCGAGGTCACACAGCTAGTACGTGTTAAGTGTCTGAGGCCAGATTTGAACTCAGGTTCTCCTGACTCCAGGGCCAGCGCTCTGTTCACTGTGCCACTAGCTGCCCCAATTCCATCACAATCATATGCCATAATTTGTTTAGCCATTTCTCAATTGAGGGGCATCTCCTCAATTTCCAGTGCTTTGCCACCACAAAGAAAGTTGTGAATATTTTAGAACCTATAAGTTCTTTTCCTTTTCCCCTAATCACCTCGGGAAACAGGCCTAATTCCCAGTATTGCTGGGAACTTATTGGACATAATTCCAGGTTGCTCTCCAAAATGGTTGCATCACTTCACAGTTCCACTAACAGTAAATTAGTGTCCCAATTCATCCACATCGCCTCCTTTTATTGTTTTGGCCAACCTGGTAGGTATAAGATGATATCTCAAAGTTGTTTTAATTTGCACTTCTCTAGTCAATAGTGCAATTCTTAATAATAAGAATTTTTTCATGTGATTATATGATATACACACACACACACACACACACAGAGTTTTGATTTCTCCATTGCAAAACTGCCTGTTCACATCCTTTGACCATTCATCAACTGGGGAATGAGTCATATTCTTATAGACTTCACAAAATTCTTTATATGTTTGAAAAATGAGACCTTTATCTAAGAAACTGTCTATGAAAATTTTCTCCACAATGTTCTGCTTTCCTTCTAATCTTGGCTATATTGCTTTTATTTAAACAAAAGCCTTTTTGTTTTTTTTGAGGAGGGAAGACAAGGCAATTGGGGTTAAGTGATTTGCCCAAGTGTGTCAAGTAAGTGTGTCAAGTGTCTGAGATCGAATTTGAACTCAGGTCCTCCTGACTCCGGGGCTGGTGCTCTATTCATTGTGCCACCTAGCCGCCCCTTAAACAAAAATTTTTGAATTTAATGTAATTGAAATTATACATTTTGCACCTCATAATACTTTCTATCTCTTGTTTTCTTCATAAATTGCTCTCCTGTCCATAAGTCGGATTGGTAATACTGTTCATATTCTTCTAATTTTCTTGTGATATGTTTCTTTATAGCTAGGTCATATGTCAATTTTGACCTTATCTTAGTAAATGGTGTAAAATATTGGTCTCTGCCCAATTTCTGCCAGATTTTTCTGCTTTCTATTTTCCCAACAATTTTTACCAAATAATAAATTCTTATTCTTTAAACTTAAAGTTTTTACACTTGTTAAACACAAAGTTACTATAGTCATTTGCTGCTGTGATATTGTATGTTTACTCTGTTCCACTGCCAATACCAAATAGTTTTGATAATTACTGCCTTATAATATAGTTTAAGATCTGGTACTGCTGAACCCCCATCCTTTTTTTTATTAATTCCTTTGAAATTCTTTTGTTTTTCCAAATGAATTTTGTTATTATTCAATCTGACTTTATGTGTAATATAAAATGTTTTATAATTCTGTTCCTGAAGTTCCTGGGTTTGTTTTGGCAATTATATTCCCAGGTATTTTATACTGTCTGCAATTATTCAAAATGGGGTATCTCCTACTATCACTTCTCACAGGGTTTTGTTGGTGAAATGCTGATGATTGATTAGAGTTTATTTTATATCCTGCAACTTTGCTTTAATTATTCTAACTAACTTTTTAGTTGAATCTTTAGGATTTTCCAAGAATGTAATCATATTGTCTGCAAAAAAAATGGCTTTATCATCTCATTGCCCATTATTTCTAGGGGTTAGTGGTTTTTGTGGTGGCAAATAGTGGTTTTCTAGGGATTTTTAGCATGTCAGTTAACCTCTCTAAACCTTAGTTCCTTTGCTTAAAAATGAGGAGTTTGGGGCAGGTAGTTGGCACAGTTATTAGAGCATTGGCACTGAAGTCAGGAGGACCTGAGTTCAAATCCAGCCTCAGACATTTAACACTTACTAGCAATGTGACCTTGGGCAAGTCACTTAACCCCAATTGCCTTCCCTTCCCCCCTCCAAAAAGACAAAAAAATAAAAATGAAGAGTTTGACTACCTAGTTTCTCAGATTCTTTTCAGTGCTATATTTTATGATCCTAAGATTTTCAGAGGAATGACTTGAACAACTCTATACATATTTTAATTCTTGGATACGCAGTGAGGCTCAACCCCACATGTAACGTGGGGTGCCATTATGTATCTCCAAGGAAGGTAGAATAATCATCTTTAGCCTCTCCCTGAATTTTTCTTGAAGAAAGATTTTATTTCCTGCCAAGAGGGGAAGCAGGAGGGAGAGGAAAGAAGTTTGACTACTTTGTTCAACTTAGGGTGTGGAAGAGTAGTATTGCTGATGGTTAAATGTTAAAAAAAAAAAATTAACATTCATTTGTAAAAATGTTGAGTTCCAAATTTTCCCTCCCCTTCTTTTCCCTTTCCCTTCTTTGGGAATGCAAGCAATTTGATACAGATTATACCTGTGCAATCATGTGAAACATTTCCATATTAATCATGTTGTAAAAGAAAACAACAACAACAAAACCCAAGAAAGGTAAAGAAATTTTAAAAAAATATGCTTTAGTCTGCACTTCGACTCCATCAGTTCTTTCCCTGGAAATGGATACCATTTTTCAGTATATGTACTTTGGACTTGTCTTGGGTCATTATATTGCTGAGAATCACTAAGTCACTCACATTTGATCTTCATACAATATTGTTGCTACTGTGTACCATATTCTCCTGGTTTTGCTCACTCCTCTTTGCATCAACTCATGTAAGTCTTTCCAGGTTTTTCTAAAAGCATCCTTCTCTTCATGTCTTGTAGCACAATAGTATTCCATCAGAATCATATACCACAACTTGCTTAGTCATTCCCCAATTGATGGGCATCCCCTCAGTTTCAATTATTTGCCACCACCAAAAGAGCTGCTGTAAGTATTTTTGTGCACGTAGGTCCTTTTCCTTTTCCTTATATCTCTTTAGGACAGAGACCTAGTAGGGATCTTGCTGGGTCAAAGTGTATGCAAAGTTTGATAGACCTTTAGGTATAGTTCCAAATTGCTCTCCAGAATGCCTACATCAGTTCATAATTCCACCAGTGGTCCTTTAGTGTCTCAACTTTCCCACATCCCCTCCAACATTTGTAATTTTCCTTTTCTGTTACGTTAGCCAATCTGACAAATATGAGGTGATACCTCTGAGTTGTTTTAATTTTTGTTTCTCTGATCAATCATGATTTGGGATATTTTTTCATATGATTATAGATAGTTTTGATTTCTTTGTCTAAAAACTGCCTGTTCATATCCTTTGACCATGGATCAATTGGCGAATGACTTGTATTCTTATGAATTTGACTCAATTGTTCAATAACCTTAGAAAACCATGAATAGACTTGCACAAAATATTACATACGGAATTACTTCCTCCTTCCTTGTTGCCTATAAACATTCCCACCCCTCCACCCCTCCCCTATCCAAATTCAAAGTCATTTTGAGTCTCCAGCAAAACTCCATACTCTTTTCCTCTGTAACAAACACAGGGAATTGAGAAACAGCATTTAAGCATAATATAGAATTTTACAGGACCTTATCATTACAGCTCCAGATGCTTGTATTGCTGCCTGTGAGGGTACTAAGACACAGTACAATGTCTCTTTTGATCTCATTGAACAAGTTGGGATGCAGTAGTCTCTAAAATTGTCCTAGCAATGCATTCTCCTTCAAATTAAACTCTCTCTTACAGCAACTGGAGCCCCAAGCTTCACAGTGATACTCTCTTTCTTTGCCATACAAAGTCATTTTTCTCCCATTCTGCACCAAAATCTGTAGTGTTTAAGGAATGGGAGAGGAAGAAGTCTTGGAAAATGAGCAAAATTTTCTGTTTGTTTGGAGGCAAGGCAGTTGGGCGTAAGTGACTTGCTCAAGGTCATACCGCTAGTAAATGTCAAGTGTCTGAGGCTGAATTTGAATTCAGGTCCTCCTGACTCCAGGGCTGGTGCTCTATTCACTGTGCCATCTAGCTGTCCCCCTGATGAGCAGAATTTTTATATTCGTTGAAATAGTGAGGACATTTCAGATTGAAGGGGAATGGATTGAACAAAGGTATGAGGAACATAAGGTATATTCAAAGAATGAGAAGTCCTATGTGCGATCAGAAAAGTGCTTGGTCCTGAGCATCCTTCAGTACCACCCATGTTTAATTATAAGTGCAACTAGGAACTGTCTGAAGAACCCAAGATACCTCTTCTGATGTCTCTGTCTCTTTTTCTGTGTTTTTAAGGCCTGAAGTTTGATGGAACAGAAGTACCATTGTACAAAGTCAGTATCATTATTCCTCCCCACTTCCTATAGCATTGAACCCTTTTATCTCTTTGTCCCTTGCCCTCTTTCCATGGTCCCTCTTACCTTCTCACCAGCTTCAGCACTAAAGAAAGTCATATTCCAGGTTGACTATTTAGATATGAAGCGATTGGCCTTTAGGATTCAGAAGGCATGGTGTATCTAGATTTTCAGTGAGTGTGGGGTGGGAAGCAGCAACTTCCAGCCTCTGAGGTATTCCATCCACCCACAGTCTGCAAGTCCCACTAGAGGAACACCCTGCCCATCTCTTTGGAAGGAGAATGTCCACCAATCAAATTTAGTGTCTGTTTGCCTCACTTGCCAGGTTACCCTGAAGGCCTCCTTAGGGACCCTGAACACTCTTGCTGATACACCAGACAATGAGGTGCTGGGTAGAGGACAGAAGCAGCTGACCATATTGACCTCTTCCCAGAATCACCTGAATTTCATCCTGCAGCATGTGACATACACCAGCACTATCTACCAGTCAGGAGCTGTGGACATTGGTGAGAGCCCATATCTTGATTCCAGAACGCTTTGGGAGAAAAAAGGCACCAGTTAGGGCTTTCTCAGAGACTATCTCCTTGAGGAAATATGTATCAACCTAAGTAGGTAGAGAGAGGGAATGGTTTTTATTCTGATTGTGTGTCATGCTGTACCTGTTCTGCAGGTGGCTTTTTTCACTTCATGCTATCCACAAGGCACAGTGTTCATAAAGAAGGAAGTATAATATCTGTAATCTGCTGAGGGGGAAAGGGAGCTTTCTTACATCTTCCTGTTTGTTCCCTAGTATATTACAGTGTTCACCTGTGTTTTCACTGGCATAGAGAGCTCCTGGCAAGAATGTTCCTGTTCTATGACATGGTCTTTGAGAGTTACCTGAAGAATTAAGAAGTTAAGTGACGTCCCTAAGTCACAAATCAAAAGGGGTCAGAAACAAGATTTAAACCTAGGTGTTCTTATTCCTGAGGCTGGCTCACTGTCCATTGTACCATAATCCTTCTCAGATTCACTAATGATAGTCTTAATTTCCATGGATTTTTTTCCATGGAATACTTAGACTTCTATGACCTTAGCTATAATTTTGGAGGGAGAGAGAAGGCATGGAGTTGGTCCACACCTTTTATTGAACAAGCCTTATGCTGAGAAAGAGTCCTATCTCCAAGTGATCCCAGTCTGACATTGTCCAGATAGAGAAACAGATATACATAAAATGATGCACAAGGGCAGACTGTAGGCATGAGTAAGAAAGGGATGATTCTGCCATGATCTGTCTAGGGAAGGAAGCAGAGACCTATAGAAATTGAGCCATCCTCTCAAGGTCATAAGACAAACTAAAGACAAAGTGAAGCCGGAATTCCTGAATCCCACACCTGGCTTAAATCTTCATATCTTCAGTTCCCTTATTAATCAAACTTCCCTGAGCTAGAGTAGAAGGATGCTGCTCCCCAGAGCTAAAGAAAGGCACCTTACACTGACTCCTTCTCTCTCCTTTCAGTGAGTATTGAGTTTGGGAGTTCAGTGGCTAAATTTCCAGTGAATATCAAACAGCCCACCATCCCCAAGCTGTTTGACCCTGGGCCAGGTAAGTCTATTTGACTCCATGGAGAAATGTAGAGTAACACCTCAGAAATTGAAAATATTCTAGCTCATGTAGTTTAAATATCTAAACTCATTTACAGGTTGCTACTCATTTTCAGTTTTATTATTTCTAATAATAAAATGATAAAATAATATATAATATTATTATTATATTATAATTATACAATAATATAATTATATATTATTATATAATATATAATTATAACTATATATAATATATAATAAAATAATAATAAAAGGATCTGTTCATCTCCACTCTGCTAGATGGTAGAGGTTACAAAAGCATAAAAGGAAATAATCCTTGCCTTCAAGGAGCTTACATTCAACACATAACATGAATATATTTTGGGGAGTAAAAGGAATAAGGGAGAGTTCAAACCAAGTGCTCTAGGTCTTTTTGAAAAAATAACATTAACATCTAGGACAATCAGGGAAGGCCTCTAGGATGAAATGTCACTTGGATGAATTTTACAGAATGGTAAGGATGGACTATGAAGGATGGAAGCTGGGAAAGACTGCATTCCAAGTATGGGGACTGGCTTGTGCAAATGCTTGGAAATAACCCCTTGGGAGTAAGTTATACACAGGGGACAGCTAATAACCCATCTTGGCTAGAACATAGAGTATGTGAAGGGGAACGAGTATAGGAAAAGGGGCCCAGAGAAGATTCTTGAAGGATGCTCAAGCTTGGGGGAAGGAAATGGATGGCTCAGTAGATAGAATATCATAGCTGGGGTCAAGAAGACCTAAGTTCAAAACCCGCCTCAAACATTTGCTGGCTGTGCCCTCATTTCCTTATCTAGAAAAATAATAGTGCATGCCTGCCACAGTTGTAGTGTGGATCAAATGAGTTAGCATGTGTAAAGTGCTTATTATTGTTTTTGTTGTTGTTGTTCAGCGAAGGAGAATGATGGATGGGTCAGAAAGGCAAGGGGACAACCAGATGAGAGCAGTCACAAAAGCCAAGTGAAGAAGGAATATCTGTATGAGATAAGGGTAGTCAGAACAAGGAGCATAAGAACCAAAATAGGCCACCAAGAGGTAAAAGGTCATTGGCTTCTCCAAATATATAAAAGGTCAAAGGGGAGAATAAGCGTTTCTCAAATGATTTGTATAATATTAATGTAAGAGAATGCTCCCAGTTACTAATAATGAGGAATTCACGTTAAAACAACTCTGATATTTTACCTAGCAACAGCAAATTGGTACAGATGACAGAAGACAATGTTGGAGGGGTTGTTGAAAGACAGGCACACTAGTGCATTGTTGGGAGAACTGCGTTTTGGTACAGCCATTCTAGAAAGCAATTTGGAATTATGCAAAGGAAGTGATTAAAATATCCATATCTTTTAATCCCAAGATTTCATCCCAAGGAGATATATACCCCAAGGAGATCAATGACAAAAAGAAAGGATCAAATACATGGTAGCAAAGAACTGGAAAGCAAATGACTATCAATCAGGGAATGGCTAACCAAACTATAATACATTCATTTAATGAAATATTATTATGCTGCAAGAAATAATAAATACGATTACTACAGAGATACACAGGAAGACATAAGATCTGATGGAAAATGAATTAAATAGATCCAGGGAAACAGTATACAGAATGACTACAATATTGCAAACAGAAGACAATTAAAATTGAAAGCTTCAGAATTATAATAAGCAAACTTTGCCCCAAAGAAGGTATGAGAAGGTACCTTCTTCCCTTGCTTCTTTGTAGTAGAAAGGGACCATGGATGATAGGATACTGCATAAAATGTCAGACTTTTTTATGTGTTGTCTAGTTTTGCAACTTTTTAGTGATTTGCTCAGGCTCACCCAGATAGTAAATGTCTAAGGCCAGATTTGTGCTCAGGTCTTCCTGACTGTAGGCTCACCACTTAGTTGCCCTATTCTTCCTTTAGCTATACTGTATTATAAAGAATTACGTGGCCTTGAGGGAAGGGGAAGAGGAAGAGACCACCAACAAGTCTTCATGAAGCTCCCACTAATGTACTAGGCAGGCACTGTGCTAGGCACTGGGTCCTGATGCTCCAACACCTCATATTCTAATGGGGAATTTGAAAAGATCTCCTGTGTAAGGTCACACTTGACCTGAGCTTTGAAGAAAGTTGGTGATTCTAAAACGCTTAAGTGAGGTAGGAAGGCATTCCAGGCATGAGGAACAGGCAGTGCAAAGGCATGGAGATGAGAGATGAACATTGTATGAATAAGGACAAATCCAGTGGTTTTTCAATTATAGGATCACAGGAGGATGGGGGTTACTGAAGAGATGTACAACAGAAAAGACAGTGGACTCTCTTATCTCTTTCCTTCTCCAGAGAGGAAACTCAGGAACCTTGTGACCATTGCTACTAAGACTTTCCTCCGCCCCCACAAACTCCAGATTTTACTTAAGAGTATCCGGGAGTATTACCCAGATGTGACTGTGATTGTGGCTGATGACAGTGAGAAACCAGAAAAGATTGATGATATTTATGTGGAACATTACATCATGCCCTTTGGAAAGGTACAGATACATGGCACCAGATTCTTGGATTCCCAAGAGGCAGGAGAACTACAACCCCAAATCCCACCATGTTTGGGCAATAACATAGACGCCTTTATGATGGGGTAAAAGATTAAGGTTATAGAGATAGAAGATCTGAAGACTCTGCTTCTAACACTGAGCCCTGGTCCTTTCCTTCCTCTGACCACCCTTCATAGTCTGAGTAAAAAACCACTTCCAAATCTGTACAAATGATGTGGCCAATCTGAGGATCCCTCCTCTTGGTTTGTAGAATTCATTTGGTCTAGACATTTGACTAAGAGTATCTAATGTTTCATAGTTTCAAAGCCCATTTAACCCAAATCTAGAGAGATGCTGGGAAGACCTGCGAGAGGGGAGCAAGATGGGAAACCTGACTAATTTCTGTTGCTTACCTCCCACTCTATTCCTTTTCCTCCCTGCTGACAATGGATAGCATCACTACTTGCTTGGACAGAGCTCCAGCCTTAATAGTTACCCTTTCTCTAAGCTTTTCAAAGGCCAACCCATGCCTTCCCCTGGGCTGTGAGAAGAGTTAGAAGGATCTGGAGATGAAAGAATCTTCCCCCAAAGGAACAGAGAATCCATATATCAAAGATTATTCACCATACCCAGTCCTCACAGTACTTTTTTTAGTTAAACTTTTCTCTTTTTTTATTTTTAGAATATTTAATTTTCCCCATTACATGTAAAAAATTTAACATTTATTTTTTTTAAATGTTGAGTTCCAAATTCTCTCCCTCCCCTCTGCCTTCATTGGAGAAGGCAAGCAATTTGATATAGGTTATACATGTCCAGTCATGCAAAACATCTTTCCATATTAGTCAAGTAATAAAAGAAAAAACAGACCAAAAATTAAAAACCCAAGAAAAACAAAGTTTAAAAATATTTATTTCAATCTGCATCCAGACTCCATCAGTTCTTTCTCTGGTGGTGGATATCATTTTTCATCATAAGACCTTCAGAACTGTCTCAGATCATTGTATTGCTGAGAATAGCTAAGTCTTTCAAAGTTAGTCATCACACAATGTTGTTACTGCTTACAAGGTTCTCTTGGTTCTGTTTACTTTATATCAGTTCATGTAAGTCTTTTCAGGTTTTTCTGAGAGCATCCTGCTCATCACTTAAAAAAAAGTTTATGCCTTTTTAAAATTAAATACAAAATGAGAAAAGAAAAATAAGAACATTTCCACGTACATGCAGAATATAAGAGAAGATTCAATATATTAACAATAAATTTCCATTTCTCAAAAACCTATGTAATAAATCTTACATATTCTTTTCAAAGCAACCCAGCTCTTCTGTGCTTCCTTCTAAATTTTCTTTTGTTCTCTACTGTGTGCTTTTTATCTACCCCCAAGCAAATATCTATCTATCTATATACATATCTATACATATTTATAAACATACAAATATATCAATATACATACATATACACATATGTTAGACCACACATACTATGTATATTTCTGTTTGTCAGTTCTTTCTCTGGAGGTGAATGTCATCTTCCTCCACAGGTCCAAGTCTTTCCATGTTTTTCTAAATCAACCAGCTCGTTATTTCTTATATAATAGCAATAGTTCATCACAATCCTATCCTGAGAGACTGTCTATGAAAATCCTTTCCCAGTTTTCTGCTTTCCTTACAATCTTGGCTACACTGGTTTTATTTATATAAGAAATTTTTTATTTAAAATAATTGATATTATCCACCTCACACTTCAACAATGCTCTTGCCTTATAATATAGTTTAAGATCTGGCACTACTGAATCTTCTTCCTTTACATTTTTCCCACTTAGTTTCTTTGAAATTCCTGAACTTCTCTTCTTCCAAATGAAATTTGTTGTTATTTTTTCTGACTCAGTAAAAATAATTTTAGTAGGGGCAGCTAGGTGGTGCAGTGAATAGAGTACCAGCCCTGGAGGCAGGAGGACCTGAGTTCAAATTCAGCCTCAGACATTTAACACTTACTAGCCATGTGACCTTGGGCAAGTCACTTAATCCCAATTGCCCAGCCTTCCTCCCTCCAAAAAGCAAATTATTATAATAGTTTTAATTGTATAATTGGAAAGGCATTGAGTAAATAGGTTAGGTACAGTGGTCATTTTTTATTATATTGGCTTTACTTACCCATAAACAATGACTTTCACCAATTACTTAAATCTGATTTTATTTATATAAACAGTGTTTTAAGTTTATATTTATGTTCACGTAGCTATCTCTAGTTGGGTTGGGCTAGACACCGTCTGAGGTCCCTTCTAGTGCTTACACTCTCTTCTACTGCTGCATTTCTGATCCTATGATTCTTCTGCCAGCTCAGCCAACGTCTAGTACCCAAACGCTGCAAATATCATCATTCTGGTCTCCAGTCTTTCTTTTGGAACCTGAATTTGTGACCCATGTGCCCTCCCATTCACAGGGTTGGTTTGCTGGCAGGAATTTGGCTGTGTCTCAGGTTAGCACAAAGTATGTGCTGTGGGTGGATGATGACTTTCTTTTCACAAACACAACCAAGATTGAGACACTAGTAGATGTCCTAGAGAGAACAGAGCTGGATGTGGTAAGAAATAGTTACTGTTTCATCCCTTCTCCCCCCTGCCCCTTCCCCACTGAAGTCTGGGAAGAAGGATGCACAATGTGGAAGGTGGGTGGATTCAGCTTGTTTTAACTTGTTGGTGAAATTCCTAAACTCAAGGTGGGGTCAGAAGAATTGGATGTAAATTCTGATTCCACCACAGACTCATCTTGAGAGAGTAATTTAATGTTTTTGCGCCTCAGTATTGTCCTTAAAATGGGACAGTAATGCATCTGTCCTACCTACCTCACCTGAATGGGCTGTGGATAAACTCATTTCAACTCAACAAGCATTTACCAAGTATCTACTTACAAGTAGAAATAGGTGAGGGGCAGGGAAGATCTTCAAGTTCCCATTCCTATTACGCTACTACGTGCCAGGTATGTGCTGTTCAAGACTCTGAAAATATAAAGACAAAACAAAATGGTTCCTGGCCTCAAGGATCTTACATTTTACTTAAAAGAAAAGCAATATATATAAATATAAGATAATATATTATAACATATAATATAATATAATATAATATATAATATAAATAAATATGGGATATAAATATAAATAAATATAAGTAAATAAAAATTGAGATTTTGAAAGAAAGGGCTGGATATAGTATAAAGAATACCATATTAACGATAAAGCAATTATTTTAGAGGGCACAACGAGAATAGAGAAAATAGGCATAGGGCTGACATGGATGGAGATGAAATGGAAAGTACTGCTCACAGTATCAGCATAGACAATCAAGCCGTGAGGAAGTAGATGATCATGACTTTCAGAATAAACACTGAAAAATGTTTACTCTTTTTCCTTAACCCTACCCACTTCTACCTCTTTTTTAAGGATTAATAATCAGATAAACACGCAGCAGCAGAGGAAATGTCCAGTAACCATGGACATGCCTAATGGTCAAGACAGAAGTTAGTGGAGTGTGAGATCAGATTGGCCATTGAAGTGTGAAACATATTTGAGGTATTTAACTCATTCAGGTCATCTCTGCTTCAGGATTCACTCCATGAAAGAGGCGAGGGATAAAACAGTAGCTAGATGGGGTAAAAAGGTCAAGGGAAAGGTTTGGGAAGACTTGAATATGCAAGATTTGGAAGGAAGTTAAAGGTGGGTACTAGTAGGAAGTGGGTGCTAGCAGAAGAATCCAAGTTAGGGAAGACACAGATCTATGACTAGAGAAAAAGAAGAAAAAGGGTAATGAGGCCCAGAAGTTTTAAGGCAAAAGTTCTTAACCTTTTCTATTATGACCTCCTTTGGAAGCCTGGTAAAACCTCTAGATTCCTCAGAAAAAAAATGGTTTTGAAAGTACAAAATAAATAGAATTATAAAAGGAACCCATTGTGCTAAAAGAGTTACCAAAGTATTTTAAAAATAAATTCTAGGAACTCAGGTAAAGAATATTTGTTCAAAGGAATGGACAAGGGGAGGGAGCTCAGGAAGGTCATAAAAAGAATAAAGTTCAGTCTTCTAATTGAAATAAAGGTTAAATCATCGCTCTAAGCACGTGAATGAGGTGGGAGGGTAAAGTTAGAGGGAAAAGGAGTGCAAAGGTTTTGGAACATTTACTGAGGAGAATGGTCAAGGGAATCAGTTTGGGGAGTATAATGTAACATTTGTTTCACTATTGAAACAGATGTTTGTTGCCACAGAAAGATCATGATAGAAGTCTAACTGTGGAGGCAATGGACCATTTAGCAATGTTGGCCACTAGGTGGCACCATAGGGTGCCAAGCACTGGACCTGGAGTCAGAAGGACCAGCCTCAGCTGGGAGACCCTGAGAAAGTCACTTAACCTCTAGCTACCTCCATTTCTTCATATGTAAAATAAGGACAATGAGAGCACCTAACCTTTGCAACCAGCGTGGTTGTAAAGATAACATGAGATATTTGTAGAGCACTTGCAAACTTTAAAGCACTATATAAATGCTAGGCGATGATGATGATGATGATGATATCATCCCTACAGCATCAGGTACAAAAAATGCACACAGCATTATGAAGGACCTGGAGACCCAAGCACCTCCATAAATTAGTGGCAACCAGAGTCTTACCTACCTCATTCCCTGCCTCTTTTCACATGATAGTGCTCTGGCAGAATCTCAGATATGTCAGAAAGTTTCCACGGTTTCTTCCTAATTAAATACTCTAATTCAAGATATGCCAAGAAGAGATGAAAACATTGTTAATACATACTCCCAATGTAACAGCTATATCCTCTCCCTACCTCAAAAAACAATTCAGGTGAATTGCCTTCCCCACTGTGCTAACACAGTGCAATACATCTGAGTTCCCTGAGAACACAAATAGATAGAGAAGTAAAAGAATAAAGACACTGAGAAATTAAATCCAAATAGTGACCTATTTAGTAATGCATGAGTTGCAGAAACAAGTCAGGTTTGAGGTTCTTAGTCCACCAAGGACATTGACCATCGGTTTCTACAAGTTAATATATAATTTGGAGGAAGTGAATAATATAGGGACTGAGATACCTGGTTTCTTATTGATGGAGGGGATTGGGAGACATTGAGGTGAGAGGGAAATAGTTAGTTTTGTGACATTCCTTAAATTGAATGACCTTTGGGAGGAGGTTATGACTTTTCCAAAATCAAATGATTTACAAGCAGCTGAAACTCAGCTTCACAAAATGGTAGATAAAAGCAAAATGGAGTCACCAATACTATTTTGCTTTGGTTTTTTTTTTTTTTGGAGGGCAGTTGGGGTTAAGTGACTTGCCCAAGGTCACACGGCTAGTTTTTGTGTTACGTGTCTGAGGCCGGATTTGAACTCAGGTACTCCTGACTCCAGGGCCGGTGCTCTACTCACTGCGCCACCTAGCCGCCCCTCACCAATACTATTTTAATGTAACACAAGGGAGGCCAGCCTGAACAAGACTGAAGATGGGGTCAAGCTAATATGGTGTAAGCCAGTAAGTCAACAAACATTTAACTTCTTGCTATGTACTGGCATTGTGCTAAGGCACTGAAAATATAAAGAAAGACAAGCAAAAAAAAAAGCCAGTTCTTGTTCTCAAAGGGCTAGCAATCTAATGAGGAAGACAGCAAGCAATCAGCTCTATACAAACAAAATCCTTTCAGAACAAATTAGAGGAAACTGACAGAAGGAAGGGACCAGCATTAAGCACCACCAGTAAAGGCTTCTTGCTACAGATAATGCAGTTTGCTACAGAGCTGGGGGCCCTGGAGAGAAGCTACAGAGGAAAAGTTAGGCTTGCTATTAGGAGAACCTTCCAGTTAGAGCAGTCCAAAGGTGGAATGGAATAAGCTATCTTGAGAGGTAGTAAGTTTTCCATCAACATAAATTTTTGAACAGAAGAAGCCTTGGTGACCACGTGTCAGAGATGCTAAGAGGTTATTCCTGCTCAGGTGAAGAGCAAAGCAGGCGCTTTCTGAGCTCTCTCCAAGCCTTGAGAATCTATGATTTTGTGGTCCCTGGAGACCTCAGAACTTTGTCCTTTTAGATCAGACTAGGGGTGCTGAGATAGTCCCCAGGGGACTGAAACTGTAAAACAATCAACAATGGTCTGGGGGATGCAGTAGCAACAGAAAAAAAAAGTTTTTGTCTTTTCTAGAGGGAAGATGTGGAAAGGGAGGTGATGCAGTGGGAAGAAAACTGAGAGGCCTTGGAGTAGACAGATTAGGAGATGGGTAAAAGTAATATAAGAGGAAGGAAGACAGGGTGGGACCAGGGAGTAACTCAACATGGGAATACAACATGAGAACAATTCCCAAGAGAGGCAAAATGGTTATTGAATCAGATGCAGATTTTCTCTGATCTCTTGCCCCACCTGCTCCCAGGTTGGAGGCAGTGTGTCTGGGAATGTGTTCCAGTTTAAGCTACTGATGGAACGGGGTGAGGATGGGGACTGCATGCACAAGAGGTCCGGCCATTTCCAGGCCCTGGATGGCTTTCCCAGCTGTGTGGTGACCAGTGGTGTTGTCAATTTCTTCCTGGCTCACACCGAGAGCCTCCAAAGAGTTGGATTTGATCCCCGACTGCAGAGAGTGGCACACACAGGTAAGGGGGCTGGATGGGGAGACCGAGAGCAGCCTCAGATTAAACTACATTCAGCAGCTGGTTCTGCTTCCAAAAGATAACTTGCTCACCATATTCTATTACAAAACAGTGGCAGTTTTCAAAAGTATTCCAATACAAACTAAAGCAATATCATGTAGTAGAAAGGGTATCAAAACTGTTGTCAAGAGAATCTGAATTCAAATCCCACCTCAGACAATAGCAAGGTGGGAAATCCCTTAACCTGTCAGTGCCTCAGTTTTCTCATCTGAAATATTTAAGGACTGGGGAGAGAGGGGGATTTGAACAATGACCTCAGGTCCTTTCCAACTCTAAATCTATGATCCCATGATTTTTCATTTCCCTCTTCACCCTTTCTTATTCTGAGTCTTGACAATGTTTTCCATCCTGGGACAGTCTCTATCCTCCTCTCTGACCAATCCACATTTGGAATACTATATTTAGTTTGAGGCACTGCATTTAAAAAAGAACATTTAGACGTGGGAGTATAGGGGCAGCTAGGTGGCACAGTGAATAGAGCACTGGCCCTGGAGTCAGGAGGACCTGAATTCAATTCCAGCTGCAGACATGTGACACTTACTAGCTGTGTGACCTTGGGCAAGTCACTTACCCCAATTGCTTTGCCTTCCCTCTCCCCCCTGAAAAAGAGAAAAAAAAGGGGGGATGGGAGTATATGTACCCTTCCCTCCTCTCTGAACCTCCTTTCTTTCAGAAAGTCTTCTATTACTCATTTCCATCTAACTCCAGTTCCACCTTTTCCATTTCTCAGGTGTAATGCATAGTTCTCTGTCCAACTAAAAGTATCTCTTCGTGTGTGTCTATAGGTCTGTGTTTATCATAGTGGCTTATGTCCTACTTCCTCCTTCAGATTGGGAGGTCCTTGAGAGAGAGGGGAAGAGAGAGGAGGCAGAAAAGGAGAAGGGAAAGAATGAGGAAAGACTACTTTCTAGGAACTTATACCTCAAAGGTGGGAAGAATAAATATAGAAGGACAGAACTGTGTCTCACCCTTCTCGTGAATTATTTCCCAGGGTTCTGCATAGCTCTGGTAAAACAAATGCTAATACAGGTTGGGAACTGAGCACAGGAGCCTCTAGCACAAAGTTTACTATGTCTCCTCTCTCTGTTTCCCCTCTCTTAACAGAGTTTTTCATTGATGGGCTAGGAAGTCTTCGTGTTGGATCGTGCTCAAATGTGATTGTGAATCACCAGTCCCACACCCAAGCTTCTGACCCGGGTCAAGCTACCCTGGAAAAATTCTACCATAAGTTCCGAACTAACACTCGGAATCAGATCAAGTTCAAGCTCGCCCTCCACTACTTCAAGAACCATCTCCAGTGTTACACTCAGAAATGAGGTTGTAGGTGATATAGAATGGGCCAATTAGACTCTGCCATATACCTTATCCCCAATCAATAGGAAGGAGGGTATGGAATGGACCAGTCAGTAGGGAAATGGCCAAACTTGGCAGCTAGAAAAGTGGACTAATTGATAAAAACAAACAAAGAAAAAAACCAAAACAATGGACTGGGTGCATTGGTAGGAAGTGCAATTGGGTTAAGATCAATCTTTGGTTAGGGCTAGGAGCTTCCCAGTGGGCAAGGTAACATAGAATATAATGATAATAATAATGACACTTATATAGAGTTTTAATATTTGTGAAGGTTTTTTCCTCACAACAATCCTATGAGATATACTGTGAAAGTATTATCGTTCCCATCTTATACATGAAAAAGATGAGAATTTCGTCAAAGCCATAAAGCTTTTATTTAAACCACATCAGACTTTTTGATAGAATCGTTGATGCTCATAGTGCTCATACTAATACTAGTACTTCATAACATAGAGGTTCTAAGAATCCTTTTTTAGAAAATATGGAGTAACTGCAACAGAATATTAATGGGCATCAGCTACATGGTTCATGTTTACAACATGCCAATTACCCAACTATGTTGGTATAGGGGTTGATATAATATTCACTGAGCACAATTTGAGACACTAATACTTTTATGTGGTATTGACAATTTTGATCATATCTGAATAATTTCTCAAGCAATGACTTCTTCTTGAAAGAATATTAGTAATTACATGCATACTTTTTAGAAATCAGTTTAAAATACTGTGAAGAAATTTTTCAGTGTTCCCAAGTCCAGATGCAGTTTTTATACAAAATTACTTTGATTTTCCTTGATGCCATTTCCAAAATGAAGTAGCAGGATGCTCTTAGCACAGAAAGCCATATATGAATCTTTGTCCTTGTATCTTCAACTAGGAGAAAGAAACAACTCTGTATTTTTACTACTCTAAGAGAATTCAAGAAGAAATTTGCTAACAATGGGAGATGATCATTGATCATGGTAGTGGGAGAAGTCTTCATTTGTCATCTGGGATCATCTGGATTGGAGGTCTTAACCTTTTCCATCTTTCATGGATCCCTCTGGTAGCCTGATGGGCTATAGTCGCCTATAGGCTTCTTTTCAGGATAACATTTCTAAATACATGAAAGAAAAACATGCGGGATTATTTTAAAAAACATATTGAAATATAGTTATTCATTTTTTTAATCTCTGGACCACCAGGTTAAGAACTCCTACTCTAGACCTTTCAAGAAAACTCTTGATAACTGTTCTCAATTATTATAGATTCATGGGGGAAGGGGACGGGTACACGGGGAGAGGATATCTTAATCCAGGAAGGTATCTTTAAAAAGTTGCTTTTCCTACTTGGTTTTGTGATGACCTTCTTACTGAGTTTTATTTCTTAAATTATATCTTTAATAAAAAAAAATCTTAGGCAAACAAGTGGTTGCCATGTTCTTTCTGGTTAAATAAAATTCACAGGCATTTCCAAGATCTTTTAGAAAAAGTGAAATAACTTTCCCTTAAGACCAATAAAAAAAAATTTCGCCTGCCTTGTTCCCTCAAAGACTTGACTATTGAGACATTCTATTACCCTAGAAGGAGATACTTAGTTCTGAGTGCTAAATTCTTAAGAACAAAGAGCAGGGACTTCTGATTCAGGTGATGAAGCCAAGGTCACGAAGGATCCAGGTTCTCCACACTCACTCCAACAAAGATGTAAAGGGGTACCAAATTAAATAGAAGTGAGACCAAACAGTAAGTGAGCCTCTACCCAGTTCATGACTGCAGAAAAAGGTGGCTAGAAGCATAGGGTGCTGAAAGAGGGATCTTACCAGGGACATGGAAAGCAGCACAAGCACATGGTAATGATTCCCAGAGTAGCAGAGGTATTCAGACTGTAAAGTGTGTGCCTCTTGTCTAAGAGTGCAATCAGCCTCTAAGTGTGGCATTGGCACAAAGGCCCAATACAGGAACCAAGTCCAGAAAAAAATGAGTAAAGAGAAAACACCGAACACAATGAAGAAATAGTATAAGTTAAGAACAGCCCAAGAGGCATGCCCAGAGGAGAGTAACTCCATAAAAAGAACATGTAGAACCTTGATGGGGGGAAGGATGACTTGGCCACAAGGACTGCAGAAATGGACATTAAAAAAAGATTACAAAATGAAATCAGAATTGAAAAAGTCTAGAAAAAAAGAGCAAAATATAAGACCAAAGTTCATTCTCCAATAGCCAAAGGGTCAAAGGATGTGAACAAAACAGTTGAGTGAAAGGCAAATTACAGATTATTAACAGCCATATGAAAGAATGCTCCAAATCAGAGAATGAAACGTGTCCCTCCCAGCCCCCCCCAAAAAAAACAACACTAAATACCAAGGTTTTACCTCATACCCAGAAAACTGGCAAAAGGTAACATAAGATGATGGAAGATAGTCAGTGTTGATGGGGTTGTGGAAAGTTGAACATCCTCAAGTATTATTAGTGTTGCTTCCCCCAGTCTCAATGTTCTAACTTCGTTACAGGCCCCCACTGAACACCAGGCATGTCCTGATTTAACCACACAATCTGGCTTTAACCACACCACAGGTCCCCAGACTGAATACAGTTTCTGCCCTTAGCTAGACACCGCCCTCAGATCCAATTCACATATTTGAACAGGTGTGTTCTTATATTCACCCACATACAGAGCCACAATAGGTAACTATCCATCTTGATCAGACAAGACCACAAGAGTCAGTCAATCAGAGGGCAGCATGACCAGGATATCTGATGCTGAACCATACAAGGTGCCTCGCCCCTCTTATCTAATCCCTTAACAAAACCCTTCCTGCCTTTAAAATATTCATCATTCCTGTCATGTAATTGCACCTTTACCTATAAAAACCCATCTTGTTTTTTCGAAGTTGCTGATTCCTCTTGGAACCTCACCTGCTTCTAAGAGGCATCAATCCTCAATAAAATGCCTATACTTGGATTAAAGGTGGTCCGACTGAATTCTTTGAGATGGTGCCACCACAACACACCATGAAACCACAACACTGCCATGCTCCCCACCCCAGTGATCCTTAAGAACAAATTGTGGGATAATATTTTTAACCTCTTCAAAACTTCCCAGATCCTATCAATCAGCTCAGTCATTCAGATCAAGATACCTCATCCAATCACCTAGCTCTTACAACATCCCCTTCCCTAAAGTCTTCTCCTTCCTTTGTGGTTTGAGCATATGTGAACCTCATGTAAACTCACTATGGGAGGTCTGCCTATATGTGTGGGGCTTCCTTGATGGAGGACTCAGTAAAAAACCCCAAGACAATTTTGATAATCTGGAGTCTTCTTATTCCTGTATCACCCACATCCCAAAAGTTATCAAGCTCCATACCCTTTGACCTAGCCATATCGCTGACAGGTCTATACTCTTTCCTCCCCCTGCCCAAAGAAATAAAAGAAAAAAAACTATATGTACAAAAATATTTATAGCAGTACTTTTTGTGGTAGTGGCAAACTGGAAACTACTGAAAAATAGTTAAACCGATTGTGGTATGTGAATGTAATAAAATATTATTGTACCATAAGATGTTATTGTGCATTAAACCATTTCAGAGGAAACTGGGACAAACTGTGAACTGAGGAAGAAAGAAGTGAGCAGAACAGAACTAGGAGAACACGTATACAATGCTCATGTCAAAGAGAAAAACAACTCTAAAAGACTTAAGAACTATTATCAATGCAATGACAAACCACAAATCCAAAAGAATAACTCACCTCCTGTCAACGAAGAGACTAATATTTCTAAACACGGCTAATGGAGGAATTTGTTTTGGTAGATTACATAGCTAGGTATTGAGGGCTTTGTTTTCCCACTGTTTTTTTCTCCCTTAAATTTGCTTTAGGTGAAACCAGCTATGAGAAGATTATTGGAGGGACAGATTAATTTTAAAAGCTTGTTAATTAAAATAATAAAATGAACTATTAAAAATTAAAAATATCTGGGAATTTTGGTGGACAGTAAACTCAATACAAGTCATCAGTGTGATGTGGTAATAGAAAAAGCCATATTAAGACAAGCATAGTTCAAGGAATAAGACGAAAGTCCTTCTGAATCCTTCTTTGTCCAGACCCCATGTGGAATACTATGATCACTTCTGGGCACCATTGTTGAAGGACACTGATAAACTGGATAGTGTGTAAAAGAAGGTAACTTGGTAAAGAGCCTTAAGTCTGTATCATATGAAGATATGATGAAAGAATTGGGAATATTAAGCCTGGAGAAGAGAAGGAGAGGGTGGTGGAAAAGGGATTAGATTTAATCTGTTTCAACCTACAGGGAAAGACCAAGAACAATGGACTAAAGTTGTGGAAGATCTATTTATTTCCTAATAATTAGAGGTTTCCAAAAAGAAAAAAAAATGACACGTGTTGCTCCTAAGGTGCTAAGTGTGATATGGCAGGCAATAACACTTCATTAAGAGAAGCATAGTTTCTAGTATTTCTGTATTCACTCACTGGTAGGAAGAGGGCTTCCTTGGAGATCTTCAAGAAGAGGCTAGATGGCTATTTGTCAAATACGCTATAATTGGGATTCCCTTCCAATGTAAGTTGTACTGGATAGCTCCTGAAATTTCTTCCAGCTCTTAGAGTCTATAATACCTTTCCAGGTTTTCTATGCATTATTCATCTTTATGCATTCCATGGTCCAGCCAACTGGACCTGCTTGCCATCCCTCACAAGTGACATTTCCCATCTCCATGCTTTTCCTCAGTGTTTGGAATAAGAAACGGCATGGTGCAGTGAAAAGGTCATTGGCTCTAAAGACAGAAAATATAGGGCGTCCATCCCACCTTTGATGCTTACTACCTGTCTACCTTGGGCAAATTACCCCTGTGCAGCAGTCTGTGTTCTTCTCTAATGCTACTGACAGGCCCTCATGCTGGTATGTTCTTCCCAATATCAATCACCAGTTATAGTTACTGTCCCTCATATCACCAATACCCTCCAATGACTAACATCAATATTCCTTAATCAATTAATATTGATTACTTTTATAAAATGATATACCCTGAGAAGATATAACAGGAAGTGCAAACGGTTCCCCTCAAACCCCAGAGGCACACTTTCTCCTTAGTCACTAGGGAGAGTGGGCTCCATCTTAAAGTAGCCGCTACAAAACATACACTCCACCAAGACTGTTTCAAAATTCAGCCTAGATGATGAACAGATTCCATCAGTTGCTTGTAGGATCAGGCATCGTGCCTGTAGGATCAATCCATTCCTCAATGAACAGATCTCTTTCTTTGGGCTGTACTGAATGACCAGACTTGGCCACCCACAAATACTATAATGAACTCCTGTCATTGGACCTTTGGTGGTTCACTCTTCGGACTTTCTGACGTTCACAAGGTCCCAGTCTAGTCTTTTACCTCCCTAACACTCCTTCACATAGGAGGTGTGCAAGAATCAACAGCAATGTCATACTCTCATAATTTAGGGTAGGTGTAGATGGGAAGAGTAAGTTCTTGGTGCTAATTTTCTTTCCCCACCCAGAGTCTTAGAGCAGTTGTTGCTCTCTCACTCAAACACAGCCAACAGGAAAAGCAAGAAAGAGTCATCCTGGTGTGTTATTGCCTTTTGAACGTGTGCCAGCTTACAAATTACCAGCCAATCAAAAGTCCATTTCTTTTTCAGATGTTTAGAAAATCTGAAATAGCCATAGAATACCTTTGGATGCTCTGAAACCCACATAGGGACTGAATCGGGCAAGCCCTCTATGTATGTTCAAGACAGCTACGCTTGGCCAGTTCCCCACTACACTTGTATTCATCTCCAGGGACAAACTTCAAATGTTATGCCACAGAATTCATTCCCATTCAGAGGCAGTTTACTTGCTGAGTTCTTAGAAACTGTGTGTCATGTCTGAACAGATACTCAGTAGGAACATCTCTGTCATTAGTGTTACTACAAGTCCCGGTAATTCCCCGTAGAGGTGTTCCCCATATTTGTTCTTTCTGGAGATTTAAGTATTAAGAAATAAATTAAATCAGTGCCTCACAGTACTTTTAACAGAGTGCTCTAACCTGGCATGTTCTTGAGACATGGGAAAGTGGTCTTTGTGGATCGCTGTCCTTTTTTGGAAACTAAGTCAAGACAATTCAATTCAACACACATTTATCAAGCATTTCCTGTGTGCCAGAGGCTGGGCTATTTGAGAACACAAGGAAAATGCTGTTCACTGATCTAGGTAATCTATGAAAAGACACTAGCTTTCTTTTTAAAAAAATATTAACAATAGGTTTATCAAAGTTGTTTCTTTTATTTATATGATTACCGGTGCCCTTTGAAATTGTGATTAGCCTTCAGATAGAGAGTGAGACAAGTGATTCAGTAGCTGGAATACTAGAATTGGAAGTCAGGCAACCTCTGGTGTTTGTTAGTTCTGTAACCCTGGGCAAGTCACCTAACCTCTGCCAAACTCAGTTTCCTCCTCTATAAAATAGGTAGAACAATTGCACCTACCTTATAAAGTTGTGCTGAGCAGCTCATAAGAAATTTCAGGTAGTTATAGATATGAAAACACAGATAATATACTTTTACACACATGTGTATATAGAAGGGACAGCTAGGTGGCACAGTGGACAGAGTGCTGGGCCTGAAGTCAAGAAGACTCATTTTTCTAAGTTCAAATCTGGCCTCAAACACTTACTAGCTGTGTGACCCTGGGCAAGTTACTTAACCCTGTTTGCCTCAGTTTCCTCATCTGTAAAACTGAGCTGGAGAAGGAAATGGCAAGCCGTTCCAGTATCTTTGCCAGAAAAATCCCAAATGGGGTCATGAAGAGTGGAGCATGACTAAAAATGACTGGACAACGAACAATATATGTATGTATGTATTTACATACATGTATGTAAATACATATATATTTATATATGTATATATAAAGTGCTTTGCACAACTATATATATATAGTTTATATATATGTGTGTATATATACAAACTATATACTTGTCAGCTCTTATTAGCCATTATTTCAATAATATGAACTATTTTAATTTCAACACTGAATAAGGTCTTGGAAGAGCCGAGTGTCAGCTAGGGCCTGCTCAGCACTGGAGTGAGCACTATCCCAAGAGAAACCTCGCGGCTTCAGATAGCTGAGTGATAACAACAAATAGCCAACAACAAAAAGATGCCACAGGAAACTCCAAGCGGGAATGGCTGCTGTGCAGCTTCCTAGTTTCCCACGAGGCAGAGGACCTCATCTTTCTTAATTGAACCCAATCAAATGACTTCTCTGGCCAGAAAAAGAGAAAGGGGAGAGGGGGAGGGGGAGGAAACAGACCACAATCTCCTTTTATGAGGGAGCTTCTCCATCTTCTGGACTCTTGATGAACTACAGCTATACAGACCATCCTGGGATATGGGTCTGTTTTCTAAGGTCCAGGAACAAAGTTAAGTCTGTTTAATGTGGTAGAACCAGACTAGAACCAAAGTCCTAGAGTCACAGAACTTCAAACTGAGTAGGAACTGGACCTATGAGTTCAAAGACACACGGAATTCCCAGATGAGGAAAATTCCTCTTCCAATGAAGGCTGACACATTCTTTCCAACTTAATATCTTAAAGGGCTGCTTAGGACATGAAGGGTTAAATGATTTGCCTATGCTTGGCAGGAGCAGCACTCGAACTCACGTCTTCCTGTCTACTCACCTAATCACAGGACTATAGATTTAGAATTGGAAGAGACCTTAGAGGTCATCTCATTCAGTTCTCTTACAGATGAAGAACAAGGGCCCAGAGAGGAGAAGTGATTTTCTCAACATCACACACATTCATTAATTCAACAAACATTTATTATATACCTACTGAGTTCAAGGTGGTAGCTAGGTGACTCAGTGGATAGAGGGCTGGGCCTGGAGTTAGGAAGAATTGAATTCAACCTGATGAACACGGGGCGGCTAGGTGGTGCAGTGAATAGAGCACCCCGCCCTGGAGTCAGGAGGACCTGAGTTCAAATCCAGACCTCAGATACCTAAAACAAAAAACTAGTCATGTGACCTTGGGCAGGTCACTTAATCCCAATTGCCCTGCCTTCCCCACCAAAAAAGCAAAACGAAAAACAAACCTGAAGAACTGTGTGTCCTGGGAATACCAATGTCCCTTAAGCTGTGTTTGCCTTGGGTTGGCTGGTTGCTGCCCTTTGTTCTCAAAGAGGACCAATATGACATTACTATGTTGGAGTCAAGTTACAGTGAGTCTTACTGTGACTGATCAGACCAACATGAGCTATGGTATTATAATATATAATTTTATCTATAAGATATGAGTGATATCTTTTCATCTGTGCAAAAATTGGATTTAAGTGAGGCAGAATTGCACAAAGTCGCCAGCCTCACTCTCTCTTCCAAAGTCATCACAGTCCAGTGACAGGGCAAAGGTTGGGAATGCAGTGGATGACTTTGGCATCTTTGATGTCTAAGCAAGCTCTAAGTGCTCCACAGCTTCACAGTCATTGGAACAAATTGTTCTCAGCCACCCATTCTGATGAAGTGCAGGCTCTGGGACCCCCCCTTTGAGCTCTCCTTGAATCTTGAGGTACATGCTCTGGGAAACCCCTTGAAGTCTGATTGAATCTTCCCACTTGATGAGGCATTCGCAGAGGCCATAAGTATTTCATTGTGGCTGGGCCCAAACTTCTGTTACTAGCCTGGCCCTCTACTGTCCATCTGCTTCCCACACTGGACCTTATCAAAATATCAGTCCACTCTTGCATTGATCTCATTAACTCCTCCTGAAGACCCTCCCCAAACTCCTCCTCTAGACCACCCCTAGATTCCTCTGTATATAAGAATCCCATCTTCCTTCAATGTATGTGAGAGTGCCACAGAATGCCCTAGCACAGACTTGCTCTGTGAGAGCTCCATAGAATGAACTAGCATAGACTGGCTCCTTAAGAGTCTACCCCATATGGTGAACTTTTAATGAACTTTCAATAAATTTTGTTTTTCTTTGGCCGAGAAGACTTTAGTCAAATTCTTTTGGCAGGACCCAGCATATTGGTATTTTTGGATCTCAGGCAACCCTAACCCTCTTTGGGTACCCTCTTCAATTCTGCTGCAAGAAGTCTTCATATGCTTGGGGTAGACACTCACCAAAAGGTGTGGGGTCCCTCAGTTACCCTCAGCCTAGTTTAGCCTGTTTTTCTAAAAGGTTTATCAGGGTAGGGCCATGGTGCATGCTGCGGATTCTTGGAGCCACAGCTGAGAGTTGATGTTTGAGGTAGACACCAAAGGTAGAAAGCGGTCTTGAGAAGTGTTTGGTAGCCCTCACAACTGAGGTGCTGGTCTTCCTTGCACATACCCAAACTGTGCTTGCCTTATTTCACTGGACAGGGAAATAACAAACCACTCCAGTATCTTTGCCACAAAAGTCTCATGGACAGTATTGGCACAGGGTCACAAAGACTAGGATCCAACTGAACAGAGTCCAAGGCATTGTGCTAAGCACAGGAGATACACAGAGTTAATGTGACTGTCTCTCTGCATTCAAGAAGTTTGCACTCCTGATGGGGACAGGGCAGTAATAGAATGTGACATGGTCACAGATAAGTACAAATTTGTCTTATATTTGGGAGTGATATGGCAAAAAAAAGGATACAAAGTGCCCTTAAAAATTTTAGATAAAGGGCAGATAGGAAAAGGGATCAAGAAAGGCTTCATAGATAAGATAGTGTCTAAGCAAAGCTTTGAAGAAATGTAAAGATTCTAAAAAGCAGAGATGGGGCAGTGGGGTGGCACAGTGGTTAAAGCATTAGCCCTAGAGTCAGGAGGGCCTTAGGTCAAATCTAGCCTCAGATACTTAGTACCTCTGTGACCCTGGGCAAGTCACTTAACCCAGATTGCCTACAAAAATTTAAAAAAAAAATTTTTAAATAAAAAAGCAGAAACTAGGAATTAAGCTATACAGGCACTGGGGTAGAGAGATCCATCCTGCCCTACCAGAAAGTTGGAGGGGTGATGGTGGAGGACATAGGAGAGAGCAGATTGGGGGAGGGGGTATTCAGTGGGATGGCTGTTTTGGGGGGGGGAGATGGGAAGAAAATTTGTAACTCAAAATTTCATGGAAATGAATGATATAAACAAGGAAATGAATAAATGAATAAAAAATTCCAAAAATAAATAAGTAAAATAAAATAAAAAGAAATGACTCTAAAAAATAAAATAAAAAAGCAGAGTAGCTGGAACAGAGAGGGTATGAAATGAAGTAACGTGAAATGAGGCTGGAAAGGTAGATTGTGGTCAGATTATGTCAGGTAGTTTACTTTTTATCCAATACAGAGCCACTACAAGTATTAAGAAGAGTGACTTAGGGGGCAGCTAGGTGGCGCAGTGAATAGAGCACTGGTCCTGGAGTCAGGAGGACCTGAGTTCAAATTTGACCTCAGACACTTAACACAAAAACTAGCCACATGACCTTGGGCAAGTCACTTTACCCCAACTGCCCTCCAAAAAAGCAAAAAAAAAAAAAAAAAAAGAAGAGTGACCTAGTCAGAACTACAGATTAGAGAAATTAATTAAGCACAGTGTCAAGGCTAAATTACAGAAGAGAGAAACCAGAAGCAAAGAGATCAATAGGAGCTTGGGAATAGTCAGGAGTGTGCTGATAAATGTTTAACAAGCAGCTTTCCAAAGGTGGAGGGAGGAAATTTGCCACTTTAAGTTTTAATCTGCTCTACATTATTAGACAGCCCACAAAACAATAAATCAAATCCTGATTTGGAATATTTGCTGATTAATTTGATTTTTAAAAAGAAAGAAGAAAACCAAATTATCAATATAAAAAATGAAAAGGGTGAATTTGCCACTAATGAAGAGGAAATTAGAGCAATAAACAGGAGCTACTTGGTCAATAAATCTGGCGATCTAAGTGAGCTGGATGAATATTTACAAGAATATAAATTACCCAGATTAATAGAAGATGAAATAAAATACTTAAATAGCACCATTTTAGAAAAAGAAATTGAAACAGTCATCAATGAACTCCTTAGGGAAAAAATTTCTAGGGCCAGATGGATTTACAAGTGAATTCTACCAAATATTTAAGTAAAAATTCCATTCTATATAAACTATTGGGGAAAATAGGCAAAGAAGGAGTCCTACTAAATCCTTTTTATGTCACAAATATGGTCCTGACATCTAAGCCAGGAAGAGCCAAAACAGAGAAAAGAAATTATAGACCAATTTCCCAAATGAATATTGATGCAAAAAAAATTTTAATATATATTAAATATGTATTAATATTTAATATATATTAGCAAGAACAGCTAGGTGGAGCAATGAATAGAGCACCAGCCTTGGAGTCAGGAGGATGTGAGTTCAAATCCAGCCCCAGATACTTAGCACTTACTAATTGTGTGACCTTGGGCAAGTCACTTAACCCCAATTGCCCCCTCCAAAAAAAAAAAGACCAAAAAAAAAGTCAAAAACAAAAACCTCAGGTGGCATCCTCCCATTCTACTGCAGGTAGGCAGCTCAGCAGATAGAGCACTGGGCCCGGAGACGGGAAGACTCTGAGTTCAAATCCAACCTCAGACACTTCCTAGCTGTGTGCCCCTGGCCAAGTCATTTAACCCTGTTTGCCTCAGTTTCCTCCTCTGTAAAATAAGCTGGAGAAGGAAATGGCAATCAACTCCAGTATCTTTGCCAAGAAAACCCCAAAAGGGGTCACAGACTCCAATTTGACCGAAAAATGACTAAACAACAAAAACATATCTCTTAAGTGTGGAAGATGCACCTCAAACCTCCGATCTTCCTGAATCTGAGTCCAACAAGCCGCAGAAAGAAGCCTGGCCTGGGGGTTGAGACATCCGACTTCTCCCAGTTCCCAGGCTGATTTATGATACAGGACAAATTGCTTCTGATCTGGACAGGTTCCTTTTATGTAAAACGAGGTTGTTCCATGAGACTGAATGTTTTCTCTTCTTAATCTCATAGAATGTTAGATTTAGAAGACACTGTAACCATGACTTAGTTAAATGTCCTGATTTTATGGATGAGGGAACTGAAGCAGAGAACTAAAAGAATCAGAGATCTAGGGGCCGCTAGGTGGTGCAGTGAATAGAGCACCCATCCTGGGATCAGGAGGACCTGAATTCAAATGGGGCCTCAGACATTTAACACTTATTAGTGGTGTGACCTTGGGCGAGTCACTTAACCCCAACTGCCCTGCCTTCCTCCCTCCCCGAAAAGCAAAAAGCATCAGAGATCTGGAGCTGGAATTGTTGCTGTTGTTGTTCAGTCATTTTTCAGTCCTGTCCAACTCTTGGTGACCCCATTTGGGATTTTCTTGCCAATGATACTGGAGCAATTTGTCATTTCCTTCTCTAGCTCATTTTACAAATGAGAAAACTGAGGCAAACAGGGTTAAATGACTTGTCCAGGGTCATGCAGCTGGTACGTATCTGAGGTCAGATTTGAACTCAGGAAGATGAGTCTTCTTGACTCTAGGATTGACGCTCTATCCACTGCACCACATCGCTGCCCTAGAACTGGTCTTAAAAGTGATTAATCCAGTGCAATTACACAGGAGTAGCCAGTGGCACAGCCAGAATTTGAATCCAGGTCCGTTGACTCTAACTCCAGCAAGGTTTTCCTCTACACCATCTGTCTTCATGTGGCTGAAACAACTTAGCCAAGCCAGTAAGTGGAAGAACTTCTATTCCCAAGTGAATGGTCCTTTCCATCTACATCACTGTATAATAATCATCCCTGCTGTTTTGCACCTAAGAAATTATGCATCAAAGAAAACTAGAAAGACCTTACTGATAACAGTGATAGCTAACGTCATATGCTATTCAGCTAGGTCCACAGTGCATAGAGAGCTGGGGGAGACTCCTCTTCCTGAGTCCAAATCTGACCTCAGACACTTACCAGCTTTGTGCCCCTGGGCAAGTCACTTAACTCTATTGGTCTCAGTTTCCTCATCTATAAAATGAGCTGGAGAAGGAAATGGCAAACTATTTCAACATCTTTGCCAAGAAAACCCCAAATGGAGTCAGGATGAGTGAAACAACCAAACAACAACTTTTATATAATATTTTAAGATTTGCAAAACCCGATACTGTAAATAATCTGGGGAAGCAAGGAATAGTTTACCTGTCAGATTTATGGAGTAGGGAAGACTTTATGACCAAAGAAGAGGTGGAGAGCATTATAAAATGCAAAATGGATAATCTTTTTTTTTTTTTTTTTG
>CM053593.1:157338745-157377502 GCA_028646575.1 Pseudocheirus occidentalis | reverse complement strand
CAAAAGTATTTGCTTCTAACTACCCTCTCCCCCAATCTGCCCTCCTTTCTATTGTCCCCCCTCTTATCCCCTTGCCCCCTACTTTCCTATAGGGTAAGATACCCAACTGAGTGTGTATATTATTACCTCCTTAAGCCAACTTCAATGAGAGTAAGTTTGACCCATTCCCTTTCACCTCTTGCTCTTCCCCTCCATTGTACCAGTTTTCTCTTGCCTCTTTTATATGAGATAATTTGCCCTATTCTATCTCTCCCTTTCTCCTTCTCCCCTTATATTCCTCTCTCACCTCTTAATTTTATTTTTTAGATATCTTCCCTTCCTATTTAATTCATCCTGTGCTCTCTGTCTATATATACATGTACACACATATACACACTCACATATATATTTATACACATATACACCCTCCTGTACATACATATATATATATATACACACATATTCACTTCAACTATCCTCATACTGAGAAAAGTCCCGTGAGTTACAATTATTGTTTTTCCATGTAGGATTGTAAATAGTTCAACTTCAATAAGTTCCTTATGATTTCTTTTTCCTGCTTACTTTCTCATGCTTCTCTTATTTCTTGTATTTGAAAGTCAAATTTTCTGCTCAGCTCAGGTTTTTTCATCAGGAATGCTTGAAAGTCCTCCATTTAATTGAATGACCATATTTTCTCCTGAAGTATTATACTCAGTTTTGCTGGGTAGGTGATTCTTGGTTTTAATCCTAGCCCCTTTGACCTCCAGAATATCATATTCCAAGCCCATCAATCCCTTAATGTAGAAGCTGCTAGATCTTGCATTATCCTGATTGTTTCCACAACATTCAAATTGTTTCTTTCTGACTGCTTGTAATATTTTCTCCTTGACCTGGGAACTCTGGAATTTGGCTATAATATTCCTAAGAGTTTTCTTTTGGGATCTTTTCCAAGAGGCAATCAGTGAATTCTTTTAATTTTTGTTTGCCCTCTGGTTCTAGAATATCAGGGTAATTTTCCTTGAGAATTTCTTGAAGGATGACTTCTAGGCTCTTTTTTATCACAGCTTTCAGGTAGTTCAATAATTTTTTTTTTGGAGGGCAATTGGGGGTTAAGTAACTTGCTCAAGGTCACATGGCTAGTTTTTTTGTGTGTTAAGTGTCTGAGGCTGGATTTGAACTCAGGTCCTCTTGACTCCAGGGCTGGTGCTCTATTCACTGTGCCAC
The DNA here is from genome assembly GCA_028646575.1 of Pseudocheirus occidentalis. Taxonomy (NCBI): domain Eukaryota; kingdom Metazoa; phylum Chordata; class Mammalia; order Diprotodontia; family Pseudocheiridae; genus Pseudocheirus; species Pseudocheirus occidentalis. The sequence goes on along the minus strand of CM053593.1, from coordinate 157,376,299 downwards.
CTAGCCACCCTAGTCCAATAATTTTAAAATTACGTTTCCTGGATCTATCTTCCAGGTCAGTGGGTTTTTCAGTGAGATATTTCACATTGCCTTCTATTTTTTCATTTGTTTGGATATGTTTTATAGTATCTTGATTTCTCATACTCATTAGCTTCCATTTGTTCCAACATAATTTTGAAGGAATTATTCTCTTCAGTGAGTTTTGAAATTCCTTTTCCATCTGGCCAAATTTGCTTTTTAAGGCATTTTTCTCCTCATTGGCTTTTTGAGCCTCTTTTGACATTTGAGTTAGTCTGGGTTTTTTTTTTTTTGGAGGGCAGTTGGGATTAAGTGACTTGCCCAAGGTCACATGGCTAGTTTTTGTGTTAAGTGTCGGATTTTAACTCAGGTCCTCCTGACTCCAGGGCTGGTGCTCTATTCATTGTGCCACCTAGACGCCCCTAGTCTGTTTTTTAAGGTGTTATTTTCTTCAGTCAGGCTGTTGACTCGCTTTTCATGATTTTCTTGCATCATTCTCATTTCTCTTCCCAATTTTTCCTCCATTTCTCTTACTTAATTTTCAAAATCCTTCTTGAGCTCCTCCATGGCCTGTGACCAATTCATACTTTTCTTCTAAGCTTTTGATGCAGAAGTTTTGACTTTGTTGTCTTCTTCTCATTCTATGTTTTGATCCTTTTTGTCCCCCCAAAAAGATTCTATGGTCTGATTGCACTTCCTCTGTTTGCTCATCTTGCCAGCCAGTTACTTGACCTTTTAGCTATTTGCCATGGTAGAACTCAGCCTTCAGAATGGAGAGAGCTGTGTCCCAAATTGCTGGGGTTTTCGCAAGTATTGTCAGAACTGTTGTCAGAGTTATGAGGAGAGCACCCTCCCTGCAACCACCATAAGATCTGGCACTCTAACATTCTTCACCCCAGGACCACCACCTAAGACTGGGATCCAGATCCAAGGGGGTCAAAATAAGAACAGTTACCCTCTGAATGGTCATTTGGCTCCCCTGTGATCTGCAGGCTAGGAGCTCTGGAGGCAGCCATGGGGCAGCAGCAGCTGCGGCATCTCCGCCACCTCTTGCCCTGGGGGCAAGGACTAGACCACGCTCTTCTATCACTCAGTTCCAACAGAGTTCCCTACTGACTTTTTTACTTTCTCTTTGGCATTTATGGATTGAGAAGTCTGGAAAACACCATAGCTGTTGGTGGTTTACTCTCCTAAAGTCTGCTCTAGCTGGTCTGGGCCACAAGTCTGGGCTGCATGGCTCACACTGAACTGTGCTCAGCTCCCAGCCTGGTGTGATAGACCCTTCCTGTCAGCCTGCCAGACTGCCTTCAGTGGGAGATTTGTTTCTGTCTGTCATTTTCTGGGTTCTGTAGCTCTAAAATTTGTTTAGAGTAATTTTTTTTTACAGATATTGGAGGTGGGTGGAGCAGGGACTCAAGCAAGTTCCTGCTTTTCTTCTGCCATCTTGGCTAATTTCTTTCAAAGGGTTTTTTTTTCTTCTTTTCAGTAGCAGGGGGAGGTAAAAAGGAAAAAAGATGGATGCTTGATAATTAAAAAAATAAATTTTTTTTTAAAGAGGAGACCAGTGTTGGTGGATAGCATGTGAAGAATAAAAGGTAAGAATATTGCAAAGGTGAGAAAGGGTCAAATTATGAAAAACAAACATAGCATTTTATTTGATCCTAGAAATAATAGGGAATCAACAAAAGTTCAGAGTCTTGTTATACAAGAAAAAGATCAGAAGTATTCAGGCAGCCAGGAGTACAGGACAGGAAACTGAGTAAGATAGCCTAAAAGGAGAGGAAGAAAAAAATAAGATAAAGACTCTAGGAGACAGGGAATCAGGATGAAAGAGGACAGTGGGGATTCCAAAGAAAATCCTCACTGTTTGGAACCTAGGAAAGAAGGATCACCTCTGAGGTCTGAAGTTTCCCATAGAGACAAGTTTTGCACCAACCATAGACTCTGCCTAGAGAACCGAAAAGACATTTATTCTTCAATGTCCATTTGGGCTGATAGAGGTAGGGATGTAGATTGGAATGAGAATAGAAATAAAGGAAAAAAATAAGACAAATTTGCATTGGATGAGTCAAGAAAATGACCAAACTGACCAAAAGGGTACAGTCACATTAAAAATTGGGCTAATCACTGACCCACAGGTTCTGAGTGAGCAAAAATCCAGTCCACCTCGAGCCATCAGTCATTCAACCATCCACCTCTAGCATCTTGCCATTTGACCTCCATTTCTCCTACCCATCTACAATGGCATCTTCCTAGGCTTACTTCCAAAAAAACCGTGCCTCACTCCCTCCTCTCAGATCCTGTTAATCTACTTAGTTGGAACTCCTTAGAGCTGAGGTGTCCTGGTAGGTGACCAAGTAAGAAGCACAAATGGACTTAGAACATGCTTCATATTTCAACTATCTACCTTGGGCATCTTGCCATGTACCCTGCCACTTCCACTCTTCTTATTATCTGGAAAATAATCTTTCTGAGATTGCTTCTCCCATATCCTGAGACCAAGCCCTGCTCTGGATGTGTTAATACATCAATCTACTCAGTTTTGGAGCTCCATTTTAGGAGTAAGCTTTCTTGTTGTGTGAGTGCAAATTCACCAGACCTCTATAAATAACAGGCACCAGAATACACATCCCATCCCATCAAGCCATCAACCCTGGCCCATCTTGACATTTGCTCTTCCCCAGGGCTGTGCCAGAAAATGTTTAGCAAGTGGTTCTCTGGGGATGAGGGGAGAGGGGAATGTACCCATGTCATACTTTAAAAGTTTTTTTTTTAATGTTTTTATTGTCTTCTGTTTCTTACATCATCAGAGTTATCTCAAGTATCACCCCCTCCCCACTCCCACAAAGCCACTTAATATGCAGTATGTATGTGTATGTGTGTGTATATACACACACATGTATACACACATACATGTGTATATACATATGTACATTCCAAATAGTACATTTTAGAGAAGAATAAATCAACATAACTGATTGATACATTGGAAAAGACTAAAAATATGTTCAATTTGTAATACTTATGGTTTCCCATCTTCACAAAGGGATAGGTTGGGTGCCCTCTCATATCTCCTCATTTGAATTCTACTTTATGATTTTGTTAAAGTAATCTCTGATTTTTTGGTTCATTGGTACTGTGCATGTTGTTTACTTGACTCTACTCAAAGTCAATTCAATAATCATTAAGTATCTAAAAAGCTTCTAATCTAATGGAATGAAACAATACATAAAAGGAAACTAGAAAGGGGGAAGAAAGGAGGAACACCAGGAAGGATCTTGTTCCATGGACTTGGAACCAAGCAGAATTGTGGAAGGACAATGGAGTGAGTTGCAAAGCCCAAGCTCTTCCCTATCTAAAAAGGAAAGCTTTGGGTGGACTTTAGTGCTCTATACTCCAGCACTTACTTTGCTTGCTCTGATTCATATAGATCTTTCCATGTTTGTTTGCATTCATCATGCACATGATTTTTTAAAAGCATAGTCGTTTCATGAATGTACCATAATTTTTAAGGGCAGCTAGGTCACACAGTGGGTAGAGCATCAGTCCTGAAATCAGGAGATGTGAGTTCAGATCCAGACTCAGATCAGGCTGGCAAGTCATTTAATTCTGTTTGCCTCAGTTTATCACCTTTAAAATGAGCTAGAGAAGGAAATGGCAAACCACTCTAGTATCTTTGCCAAGAAACACCCAAAAAAGGATCACAGAGAGTTGGACGTGACTGAAACAGCTCAACCATAATTCGTTTAGATATTCCTCAGCTGAAATGCATCTACTTTTCCCAATTCTTAACTATCACAAAAAGTACTAATATAATTATTTTGGAGTATATGGGAATTTCTTATTGTTGGTTTCCTTGGAATAAAAGTCCAATAAAGGTGTCTCTGGTTTAAAGATTATGAACATTTTAGTAGTTTTATTTGCATAATTCCAAATTGCTTTCTGAAATGGTTGTAGTATTTCACAACTCTATCAACGATGCACTAGTGTGCCTGTCTTTCCACAATTCCTCCAACATTCACTATTGTTACAATTTTTTCATCTTTGCCACCCTTCAGAGTGTGAGATAAAACTTCAGGGTTTTAAAATGGTGCATTTCTCTTGTTATTATTAGTGATATGGATCATTACCTGCACATAGTTGTGAATATTTTGCAATTCTTTTTGAGAACTGTTTGTTCATAGCATTTGACCTCTTATATATTAGGGAATGGCTATTAGTCATACACAAGCACACACATATGCATACATATGTGTATATATGAATGAATAAACATATATGAATGAATTGATACTTACATATCTTAGATACCACTAAGTACTTATCCTAGAAATGTGATACATGTCATAACCAATTAAGGATCGTTGTAATCTCTTCTTTACCTATCTTTATGCCTTTGTTTTCTTTCTCTTGTATTACTGTTACTAGCATTTCCAGAACTACATCAAATAATAATGGGGAAGATTGCATTATGTATTTATTGGAAAATAAATTTCACTCATGTATTTATTGGAAAAGATTCTAGTGTATCCACATTGTATATGATGTTTGTTTTGATTTTTTAGAGGGAATATATTATATTAAAAGAGATACTTTGGGTGGCTAGGTGGTGCAGTCAATAGAGCACCAACCTTGGAGTCAGAAGGACCTGAGTTCAAATCCAGCCTCAGACACTCTACCCAAAAACTAGCTGTGTGACCTTGGGCAAGTCACTTAACCCCAATTGCCCTGCCAAAAAAAAATTTTAAAAATGACTCTATGACTATATTTTGTAGGGTATTTAACATAAAAGTGCTGTTGAACCCTCCTTGTATTGCTAGCATAAATCTCACTTGGTCATAATGAATGTTTTCTTACAGAAATCTTTGTAATCTGTTTCATGGGATTTTATTTACAATTTTTGAGTCAATATTCATTAATGATAATGGTCTATAGTTTTCTTCATTGTATCTTTTTTTTCTGATTTAGGTAATAATTAGGACCATATTTGCCTCATAAAAGGATTCTGATGGGGGTGTTTTCTTTCTCAGATTTTAAGAATAACTTGTATAGTATTGGTACTAATCTTGAAAAGTTTGATAAAATTCTCCTGTGAGTCTATCAGGACCAGGAGTTTTCTTTGGTAGCTCTTTTACTGCTAGTTCTGTTTCCTTTTCTGAGATTGGTCTGCTGGTAATTTGGGTATTTTGTATTTTTGAAGGTATTCCTCTATTTCTTTTGTGTTCTCAGTTTTGTTAGCATATAATTATGCATAATATTTTCTGATTGTTCTTTTTATGTTTTCTGGTTTTGTTGTCATTAGACCTGGCTCATTTGCTCTTTTATTGATTTGATTTCCTGCTCTCTTGCTTTTTTTTTTTTGGAGGGGAGAAGGCAGGGCAATTGGGGGTTAAGTGACTTACCCAAGGTCACAGAGCTAATAAGTGTTAATTGTCTGAGGCTGGGTTTGAACTCAGGTCCTCCTGACTCCAGGGCCTCTATTCACTGTGCCACTTAGCTGCTCCTCTGCTCTCTTCTTTTTTTACCAGCTTACCCAAGGGTTCTCTATTTTATTAGTCTTTTCAAAGAACCAACTTTTAGTTTTATTTATCATTTCTGTAAGATTTATTTCTGTTGTTTCCAATTTATCTGTTTTCCCTTTGACTTTTACTCTATCTTCTTTTGTACTTATTTTAGATTTTTGAAAAATTTGTTGGCTTTCTAAATTTTAAAAAATGTATATTCAGGGACAGCTAGGTGGTACAGTAAATAGAGCACTGGCCCTGGAGTCAGGAGGACCTGAGTTCAAATCCAGACTCAAACACTTAACATTTACTAGCCGTGTGACCTTGGGAAAGTCACTTAATCCTAATTGCCCTGCCTTTCCCTTTCAGAAAAGCAAAAAAAAAAAAAAATGTATATTCAGTTCATTAATCCTCCCTTTTTTTTTTTAATTTTTATAGGGATATAATGTTTCTCCTTAGGACTGCTTTAGCTGTATCCTAGAAATGTTGGTGTTTTGTTTCACCATTATTATTTTCTTTTAAATAGTTATTGTTTCTATGATTTATTCTTTGACCCACTCATTATTCAAGGTTTCATTGTTAAGTATCTATTTGTGTCTATATCTTTTGTTTGTGGTCCCTGAATCAATTACTATTTTTGTTGTATTAAGGTCTGTAAAGGATATATTAACTATGTCTTTTTATGATATCTCTAGACCCTAGTACATACTCAGTTTTTGTAATATGATCAAAGAAATATGTATATTCTTTTGTAGTCTCATTCACAAGGTCCCATAAATCTTTTAGCTCTATTTTTTCCTGTAATTTTTCATTCCATATTTTCCTTTTTTAAAAATCTTTCTATCAGACTTATCCAAAACTGGGAGAGGTATTTTGAAGTCTCTTGTCACTATTGTGTTACTGTCCATATCTTCTTGCAGCTCAGACATTTCCTTCATGAATTTGGATGCTAAGACATTTGGAATGGATAGGTTTTTACTGATATTGTTTTGTTTTGTTGATATGGTTCCTTTTAGCATAATGTATTTTTCTTGCTTATCCCTATTTATTTTTTGGATATTTGTTTTTGCTTTGTCAAATAGCTTGATTGCAACTCTCACATTTTTTGATTTACTTGATAATAGTAAATTTTTCCCACCCCCTCAGTTTTAGTTTGTATATGTTTTTGTTTTCTAAATGTATTTTTGTGTGTTTTCTTATCCCATCTGTCGCTCATTTTCATTTTATTGGATTTTTTCATCCATTCTCATTTAAAGTTATGACATGTAGGTTTATATTTTTCTCCATCTGTCTCTAATATTTTTCAAGTTATGATATCTTTCTTTCTTTTTCTCTAAACAAAGTACTATGTTCCTTCAGTTACTTTACCTTATCCTTTTTTTTGTAGGGGGGAGGGCAGGAGAATTGGGGTTAAGTGACTTGCCCAAGCTCACACAGCTAGTAAGTGTTAAGTGTCTGAGGCAGAATTTGAACTCAAGTCCTCCTGACTCCAGGGCCAGTGCTCTATTCACTGAGCCATGTAGCCACCCCACTTTACCTTATTCTTTTTCAAGGTGCCCTTATTTCCACTGACTCTGTTTCCCTTACCCCTGATTTTCTCCTCTTGCTTGTTAACCTTTTCCCTTTGAAGTTTTGCTTATTAGTTTTTCTCTCCTGCTTTTATAATTCTTCCTCTTTTTTTCCCTCTGTTAGTCCTTCCTTTCTTCTATTTTCCCCTTCAACTAGTTTTGTTAGTTTTTTTAAATTTCATTTTTGTGCTCCTTTTGAAAAAGGGTTTCTCTCACCCTCTTCATTGTCTGTCCTCTCTTTCTATCTCAACCTCTCATTTATGACTTCTATAATTATCTAGTCTCTCTATTCCTTGGTTTTTTTCATGCACTTAGAACTTCCAAGATATCCATCCCTTTTCTATCTGCCACAGTTTCTGCCACTGCCCTGTAGAGTTGAAAAAGAGATTCCCCTTTTTCATGGTGCTTCACTCCCAGAACAATGCTAATTACTACAGGTGTCAGAGAAGACGCTGCCCCATGGTAGGGTCACTGCCCTGTCCACTCCTTGATTATGCAGCTCATCATTGATCTGTACCCTTTCCCATTACCTTTTATCCCCATTTGTCTCAAAATTTCCTATAGGGCAAAGTTCTTCTACTCTTCCAGGTTCCAGTTGCTTCCAGGAATTTCAACTTTCTCCTCAAGGTAGGATAAGTGGACTTTTCAGACACCAAATCCCCTAGACCACACCCACTGCAAGATGCCTATGTGCCATATCTCTTCATTTCTAGAATCAGTAATCAGTGGAACCCCCTTTCATGATCAAAGCAAAGCTTCCTTCCTTTCCCCTTCTTTTCAGTCCTTCCCCTCTCCTCCTCACACCCTCCCCTGCAGGCTCTTCTCTTATTGAGACCACAAGGATCAACTTCTGCTCATTGCTAGCCTTTGATTTGATCTGTTCACATAACACATTCCTTCTTATCTCCCAACTTTCCCCTCCCTTTCATGTGTGTTCTCATGTTGTAATGCAGTCCCACAAAAACATTGATTCACCAAGAGCAGAATGTCACTTATTTCTGTCCACAATGCTCCCAGTCACTATTACTTCCACCAGAATTTTGCTTCATCCCAGTCTCCTTGTGTACATTTAGAAATCAAGCTTCTCAAGGGAGGCTAGATGGCACAGTGAATAGAGCACCGGACCTGGAGTCAGGAGGACCTGAGTTCAAATCCAGCCTCAGACACTTAACACAAAAACTAGCTGTGTGGCCTTGGGCAAGTCACTTAACCCCCAACTGCCCTCCAAAAAGCAAAAAAATAAAAATAAAAAGAAATCAAGCCTCTCACTGGTCTCTCTGATGTCTCTGTGCTGCCATTGTTGTCCTTGGCTACTGCCTTTTTTTTTTTATTCTATTTTTTTGCTTTCTGGAGGGGGAAGGTACAGCAATTGGGGTCAAGTAACTTACCCAAGGTGACATGGCTAGTTTTTTGTGTGTTAAGTGTCTGAGGCTGGATTCGAACTCAAGTTCCCCCCCCCCCCAACTCCAGGGCCAGTGCTCTATTCACCATGCCACCTAGCTGCCCGTGGCATTCATCTCTTTAGCATTTCCGTTGTTTGGAGTGTTGGAGAAGTTAATAATATTTTCAGGTCTGGCTTTCTTTCTAAAATTTTTTCAAACGTCTCTTAGGTGGTCTTGATGCATTCTCTCTTTGAGATCTGCATGTTTTTGCCTGCATTGTGAGCGTATTTTCTTGTAACACTCCTGTTTTTTGCTTCTCTTCTTCCAGATTGTCTTTCATTTCTATATGTTTCCATTCTTCCTCTGTCACTTTCTCTTTGTTTCTTTGGTGAGACTTGCTGTCACAGATGCTAATTTTTCTATTCTGCTCTTTCTCTGTGCTGTGCATGCTGTAAATTCCACCCTCACAGTTCTCTTTTGAATCACTCAAGAACAGTGTGTTGCAGTTCTCAGTTTTCCTCAGATTCCACAGGATCTTCTGTCTCATCAAATGTTGGATTATGTTCTTTTGTTCTACAGTATTTACTCGTAGATGTCTGCACTCAGACTCAGATGTCTGCACTCAGAGTCCGTGTTGTTTGTTGTTGTTTTGTTTTTAAAATTCCTACTGTTAATGATTTACCTGCTTTGGTTCAAGATCTTTGCCTGAGTTCTTGAAACCTTTGGTATTGCAGTTTTCCACACCGTGCCCCATCCACCTCCCCCAATTTTCCCTATTACTCGATTGCTGAGTCTCTGTTTTGTTGCCCTCGTTTTCATGGTTTCCTCAGTTCTTGGCAGCTACAGGTGGTAGTTCTCAAAAGTCTTGGGCAGCTCCAACTGGCCCTCAGTAGTCTTTCTCTCAGCAACTCTGGTCCCCAGCAGTTTTCCTCTCTGCCTCCATGATACTGCTCCCCAAAAGTCCTTCCAGCCTCCTCTGCTTGGGCCTTCTCTCTGCTTGGGCTTCTCTCTAAATCCACAGCCCAAGCTCCTTCCAGTTCAGCCCTCTGTCTTCAAGTCAACAAGTCCATCCCACAAATGGGATTCACAAGCTCTGGGTTTCAACACTCAACCTCAAAACCAAGCCAATACAGGGGGATCTTTCAATTCCATTACCATTACAAGGTCTTATAGAGAAAGGGGCTTTTCTTGCACAGACCACAGTTGGATAGCCTTGTGCACTTTATTAATTGTTAAAAATCATTAAATCATTGAAAGTTTCCATCCAGGAAAGTTTTCTCATTTGAGAAAGGAGCAATGCCAAGTTGGCCCCCAGGTCCCAAAGCTCCACGTAGCTCGGAAAGTTCAGTGTGTACCAGGAAGAAGCTAATTTTTTGTCTTCTTTCTTTTGCCTGTGGGTTGAGAAAGGCCTATAAGGCTAATAAGGCTAAACTAACAGAGATACATTGGTAAACTTTATAAGATATTTCTCATTTTGTTGGCTTATTTGGGTCACTTCGTGAAATGTTTCTTGTTCAATGCAAAACATTGTATTTGGAAATGATTGATTTTCACCTGTACGTATGAGATTGCATATGATGTTTAAGATGACTGTGACACTTGGGGAAGCAAGTGCAAGGATCTTAATAATAATAATAACTAATATTTATGTTCCAGGCACACCTACTATGTCCCAAGTGTTTTACAGTTATTATCTCATTTGATCCTTGCAACAACCTGGGAGGTAGGGGATATTCATCCCTATTTAACAGATGAGAAAACTAAGAGAGAGAGAAAGTGATTTGCCCAGGGTCACAGTGAGGAAGTATCTGAGGCCAGATTTTAACTCAGCTCTTCCTTCCACTTCCTCAGAAACCATAGAGAACTGTTGTGAATTTGGGACAGACTATGGGGGAAAAAATGTCCCCCTGCCTATTTGTCCCCTCCAGTAACAACAAATTTCAGATGGAGGAATTTGAGTGTAACTGGTTTGCCTAACAGATGAGCCCACCCCTACCAGACGGATGAGACTGATCCCTTTGATAGTCTGCCTACATTTTAAAAACCACTAAGGTGGAGCTGGTCACTCTCTCTCCATCATCTTTTTGGTTGGTAACCAGCCAGGTCAGCATAGAAGCCCTGACAAGCCAGGGACTCAAGCCCAGAGAGGGTTTTGGACATCCTTGCTTCCTTCCTTCCTTCCTTGCTTCCTTCCTTCCTTCCTTCTTCCCTCTCTCCCTCCCTCCCTCCCTCCCTTCCTTCTTTCTTTCCTTCCTTCCTTCCTTCTTCCTTCTCTCTCTCCCTCCTTCTCTCCCTTCCTTCCTTCCTTCCTCCTTCCTTCCTCCTTCCTTCCTTCCTTTCCTTCTTTCTTCCCTTCTTTCTTTCCTCCCTCCCTTCATTCCTCTCTTCCTTGCTTGCACCCTCCCTTTCTCCCTCTCCTCCTTCCTCCCTCTCTCCCTTCATTCCTTCCCTTCCTACAGACTTAGGACTATGCTCTATGGGAACTGAGGTAAATTATGATTCGAATCCCAACAAATTTAATTTTCTTCTCCAAAGACTGAGGTGGTAGAGGGGGTAAAGAGGAATATGTCTGTGTGGCATATGGTGAAGAACCCTCATAGAATTAAAGGCTGGGCTTTCAATTCAGTTTTTCTGTGAAAACAAGCTGGTGATCCAGAGGTGTTCCACAAGAAAGAAAGCATGGGAGCACAGGATGTAAGCCCATCTGCATGTAGTTTACTAAATCTGTGTGATCATCATATCTGCTTGTCCTCGTGGGACCATGAGTGAAGGAAGTGAAGGCATTCCCATAAAATGTTGACAGTGCTCAAAACTCCAGCTGCTCCTGCCGCAGATTGGCCTAAGCTCTGCTCTCCTAACTGAAACTTACTGCCAAATAAGGTATTAGTGCTTTCATTGGTTGTTATTGGTTGAAGATTGTTTCCTTGTTTGTTGTATCTGAGTAGATTCCTACACTAGATTGTGAGGCTGAGCTCTCAACCAATGAAGGCAAGCGAGGTCAGTGGGAGGGATTATCTGTGTTAGGGTATATAACCACAGTTTTTTCTTCTGTAACTGGCCTCCTTCCACTAGTCTGTCTTAGTGGAGGTGATGCCGCTTTCTTGCAAAAATTGAATAAATACTTTCTGTTCCTACCTTGAGAAACTTCTGACTTGTTTTGGATAGATTTTTCCATCCCACACATGCCTTCAAGCATGTACACTTGAGATTATCTCTTCAGATAAATCTTCTTTCTAAAAGCTCCACTCTGTTACATTACCTTGTTCAGCTTCAAGAAGAGCAAGCTGTTAGGGACTGGGTGGGGACTGGAATGAGGGAGTCACATTCTTTCAGTCCCAACTCTGCCCACAGCCCAGGTCTTACACAAAAGTGACCCAAAAAGTACATTCATTCAGCACCTCGAAGGAATGTTTTTATGGGGATGAGGAGAAAACATTAAAGAGTCTTCAAGGAAGGAGATAAGACACTTGGAGGCCAAATTTTGCCAAATTTATTCAAAATAGGAGTGGACATTAATTTGTTTACTGAGACAGAATAAAATTAATTATGGGAATAAACCCAAGACCACTTTGATACCCTGTATAGACTAAGACTAGTTTTGTCTCTTCTGGTGGGTTCAGGTAGGAATCAGGCACTTTTCTCAGGATCAGTTCTCTGTTTTCCTCATTCTGAACTGGTAGCAGGCCAGGGAAATAAATCACTTCTCATCTGAAAGAGTTGGAAGCTCTTAATTGTCTATATGATACTGATCAGCTGAATAGGCTGGATGAAAAAGCTTGCCTTAAAGGCCATGAAGGCTAAGTTCTCGGAGAGTGTTCTTTGAGGCCAGAAGCAACATCTTTATTTATCACTACAGAGGATTCTGTGGATACACTTTTGAGGTCTAAATGAAGACTGACTTGAGTGGTATGTGGCTTTCCAGTAGCCTGTTCTAAAAGGATGAAGTGACAAAAGGCTTTTCTAGATAGTATTTCTGGGTGTGGTTATTTAAATATAAGTTTGATAGAGGAAGATTGATCTAATCTTGTAGATAATCTACAGTTAGGTAAACTAATCCTGTAACATTCTGTTTCATAAATGCCAGTCTTGCCCTTTTTGTATGTGAAGAATTCAATTGCTGAAAGGGGTTATCTATGGAAAGAAAAAAATACATTTGTGAAGAAACAAAGTCTCTCCAATAAAACGCTGAGACAAAGCACACAGACTGTTTGGAGGATCAGCTGCAGAAATGCCCCAAGGCAGAACAATGACTAAGGTAAGAATGGCCATCATGCATTGTGGTCCATCAGCTCATTTGAATAAAACTCTTTTTTAGAAATTTGAAGTTTATGACCAACAAAATTATAAACTGTATTACTATTTGGTGATTAGGGGAAGATTAGGGACTGCCAAATTCCCACCTGACAGAAAGATGGGTTTCTTGGCTTATACCTCACCTTGTATTGCCCTCTAGGGCTATGTATAGAATGAAAGAGGAGAAAGCCCTCAGGAATTCCTGTCTCCTTTTACTGGCCCATACTGGTTTAAGGAGGAAAAACTGGGGAAAGCCTGGTTTTACATCTATTTTGCCCTGAGAAGAATGTTGGAGTTTATTTGACAAATCACAGGGTGAGGGAGAAAGACCCATCAAAAAGGATAATTTGAGAAGGAGGAAGCAGAGGCAGAAGAGGCAGGCAAGGGAGAGGCAGGGAGACAGACTCCATCTGGAAGAGCAGCCTAGCAGCCCAGTTTTTTAATTGCTCCAAGTGCAAAGATCTCCAGAAGTTTTATTTCTTTTCATTTGCAGTGATCAAAGGCCCTTTCTTTGGGCCAGATCAGGAACCCATCTGGATTTTTATATATTTTAGATCAGTCTTCACATAATTTGAGAGCTCTATTTTCAGTGATCCCCTTGTGAAGGGGGGAGCTAGGTAGTACAGTAGATAGAGTACCAAATCTGGAGTCAGGAAGACATTGTCCTGTGTTCAGATCTGGCCTCAGACACTTACTAGCTGGGTGACCGTGGTCAAGTCACTTAACCCTGTTTGCCTCAGTTTCCTCATCTGTCATATGAGCTGGAGAAGGAAATGGCAAACCAGTCCAATATCTCTGCCAAAAACACCCCAAACAGGGTTATGAAGAATTGGGCATAACTGAAAAATTGACTCAACAACAATTTTCCCTATTCAGACCAATAAGAACTTCTCCAACAGGGTATCCATCACCTTACTAGAGCTGGCCCCCATGTTACCCTTCTCAGGGTCTATGCCTCACCTTGTCTAAATGTAGTTTGGGGAGCATGGAGGTCAGAGGACAAGTGTTCCTTCACCTCAAAAGTCCCTTGGGAGAAAATCTTACCAGAGTGCTCTTTATGAGGTTTCTGTGGCAATGGTCCTGTCATCTTGTGGCTGTTTACATTGTCCCTTTCCTGGTTGCAAAAACTCACCAAAGCTGTTTGAGTTAAATAATAAAACTGAGTGTCAGCCAGATAAGTGATTTCTTAGCAGTGCATATGGTTACAAAACAAATCAGGTTTCAGGCTCTCAGTAACCAAGAACCCTAAACTTTGGTTTTTACTCAATTAATATAGAGTTTGGAGGGAATGAAAAACAGAATGAAAGGATTAAGACACCTGGTTTTTTTTAATAATACATTTTATTTTTATTTATTTACTATTAGTTCCAAATTTTCTCCCTCTGCCTCTCCCCACCTCTTCTCTCCCCACCCATGGTGGCATGCAATCTAATATAGGTTCTGCAAATACCTTCACATTAAACATTAGTCAAGTTGCAAAGAAGAATTATAATCAATGGAATGAATAACGAGGAAGAAACAAAACTAAACAAAATGAAAAAGAGAGAGCAAGTAGTTTGCTTCAATCTGCATTCAGACTCCATAATTCTTTCTGGATGTGGATAGCCTTTTCCATCATAAGTCCTTTGGAGTTGACACCTGGTTTTTTATTGGAGATTGGAGACAATGAAGTAAGGGTGAAAGTTGACTGGAGGGGACTGGGAGATAGTCAGGAGACACTGAGGAGAGAATGAAAAGTGGTATTAGCTTTGTCACATTCTTTAAATCAGGCGACCCTTGGAGGATAGGGGGAGGATGATAATTTCCTGACTTCTCCAAACTCAGGTGACTTTGAAACTTAACTTCACAAAATGGTGGATAAAAGCAAAATGGATGCTCTGATTCTATTTCAGTATTACAGATCCAGGGACCAGCTGCAATCAATGAGATTTTTTTTTTAACCCTTAGCTCCTACTTCTAAATATTATTTTTGGCTGCTGTTTTATAGCACAGAAATCTTTCAAGTTTTTCTGGTTTTACTAACTAGCTTTCTTTTCCTGGTTGCTGTCAGCCTGATGTTATATTCATTTCACCACAACTGCATTGTGATGCTCAGTTTGTAGTTTGTTGTTTCATTGTACTATAGCCATTCTGACTTTGGGAGGTTGTAGTAGTTCTATGTTTTGTTTTTTTTTCCCACTTTTTGGGGAGTGAACTTATTCCACTTTCATAATTATTAACAGTAATTACTTTTCCCTTTGGGTGTTTTCTATTTGATAATACTTAGAAAAGAGGTCTGAGTCATCAGTATTAGGCATAAATCAGGATCTGGCTCAAGGTGTAGCCACAGCAAGACTGAGAACCCAAGTTAGAATTCTTCTGTCATTCATTTGCTCAGGCCTGCTAATCTAAAGGGATGGTTAGGCTGCATGGTATTAGTGATTTTAAGTTCATGTGTAGTCTTTAGTCATGTTGACCCAGAAGGGAGGTAGACATTTAGCTTTGGGCGTGTGATAAGACTAACATTTTCCTGATGAAACTCCCTGACTTCCCGGACACAACTTCCTTTCGCCCCCACAACTTGATTGGTCTAATCTGGGGGCATAAAAGGTGAGAGCCCTCAGGTTTCATATTCTGACTAGACATACTTTCCAGATGGAGATGAGGGAAACTGAGTCCAGAGAATAAGTAAGTGCCACTGTATCTTTGTATATTTTTATATTGGTATTGCAAAGTAAACTTCCTCCTTTTTAAAATATTCAGTTACTTGGGTATGACCAATAAACTGTGCATATTTGTTAAGACAGTTCTCTTTTTCATTTTTTAATTGCTTATTTGGGGGTAGAGGGAAAGTAAGAAGGAAAAAAAGAAATACGTATAAAAATAAATACATGACTTCTTCATTTCTTTATTTTTATAATATGGTCCTGACATCTTGTGGCTGCTTACATCATCCCTTTCCTGGCTGCAAAAACTCACCAAAGCTGTTAGAGTTAAATAATAGAACTAAGTGTCAGCCAGATAAGTGATTTATTAGCAATGCATATGATTACAAAACAAATCGGGTTCCTACTTTCCCTCCATCCCCAAATAAACTTCCTCATCCATGACCTACTTGGGACTTCTTTGATGACTCTTATACAAGAACAGGAAGGACTTGCCTTGGGTTCTGTTGGCACATTCATACCCATTATTGATCTAGTCATGACATTTGGAAATGATTGTTTACATATCTGAGGCTATTCATGGACTCAGCCTTTAAAGGGGAAAGCAAATACAGATTTAGAGACAGATAGAGATGTATGAGATGAAAGAGTTCAGAGTCTGAATCTGAGATCAGAAAAGGTCTTTATTCTTTCTCATGAGAAAGGACTCTGCCCTTGTTGGCTACATGGCATCTGCAGGGAGAGAGCCACAGGTAGAAGCCAGCCCATGGTTATATAATCTTCTAATGCAAAAACCCCAACCCCCCACAACAGGCCTTCACTCTCATTGGTAGAAGGGCTTACCCAAAACCTAAGCGCGGGAGACAAAGGACCCAGGAACATGTGGGTGTCCAATGAAAGCAGTCTTAACTGTATTTGGCTTATCTTGTGTTGAGGTGGCTCTGGGGAGGGTCTCCATTGCTCTAAGCCCCAGACTGCTGGAAGGTCAGGTGACCTAAACCTAGGCCTAGTGAATACTGAAGCCATTCTAGATTTGATTATTCAGAATGGGGAAACTTCACTATAAATTATCCCTCACAGAGAGAAAAATAGCTGAGAGCCATAGATAGGAGGGAAAATCATTGAGATGGCCCCTTCTATTCCTGGAGGGGACGTCTATACATTCCTAAAGTCCTTCCAGAGAATAATATGTTCCCAGGAGAAAAGGCAGCCATGTGACCCCAGAAATGGCCAACCAGAGGCTATGGCAGAGTTGGTAGAATGCCCAGGTCAGTCCATTAGCTTCAGAAATGACAGCTGGCAGCCCTGAATGGCAGAAATAAAATGACTGTGGGGTTCCTGGAAGAAAAGGGAAGAAATCCCAAGACCAAGCATTCTGCAAGCCAGGAAGGAATTCCTGGCTAACACTGATAAATGTGACTGAGGGGAAACAAGAGGAAAAGGTGAGGAGTAGAGAAGGACAAAAGTGCCATCATGAAAAAGCAAACTAGACCTTCCCTTTTATTTGTGATGAGTTTAGAAGTGATATGACTCTCTAGCAAATCCCGGTTCTTTCCCTTTTCAAGAGAATAATAATAATAACAGCAAGAGCTAACGTTCATAGAGCACCTACTGTGGTCCAAGCACTTCATAAATATTATTTTGTTTGATCCTGATGACAACCCTGAAAAGTAGGGTCTCTTATCCCCATGTTACAGTTGAGAAAACTGAGGCAGAGGTAAAGTGACTTGCCCAAAGTCATACTGCTTAGTGTCTGAGAGTAGATTTGAACTCAGGTCTTTCTGACTCCAGGTCCTGTGCTCTTTCCACTGCACCACCTAACTGACAAATTGTTCTCAGCTATAGGACATTGCTATAAGTCTAGACAGGTTCCTGAAGGAAGCAGAGCTCACTGGAAAGGCATGGAGAGTTTTGTTGACCATAGAATTTAGGTAAGAACTCTTTCTCTTTTTCATATTCTGTTGGGTGAAACAAAAACTCTCTTTTTTGTACTTCAGATGGTAGCCTGAGTACTTATATCAGACCCAAGGGTCTTTTAATTTATTTTATTTGTTGTTTATTGTTGTTTTTTGTAGGCTTGACATGAGCTACAGCCTGAATTTCTCAGGGGGAACTCCTTAACGGCGGCACAAGCCAAAAAGAATACAGTTTGTGAATAGACCCCTGGGATTGAGCCCTGTCTGGAGCTGGGGCTCTGGGTCACAAGTTGCCCTTAAGGAAATGTATTTCTGTAGAGTGTTTCTGTTTACTAAGGATTTTGACTTATCAGTTTAACACATACAATTTGATATCACAAGGCAAATACTTCTGGATCATGAAGAATTGAGTTATTTGGCATTAATGAGGCAGCTAGGTGGTGGAGTGAGTAGAGCTCTGGATTTCTGAATCAGGAATATCTGAGTGTAAATCCTACCTTAGATATTTACCAGACTGGATAAGTAATTTAATCTGTCCTAACCTCAGTTTCTCCATCTGTAAAATCAAAATAATAACAAAAACAACAACAACATCTACCTCACAGGGTTTCTGTGAGGATCAAGTGACATGACATATGTAAAATATTTTGCTAAACTTAAAGCATTATATAAATGTTAGCCATTGTTATTAAAATAATCTTAATCTTGAGTTGCCTTCTAGACATCTCCAGCTGGTGTGTCCCACATCCCACTGAGGTTTTCTTTGTCTTTTGGTGATCCTGTATGTTTAATTATCATCTCTAAGAAGGATATTCCAAATCAAATTGCTGACTGGACATCTCTACTGGGATGGCCCATCAACATTTCAAACTCAGTGTGTCTAAAATTGAGCTTGTCATCTCACCCCCCCTGCCCCTACACAATCCATCCCTCCTTCCAATATCCTTCTAGTTGTTGATGGCACCCTACCAAACACAAAGCCTTAAAACTTCTGAGTTTTCTTTCACTCTTCCCATTTCCTCGAGCCTCACCCCTCTATTCAATTATTTGCCAAGTACAGTCAATTTACCTCCCCAGCATTCCTTGCAATGGCTCTTACCTGTCTACTTTCACCTGGACTGTTTTTTTAGTAACCTTCAGAATAGCCTTCACAAATTCCTGCCTCCATCCTGGCCTCTCCTCAGTCTATCCTTCACTTTCCTGCCATAGTAACAGTCCCATTTCAGAGAACCAACCAAATCATTCACTTCCTCAAAAAACTTCATTGACTTGCATGACCTTTGTCAGAGGAGACTGACCAAAAAGCTCTCAGATTTCACATAATGTGAAATGCGTTTTGCCTGGTACGAGCCCTTATGGAGTCTTGGTTAGCTTGCTTCCATGTGTGCATACTGGAGGGATCCTTCCCGTCCCACTTTGGGACAAGAGCAGGTATTCTCTGTTCCCTGTTAGCTTATTGTGTGGCAATAAAGCCTTTTAATTGGTTGCTGAGCCATAACAGATTTTACAGAAAAATCTGAAGATTCAGACATCTTCCTCCATTAACTCCTCTTTAATCCCTATCTGTCACAAAGAAGTGACCCTTTTAACCAAATCAAACTCCTCTAAATACATGCTTGAGCCCATCCTATCTTCTCCAGAGAGTTGCTGCCTCTATCATCTGGACAAAAATCTCTAATCTTCCATCTCTCCCTATCTACTGGCTATTCCCCTGATGGGTTAACTCCTCACCTATCCTGAAAACATTGTCACCTTTTGATATCATCCTTGCTTAGCTCACCTTCCTTTCACCTCTAAATTCTTTGAGAAATCTCTCTAAGTTCATGGTCTTTACTTCCCATCTTTTCATTCAATTTTAAACCTTATACAATCTGTCTTCTCACTTTCTTATTTCTTTTTTGGAGGGGGGAAGGCAGGGAAATTGTAGTTAAGTGACTTGCCCAAGGTCACACAGCTAGTAAGTGTCAAGTGTCTGAGGTCACATTTGAACTCAGGTCCTCCTGACCATTTAATATCTCTCATTGAAAAATGAGTGACTTTTTTTTAGCTCCATTATCTTCCTCTGAGTCTGAATCCAGATCTTCCCTGTCCTTATAGTAGCTGTCTATGGTTGGGTTCTTCCTCTTTTGCTTACTCATTTTTAAAAATTTATTTTTGTTTTTATTTTTTATTTTTTAGGAGCTGTTAGTATAGGCCAATGATCTATTCACTGTACCACCTAACTTCCCCCCCTCACTTTCTTATTTAACTGAAACTGTTGTCTTCAAAGTCAACATTGATTTTTTAATTGTCAAATTTAATGACCCTTTCTCAATCCTTATCCTTACTGAACTCCCTGTAGTCTTTGACACTGTTAATTACTTCTTTTTCCAGCACTTAACACAGTATTTCAATGTTTTACAATGCTCTTCCTTTTTTAAAAATCTCCATTACTATTCACTAGCTCCACCACCTGCAAAAGAAATGTCTCTTGTAACACAAGTGTAGTAAAACAAGAGGAATCAACACATTGGGTCTGTCTGAAAACGTATGTCTCTTTCTGTATCTCTAGTCCATCATATACTGCCCTCTAACAGACCCTGTCAAAAAGCATGCTTCGTTATCAGTGTTCTAAAGTCATGATTGGTCATTGCATTGATCAGAGTTCCAAAGTCTTTCAAAATTGTTTTCCTGTTAGTGTAGTCAACTGTCAATTACCCTGTTTCTATTCATTTTACTCTCTATCAATTTTTACAAAATTTCCCCAAGTTTCTCTGAATCCTTCATAATCAGAATTTCTTATGGCATAATAATATTCCATTCATACACCATGGTTTGTTCAACTATTCCCCAATGGATGGGAGGGGATAAGTATTCATTTATATAATACCAACTATGTGCCAGGCACAACACCAGGCCCTGTGACATACCTTCTTTCCAGTTCTTTACCATAATAGCAATTGCTCTTTTTGTATATAACATAACAGACTTTAAGAAGCTATTCTCCCCCTACCCTATCCCCTTGCCCTCTTATTTTTTTTTTCTGAATTTGGAAGACTTTTATACCCTTCTAGATATATGTGTTTTTCTCTCTTTAACCTGTTTCCAATGACAGTAGGGTTCCAACACTATCTGCCCTCCCCCTACTACCTTCTTCTTTATCAATTTTTCCTTTTATGTCTCTTTTGTATGAGATGATTGCTCTTTTTTATCTCTCCTTACACAGTTATAACTTTTTTTAGAATGGCCATAGCATATTCAGCTCAGTTCAAGTTTTTCTTTCAAACTGCCCAAATAATACTATCATAAGTGTACTGAAAATATTTTCACATATAACAAGTAAGCAAACTTGGGTTCTCTTCTGCACTCCTAAGCCACAGCTAGGTCCCCTAGCCACAATGTCCAGCAAATGATCTTGCTCCTTGTGGTCCCTCTGGTGGTTGCAAACTACAGTTGTCCTCTATGTCCTGGAACTGAAATCAGGGACTCTACTGTCCTGCAAATGCTCACAACCAGCTGGGTTTCTGCTCCTTTGCTACTGCACTCTCAGATATGTGCTTGCTCCTTCTCCCCCACAGCAACAGCCCAGGGTGCATCTGGTCAAGACAGCTGTGCTTGGTATCCCTGAAGGTCCTTCAGTCTTCTGCTCATTGGTCATATTCCCACACTATCAGTGAGATGAAAGTTTCTAAGGCTTAGCCTGCCTCTCAGCACAGCTGCCCCCAAGGCTTGTTGTTTTCTGATTCTGTAGTCATCCTGGAGGTGTTGCATTTCACTCAAGTTAAACCTTCAGCCCTGGAGGTTGGGTCTTTCCTGGGGTCTTCTTAAGTTGTCTTAGGAGAACAATTGCCTTACCCAAATTTTTGTTTGTTTCTGCTGCTCTGTGTTCCCTGAGAGGTAGTCTGCATTTTCACCATCCTTTGTTAAATATAATTTTTGTTGCATTATGATCTGAAAAGGACTCATTTAAAATATCTGCTTTTCTGAATTTTACTCTGAGGTTTTTATGCCCTAGTATATGGTCAATTTTTGTAAAGGTGCCGCATACCACTGAAAAAAAGATATATTCCTTTTTTTTTCTGCTATTCAGTTCTCTCCAGAAGTCTATTATATCTAACTTATCTAAGATTCTATTCACCTCCTTGACTCCTTTCTTATTTATTTATTTTTCTTAGATTTGTCTAGTTCTGAGAGGAGAAGGTTGAAATTCTCCACTATTATACTTTTGCTATCCATTTCCACCTGCAATTCATTTACCTTTTCCCTTATAAATGTGGATGCTATAACATCTGGTGCATATATACTTGATATTTATATTACTTTATTACTTATGGTGCCTTTTAACATAATGTAGTTTCCTTGTTCATCTCTTTTAATTAAATCTATTTTAGTTTTAACTTTGAGACCATGATTGCTACCTCTGTTTTTTTTAAACATTAGCTAAAGTATAATAACTTCTACTCCAGCCCTTTATTTTTACTCTATATGTATCTCCCATTTTGAAATACATTTTTTTTATAAACAATAAATTGTTGGGTTCTGGTTTTTGACCCATTCTGCTATGTTTCCGTTTTATGAATAAATTCATCCCATTCACATTCAGAGTTGAAATTATTAGTTACGTATTTTCCTCCATCCTATTTCCCACATTGTTTATCTTTCTCTTGCTCTATTTTTACCCTATCTCTCCTAAGAAGTCTAATTTATTTCTAACTACTGCTTCCCTAATCTGCACATCCTATTAAGAGTCCTTTCTTTATCCTATCATCTTGTCCTTTTATTTCTCTGTATTCCATTTTAACCCAGTTCCAATAAGAATAAGATTCCCTCCTACTGCTCACCCTCTATCCCATTCTTCCCTCCACTGTAAAAGTTCTTCCATTCAGGCTTCTCTTTGTTTTCATTTGGTTTGGTTTTTTGGAGGCAATTGGGGTTAAGTATTTGCCCAAGGTTATATAGTCTGAGGTCATATTTGAACTCAAGTCCTCCTGATTCCAGGGCCAGTACTCTATCTACTGTGCCACCTTGCTGCCTTTAGGCCTCTTTTATATGAGATAATTTGCTACTTTTAATCTCTCCATACCCAATTTTATTTTTTAGGATCATCCCATCGTTACCAACTCAAACGCGAACTTTCTATGTATAATCTTCCTAACTATCACTATAATGTTAACATTTATAAGAATTACAAATATAATTTTCCCAAATAAGTAAATCATTTAACCTTATTAAATTCCTTATGATTAGTCTTTCATGCTTACCTTCATATGTTTCTCCTGATTTATTTGAAAGTCAAATTTTTTGACATACATGAACTGATGCAAAGTGAAATGAACAGAACTAGAACATTGTACACAGTAACAGTAATATTATATGATAATCTACTCTAAATAACTTAGCTATTCTCAGCAATACAATTATCCCAGACAATTCTGAAGGACTTATGATGAAAAGTGCTATCTCAAGAGAAAGAACTGATGGAGACTGAATGCAGATCAAAGATATTTTTCTTTATTTTTCTTGGGATTTTTTCTGTCCATGTTTTCTTTCACAGCATGACTTACATAGAAATGTGTTTTGCTTGACTACACACATAACCTGTGTCAAATTGCTTGTCTTATCAATGAGGAGAGGAGGGATGGAGAGAATTTGGAACTCAAAATTTGAAGAAAAAAAAGAATGTTAAAAATATTTTTATATGTAATTAGGGAAAAAATGTTAAATTAAAAAAGACAAAAAGGTCAAATTTTCTATTCAGTTGCAGGCTATTCCTCAAGAAGATCTGAAGGTCCTTTAATTCACTAAATATCTATTTTTTTCCTTTGCAAAATTATACTCAGCTTTTCTGGGTAGGTTATTTTTGGTTACAAACCCAGCTTCTTTGCTCTTCAGAATATTATATTCCATACCATTTGGTCTTTTAACGTAGAAGCTGCTGAATCTTGTGCTATCCTGACTGTAACACCACAATATTTGTATTATTTCATTTTAGTTGCTTGTAATATTTTTTTTCTTGATCTGGGAGCTTTGAAACTTAACTGTAATGTTTCTTTGAGTTTATTTTGCGATCTCCTTCAGGTGGTAATCAGTGGATTTTTTCAATTTCTATTTTACTCTCTGGTTCTAAAACATCAAGGCATTAAAAAAAATTCTTGAACTATAATTCCTATATTACATTGTCCTATATTATATCTGTCCTCAATCTGTTTTCTAGGTCATTGTTTTTTCAGTGAGATATTTCATGTTCTCTTCTATTTTTTATTATTTTGATTTTGTTTGTCTCTTTATTAATATTATATATTTAATAATGTTAATATTATATATTTGATGGTACCAATATTACTATCATTATTGTTATTTCTTATGAAGTTTTTAGCTTCCCCTTGCCAAATTCTTATTTTTAAGGAGTTATTTTCTTCAGTAAATTTTTGTACTTCTTATTCTACTTGGTTGACTTTTCATAATTTTCTTGATCTTCTTGAATTACCCTTTTTTCTTTTTCCAATTTTATCTGATTTTTAAAGTCCTTTTTTAAGCTTTTCCAAAAACTCTTTAAGCTTGTGATCATTTTACATTTTTCTTGGAAGCTTTACAAGTAATTATTTTGACTTCATTCTTTTTGTATTCACTTTCATTGTATTCAGTTACAGATTTTGAAACCTGATCTTCTCTAACACCATACTAACTATCTATGGTCAGGTTCTTTTTTTGTTATTTACTATTTTTTTTAAATGTCTGTTTCTTGAATGTTAACTTTTTTAAGGGTCAGGCTCTGCACCTGGGAGCACCTCTGGTTGTGAGGGATACTATCTCAGACCTCAGGTTTTTTGTGTTGTTGTTTTCAGAGCTCTATCTGGGGTCTTTGACTTTTTGGTTCATCCAATGTGCTATGATCCAAGACCAGGTGTGGTCCCTGCTATTCTTGCTTACACCTTGATTTATAAGCAACTGCCAGAACTTCTTTCCATTCTTGAGCCATCAGTCCCTAAACCACTGCCACCACAAACCTGTTCTCCCGCTATCCAAATGTCAACATGGCCCAGTATTGAATGAGTGAAAACCTCAATTTGAGGTTGTTAACCTTCCCTTCCTCCCCTCTCCTCCACTGCTGCTGTCAATCACTTCTACTTTCCTTTGGTTTGCCACCTTAGTGGGACCCTCCTCCCCCCCTCTTCTCTTGCTGTCCCAGTTGGGAAGAATTTGGTGAGGTGAGCCTCTCCACCAATGAGAAAGGAAACAGTTGGGAAAGGGGGCTTGACTAAATTAATTTATAAATTCTGGCCCTGTCTTTTGTAACTTGCCTCTTCTCCATAATGAGTCATGGGGAAGACCACCCTCTTATCCTGGGGAAGAGAATAAACTCCTGTTCTTATCCTAAGAGATCTCTGTTTACTTTTTTTCATTAAATTAAGGATGAAGGGTATTTTTCATCCCAAACAGCCCTCTGTCCCAGAACCAATATCAAGGATTCCACTCTCCTGAGAGTGATCACAACTAGTCCTCTCCATTCACTAGCATGTGATCACTCCTCCTTACTCTTAGCCCCAATTCAGGACTGTGTCCAATCAATAGCACCTGAACCCTGTGTCCAGTTATCAGGTGCTCTTCCCCCACCCCCTATGCCAGTGGTTCTCAACCTGTGGGTCACGACCCCTTTGGGGGTCAAACGACTCTTTCACAGGGGTCACAAGAGTCACCTAAGACCGTCAGAAAACACATATTTCTGATGGTCTTAGGAACCTCCAATATCCATCTCCAGGCAGGTCTGCCCACATGCAGACAAGCCCACATATGAGTATTAAAGGGTCACGGCATTAGGAAGGTTGAGAACCACTGCCCTACACACACACACTGCTTGCTCATCTTCCTTATTCCTTAATTGTTTCCCAGGACAGTCTGGAACCTTTCACATCACCATCTTCCTCGTATTGCAATTTATCATGTGTGTTTCCCAGCCTACACACACACACACACACACACACACACACACACACACACACACATGCCATACTCCTCTTCGTGGTCTTTTTAATGACCATGAAACTTTTCATTTGATAACCCCTAAAATACTTAAATTCTAAATCTATAAACATTTGTTAAATGCCCTGGAGAAACACAAAGATGAGATAGGTGTCAGCCCCTGCCCTCATGAAGCTTATTGTCTAAGAGGAGAATAAGAAACAAATACAGATAACTATAATACACACAACAAGACATGCCACCAGTGATCCTTTCAACATACTACTTCATACCCCTTAAGGAAGCCAGGAAAGAGTAGCTGATCCCACATATTTCCCACTTCTTCTATCTTTTGTTAGAAGGCAGCTAGGTGTTGCAGTTGGGTCTGGAGTCATAAAGATGTGCATTGGAAAATGGCCTCAGGCACTTACTTTCTGTGACTCTGGACAAGTCACTTAACTTCTGTCTGTTTCTTCAACTGTAAAAATTAACATAATAACAACATCTACCCCACATAAATCCTCGGCATTTATATATTTCTTTTTTTTTTTTTTACTTTTTGGAGAGCAGTTGGGGTTAAGTGACTTGCCCAATGTCACACGGCTAGTTTTTGTGTTAAGTGTCTGAGGCCAGATTTGAACTCAGGTCCTCCTGACTCCAGGGCTGGTGCTCTATTCACTGCGCCACCTAGCCACCCCCATTTATATATTTCTAATGAAATCTAACAGGAAGAGATAAAATGAGGAATTCCATTTAAAGTTACTGTAGACATAAAACATTTGGGAATCTACCTGCCAAAACAAACCCAGGACCTATATGAACACAACTACAAAACACTTTTCACACAAATAAAGTCAAATCTAACTAATTGGAAAAACATCAGCTGCTCATGCTGGGTCGAGCTAATGTAATAAAAATGACAATTTTACCTAACTTAAATTACATATTTAGTGCCATACCAATCAACCTACCAAAAAAATTACTTTATAGAGCTAGGAAAAATAGTAACAAAATTCATTTGGAAGAATAAAAGGTCCAGAATATCAAGGGAATTAGTGAAAATAAATGCTAGGGAATGTGCCCTAGCCGTACCAGATTTTAATCTGTATTATAAAGTAGCAGTCATCAAAACTACTTGGTAATGGCTGAGGAATGGAGTAGTGGATCAATGGAATAGATTGGGTACATGGGACTCATCAATCAATAACTATAGTAATCTACTGTTTGATAAACCCAAACACCCCAGTTTTTGGGGTTTGGGGATAAGAACTCACTATTTGACAAAAACTGCTGGGAAAACTAGAATAGAGTATGGCAGAAACTGAGCATAGACCAGTATCTAACGCTGTATACCAAAAATCAAGTCTAAATGGGTGCATGATCTAGGTATAAAGGCTGAAACTGTAAGCAATATGGGAAAGCAAGGAATAGTTTATCTATCAGATTTATGGAGAAAGGAAGATTTTATGACCAAGCAAGAATTAGAGCATTATAAAATGCAAAATGGATAATTTTGATTACATTAAATTGAAAATTTTCTGTACAAACAAAGCCAATATAACTAAGATTAAGAGGGAAGTAGAAAACTGGGAAAGAATTTTTACAATCAGTATCTCTGATAAAGGCCTCATTTCTAAAACGTACAGAGAATTGAGTCAAATCTATAAGAATATGAGTCATTCCCCAATTGATAAATGGTCAAAGGATATGAAAAGGCAGTTTTCAGAGGAAGAAATTAAAGATATCTATAAGCATATGAAAAAAAATGCTCTTAATCACTATTGATTAGAGAAATGCAAATCAAAACAACTCTGAGGTACCACATCTCACCAGTCAAGTTGGCTAAGATGACAAAAAAGGAAAATGATAAATGCTGGAGAGGATGTGGAAAAATTGGAACACTAATTCATTGTTGGTGGAGTTGTGAACTGATTCAACCATTCTGGAGAGCAATCTAGAACTATGCCCACTATAAATAAGTGCATACCCTTTGGCCCAGCAATACCACTTCTAGGGTTGTATCCCAAAGAGATTATAGAAGTGGGAAGAGGCCCTGTATGTACAAAAATGTTGATAGCAGCTCTTTTTGTGGTGGCAAAGAACTGGAAATCAAAGGGATGCCCATCAATTGGGGAATAGTTAAACAAGTTGTTGTATATGAATGTAATGGAATACTATTGTGCTATAAGAAATGAGGAGCAGATGGACTTCATAGTAACCTGGAGAAACTTATACAAACTGATGTTAAGTGAGAAGAGCAGGACCAGGAAAAATTTGTACACAATTACAGATACAATGTATGTGTGGCAACCAACTTTGATAGACTGGGCTCTTCTCAGCAATGCAAGGTTATAAGACAACTCCAAAAGACTCATGATGGAAAGAGATGTCCACATCCAGAGAAAGAACTATAGAGTTTAAATACAGATTAAAGCAAACTACCTGGTGTCTTTCTTCTTTTTGTTGTTGCATGCTGCTATGGGAGGGATAGGGGGAGAAGAGAGAGAGGAAGAAAAAGTGAAACTCGAGGGATTGTGGAACTGAATCTTTTAAACTAAAAGTAAATAAATAAATTAATTTTTAAAAATAATAACACCTACCTCCTAAAGTTGTTGTCAGGATGGAATAAGCTAATATTTTTTAAAGTGCTTAGCACAGTGCCTGACACTTTAATAAGTGCCTATTCCCAGCATCCCCAGACCTCCAACTATATTATCAAGCAGCAATCGCCAAAACCATCTGTTGTTGGTTTAAAAATAGAAATAGATCAACAAAGCAAAACAGATAAACTGGAATCAGAAACAATGGAACTCAATAATCCAATATGTGACAAAATAGAAAACATATATTACCTAGGGAAAAACTCCTTACTTGATTAATTAAAAAAAACTGTTGCTAAAACTGAAAAGAAGTCTGGTAGAAATTAGGCTTAGATCAACATTGTACATTATATTCCATGATATATACGAAGTGGATATATAACTTTAATATTAAAGATCATACTATACAAAAAGTAGAAGAGATGCAGATTATATGCCCCTTACAGGTATGGGCAGGAGAGATTTTTTTAACCAAACACGTGATACAGGCAATTAAAAAAATAAAATAGATAACTTTAATTGTGTGAAACTGAAAAGCTTTTGCATAGCCAAAATAAAACCAAGCAGGATAAGAAGGGAAGTGGTTGAATGGGGAAAAAAATCTTTGCATCAAATTTTTCTGATAAGGGTCAGGTCAGAACTTATAAAATATATGTATGTATATATGTATATAATGCACATATATGAAACACACATGTATATAAAACTAATAGTCATTCTCCAAAAGGTATGTAATCAAAGAATGTAAACAAACAGCTCTCAAAAAAATTGCAATGTATTCACAAACATATGGAAGAATGCTCCAAATTACTAATAATAAGAAATGTAAATTTAGATATTTCACTTTATATATTGCAAATTGACATAGATGATAAAAAATAGCAATAGTAGAGGGCTTATGGAATAATTGACATTAATACGTTGTTGGTGAAGTCATGAAATGGTGCCACAGTTTTGGAAAACAATTTGAAATTATATAAATAAAATAACTAAAACATCCATTCTCTTTGAATCAGCCAATCCATTACTGGGCTAATACCCAAAGGACACCATCAGTAAAAAAAAGTTCCCATATATCAAAATATTTATAGCAATACTTTTTGTGATAACATAGAATTGGAAACAAAGTAGATGCCCATAGATTTGGGAATGGCTAAGCAAATTGTGTTACATGAATGTAGTAGAATACTGCTGTGCTGTATGTAATGATGTATGTGATGACTACAGGGAAGTATTGAAAGATTTACACTAACTGATGCAGAGTGAAGTTAAACAGAACCAAGAAAACAATACACATAATGAATACAACAATGTAAATGGAAAGAACAACCACACATACACACAAATGAAAAAATGAATGTAACAAAATTATGAAGATTAAACACGACTTGAATTAAAGAATACCTCCAACCCACTCCTTCATGGAAGTAAGAGGTCTTGAACATGCATGTTTTCAGATTCTGAACATGATCAAACAGATCTTGAACATGTATATTTTCAGATTTTTTCAATGTATTAATCATTTGAGCTCATTTTTTTTCTTTAAAAAAATAGTACTTTATGATATGACTCTCTGGGAGGGAGTGGTAGAAGGATATTGGGGATAATTATGATGATGTTAAAAAGGGAAACATCGACAGAAATATATTTTTTAAATAGGTTAATGCTTATTCCCTTCCCTCCCCTTTTTCTCTTTTGTTGGTAAAGTCTTACTCTGTTGCCTTACCACGGAATGGAGATGACCCAAGTTTCTCTAAGAATATGTCAGTGATAATACAAATTTTAAATATTCTACCATAATAGAAGGGCTTCAAATACAATTCCAGCAACAGGTGAAGTCTGTTTTTCAATAACCAGATTAGATGAGTTACCAGTTGGTTGGTCCAACCATCACCAGTTGGTTGGACACTTGATGATGAATTCTTTGGCTGGTGCAATCCATGAAACAAAGAAAAATACAAAATGTCCCTTAGTTCCATTTCACTGCTAAATTTTTTAATAATTATTTTGAAATTGACACCCAAAAAAGCAAAGAATATGTATATACAAAAAAACATGAAAAAGAGGACCATATCTTCAACCATAAATGTCAATTCCATATAGCTTATTTTTTTCAAAGATACCTAAAAAATTCTACATGTTACTTTCAGCACCTTCCTGAGACCATTCCACTCTGGGAAAGATAATCCACTCAACATTGGAGAGAGCTCCAGAGCAGAACTAGCCTGAGTATCCGACTTCATGTTCTAGGACTCCACTTATCCCTATCCTAAACATCAGAGTTTTTTTTTCTACTCTTTTCAACTCTTGCTTAGGCACTGCTATTCAAATCAACATTACTTCTGATCCTATAAAGAGAATAACAGTCTTCTGCGCTGAGGTTCCACTCAGCACACCTGTGATTCGGAACAATAGTCTGTTTAAAAGCCATAGTTTCCTGATCCCTCACACCCATCTATAAAGCTTTTATTAGAAGTACCTATGAACAAACAGGAGACATCCTTGATCAGGGTAACAACTACTCAAAGTTAACACAATTACTAAATTGTAACAATGGCCAAAAGCTGTAGAGTCCTGGGCAACTGAAAAGTATACCCTCTAAAAGATACTAAGGTTCATGCTCATCAGATTTAGGGGAACATGACCTTTGATGGAGAGAATTTAGGCTTTTTTTCTCACACTTTTTATTCCTACCCCAGAGTTCCAAGTTCTTAAAGCTTAGATTTTGTTTAGGCTCTTCCCAAAACAAAGAGTAGAAAGGTAATGTATAATGTAAATCAAATATATAATGGCTATTTATTAACTTTACACAGAAGAAACACCTAAGAAACTGGCAAACGCCCACTGATAAATCTTAAAAGTCAGCAACATGAACTACTGTTAGCCTCTCCCACATGGTTCTATTCATTATGGTGTGAAGGTGGAGAAAGGGTGGCAGCCCCTTGCCCCATACTTCCAGGGAAAGGCTCTAATAGTCCTAATCTCCCTCTGTAGATGAGAAGGGAAGAGAAAGGGAGAGAGATAGAAATAGAGATTCAAAGAGACACAGAGAAAGAGGTAGGTGGGGTGCTAAGTCACTCCAGACAGAGCTCTGGACCTGGAATCGGGAAAATGAGTCTTCCAGAATTTAAAGCTGGCCTCAGACATTCACTAGCTATGTGACCCTGGACAAGTCACTTAACCCTGTTTGCCTCAGTTTCCTCATCTGTAAAATGAACTGGAGAAGGAAATGGCAAATCATTCCAGTATCTTTGCCAGGGAAACCCAAGTGGGGTCACAGAGAGTTGGACATGACTAAAACTGAACACATTCCCCTGTGGCCAATAAGGAGATTTGAATTGCAGTTCATCTCAGATTGCAAGTCCTTTCAGCATTGAAGAACGTGTGTGAAAGTTGTCTGAGATGGTGCCTTCCAGCCCAATGCAACACAAGCTATGTGTGATCTGTTGGTTGTGTGATCCTGGGCAAATTACTTGATCTCTTTTACCTCAGTTTCCTCTACTGTAAAATGAAGGTTATATTAGCATCTACCTCCCATGGTTGTTGTGAGGACTAAATGAGATAATATTGTAGAAGTATTTATTACTGTGCCTAGCACATAGTAGGTGCCATATAAATGCTTATCCCTTTCCCCCTTTACTATCACACAATTCACTGAAAGCTATAGACTTTATGATCCCAATGCATGTCTGTTGGCTATTTAAAAAGCATTTGATGCTACTGGGAGGGGGAAGCTATGGGAAAACAGGTATGCTAATGTGCTGTTGGTGGAGTTGTGAACTGATCCAACCATTCTACAAAGCAATTTCAAACCATGGCTCCAAAGTTACTAAACTATGAACATCCTTCAACCCAGAAATACCTCTATTATAGCTATACTTTCCCCACTCCTCCAAAAGCATCCCCTGAAAAAAGACAAAGAAGAAAAAGACCCACATACCCCAAAATATTTGTAAACAGCTCCTTTATTTTGTAGTTGTAAAGAACTGGAAACTAATGAGGGGAATGGCTTGAAGAAATGATGGCGTATGAATGAAAATGCTATAAGTAATGATGAAGGAGATGGTTTCAGAGAAACATCGGAATATTTGTATGAACTAATGTAGAGTGAAGTAAAAAAAAAAGAGAGAAAAAAATAATGCAGTAACAACAGCATTGTAAAGACAAGTTTTAAAGACTTAGGAACAACACTTAACACAATGACCAGCTGTGTTTGCCATCTCTGGGCAGAGAATTTATGAACTCAGAGTACAGCTTGAGATATTAATTTTTTGGATAAGGCTAATGTGGAAATTTGTTTGTCTATGAATATTGGTTTCAAGGTTTTTTTCTTTTTTTTTCAGTTGGAGGAGGGAGGTTGGAGGGAGAGGATGAGTTTTCATTAATTAAAAAACTTTTAAAAAGTATTTGATACAGTAGAGTAAAATATTACTCCATTATAGTAAAACTACTCATTAAAGGGTAGGGAACCTGCAGCCTTGAGGCCCCATGTGACCCTCTAGGCCAGTGGTTCTCAACCTTCCTAATACCACGACCCTTTAATACAGTTCTTCATGTTGTGGTGACGCCCAACCATAAAATTATTTTCATTGCTACTTCATAACTGTCATTTTGCTACTGTTATGAATCATAATGTAAATATCTGATATGCAGGATGTATTTAAATTGAACATAACCCACAGGTTGAGAACTGCTGCTCTAGATCCTCAATTGCTATCCTTTGACTAAATCTAGACTTCACAAAACAAATCCTTTCAGGATTTGCACTTGAGGACCTAGAGAGCATGTGGCCTCAAGGTCACAGGTTCCCCACCTCTGCTCTAAGTACTCTTTTCCCATCCAAACATCAGCCAATCAACCAACAGGCATTTACTAAACTCTTATTATTTGCTAGGCAGCTAGGTAGCACAGTGGATAGAGTGCCAGGCCTGTAGTCAGGAAGACTAATTTTCCTGAGTTCAAATCTGACCCCCAGACATTTACTAGCTGCCTGACCCTGGGCAAATCACTTAACCCTGTTCACCTCAGTTTCCTCACCTATAAAATGAACTGGAGAGGAAAATAGCAAATTACTCCAGTCTCTTTGCCAAGAAAACACCAAATTGGGTCATGAAGAATCAGACATGACTGAAATGACTGAACACAGCAACAAAAATATTCCAGGCATTGTGACAAATGCTGGGAAAAGAAAGAAAAGCCAGTTCCTGCTCTCAGGAAGCTTACATTCTAAATGAGGGACACGACACCTAGATACATAGGTACATATAGAGTAGATGAAAGGTAGCCTTAGAAGGGAAGAGATAGCAAGTGAAGAGACTGAGACCGTCATCCCGAGGATGGTGATGTTTAAGCCATATCCTGAAGGAAGCACATTAGGTACTTATGTTTTTCCCATGTAGATCACTATTTGCCCACACAGCTTAGTCTAAATGAAACTCACAGGCATGAATATATATTTCTAGAATCTTGCTCACTCCTCTCCAAGGGAGACTCTGATTTCTGCCTAGAAGGGAACAGAGAACTGGGGCCATGAGGCTGATTGTTCTGCTCTCCTGAGAGAAGATAATAGACTAAAATTACATATATCTTCTCCACCTCCCCCCCCCCAAAAAAATATTGTTAGTCTCAGT
Organism: Pseudocheirus occidentalis; assembly: GCA_028646575.1. Classification (NCBI taxonomy): domain Eukaryota; kingdom Metazoa; phylum Chordata; class Mammalia; order Diprotodontia; family Pseudocheiridae; genus Pseudocheirus; species Pseudocheirus occidentalis. Next base: position 157,342,805 of record CM053593.1, on the reverse strand, counting down.
GAAACAATTTTTAGACTCAAGAGAATGCTGTCTAACTTAAGGAAATAATTCTCTGAAATGGAATTCCAGACTTTATGATAAAGGGAGGTCATGGAACCATACATTTAAAGCTGGAAAGGATGATGTAGTTCAACTCTTTCCACAAATGGCACTTGTTTTACAGATGGGGAAACAGGCCCAGGGAGGTTAAGTGACATGCCTGAAGCCACAAAGCAGTAATAAGAAATAGGTTCTTTGACTTAAAGCCAGCTGTTCTTCCCATGAAGTATTTGGGGACAGTTTGGGTTTGAGATCAGAGTCTCCCTTCCCTATACCCTTTCAATCATACCAGGATAGTAATCCTCTATTCTATCAAATACACAGATGAAGGAGACCACAAGCAGACAGGCCTGAGAGAGACCAAAGAAGTCATTAAGGGATGGTGAAGAAACAAGAAATGGGTAAGTTCCTATAATCAGTTGCTTATATATATGCTTATATATATGTATATATATATATATATATATCTCAAGATAATGATAAATCACAGTTATGTATCAGTTTAAGATTTACAAAGAACAACAACCTTGTGAAGAAGGCATCATAAGCATATTATCTACATTTTACAGAAGAAGAAATTGAGCATCAGAAAAGTTGCCAATGGCCTGTGATCACACAGATATGCAGACCAAGAATGAAAACAGATCCTAAGACTCCAACTCTAGTGTTCTTTCACTTAGGCTATGCTGTTTCTCAAGAGAAAATTAATCTTTTCAGGTGGTCAAGGTGAATACAGGTTTAGAAAGTGAGAACCACTTGTCCAAAGTTTGCCTTCACCACAACTAAAAAATGACTCAACAACCATATAAACAAGAAAATGAGCAATATGAACATAAATGTGATTTCCTTTGATCCTCTCAACATGATGAGGTAGGCAGAGCAAGGATTTCTATCCCCGTTATACCTCATACTTCTTTTGTTTAATTTTTTTATTTCTAGGGGTTTTCTTTTCCCCTCATTTTCAGGTCCTCAGAGTCAGTGTACTACAGTGGAAAGCATTCTGGATTTAAGAGTCAGAAAACCTGCATTTAAGTCCAAACTCTGCCACCTGTGTACTTTTGAATAAGTCACACTCTCTCTGGACTTCAGTTTACGCATCTGTAAAATGAGTGGATTGAAAAAACAAGGAACAGATGGAATCACACAAGAGAAAATAAACAGGTCTGATTACATAAAATTTGCATAAACAAAATCAATGCAGCTAAAATGAGAAGGGAAACAAATAACTGGGAGGAGGGAATCAGTAGCAAGTTTTCTCTGTTAAAAGTCTCATTTAAAAGATATATAAGGAACTGATCCAAATTTAAAAGCATTAGAGCCATTCTCTAATTCATAAATAGTCAAAGGATATGAGAAGGCAGTTCCCAAAGGAAAAAAATCCACCCTATCCATAACCGTATTTTAAAAATGCTCCAAAGTACATTTAAATTCACATTTAAGCAGCTCTAAGATTCCACCTCACACCTTTCAGATTGGCAAAATTGACAAAAAGGAAAAGGACAAAATTTTAAGGATTGCAGGAAAATTGGCTGGTGGAGCTATAAATTGATCTGAGCATTGTGAAAAGCAATTTGGAACCATGTCCCAAAAGTTACTGAAATGTGAATACTCTTAACCCAGAAATAGCACCTTTAGGCCTATCCCCCAAAGAAATCAAAAAGGGAAAGGACCCAGGTGTTTATAACAGCTTTTTTTGTAGTGACAAAGAATCAAAAACTACAGGGGTAGTCATCAATTAGGGAATGGCTGAACAAATTTTGGGATATAAACATAATGGAATGCCATTTTGCTATAAGAAATGATGAAGGGGATGGTTTCAAAGAAACTTGGGAAAATTTGTATGAACCAATGGTAAAGTGAATAAAATCAGAAGAACAAATTATTCAAAAACACAATATTATAAGAAAAAAAAACCTTAAGACCTCTGATGACCACAATGACCAACAACAATTTCAAGGGACTCATGATGGGAAAGGGAAAGGGAAAGGAAAATGAAAGAGTACACATAGACTTGTGTCCTGGGGAGTTGCCCGTGTATCTGCAAGGCTCCCACTTAAAGTAACTTTAGAGGGCAGCTGTGAGCAGCCTAGTTTAGGTCTCATTCATCTTATCCCACTATTGGCTTTGCCTAGATGAATTTCCTATGATAAGCATTCTTTCTCTGCTCTGAGAAGTTATAACAAAATAGTTTATAATTCTATATTTAAATTTTGAGCCACAAATTTTAAAAAAAAAGCTTACCATTAATCTTTCTTTCTTCTCCAAGGATTTATCAGATTGAATTGTCTCTTTCTAGTTGGATTGTATTCCCAGTAAGCAAAGTCATATTATCAAAATGCTTGTAATTAGGATCACTTATAAGTCAAAGCAATTAAAAACAACCAAAAATAATTTAAACAGACTCTCTTGCTTTCCAGAGGGAAGAAAAGATTTTGGTCCCCCACAAGGAAGCCTAAGGGGAGAGATGAGGTTTAGAATTTTCACCAAGAGCTTGGTGGTCCAGGCTACAAGCAGTTCAGTCGCATAGCATCTATTCCAGCATCCCTCAGTGTGATCTGCCCACACTGCCTCACTCCCAGAGTCCTCGTCCTACTCCAAGGTTGTAACTGTCCTTACTCCCCTTCCACTTTCCCTGCTCCATCCAGACTTCTTGTGGCTTCTCCTCTAGTTCTGTTGGTCACCTATGAGCTTTTTCAGAATCTGGGCCAGACCTCTTCAAGTCTGATTCCTGCCAAGATTCACTCAAATTGAAGTCACTTGGGCTGCCATAGTCTCCACTCTCTCCATCATCTGGCTCAACATCCATCCTTGAGTAGGGTGTTTCAGAAAGAGTAGGGACCCATAGCCTATGACTGACAGAGGCTTCACCAATTTTGCTACCTTATCTCCCAGATAGGAGGTAGGAGAGTAGTTTTGCCCCCAAAAACTGGTGCCCTTTAGGCTTAACCTTTCCTTTCTTCATGACCCCAGAAATGGCAACAAAGAGAGGCATTGGACCAATCCAGGAGCCAAGAGGAATGTATAAGCCAGCAGCAGAGGAGAGTCAATGGAAGGACCATGAAGAAATTCCAGTATCAAACCTTCTGGACCCAGCAGAAGATTCCTGGGCCAAGTGGAAGCTGAAACCAAGGACCAAGAAGAAAGGGAGCCACAATGTAGGACAGATTCCTTGGAAAGGTGAAGTTCACTAGAGAGAGAAGGAAAATTGACCTGACCATGTGTCCACTTAACCTATCATTGGGTACATCAGCTGTTATTTAAAGGTCCTGTCAGCCCTGGTGTTTACACATGAGCTGAGAGCTCTCCCCTCTCCATTCTTTTTTTGTGGAGTTCAAATCTGATGTTCCCAAAGAGAAACACTGAGTGGGGGTATGGACCAAAGAAGAGAATGAGTGATAAGCCCCCAAGATTGAATATGGTTCAGTTGAACTACAAGACTTCAGTTCTTGGAATTATAATTTTAACATTTATTATGTGACAGCCACTTTGCTAGGCGGTGGGAATATAAAGATGAAAAACCACTGCCTTCAAGGAATATATAATCTAAAGGAAAGGGGCAGAAAATGATGAAGACTTTAACAAATGGAGACTTGGAGAGGGGAAAAGATTGAGAGAATCTATTTGCAGTTAGAAGATGGTGTGAACAAAGGCAAGGACATTAGACAAGCGAAGGATGGAGTTGTCCAGTTTGGTAGAAAAGCAAAATAGGGAAAGAGGAGCAGGAAGAGATAACTAAGAATCACTATCAGTGAGACAACAGGAAAGAAAAAAGGCTCAAGTCAGGAACAAGTAAGAATTCTGCAGGTCTGAAGAGCATAGAAGTTTAGTGACAATTAGAGTCATTTGTCCCTTATAGTTGGCTCTAGTGTTTGCCACCAGGATTATTCAGTAATCAATCTTCAGGAAATAAGCATGAAGTATAGCTGAAAGCTTGCTATAATTGTCACTACCCACCAAAGTTTAGGCCATGGAGACTGGGGAAGGCCGAGAACAGAAGAATATAGAGTTCAATTCAGGAAAC
>CM053593.1:157319400-157338245 GCA_028646575.1 Pseudocheirus occidentalis | reverse complement strand
TTTAGTGACAATTAGAGTCATTTGTCCCTTATAGTTGGCTCTAGTGTTTGCCACCAGGATTATTCAGTAATCAATCTTCAGGAAATAAGCATGAAGTATAGCTGAAAGCTTGCTATAATTGTCACTACCCACCAAAGTTTAGGCCATGGAGACTGGGGAAGGCCGAGAACAGAAGAATATAGAGTTCAATTCAGGAAACTCAAGTTGAGCTGCAAGGTCAAAGGAAGGTAGAAATTTAAAAAGAAAAAAATGGGTCAAAGGATTATAGATTTTTTTAAAAAAGATGTTTAGAGCTAATCCAATGCCTTCGTTTTAAAGATGAGAACACTGAAGCTCAGTCTTAAACAACTTGCCCAGATCTATGCAGCTAGTGTTAGAGGGAGTATTTCACCTACATCTTCCTGATACCAAGTTCAACTTGGTCTATGGACAATGCCATGCTGCCTCAGATTTGGGGAGGGGAAGATCGACAGCAAATAGGAAGCCTAAGAAAGAAACAATAAAAATTCCAGATCACTGGCCCCTCCATCTCAGCTTCCCTAATTTCAGTCTTTCTCTCTTCTTGTACTGCTTGAAATATGCTGTGTATTCTCTAGGGGTGGGAGGTTTAAGATAGTGTTTGATCATTCAAAACCACAATCAAATTTAATTTCATCCATTGGAACCAATTTCCTCCCCAGGATTTGTTGTGAGTTGGTACATTTTGGGGAGGGTGGGGCTGGGTCCCTTCCATTCCAAGAACCATCAGTCTTTGGTTCTTAAGAAAACAATAATAAGAATAAAGCCAAGAGACACATGGGGAGACAATAAGGCCAGGTTGGGCTCAGGTTCAGCCTGGATCCTTAGGGTCAGAGATTATTCAGGGAGTGGCATACCAATGTGGCATAATGGTTAAAGCTCTGATGGTTGATAGAAGAAATTTAGGAGAAGACAGGCAGTCTTCTAGATGACACCTCTGGGACTGACTCTCTTTAGGACCAACTCCACGCATTGGAAGGGGTTAGGTGTGGGGAGGTGGAAAGAGAGACAGACACTTTGGAAGCTATATATGGGGGAAGCTAACTCCTCAACATGTCTCTGGTTTCTAGCTTGCCTTCCTGTAACAGCAAGCACCCTAACTCATCCAGGATGTCCTGTGAGCCCAGGTTCTTTGAATGAAAAATTCTACAAGGGAGAGAAAATAGAGAGAATAGCTTTGGGCTAAAGGTCAAAATAGCCAGTACTGCCTTCCCCTGCAAGCAAGCATCCTATTTTAGAAGATGCAAGTGAAGAATAAGGCAGCCCTGACCTTAGGGCTCCCTGGTCTGATGGGTATAATAGTGCAATAGATGCAGGAAGAGAGAAAAAATGCAGACTCTCCAGGTTAAAAGCTCTAGATCTCAGGGCTAAGAAGTAAAAGATAAATTCAGGACTGAAGGCTGGGGAAGGGTCTGTTGGACAGCATGGAAACAGATTCTAGAGACTCTCAGAGTGGGACACAATAAGGAACCAGATGAGCTCTTTAGTTTTGGGAGGAGGAGGTTTGGAAACATGGTTTAAAAAATAGTGTGTTCTCTGAAATACTGGCTAATTTTTAGCCGTAGCCTAGCATTCTTACCTGAATGTACTATTCTCTGCAGCGTGGGATCAAAACCAACCCCACGGAGCTTCTCTGTGTGGGCCAGAAAGAAACTGACAATACCAGTTACTATCACACAATCGGGGAAGTCATCCAAGTCCTGAAAGGATTCTACTAGCTTATTGATGCAGCTGCCATCTTTGTCTTGGGCCAGCAGCAGCTTGAACAGGAATGAATCTCCAGCCACACTGCCACCTACCTACCCAAGAGGCGGAAGAATAGAAAAATGGGCATTAATGAACTCACCGGACTCAACACCTGTCTTGCCTCTCCTGGGAAGCCTTTCAGAAATATTTCATCATTATTATCATGATGATTCTCTTGGTCTATCCAAACACTCAGCTCCAGGACTCTCAGATTCTTAAATCCCCTACCTCCCTTCCCATCCTTGCTCTATTTTCTATAACAAGGCTCAGCGATACAATGATCCAAGACAACTCTGAAGGACTTATGGCAAAAAATATTGTTTATCTCCAGAGAAAGAAGTGATGGTGTCTGAATACAGATTGAAACATACCTTTTTTGAACTTTCTTTATTTTTCTTGAAGACCTTTTTTTAAATCTATATTTTCTTTCACAACATGACTATTACGGAAATGTTTTACATGACTATACATGTATAACCTATATCAAACTGCTTTCCTTCTTGATGAGAGGGGTGGGGAGGGAGGAAGGGAGAGAATTTGGAACTCAAAGTTTTAAAAACAAACGTTAAAAATTGTTCTTACATGTATTGGGAGGGAAGGGGAAGAAATACTAAATAAATTAAAAGAAAACCAAAATCAAGGCAAGAACATTTTAATCATTTCTCTTATTCTTGCCATGCTCAGACTACTGCTCAGTGTACTGCAGCTCTGATTTTTGAGATCACCTTTGGGACCATTCTACCCAGCCTGGTGGCAAAGTAAGGACAGTGCTAGATGTGGAGTCAGGAAGACAAGTTCACATTTTGCCTCAGACACTTATTAGCCATGCAACCCTAGGTGAGTAACCTAATTTCTGTCTGCCTCAATCTCCTCAACTATAAAATGGGACTTACTATAGCATCTACCTCACAGAGTTGTTTTGAGGATCTAATATGATAATAGTTGTAATGTGCTTATTAGCTCAGGGCCTGGCACATAGTAGGAACTTAATAAAAATTATTATTCCCTATTTTACAATGCTGCCCGTAGACCAAGGGGTCCAGGGATTTAACCTGTTCTTGACAGTTTAGTGCAGAGGTGGGGAAACTGTGGCCTTGAGACTGCAAGTGAATCTTTAGGTCCTCAAATGTGGTCCTTAAAGGGTCTGATGGATACGCTACAATCCTAAGCAAAATAAGATGAAATGTGTCCCTGTGACCTGTCACCTGCAACTGGAAAGAAATCATCCCAACTCCTACTTTTCACATGACCATTCTCTCCTTGGCTCCCCTTTCAAAAATCTCCTCCCTCACTTTCTTTATTAGGGGGACAAATCAGTTTTCATCAACCTTACACATTTATTAAGTACTGGGGGTACAAATGCAAAGAATAAAACTATCCCAACTCTCAAGGAGTTAACATCCTAACATTCATATATTTCATGTATTCATTTATTTAAGGACACAAGGGGACCTCTAGTGACTAACTCCTGAGTTCTATTTTGTATTATTTCTTAAATGCTTTGTCTCGATAAATCTTCTCCCAACAGTCTGTAAGCTCCTTTTGGACAGGGATCATGTCTTAAACTGCTTGACCCAAGTGCATTCGGATGGGAGTCATGGAAGAATTAAATTCTTCAAACTGGTTCCTGTCCATATTTTTTATATGTGTCTCTTTGCTCGTATCTCAAATGCCTTCTCTGCTCCTGACTGAAATTCTATCCATCTTTCAATACCCAGCTCAAATTCCACCATGAAGGCTTTCATGATCTCTACCCTCCCCTTCTCCAACAAGATAGTGAATTGTTTACATCGTGTTTTTAGCTCTACAATAGCATTTTCCTCACAATAACCCTGTGAGTTTGGTAGAACAAGGATCATTAGCCCAATTTTCAGAGGAGCACACAGGCTTAGAATGGTTGAAACTATCATCCCATGGGCACACAGTTAGTGTCAGAGATAGGATTCAAATGCAGATGACCTGACTTCAGGTCAGGATCATAGACTTAGAACTGTCCATCACCCATGCCACTATATGCTATTTTGTGCCATACCACCAGCTGACTAAATGAAGAAAAGTGTGTGTCAATAAGTGCTCATTAAATATTTGTTACAAATCAGACAGGAAGGAAGGAAGGAAGGAAAGAAGGGAGGGAGGAAGTAGGGAGAAAACAAAGAAAAAAGGGAAGGGAGGAGAAAGGGCGAAAGAAAAGGAGGGACGGAGAAAAGAAAGGATGGAGGAAGAAAGGAAGAAGGAAAAGATGGAGGAAAAAAGGGAAAGAAGAAGGAAGGGGGAGGAAGGAATGAAGGAAGGAAAGAAGAGAGAAAGGAAGAAGAGAAAAGAAGGAAGAAGGAAAAGAGGAAGGAAGGAAGGCATGAAAGGAAAAAGGAAAAAGGAAAGGAGGGAGGAAAGAAGGAAAGCTTGGGAGGTTGGGGTAGGAACAACGGAAGAAGAAAGCTTCTCTTACCACATCCACCTCTTGTTTTTTCCAAAACATCCACCAGAACCTCAATCTTCATCTCCTGGGTGAAAAGAAAGTCATCATTCACTCACAGCGAGTACTTGATAGTAACCTAAGATAGGGCTATGCTTCTTCTAGCAAACCAGCCCTGGCAGTGGGAATAGCAGAGTAATAATAAGAGAAAACTAAGCAATAAAATCATCTTCAGCCCCTCTCACCACAAAGATGAGAGGAAACTATTTCTGTTGCCAGGTCAAGTGGTGGGGGATGTAGGCTAGGAGGTGGGAGGGGGAGGGGACAAGCAGGCATCATTTACTCTTTGTCTCCTTTCAGCTCAGTCTCTAAAGCCTCTCAGATGCAGCCATTCACTTTGCTGGCTCCAGAGCCATCAGGCTTTTGCCAGGACTGCCAGTCTTGGGTATGCCACTTCTGACTCACCCATGTAGCGTTTTTCCTGTTCTTTTTTTTTTTGCCTTTTTTTTTGGAGGGCAATTGGGGTTAAGTGACTTGCCCAATGTCACACCCCTAGTTTTTGTGTAAAGTGTCTGAGGCTAAATTTGAACTCAGGTCCTCCTGACTCCAGGGCCGGTTCTCTATTCACTGTGCCACCTAGCTGCCCCTATCTTTCCTGTTCTTTACTTCAGCTGCAAAACAAATGTGTCTTTTCTGCCTACTGACCCCTGCACTCCAGCTTCTTCTTTTTTCAGACTTCCCATCTCAGAAGGCTATCCACCAATGAGTCCTTGCCTTGTGATTCTGCCACCCTGCAACTAGATAGAAACCAAGCAATTTGAGAGGCAGTGTGGTAAAGTGGAAAGACCACTGGCAAAGACTTAAGGACTCTGATCAATGTAGAGCCAGGATTACAGAGGCACAATGAGGAAGCATGCTACACCCCTCCCGACAGAAAGGGAATGGACTCAACGTACAGGAAGAGATATTTGGGGAGATGATCAATACAGGGATTTGTTTTGCTTAAATTAGGCATATTCATTACAGAGGTTTAGTTTTGTTTTCAATGGGGCTAGGATGAGAAGGAAAGAAAAATATTTGTTAACTGAAAAATTCAAAAGAAAAAAAAGATTATTGGTTTTGGAGTCAAAGGATATGGGTTTAAAACCTGTCCCTATCACCTCCTACCTACAGGATCTTGGGCAAGTCACTTAACATCTCTGAACCTCAATGTTCTCATCTGTAAAAATTAGAGGGTTAGGGCAGATAATCTCTAGGTCCTAGCTCTAAAATTAGGGACTTTGATAGAGATCTAGAGAATCTTGTCCACCCCTCTCCAAAGGAGATGTTTATTGCTGTTTACTAGGGAGGCAGAGAAGGGACTATGCATAAGGCTGGCCACTCTGTGCTCCTCAGAGAGGGAGTATCAGAGTAGAATTATATTTATCTCTACCCCCAAAATATTGCTGGTCTAGGGGAAATGACTTTTTTCTTGGGTTCAAGCTTCATTTCTGATCATTATCCCTTAACGAGGAAAGAGTTCTTTTAAACTTACATCTTTAGAATTGATTCCCTATCACTAAATGCTAGTTAAACAAAAGATCATCATAAATAGTGAATTGTAAATAAACTAGTTTATCAGAGCACATAACAAACAGAAATCAGAAAAGTTATACAGATAAGAATATACCAGAAAACACACAGAATAAATGAGCTCCTTCACTGGAAGCAAAACATCTTGACTCAGCTGAGAGCTTGAACCTATTATCTTTCCCAATGGGAAATTCCCTAAATTCTCTAAAAAAGCAACCTGAAAATCAGGGTTATGTTAAAACATGCTCCTACCTGCTGCTTCCCAAAGTCTTCTTCTTCCCTCCCTCCCCCACATCCTCTCCCCCTGAGGAGTCTTGAACCATATGTATCCTTTCCCTTAACACAGACAGTAAGTAATTATCTGGAATCTGGAATCATACCTAAGCAGTGACACTTATTCCTAAGCAACCCATTTTGTATTTCCAAGGAGTGTCCCTCTGAAATGAAATCATGGTAATTCTGCTTGGCCCCTCAATTAAAAAATCTGTTGTCCTTGCAAATCACCTTAAGTGTACAGGTATAGCTGGAAGTACACAATATAAAACATGCATTACTATGTTTACAACTTAGTTGCAGGCAACCATCCCAAAAGACTGATTGATGCATTAGGTACCCAGTTCCAGCTAGGCAGTGCAACGGATAGCATATCAGGCCTGTAGTTGGTAAGATCTGAGTTCAAAATCTGTCCTCAGACACTTACTAAGACACTTACCTTGGGTAAGTCAACTTAACCCTGTTAGTCTCAGTTTCCTCATCTGTAAAACAAGCCACAGAAGGAAATGGCAAATTGCTGTAGTAACTTTGCCAAGAAAACCCCCAAATGGAGTCACAAAGACTCAGACATAACGAAAATGACAAAACAGCCACAGCTTAACACAAATTAAAATTGCTTGCAGTATAGCAGAAATAAAGCTCACAAGTAAGATCATAGTACAAAATGTCATATAGCAAAGCTGCATATTGTAAACCAGCATATCGGTCACATTCAAATACATACCACATGGCAATATATTGAAATGAAGGGGATGCCCATCAACTGGGGAATGGCTGAACAAGTTGTGGTATACAAATGTAATGGAATACGATTGTGCTATAAGAAATGGTGAGTAGGATACTCTCAGAATAAACCGGAAAGATTTGTATGAACTGATGAAAAGTGAAATGAGCAGAACCAGGAAAATACCCTACGCAGCAACAGCAACATTGTGTGATGATCCACTATGAATGACTTAACTTTTCTCAGCAACACAATGATGCAAGATTATATAAAGGGTTCATGATGGAAAATGCTATCCACATCCAGAGAAAGAACTGACAGACTCTGAAGGCAGAGCAAAACATACTTTTTTCATTCTCTTTATTTTTGCGTGGTTTTTTTTCCACCTTTCAATTTGTTTCATCTTTTCACAAAGGTGACTAACATAGAAATGTTATACATAATTGTACATGTATAACCTATAGACAAAGGAGAGGGGAGGAAAGAAGAGAGAAAAATGTGGAACTCAAAATCTTATAAAAATAAATCTTAAAAATTGTCTTTGCATATAATTGGGGGAAAATAAAATAGTATTAAAAATACATGCCAGATACTGTCACATGTTAGAGTTGCATACAGTAAGCAAAATCAGTAAGTAATATGTAAATATATAACACATAACATTGTATGTTGATATTTCATACCAGGTACACATTATATACATCAATAGGAAATGACTGACTGCATAAGTAATCCTCTCTCCCATTATTTAGGCATATCATATTGACTGGCCCAGTCCAGGGGTAGGGGACCTGCGGCCTTGAGGCTGCAAATCTGTAAAGTTTGGATTCAGTCAAAGGGCCACACTTGAGGACCTAGGGTGCCACATGTGGCCTTGAGGCTGCTGGTTTTTCACCAATGGCCTAGTCACTGATCAGATAGCCCTGGAACTTCTGTGGCTCCTCACTGTTAGTCCTGTTTCTTCATTATCCTAAAGCCCACCGGCCTACATATCCAGTCCTGGCATAGTAGATGGGCCAGAGAATGCCACCATCTCCACTCCCTGGTTTATCAGGTTCTGTAAGTAGCTGCATCTCCCTTTGGGTCTATAAAACTAGGGTACTAAATTAGCTGCCTCTGGTTTCAGTCTGCCCATTTCTATCTGAGCAGAGGTCTCCCTTCGTTCTGGGTGAATCTTGGAAAGCTTTCTAAGCACTCTAGAAGATACCAGCGTGTAGTTTCCTCTTCACCTGTATCTTCATCTAGATCCTTCCCATTGACTCTTCACTTGACATTGACTGTCTGCAGCTGGTGAATGAGCTCTCTTTACAGGTCCCTTTCACTCCTCTCCATTGCTCTTATCCTCCTGGTTATCAGAGAGTGCAACTAACTGCCTCATAGGAAGTTGCAATGCCCCATCTTTGCAGGATCTGACCTTTCTGTGAGACTATTTTGTAGACTGGTAGATTACCCGCTCCTTCTACCACTTGACATGGAGTAGTTGTCTATGCCAGCTTTCCACTAATTCGTCACCTTCCTTTCAATGGACACCAAGATTTTGGTTGACCTCAATTCCCTGGTTAGAGCTCCTGATAGCAAATTGTAATGTCATGCCATCATTTCTTACTCTGTGTCTTTCTGAGCTAATTCTATAATTAGGCTTTAGAGCCTCTTTTTTTACTTATTTCAGAGTCTGATGATATTCTATTTGAGTCTCCACATTTTTTCCCATCATTTTAGATCTCAAAGCACAGGGCAGTAGCACAAACAGTAACTGGTCTGTCAACCAGTCGGGAATCATACCTACGTAGCAGCAGACAAAACACTCCTAAGCAACTCATACTGCACTTCTAAGTTGCCTCTGAGCAACCGTGACTATTACTCAACCTCAATAAGAATGGAGTGAAACTTATAGTGTCATTCCAGGTCACATTCCATGCATGCACTAGAAAGGCCATATGCTAACTCCACTGAACCTTCTAATCAAGCCTCAGGGTCAATAGGATGTCAAGGAACATCTAATCAAAACTCTCCAGTTGCACGTCTCCTTCAGCATGGTATGGCACATTTCCATACATCTCAATTCCTGCCAAGTCCGACACCTTCTTAAATAGCTTGATTCAAAATCTTGACCCTGATCGGAAGGAATCCTGGCAGGGAATCCATATACAGAAAAATACTTCTCCCACAACACCTTGACTATTAGAAAAGCTTCCTGGTTACTAGTTGAGTAGGTCTAGTTATGCCAGGTGAAGTGATCCATCATCCCTAGGGACGATGCTTATATTATCACTATTCCCTTCAAGAGACAAAAAGTCTATGGACATTAACCCCAAAGACCTTTTAAAACATATGCACTATCAGATGAATAACCTCAGGTCCTTAGTACCTTCCTTGTACACAATGAGCACTGGTCACATCCTCTATAAATACATCCCCCACCATCATGGGCTGATAGAATCTCTTCCACACCATCTTCAGAGTTTTCTTTTGGCCCATGTTTCCACAGTGGACATCTTCTGTCGCAATGGAGTATCTTGCTTTCAATGGACCACTTTGCTTTCTTGGATCTTAAATAGAGATTAGTTCATGTAGGTAGAAGTCAGCTTCAGTCTTCCAATCTAGGATCACTAGCCTTAGAAGTGGGAGGGACAGTAGAAAACTTCTTCTAATCCCCTTATTTCACAGATACAGATACTGAGTGAGGTCTGGAGTGGTTCAGTTAGTTCCTCTAGCTGTTTTGCCTTGTTCATCATTGGTTCTCAAAGAGGACCAATGACATCACAAGGGTGATATCTTGATTTGCTTGTGAGGCAGAGCTATGCAAAGTCATCCTGCGATCACGTGGGTGATAAAAGGCAGATTCTGTACTTAATGTAAGGCCATCTGAATCAAAATTCATTTAGGTGGCTAGGTGGCGCAGTGAATAGAGTACTAGCCCTGGAGTCAGGAGGACATGAGTTCAAATTCAGCTTCAGACACTTAACACAAAACAAGGTGAGTGACCTTGGGCAAGCAATTTAACCCTAATTGCCCTACCTCCACCCCCCAAAAAAGCACAAAAAACAAATACTTACACTGAATATGAAAAAAATTATTATGGCAACTAGAAAACTGGAGAAAAAAATACACAGAACAAAATTCATCATTTTTTCCATCACAATGCTCCCTCGGCTACAGAGTTGTCCTCCAGACATTCTTGAGATCACTGAGGATGACACCCTTCATTCTTGGCCTGTATTACATCTACTGCTTGCTACCAATTGTACATCTCAGTTGCTGCAAGGAGGATTAGGTCAGGGCTATATTTAATCCCTGTATTAGCACATTCTCTAGTGGAGGTCACAGTCTCTCAGGTTTGCTTTCTAACATGAGCAGCCCTGCTCCCCATATATTTCAAATTTTCCTCCTCCCTTCAATGAGTATAACCGAGACTTCTAATGTGCCTGCTTATGGGATGGATAAAGCATCTGTGTCCATTTCCTCCCTGGCTGGTGATGTATGCTGAGTTCATAGTCTGGCAGCCATCCTGCTACCCATCTCTGCTGGAAGCATCCAACTTTGTGCTTGTTAGGATGTGTTCTTTTAAAAGGAAGCTAAATTAATTAATTTCAATTAAGTAATTGGAAAAATAACAATGGTGATCCTAGAGAACAAATCAGGAAACATACCTCCCCCATCCCAGGAGACAAGTAGGGAACTAAGTAGGCAAAATAGCATAGATGTTGTTAGATACAATTTAGTATTGTCAGATTTTTGCTTACTCTTCTTTGTTATAAGGGAAGGAAATTTTAGTCTGGACTAGGGGAAAAAGAAGAGATATCTCCTTTTCCTGTGGGGAAAAAACCAACTATGATGTGATGACAAAAGGCATTAATAAAATGTAGTTAAAGGGAAAAATATTATGTCTGTGGATTGTTGTTAGACCATATGGGGATTTTAATTGCCTAATCTGCAAGAAAAATCACTAAGTCAGTCAGAGCTCTGAGCCAATGGCATTTTATTGAAGGGTCCATGGTCCCCTCTAATGAAATGACCCTCAGACCTTCCTCATGATCTGAGATGCCCCTGATCCCCAATATCTTGTTTTTATATGGTTTGTTGCCTAAATATGCAACAGAGACATGGTAAAGTATAGGATCTCATTGGTTGATAGGCCTTGTTCTTGAGGGCCAAAAATGACATTTCAGCAGTGAGGTCATAGGTTGGGTGAAGCACTGGGCATCTCCACTAAGTGGTCATAAGATGATCACCTGCTCATGATGGTCCAGAGATACAACAGTAAATTGGGGAACTTTCCAAAGTATCAAGACATCCCACTTATGCTGAATTTGGACTTGGCATTGGAAGCTAAGTCGTTCACAGTCATTCATCATACAATATTGCTGTTACTGTGTATAATGCTCTCCTGGTTCTGCTCACTTCACTCTGTATCAGTTCATATAAGTCTTTCCAGATTTTTCTGAAATGACCTTGCCTGTCATTTCTTATAGCACGATAATATTCAATTCCAATCATATACCACAACTTGTTCAGATATTCTTGAAGGGATATTCTGTCTATGGAGCTGTTGCTTAAATGCCTGTCTTTGATGCAAAGGACAGTTCAATATGGAAATGGGTTAAGGGGAAGTCTCAAGGGTATAAAAATGAACAAAAAGAAATCTCTTAGAAATAATCAATGGAATCCAAGGAATTTCTCCCAATAAGCAATGCTTGCTGTGCCCCAAGTATCATGAAACGGAAATGAAGTCCTAAAGACATTTTTTTCCTTCTTTCTGGCCTACTCCATCCAAGTATTATGTTGATACTGTTCTTTTCTTAGTGATTCTCAGAACTCCATCTCCCAGGACCTTAGCCCAGTAAGAGATAGAAAGAAAAGCCTTTAGTACTTAGATACTCTTGTTGTACCCAAACCCAAATCCCAGGTTACTACACTCCACCTGACTTGTGGTCCACATTAAGCCCCTCTTATATTACTATCTTTGTCCCTGTTTTATATTTTAGCTTGAAACAGCTTAAGGCATGTCTGGGCATATTGCTTAAGGCATTCCCTGACTCTGTTTCCCTTAATCAGCATTTCATATTTTCTCCTTGAATCATTATAGTGTACCAGGCTCATTATGGTGCAAGGGTCTTATCTAGGTACCATCCTGTCCTGCCCCACAAGTTGGGCCCCCACCCCCTTCGCCCAGGACATGACCCTAGCCTGTTCTGGGAAATTCCATTCCCCCTCATCCCATGACCCTCCACCCTGTGCCCTCCACCCAGTTCTGGGAAAGACCCTCACTTCACAGGAAGGTTGCACCCCTGAGTCATAGATCTGATCAATGGCTGTTCTTTGCTTCTGTATGTCATAGCTTCGACTAGCTCCCCTCCCTATTATAATTTTGTGGTTTTAGCCTTTATAACCAAGACCTGTATTTCCAAAAATCACTGCCAATTTGAGTCAGCACTCTGGCAGTTGGGCGCTTGATCAATAAATCCACATAGAAATTTACTTTGAACCCAGGTCTCAGTTCGCTCTTATTTTCTGCACAACACTCTATTTCTTCATTCAGTTCACAGAAGTTAAAGCCTGTTTCCCCACCCCAAATAATTTATCTTTCTCCTTCCTAAAATTTACCCCACACACACTTATCACTGACTCTACTCCATTCTTCTGGTTCACCCAGGTTTCCAATCTCAGAACCATCCTTGACTCTTCACCTTCATTTCCCATATCCAAATACAGTGTGTGAAGTGACATGATTTTACCTCCAACATCTCTTGAACCTGTTCCCTTCTCTTCACTCACACAGCAAACACTCTACTTGAGACCCTCACCGTTTCTTTCTTTCCTTCCTTTTTCCTTTTTTTTTTTTTTGGAGGGCAGTTGGGGTTAAGTGACTTGCCCAAGGTCACACGGTTAGTGTGTGTGTGTGTGTGTGTGTGTGTGTGTGTGTGTGTGTGTGTGTGTTAAGTGTCTGAGGCCGAATTTGAACTCAGATACTCCTGACTCCAGGGCCAGTGCTCTATTCACTGCACCACCTAGCTGCCCCCCTTCTTTCTTTCTTTCTTTCTTTCTTTCTTTCTTTCTTTCTTTCTTTCTTTCTTTCATTCTTTGTCTCAGGGTACTTGACATGGCATATATTCTGTTTTTTTTTAATTTTTAAATTTATTTTTTAAATTAAAAAAAATTTTTTTTTGCTTTTTGGAGGGGGGACGACAGGGCAATTGGGGTTAAGTGACTTGCCCAAGGTCACGTGGCTAGTTAAGTGTTAAGTGTCTGAGGCTGTATTTGAACTCAGGTCCTCCTGACTCCAGGGCCGGTGCTCTATTCACGACACCAGCTAGCCACCCCAAAATTTTTAAATTTATTTAATTGTTTACATTTATGGAATAAAACAAGCATTTCTGTAACAGTGCAATAAACCTACTATGTATAACTTGCTACTTCTTTCAAATATACAACAAAATTATCGTGTAAATTTCCTTGTTTTTCCTTTTTTTCTTCCCTGCTCTGACCCTGTCCTAGAGATGGCTACCATTAGACACGAATAGATGTGTATACACATACACACACACACACACATGCGCACGTACATATACACACATGTATTATTCTATATGTCCTTTTATTTCTCAGTTCTTTCTCTGGACTCAGCATCTTTCTTCACATGTCCTTTATAGTTAATTGGAGATTTTATAATAGTCAGAATAACACATCCACTCAAAGTTGTTCTTTTTAAAAAAATGTATTTATTTACTTTTAGTTTACAACATTCAGTTCCACAATCTCTTGAGTTCCAAATTTTTCTCCTTCCTTCTTTTCCCCCTACCCCATAGTGGTATGCAATCAAATGTAAGTTCTAAAAATACCTTTGCATCAAACATTGGTCAAGTTGTAAAGAAGTATTATAACCAATGAAGTGAACAATGAGAAAGAAGGAACAAAACACAAGAGAGAGAGCAAGTAGTTTGCTTCAATCTACATTCAGACTCTGTACTTCTCAAAGTTGTTCTTCAAACAATATTGTTGTTACTGTATACAATGTTCTCTTAGTTTTGCTCATTTCACTCTTCATTATTTCATGCAAGTCTTTCCAGGTTTTTCCTAGGATCGTTGAACTATCATGTCTTAGAGCACAGTAGTATTCCATCATAATCGTTTATAAGTTGTTCAGCCATTTGTCACTTCTTGCCTCCTAAGTCTCCCTGCTTCACCTTCCCCTCTCCAATCCATTTTCCATATGACTGCCAAAATTATATTCTAAAGGCATGGATCTAAGCAGGTCATGGGTCTAAGCAGGTCACTCCGATGCTCCAGAAGTTATAATGTATCCCTAAAATTCTAGGATAAAATACAAACCCCTCAATTTGTTATTCAGGACCGTTCACAAAGTAGCTTCAATATGTTTCTCTAACCCAAGGGTTCTATGCCCTTTTTTGTGTCATAGACCCCTTTAGCAATCTTGTGAAACCCACATATCCCTTTTCAGAATAATGTCTTTTGCCAACATTCCTAGTTGAAGGAATGCTATTTTTTAGTATGAGGTTAATGAAAATAAAGAAGTTATTATTTTTCCATTCAAGTTCATGGACATCAAACCACACACTCACAGTTAATTATTCCTGTTCTGCTGTGCCCAAAGGAGTACAAAACTGCACACCCTTTGACTCATCATTACCACTAAAAGTGTAAAAAAAAATGTACAAAAATGTTCACATTAGTTCTTTTTGTGGTGGCAAAGAATTGGACTTCGAGGGAATGCTCATAAATTGGGAATGACTGGACAAGTTGGGGTATATGATTGTGATGGAATGCTATTGTTCTATAAGAAATGACAAACACAAAAACCTGGGAAGATTTATGTAACTGACACAAAGTGAAGTGAACAGAACCAGAACACTATACAGAGTAATAGTAATATTGTACAATATCCAACTGTGAATGACTTAGCTATTCTCAGCAATATAATGATCCAAGACAATTCCAAAGGACTCATGATAAAAAAAAAAATGCTCTCTGCCTCCAGAGAAAGAACTGATGGAGTCTGAAGGCAGATCAAAGCTTGCTTTTATTTAACTTTTTTTTTTCTTGATGGTGTTGTTGATTTTGGTTTGGGTTTTTTGGTTTTTGGTTCAATTTGGATTGGTTTTTTGGTCTGTGCTTTCTTTTGAAACATGGCTAATAGGGAAATACGTTTTGCATGACTACACATGTATAATCTATGTCAAATTGATTGCCTTCTCATTGAGGGAGGAGGGTTGGAAGGGAGGGAGAGAATTTGGAACTCAAAATTTAAAAGACAAATGTTCAAAATTGATTTTACATGTAATTGAAAAAAATATTTTAAAAAACAGTTCTAAACTGATTCCATATTACTCGCTCTCCTCTGCTCTGTGTACCAGCCACAATGGTCTACTTCTGTTCCTCCCATATGACATTCCATTTCTCCACCTCCACACTATTGTTCAAGCTGTACCTCGTGTCCGAAATGTTCTTCCTCACTCTAACTCTTAGAATGTCCAGCTTTCTTCAAGATTCAGCTCAAGTGCTACATAAGGCCATTCTGATCTCCCCATTGTCAATGTGCTGCTCAAAAAAGTATTATATGTGTGTATTTATATGTAACAAATAACACATAATGTATATGCAATACATTTTGTAATTCCTTGTTTGTGAAATCATTGTTTTCCATCCCCAATAGAATGTCAACTCCTTGAGAAAGGCAGGGTTTGTTTCATTTTTTTCTTTTCATCTCCTACACCCAGCACAGGGCCAAGCATACAGCTTAAACAATGCTTGAATTAAAATAGAACGAGTCAGTAAAGCCTTTTAGCAAACACTCTTATAATCTTAAAGTAAGAGAGAAAAGAAAACAAAACATGTTGGCTTTTCTGGTTACGTTTGGCAAAGCAAAGAAAAACAGATGAACAAAAAATAAATAAAAAGAAATTGAAACACATCAGACTATGTTTCAGAATGCCTTAAAGATCATTTCAGAATAACAAAGAAAAAAAATTATAAAAAGAGGTGAGGTGATTTCAGGTCAAAATTCCCAAGGAAAACATATATGTTCCTTACATTCTAGGTCAGATACCCTTAAAGTTGTTTGTTTTTTTTATTCTTCAAGACCAAGAAACCATTTCAATAGTCAGGCAAACCTACAAGGGATTTACCTGGACAGGGTCAAATAACTTAGGGATGATTTGCAGGTGGGTGACCATAGGAAATTTAGCTACTAAGTGGCTGAATTCAAGACTCACTGGAAATAGAAGGGTAAGAGGTTATGTTGAGGGTTAGGGTTTAGGGGTGCTTGAGATCCCCAAATATCAACACTCTGGTTCCTGCCAAATGAATTTGACTCAATTCTTCTGTCAGCCAAAGTAAAGCAAAGTTTATTGAAGATTCATCATAATGAATAGAGTCTTAAAGAGCCTAAGTATCTGTGATACTTGTGTTGGACAAGCAGGCCAGAATAATCTGACACAGACAGAGTCTGCACTAGATTACTCTCATCACCTTTATGAAGTCAAGATGGATCTTAAATACAGAAAGATTGGGGCGGCTAGGTGGCACCTGCCCTGGAGTAAGGAGGACCTGAGTTCAAATGCGGCCTTAGACACTTAACACCTACTAGCCGTGTGACCTTGGGTAAATCACTTAACCCCAATTGCCCTCCAAAAAGCAAAAAACAAAACAAAACACCCAACAGAAAAAAATACAAAAAGATTGTGGGAAGATTTAGGGGTGGTCTAGAGGAGGAGTTTAGGGAAGGTCTTGAGGAGGAGTCAAATGAGGTCAGATTCCAATAATTAAGATTAAGGGTGAGAAATAGCTAGAGGCTACCCAGAGATGACAGACAATGGAGGGCTAGGCTAGTTTAAGGGTAACAGATTTGGGTATAGATATTTTGATAGGATCAAGGGTGGGAAGTAACTGGACAATAGAGGGCTACTAAGAGTAAGAGATTGCCGGCCCCCCCCCTATAATGAAAGGCTTATGATCTCAGGCAAATGCCTCATCAAGTGGGAAGTTCAAGGGGTTTCCCAGAACTAATACAGACTGTGCATCTCCATATCTGGATTCAACTTCAGAAAGCTGGAGAAAATTGAGGAAATATCATGAAAATCATGGGTACGCATTATGTTGTTCCTTCTGACATCCTACAGAGAAGTTGGAGAAGTTCCTTAATTTCTCTAGACTAGTTTTTTCCTTACCTGTTACAGATGGAAAATCTTTCTTTGATTCAAAAATGTACAATCCCTCCTTGTCTCTATGTCCACATCTGTGTCTGTGTGTGTTTGTGTGTCTGTCTCCATCATCTAATCACAAGCTTCTTTATGATACCAGGAGCTTCTTGGGAGCAGAAACTGTGTATCCCCTATCAGACCATGAGTTCCCTAGGGGAAGGGAATGTATATAACTTGTCTTTGTACACACCAGAACCTGGTACAGTTCACAAGAAGACACTTGATATGTTTTTTTGAATGTCACCTCCATCAATCTATGCCCTTTCTCCCCAGAATACCTCTCTTCCTTCTTCCCCAGGATTCATCGCAATGACCTGAGCTTCTTCTAGAAGTGGTAGGGAGGTAGAGTAATCAACTAGATGAGCCTTTGTTTGGGGCTTGGATTGAATCCTCCTGGGCAGTGTATGGACTGGTCCTTGAATAATTTTTGGAGAATAAGTTTCATTGACAGAGGATGCCCCAAGAGAAATTAATTTACTTAAACTGTCGTGGGAAAGGCAGAGCCCCTCCTTTGCATTGACCTATTAAAGGAAATCTATAGATCCCTTCCAGCCCCAGGGTCAGCAAAGGAGTATCAAGAAATCCTAAAAAATTAGTAGCTGAGACACGCACAAGTTCCCAACCAACTGATAGCTAATGGAGAAGATTTTCTAGGCAGCAAGATCCTGGGTTGTGGGTATCTACTGAAAGACAGGAGAATTCTTGGACAACACCAGTCTTGAAGGTCCAGGAATCTTGACTTCTATTGAATCAAACTAAAATTCCTGAGCAGCCCAACTTTTGGTGAGAGAAGAGTATTGTATGTGTGTGTGGCCACCAGTGCTAGGAGGAGCAACAGCAAGGGACCACAGGTAAATATGGAGAAACAAGGAATCTGGACTTCTACTCTGCTCTGTAGGTCAACAGGAAGGCATTTGTATGTTTAGCAACCCCAACTGTATTTCCTTTCCAAAGGAAATATAACGCATAAGGCATCCTTCTAAGTCCAAGAGACTATATACATTTCTGTTGTTGAGGTGCAGGCTCTGTGAGCCCCCTTGAGCTCTCCTTGAATCTTTAAGGTACAGGCTCTGGGAAACCCCTTGAAGTCCAATTAAACCTTCCTGCTTGATGAGCCATTTGCAGAGGCCATAAGTTTTTCATTGTGGCTGGGCCCAAACCTCTGTTACTAGCCTAGCCCTGATGGGGGGGCTTTGTAATATCCAGTTGTAACTTCAGTTTGTAAAATCACACTTGTATTTGGGTATCTATGTGTGTAATATCAGTTTGTGAAATCAAGTTGTAAAATCACATTTCCTCAAGCCTCAAAGCATTAACTCTGCCTCTTCCCTGTGCGGGCACTCTGCCTAGCAACAATTCATGAACTGCTTATCCCTGCTTGGTACAATAACAAGCTATACCTATGAATCCTTCACTAAACCATCTATAAACAATTCTTTTAGCTTAGAGAAATGTACATCTCCCCTTAGTATGGTGGTCAGCTGCACCTATGAATCCTTCAATGCGCTATCAATAAGTAACTCTTCTCCAATTAGACACATCCTGGATTTCCAATTAGCCTAGCTTCCCAGCATCCATCTTGTCAAACAGGACATTGATGAGTAGCAGACTGGGCACTTGTCAGTCAGCCCTGACCACTAGATGACCTAGTGATGTTTCAAACCTAAAACCACACTACCATACAACCTCCCCTCAGGCTATTTCCCAGTGAATTATGGACAATATGCTTTTGAAGTAGATATGAAAAGTGCATGTCCCTTTAAGCACTGACCACTCCTTAACTCTTCCCTAATCCCACCCTTACTCACCTGAAATGGGCAGGAACTAGTTAAATAGAAACTTCATGGACTTAAGAATGAAGTAGCCAGGAAATAGTTAAGTG
>CM053593.1:157251260-157308906 GCA_028646575.1 Pseudocheirus occidentalis | reverse complement strand
TCAGGAGGAGCCCAGAGTATTGGGTCAAATGGAAACAAATTTGGCATATTAGAGTTAGGGATCACAACTGAAATATGTCCACTGTAAAATAAGTTCTGTAATGGCAGGAAGTTTTCTTATGCTTCAGTTGCTGCAGTTTCATTTGACAATTTTCCTGTCTCAATAAAAATTCACTCACACTTCTGCCTTTGTATTACTATGTAATAGAAGTAGCCTGTAACTACCAGAATACAAATGTTGCTTTTTGGCAAATTAAAGTGTATGTCATTTCTTAATATGCTAGGATGGGGGAAGCCATTAGAAATACACGAGTCCAGGCCTGACATTTTCAGTACTTTTCCATGCAGATTTGTGCACTGGTGAGAGGGTGTCATGTTTGTCCAATAATCACTACTTAGAAAGTTCGCACCACTATTGTGTGTTGCTAATCATTGGTTGTATGTAAAGCCTTGTAAAGATGTTATGCCCTGTGTAACAGCAAAGTAACATAAAATAAAATTACATTTTATAAACCAAAAAAAGTAATTACTGAGTCAATAACTTTTCATTCATGCATTCATATAAGCAGGGTTGTCACTAGCCTCTAGAGCAGTGGTTCTCAACCTTCCTAATGCCACAACCCTTTCATACTCATATGTGGGTGTATCTGCATGTGGGCAGCCCCACCTGGAGACGTATAGAGGAGCGGTGTCTTGTTTCCTAAGACCATTGGAAATACATGTTTTCCGATGGTTTTAGGCAACTCCTGTGAAAGGGTCATTTGACCCCCGTGACCCACAGGTTGAGAACCGCTGCTCTAGAGGAATCAGGAAAGACCTCAAGTAGGAGGTAATGTTTCAAGAAAGTTAGGGAATTTTAAAAGGGGAAGGTAGGAAGGAAAAATATTTGGGAAATGAGAGATAGTTTTTACAAAGACACGGAGACAAATATGGGAGATGGAATATCATGTATGAGGAAAAGCAGGAAAAAAAAGGTTACTTTGGCTAGAATGCAGAGTATGTGAAGGCATGACGGAAAGATAAGTTGGAGCCAGTTTGTGAAGTACTTTAAATATCATACTAAAGAGTATACATTTGAATGAAGAGGCAAGAGAAAGTGAATGGAGTTTATTGAGCGGAAGTGTGACACGGTACAACCTGTGGGTTAGGAATATCATTTTGGCAGCTGTGGGGAGGGTGAGTGAATAATGGAGATGTTGGAGATAGAGAGAGACATTAGGAGGCCACTTCAACAAGCTAGTTAAGATGTTATGAAGGTCTACGTGAAAGTGGTGGCCACATGAATGGAGACAATTGAATAGATGTTGTCATGAGAAGGTAGACAGGATTTGGCAATTGATTGGATATGTGAGGTGAAGGAGAGTGAGGAAGGAAGGATAACTCCAAAATTTTGTAACTAGGTGGCTGGAAAGATGGTGGTGCCATCAACTGAAATAAGAACATTCAGAAGAGGGATGAGTTTGAAGGGGAATGATAAGTTCTGCTTTGGATAGATTGAGTTTGAGATGACTGTAGGGCATCCTGTTTGAAACATCCAATGGGTCACTGGTAATGTGAGACCAGAGCTCTCACTGGAGGAGAAAAACCAGATTATCCAGATTTGGGAATTACCAGTGTAAAGAACAGTCAATGGGAGTTGATGATTCCCTGTGTGAGTGAGGCTGTAATGAACTATGCCATAACTGGTGAATGTAAGTGCTCCAGAATGGGGTGTTATACCAGCAAAAAGCCTTCAAGACGTCATGGAATCATAGGATATAGAGCCACACATCACCTTAAAAGCCATCCAGTCCTAGTCCCGCCATTTTACAGATGGGAAAACTGAGGTGCAAAAAGATGGAGTGACCTTGGACAAGAGCTAAGTGTAAGTGGCCAAAAAATATCAGAAGCAGTGCTGGAACATAGGTGTCCTGATTCCAAGTAGAGCAGTCTTTTTCTTGTTGACAGTGCCTTATCTGAAACTTAGTCTTAGAGAGTTGCTTAGGGCACTGAAAAGTTAAGTGACTTGCCCAGAGTCATACAAACAGTTCACATCAAAGGCAGGATTTGAACTTGAATCTTCCTAACTCCAATGGCAGCTTTCTATCCACCAAACCATTCTTCTTTTCATTAAAAATTAAAAGAATATTCGACCAATACACTGGCATACAACATAAAACACATACCAGTTCCTTTCTTGTAACAAACCAAAAAACAATTGAGGCACAAGCTTGTGTGGACTGCCTTTTGTATGATATTTGTGTGGCTTCTCTTGTTCTACTTTGCTCAACTGATGGATTATATATTGTGTGGGAATTTATTCAATTGTGGATATGTTGGAGTTTTGTATATTGTGTTAAAACAAAATTAACAATAGAAGAAGGGAGAGGGGGTTGGAAATCTGACTTAATGGAGAAATCCTACACAGTTGCCCTCTGGATGTCACTGCCATTATCTGTAAAATGAGAGATAGGAATAGATGACTTCTGACCTTTCCAGTTCTAAACCTAAGATCCCATGACTTCACCTATTATTACTAGGAAATGAGTCCATCATGAATAGAGAATGAGATGACAGAAGTATGTTAATATACTGACATTACTAAAAGATGGAGAGGAAAACCTCTAATGTGTTGGGTAGAACCTCAAAAGAGAATCCTTGGAAGCATGTGCTTGGCCAAGAGTCATCTAGCAGGAAGGGGTTGAGAGAAATCACCATCTGCCTCATAGAAACAGTTTATACTCATACACATGAAACCACAAACACCCTGAAGTAACACAAGCCTATCATGGGACCAGGTCCAAAGGAAGAGTATATGTCTATTAATTGGGCCATTACCATCCCCACTGATGTATCTTTAGAGTTTTTTTTTTGCTTTGTGCTTTTACAAGTAAGGGAAAGCAACAGAAGATCTTGATTCCTTCAGCCTTCTGCCCCTGCCAGTCCCAGTGTTACCTTGGCTCCGGATTGAGTATTTAAGGTCTTCCTTGACCTATCCCTTCAGGCTAATCAAATAAGGCAATTCATTGTACAGAATCCCCAAATGGCCCTGAATCTCATTATTCCCTCCCCTATGCCATTCTCCTATATAAGCATATCTCTGTCTAATAAACTCAATTGATTCCACAACACTCCATTGGGAGAAATAATGTTCCGGGGGGGCAATAACTGACAATGAGTGGGACACACTTGCAGGCTTTCATGAACTTGTAAGACTTTTACGATAGGCAGTTATAGTCTCCCTATCAGCAGCCATGCCTCAGTGGTGCCTGGAACCAACATCTGTGCTTCATGAGTGGCCCACTCTCCTAAAGCAGCTAGGTGTTTAGCAAAGTTGTGAGAATGGGGATATTCTCACTATTGAGCCATGCGTGAGCCTAACTGTCTAGCTGTATCAGCAGCATGAATGCTGACAAACTGAATGGAAAAGAGGGACAGTGTAAGAGAAACGCAACAGATAAAGTGCCTGAGGAATTCAAGCCATTTGCAAGCTGTCCACGTGAATTATTTGCCCATGGAGAATGACTTTTATGAGCCACTTCCATTGTGATTTCTGAAGCCAATTGTCACGTTATCTTGGCCACATTACAAACACCACATCTGGGAATTGTTCACATGAAAGCATTGGCTAGAAGCTACATCTGGTGGCCTGGAATTGATTCAGATATCAAAAAAGTCTGGAAGAAAGTTTGGGATGTGCCAGGGTACCTACCATAAACATTCCTATTGATTCTGTAGGACCTCTCCAGGACAAAGACGTATTAACTGTTGTAGAGTCCCTCTAAATGGTTTGAAGTAAACTTACTTCCACCTTAAATATCAAATAACGCTGCAACAATCACCACCCTACCCAAGGAACAGAGCAATGCCCTAACAGGGATAGGGAACTTGTGGCCTCGAAGCCACATGTGGCCCTTTAAGTCCTTAAGTGTGGCCCATTGACTGAATCCAAACTTCACAGAACAACTCCCCTTAATCCTGTTCTATAAAACTTGAACTCAGTCAAAAGGTCATACCCAAGGCCACATGTGGCCTCAAGACCACAAGTTCCTCATCCTTGCCTTAGTAAGAGAAAGGGGTGATAGCATAGCCATGGCGCCATTGCTCTCTCTTTCTCTCTCTTCAGACCTACCCACTACCTGTCCCCAACATGATCATCAGTCACCCCAAAATAACTTGATTGGGTTTAACTTTCACTGGGCACAAATAGACACTACATCAAAACATTACAAGTCATGCATGGTCAAAAACTATGCTCAGATTTGCCAGAATTGTCTATATTACTGATGAGAAGATTGAAATGTCAGTGATGTGAAGTGCCTTAAGGCACACAGATACTTATTGATAGAATTAGGACTTGAAACATCCGTGGAAGGCATTTGCTGTACCCCAGGAATCAGGAGTAGTATATGGCAGAGTAGTTCAAGAGAAGAGTATTGGGAATGCCCTAGGATGGGAGTCAAAAGGTATAGGTAGGTTCTTGTCCCAGTTCTCCTATTAACTTGCTATGAAACTTGGACCACATCACTTCCCCTCTCAGGTCCTCACTATGCTCAATTATAACGTAAATGAATTGGATTAATTGATCTAACTCTAAAAATCTATGATCTAAATGGATAACCTTCGAGCAAGGCTAGTTATGATGCAGAATAGGCATTGGGAGGGTCTTCCCTATTCAAATTGCTACTACCTACACTTCAAAGTCCTTCCTTTGGGTTATTCAGTCAAACGACTTTCCTTTCTGGGTCTCTTTTAAAATCCAAATACTCCAAACCTTCCACGAGCAGGATATTAATCCAGTCCCAAGCATTAACACCTGGGCACCAGATTTATTAATTACTTTCCCTTCAAGGGCCTCCCATCTCTTCTATTTTAACAGAAGTCTTCCTTCCAAATGTTTTGTCCGCCAGCTTCCACATTACAAAAGAAGAGAAAGAACGGGGCCTAGAAGCGAAGTCTCTGGTTTCATTTTCTGACAGCTCTAATAAGGAACTTTGAATAAATTGTCACCATCTCTCTGTCCTTCACCCCACATCTAAAGATTTCATTCCTAGAAACATACAAATGCCATGATTTCTACCCAATCCTATTATTCATTCTTTCAACTGCCTCTAGCTCTATTTTAAATACTAAACTAGGAACAGACATTGTCTAGAAGCAACTCTCTTGTTCTCTAATCCAGCACCTCCTGAGCTTGGTACTGATATCACCCCTCCCTGGGTCCTTCACCATCATCCTCAAGTCTAGCTCCAGGTCCCAAAAGAAGATATTTCATCTAGATCTCTGCCTCTAAGCAGTGCCCCTCCCTTGAAAATACACACATACATCATGTTCCATCCCAGGATAAAGATCTGTCCATTCATTCAATAAACATTTATTATACAATACCCTATACTAGGCATTAAGAAACAGGCAAAGTTAAAGTAACCGCATATCCTGACCTCAAGTATTTTAACATTCGCCATACTTAACATTCCCCAGAAAAGACAATGTCTCTCAGTCTCTGTCTGTCTCTCTACCTGTCTTTTTCTCTGTGTGTCTCTCTCTGTCTATCTCTCTGTCTTTGCCTTCTCTGTCTCTGTCTCTGTCTTTGTCTCTGTCTTCTCTCTGTCTCTGCCTGTCTTTGACTCTGTCTGTCTCGGCCTTTCTCTCTCTCTCTCTCTCTCTCTCTCTCTCTCTCTCTCTCTCTCTCTCTCTCTCTCCATATGTGTCTCTCTCTCGCTGTCTGTCTATCTCTCTCACACACTCACACACACACACACACACACACATATACAAACACACACAATCACTGATCTCAGTGTCACCTAGTCAATAAGTTCTGAATGATGGGTCTCTAACTTCTATCCCTGCTATTATAGCTTCGGTCCAACATCCCCTTAAAGTCCAGAAGGGGTCATATAGTTTCCTATAGAAGGGAGGGTCTGTTTCTTCCAAACCAGAGATATTCAATAAGAGACAATTGAATAAGCCTCCATCTGTAAAAATTGCTTCCATTAGCAGAGTGACAAAGCCCTGGCAATGGAAGAAGAAGGAGCCAGAGAGTAAGATTGGGGGTGGTGGACACTCACCAAATTCCTTCATATGTAAAGATGTCCAGTAAGATTGGGGGTGGTGGACACTCACCAGATTCCTTCATATGTAAAGATGTCTGTGAGTTCCTTTTGAGGCCAAAGCTTGAGGGCAGAGGGAGTACCATCCTGGGTATCTAAGAACAGTATTAATGTAGTCTGGAAGTCCAAGGTATTCCAATGGAGAGAGAAAAAGAAAGCCAACAGCAGACATATCAGGTGCATCTTCTTCTTGTAATAGCCTATTTGTCATTGGGTTTTTGTAAAGCTACACGTGAACAGCTTTCCAGAAGAATGCTACTATGAACAGCTTTTAAGGTTCTGATTGCACAGTATAGTGAACACTCTATTCAATAACAAATCAGAGGAAAACACTCACAGAAATCAAAATACAGCATTCACAATATTACAACACATCACAGAAAATCAAAATATAGCATTCACAACAACTTATCACTAAAATGGCCACATAGTTTTCACCACAGTGATCACATAGTTTTGAACAAAGTACAATCATTTAGTCAATCAATCACTTAGTAACTCAATCACTCAATCATCCTTAGGTCACAAAATGTAACAGTCAAAGTTCTCCACTCATGGGGCACACTAAGTTACAAATCAGTCACTATTCAGTTATCATTCACTATTCAATCATCAGAAAATACACAGGCCATCTACCCCTTGTTCACAGTAAATCATAGTCTTCTTAGTCAGTACACAGTATCCAAGTAAAGTCTTTTTTAAGCTTAATTTGGGGTAGTCTCTCAGATTCCCTGGATCCCCTTCCATGGTCCCAGTTCTTACTTGGATTCACCAAACTGTCACTTGAGTTCAAAGGCAGACCACTCCCAGCTCCTTATCCAGCTCTCCATGCAGTTCTTGTCCCACACTGAAGCTCACAGTGTCCAGTCCATCTTAAATCCTTCACAGTCTCTGTTCCTGGGAAGTCAGGGCTTAACAAAGCCACAAACAGACAAAATACCAGCACTACAGTCAGGCTTCTTCAGTATTCTGCAGCTCCAGCTGGTCCTTGGAAATGTCCAGCAGCTTGGCTGGCCCTTGGACTCAGCAGAAGTTTCAGCTGGTTCCCAGAATCAAAATCACTTCATCCAGGTTCTAAAACTAAAAATCATTCTCTCCAGCCCGGGCCTTTCTTCCTCAGCTTCCAGAATCTGGCTCCAAGAAGATCTGCCTGACCCAGAGGGGCTTCTCCTTATATACACACATGGCATTAGCTCCTTCCTGTTTCAGCCATTTCCTGTTTGAACCCCTTCCTGTTACATCAGCAAAAGGGGTTCATACTTTCTGTTTCTTAACAGAGGCTTGATTAATTACTAAGTGCTAAGTACCTGTTAGCTTTGCCAATAAGAAAGTATCAAATTACATTACTATTACAGTTTTCTGACTGTTGGGAAAGACATAAAAGTAAGAATTGTTGAAAAATTATTTTTCCCCATCACCATCTCCAAAAAGTCTTAGTGTGATACCATGATGGACACTGGTTACACAAAAGAAACAAAAAGAATACTGACCCTGTACTCTTGCAGTTAACGAAGACCAACTTGTGGTATATTAATATGATGGGATATTCTTGTACTCTAAGAAATAATGAAAGGGATAGTTTCAGAGAAACTTGGAAAGACTTGTATGAACTGATGAGGAATGAAGTAAGCAGAACCAGAACAATTTAGTCAATAACAACATTGTAAAGGCAAACAATTTCGAAAGAATTAAAAATTTGAATTGAAAAAATAAAAGAAGTAAATTAAATTTTTTTTTTGCTTTTTTTTTGCTTTTTTTTGGAGGTCAGTTGGGGTTAAGTGACTTGCCCAAGGTCACACGGCTAGTTTTTGTGTTAAGTAGCTGAGGCCGGATTTGAACTCAGGTACTCCTGACTCCAGGGCTGGTGCTCTACTCACTGCACCACCTAGCCGCCCCAGTAAATTAAATTTTTAAAAATACCAAGATATGGGTGTTACTTGAGGTGTCAGAGTACCTTAAATATTAGAAACATTTAACCAGGACTCAGTGGGACAATGAGCTGATAATAATAACTTACATTCAAACAGGAAGGATTTTTCTACTTGAAAAGATATGAGTTGGGCCAAGATGGTGGAGTGAGGAAGAAATCCCCTGGAGCCCTCCCAAATGAAAAATTTTTCCTCTTGCTATTTTCCTTTCTACCTATTTTTTTTTTTTTAGCTGCTTGCCCTTCCCCTAGGAGGAGGAGATTTTGCCAAGGAATTATTAAGAGAATAGTTTTTTTATTTTAACAAGATGATGACCCCTAATACACAACTGAATTCATTTAAAAATTGCCAATATAATTGTGATTGTAAGAAAAACATTCTGGGATGGGATATATGAATACATTGGGTAGTCAATTTCAAGACTACAGATCAGAGAAGATACTTATTATTAAACATGTTTGCCTTTTAAGACATGTTCAACATTCAGGTAAATAATAAACCCAAATAAAATTGCCTTTTCCCATTTAGGCAGCACAAGATAGTCTAACATTCTTTTCTTCAAACCAAAACTGAAGATGCTTCTGTTTTAGGTTTAATAATTAATAGCACAATAATTTGATCCCATAAACTGTTCCATCAATACACAATTATCCTCACATTAATTTTGGGAAGAACCAAAATTTTAGGCTAAGTAGCTCAAATCTTATCTCCAGTATTACTCTATTAAACTCCAGAGAATTTTAATTGTTGCACCATGAGGGCTTTAATTGGAAAGTGAATCTTTGTCTCTCAATATATGTTTGCATATTAATTAATCAATATATGTTTGTATATGTTAATATTGCAAAATCAATATAATAATATGTAAAACAGATGTTTCAAATAATTTTTACATGTAAAATTCTTAATCCTGTTTTTAAAAGTATGTCATCTCTCCTACTTATCATATTATGATGAAAGAATGTTATAGAGTGATTTCTCATAAAATAAATAACCAACAAATTATAAGGTTTTGTGATCTCCATTATTTGTGATTTAAATGACAATTCCTCACTAGCGTATTTTACTTAATCAAAAATCATGAGCTGGATTCTTTTACAGTTGTCCTTATCAATGGAATTTGTATCATGAGGAGAAAGGCAGGGACATAGGAACATTAGTTCTGTTTGACGTCCAAGTACGAGTCATAGGCAGTCAATTGAATAGATTGGATGTCATAGCCAGCCTCAGATTTAACCAGGTGGGAAAATGTCTTATATACCAAGGTGGGAATAAGTCAAGAGAATCCTACCTTCACTTTTGCAAGGTCGTTCTCGAGACTTTCCAAGGAACAGACATCCACCCAAGGCAATCCTCCAACTGGAGGAGCACATGGTAGTCTTATACAGGGTCAGACATTTCTATCTGGATTTAAGACTTAGAATAGCTGCAAACTGAAGTCCCAAGAGATTTCCTCAAACAGCAAATTTCACTACAGTTTAGGGCTAAATAATTGTTATTTTTCTCATATAGTAGCTTCAAAATTTCAACTAGAGTTTTTTGTAGCTACTCACAAATTTCATCTGCTTTCCCTTATCATTCCTCTTAGTCTGCAAATAAAGGCAAAGGGAGAGACCATCAGATCATTTCTAGAATGCAATGAGATGAAACCCCCATCAAAGTCCATGCAGACAAATTGGGCACAATTTCCTTGGTGAAAACTATGGTATCAGAGGCAGCTGTGGCCTTAGAACTAGGGAACAGTTCAATCTTGGTCAAGGATTGACTTGTACACAGTAATAATCTTTTTCTGTAAATACTCAAAGAGGAGTACACAAGCTGTCAAAGGACCACCAAAAAGCTACACAAGCTGGACAAGTGGCTATCATGCAAGTTGCCACTGGGGTGATGTTTGGAGTAAC
Source organism: Pseudocheirus occidentalis (assembly GCA_028646575.1). Classification (NCBI taxonomy): domain Eukaryota; kingdom Metazoa; phylum Chordata; class Mammalia; order Diprotodontia; family Pseudocheiridae; genus Pseudocheirus; species Pseudocheirus occidentalis. The sequence goes on along the minus strand of CM053593.1, from coordinate 157,298,986 downwards.
TCCCTCTTGTTGAATTAAATCTGTTATCCCTTCTGTGTCCCGCTGGCCTCCCTCCCTACCATGAACTAAAAAAGTATATGCGGGGAGGAGTGGCTTACTGTCTCAGTTACTCAGACCCATGAGACTCATTTGGCATTCTATTGCTGTGTAAAACTCACAAGTTCATACACAACGAATACTTGCTTAAAAATAATATTAAAATATACAATTACATGAGTTCCCAAATGATCCCAAATGACACCCACTTATTCAAAAAGTTTCATTTTTCCATTTTGGGTAGGAAAGGCTCTAGTTCCTCAAATGACAGTGCTGCTGAGTCTCACAACACCCTGTCAGTAGGGTTTATCCCAAGGAATCTCACAGACAAAATTCTCCTAAAAGGATTTTATCATGCTTTTCTCCCAATAGTAAGTCAGTTATTAGTAGTAGTAGTAGTAGTAGTAGTAGTAGTAGTAGTAGTAGTATTTTCTAGGTTTTGTTCAAACACAAAATATGCTCCAATAATCATAAAATTGATATTTTTATACTGTAACAATATTCAGATTGAAAAGAAAAAGAAACTTGCTTTAACTGCTTCTCAGTCATTTTGTATTGAAAAACATCACCAATCAGGTGATAGTAATTTAGTTAAATACCTTTCAAATTTATCAGTTCATAGAAAGTAATTTATCTTATTACCCCTGGTATTTTCATACTAATTACAGTAGTTATGTAGCACCTACCATATCCCAGGCTTTTTCTATGTCTTGAAGATTGCCTAAGCTTATTTTTAGGAATACTTTAAAATGTTTAGTCTATATAATTTCCCAATTTTGTTAATATTGCATGCCAATTAGAAAAAGTGCCTATAAGTGGGATAGCATTTTGTTTAATTGTATTCCTATGAGGTTTGAACATTACAGTATTCATCTTTTACACAAACCAGGCACTGGGTTAATCACTTCACAACTGTGTATTTCTCCCAACAACCCTAGGAGATAGATGTAAATATTTATTATTCTCTTTGTACACACAAGGACTGATTAGATTCTCTAATTTATTGCCATTACACTATTTTTGACCCAATTAATTTTGATTTTTAATGACTAGAAGTAATAACTAAACTTCATTTTGCACGAAGTTCCATTACTTTTAGTCGGTTTATATTAAAAAAAAAAATTCATGGCAATACTCCCAGCTTCCCATTACTGTTTCTTTGTTTCTTTGACTTACCCAAAAAGCAAAACCAATTCCTTTAAATTTCCTAAATTACTAATCCTTTAGCATGTCTATTTAAACCAGAGCAAGGAGATAATCCTTTCTCTGTCAATCAATTCATTAACATTTTAATGAATAATAACATTTTGTAGTCTTATATTGATTGGGAAAGGAAGACATGCAGCAAGTATCAAAGGGCATCGCTTTTAAAAATTCCTACATCTTTTCTATTAGAGTGGGGTTAAGATCCTTTCTGAAATGTCCTTTTCAAAACCCCCAAACCCTTTACTTTCAAACCCTCAATTTATGCTGTCAGTGCAAACAGATTCCAACTTTCTTTACTCACCTACTCATCCTGAATTTTTCTTATTTCTTTATGCAACACTACTTTCTTCTCCTTAACTCCTCTAGTAAACCCCTTTTGGTTCTTTGATGGTTATAAATGCACAGCTAATACTAATTTCTTTAAGGGTTTGGGGGCTATTAGAATTATAGTCACATCAGGGGTTTTTTTTTGGTTGGTTGGTTGGTTTTTTTTTGTCTTTTTGGAGGAGAGAAGGCAGGGCAATTGGGGTTAAGTGACTTGCCCAAGGTCACACAGCTAGCATACCATTTGAACTCAGGTTCTCCTGATTCCAGGGCCGGTGCTCTATTCATGGCACCATTTAGCTGCCCCAGCCATATTGTGAGAGGCAAATAGATTAAAAAACAATTCACTCAGCACAAGTTCCTCATTTTAGGATGTCACAAATTTTAGCAAGCAAGATGACCTTAGAGAAGAAATTATCTGTCTCCTCGTCAAAGTTAACTTTTTTTTTTTTTTACGCTGCTAAGGCATTCAACCAGCTATTTTGGCAAGGCCCAAGGGTGATCAGCTAAAGCCCAACCATGGCACAGGAATGTGACAGAAATAGTTGGTGAACAACTATCTGATAGAGATTGTACTTTGCCAAAGCCTCAAGCTTTTTCTGTTTCCTTTCAAGTCATTCAAAATTAAGTTGAATTATTTTGTTTTTTAAATAATTTCATAATTCTACTTTTTTCCTCCCAAAATTTCAGTATGTTATACTTGTATAAGCCATATGCTCATTTTAATTTGATCTTTTCTAATTTGAGCACCCTCTGTTAGGTTACAGACGCTTCATTCATTTCTATATCTATTTTATATTTATACATATTCTTTTAAAATTCTATCTTCAGTGATTCTTTCCCTAACTTACTATAGCCTTATTTATACACTTTGAATTTATTTTCACTAACCACTTGATTTCAACACAAGTTTGACTGTGTTTCTAATTTACCTAAACAATTGACTTAAACTACAATAGTATCATTAAACTTCACATACCTTCAGTTGCTTTCTGACTTCAAAACAAGTTTTCTTTTTCTGGAAGCACTTTGGGAATCACCTTCAATCTGGTATCACTAATCAGGATTTGCTTGGTGCCCTCAGGTTGGTTATATAAGCAGAAGGATAAATGAACTCCAATTCTACCCACTTTTATTCTCTTCTGAAGATGGTCTAAAATTACCTTATTCTGCCTTCTAATAACAGTTCCTTCCTATGATAAACATCCTAACCTTAAGTATAGTTTTTAAGCATATATTTATTCTACACTAAAATTAAAACCAGTTTCACAGACTGATACTCCAAAACTTCTGACTTAGAGACTGGCTAGCTGAAACTTCTTCAGGTTTAGCAAATGTGTTTCCTTTTTAAATTCTGAGTTGTGGAATTATTTAAACTCACAAGATTTTAAGTCTAATTTCTCCTATACTATTTCCTAAGTTTTTCTTATTTTAACACTTTCTTGAATTCCTATTTCACTGAATCTCTCCTGAACATAATTCATGACTATTAAGACAGTTCTTAAAATGCAAACTTCAGCTTTAAATCAATCTCTAATAATTTTAAAAGTCTCTTTTAAGGAACAACTGATCTATGAATTTTGTTTGTTTTTATTAAACTCTTCAGAGTTTGGTAGTACCCCATAAATTCATCAAAATGCTTTATAAAGACATTCAAATTATAATTTAGAAATGAAAGAAATTTGGTTATTCCTTTTTCACAAATTTGGTTTCCAATATTTTTTTTTGTATCTTAATTTTCAATCAATTTCTGTATCTATCTTTCATCCCTCTCCAACATGGCCAGTGTTAGAAATGGAGAAAAAAAAAATTTGTCCTCTTTTAAGCCTTTTTTTGAAAGTTTATTTATTTATTTTTATGGGCTGTTTCTTTTGGTTTATCACGCCAAAAGAAAAGGCATAGATAAAGATGCCTGTAAGCTATTGGTTAACACAAAGTACAAATAACACAGACAAAACAAACACATATTTCCCATTCTTCTGAAGATTTTCCTAATCATATAAGGTCCCTTCCTATTTGAAATAAAGAACTCACTATTCATAAACTTAATTTCAAACAGACACACACCATAACAAGACACCATATTAAATCAGACCTAAATGTCTCCTAAGTTGTTATTTTTTTTTTCTAGGAGATCCTGAAGTCCAGATCTTACCTGTCTCCTCTATTAAGTATAGAATTTAAGACCATCTTGTGGCTGGGATCCTGCAGTCTATCTTAAGATAATTCTTCTATTTCCTGATTATGTTAATGCTTTCAGAATCTTATTAATAAAAAAATGTAATTTAGTAACAAGTTGCTTTCACCTAATTTGCTTTTGATGATTAGGTTCACCCATTTAAAATGCATTTTGTTTTTAGAACAAGTACCTGAAAGATAGAAAAGCTGGTTGACATTCCATTACTCTAGACTTTTTGCCAAAGTCTAATCATAGGAAGAAAAACTGAGAATGATAAAGAATTTAGCAATATCAATAGTTCATTGACTCTAAGCTGATTTGGAAGGTTATTCAATAAAATTCCATAACTTTCTAAGTAATAAAAAATTGCCTGCTTTGGCTAAAATAGTTCCCAGCCTAAATCCTTTGTATTCTCAAAGTCATCCACCCAGCAGGAAGTCCACCCTGTACCAACTGGGATCCAGTAAGATGAATTTCTCCTCTTATGCCTTTTATGCCCATCTCTCCTACAGGCAGCCCCAACCAGGAGTGGCACTCTTCAGAGGCATTTCCTGTGAGAAGATTGGACTAGATTCCCAAGGTATACACCTTTTTGGCTATTCCTTCTGAGAAGTTCCTCAACTGAAGGCATTAGAGATTATCTCCCTTGAATATGAAAGAAGGGGAATGATTTCCTATCAGCCTGAGTTCCACCTATATGGGAGTCTTTCCTACAGCTAATGCTCAAATGTTCAGGGATTTGTTTTGGCAATTTCTCTTGATACTTCCAATTCTTAATTTCTGAGCTTAAACTCTAGGGTTCTATTAGGTCAACTACGGCCTAAAGGTGCCTTTTTAGGGAACATTCAGCAAAATTTATACTTATATTAAGAAAAAAAAAGACTCCCTGGGATGACTAGTGGCACAGTGAATAGAGCACTGGCCCTGGAGTCAGGAGGATGGGAGTTCAAATCCAGCCTCAGACACTTGACACACTTACTAGCGCTGTGACCTTCAGCAAGTCACTTAACCCCAATTGCCCTGCCTTCCCCCCCTTCAAAAAAAAAACCTGCCTGAAAAGTTAGCTCTGATTGTGTTTAATTAAGAACCCTAAGCAAATACAAGTGAAAACAACCTTTTCCTTTCCTCATATTTATAAAACTAAAATGAGCCTTCTCACATCAGAAGAGAGTGAGATTATTTCCAGGACAGTCACAGCCTTGACAGCTTACTGTTGGGGTCAGGAATCTCTTCCCTAAGGTCCCCAAAGTTCCCCCTCTACCAATTTAAGAGATTTCTCTCTGACGGTATAATTACTCTTTGTTAAAAAATTTTAAAGGCAAAGATTCTATTTCTAAAAGCAAATAGAGAAGTAGAAAAAAAATTGGGGAAAGAAATAAGAGAAATAAGAGAAATGCAAGAGAATAATAAAAAAAAGTCAATAGCATGGGAAAAATACATAAAAATTCAGCAAAGAAAATAACTCCTTAAAAAAAGAGAATTGGTCAAATGGAAAAGGAAGGTACAAAAGCTCACTAAAGAAAATAATTCCTTAAAAATTAGAATTGGACAAGTGGAAACTAATGACTCCATGAGACATCAAGATATGATCAAAAAATTTTTTAAAGAGGAATTTCTCATTGGAAAAACAAATGACCTGGAAAATAGATCCAGGAGAGATAATTTAAAAACTACCTGAAAGTCATTATTGGGGAAAAAAAAAGCCTGGACAGCATCTTTCAAGAAATTATCCAAAAATACTGCCCTGGTATTCTAGAAGCAGAAGGAAAAATAGAAATTGAAAGAATTCACTGATCACCACTTGAAATACTCCAAAATGAAAACTCCAAGGAACATCATAGCCAAATTCCAGAGCTCACAGATCAAGGAGAAAGCCAAAAAGAAATGATTCAAATATTGTGAAGCTACAGTTAGAATTCCACAGGATTTGGCAGCTTCCATATTAAAGGACTGGAGGGCTTGGAATACAATATTCCAGAAGGCAAAGGAATGAGGATTACAACCAAGAATCACCTATCCAGCAAAATTTAATATAATCCTTCAAGGAAAAAACAAGGATATTTAATGAAATAGGGGACTTTCAGCCAACCACTCCTAATTAGAAGACCAGAGCTGAATAAAAAATTTGATCTCCAAATGCAAGACTCAAAGGGAACATAAAAAGGTAAAAAAAAGAAACAAGAAAAAGAAAATATGAGAGATTCAATAAGGTTAAACTGTTTATATTTCTATATAGCAAGATATCTGTAACTCTTAAGGACTTTATTACTGTAAAAGCAATTAGGAGTATATGTAGACAAAAGTTGCAGATATAAGATGACTTTGATTGGATGATATAAAAAAATAAAGGGGGGAGAAAGAAAATTGCACTGGAAGAAGAGTGGGGGAAAGAATGGGGCAAATTATCTCATATAAAAGAGGTATGAAAGAGCTATTATAATGGAGGGGAATATAGGAGAGGTGGTAGGCAAAGTTAAATCTTATTCTCATCAGAACTGGCTCAAAGAAGGAACAATAAGTACATTTAGTTGAATATAGAAATCCATCTTACCCTATAAGGAAGAAAAAAGGGATAGGGATAAAATTTGAAATTCTGAAAATCAATGGAGAGATTAAGAAAATCAAAAGAAAACCACTGAATTAATAAACAAAACTAGAAGCTGGTTTTATTAAAAACAACAACAACAACAACAACAATAAAATAGATAAACCGTTGGCTCATTTGATTTATGAAAGGAAAGAAGAAAACCAAATTTCCGTATCGCAAATGAAGAGTGAGTTCACCACCAATGAAAAGAAAATGAAAGCAATCACTAGAAAATATTTTGCCCAATCAAATGGCAATAAATCTGACAATCTAAGCAACATCAATGAATATCTACAAGAATATAAATTATGCAGATTTACAGAAGAAGAAATAGAATACTTAAATAACTCAATCTTAGAAAAAGAAATTGAACAAGACACCAATGAACTTCCTAAGAAAAAATCCCCAAGGCTAGCTGGGTTCACAAACAGATTCTACAAAACATTTCAAGAACACTTAATCCCAATACTATATAAACTATTTGGAAAAAATAGAGAAAGAAGGAATCCTACCAAATTCCTTTTATGACACAAATATGGTGCTGATACCTAAACCAGGAAGAGCCAAAACAGAGAAAGAAAATTATAGACCAATTTCTCTAATGGATATTGATGCAAAATTTTTAAATAAAATACATTCTAGAAGATAACATCAATATATCACAAGGATCATACACTATGACCAGGTGAGATTTATGTCAAAAATGCAGGTCTGGTTCAATATCAGGAGAACTATCAGCATAATTTACCATATAAATAACAGAACCAACAAAAAATCATATGATTATCTCAACAGATGCAGAAAAAGCCCTTGACGAAATACAACATTCATTCATATTAAAAACACTAGAGAGCATGAGAATAAAGGAAACTTTCCTTAAAATGCATTATGTGATATCTATCTAAAACCATTACCAAACATTTTCTGTAATGTGAATAAGGTAGAAGCATTCCCAATGAGATCGGGGATGAAGCAAGGATGTCCACTATCACCTCTATTATTTAATATTATACTAGAAATGTTAGCAATAGCAGTAAGAGAAGAAAAAGAAATTGAAGGAATTGGAATAGGCAATGAGGAAACAAAACTATCACTCTTTTCAGATGATTTGATGGTATACTTAGAGAATCAACTAAAAAAAATACTTGAAATAATTAATAACTTTAGCAAAGTTGCAGGATACAAAATAAACCCGCATAAAATCATCAGCATTTTGACATATTGCCAACAAAGCCCAGCAACAAGAGATAAAAAGAGAAATTCCATTTAAAATAAATTTAAGGCAATACTTGGGAGTCTAACTGCTGAGACAAACCCAGGAATTATATGGACACGATTTCAAAACACTTTTCATATAAATAAAGTCAGATCTAAACAATTCAGAGAATATCAATTGCTTGTGGGTAGACCAAGCCAATATAATAAAAATGACAATATGACCTAAATTAATCTATTTATTCAATGCAATACCATTCAAACTACAAAAAAAATTATTTTGTAGAGCTAGAAAAAATAACAAAATTCATCTAGAAGATCAAAAGTTCAAGAATATCAAGGGAATCATTGTTAATATATATATTCATATATATATATATGAAGGACGGTGGTCTAGCTGTACCAGATCTCAAACTGTGTTATAAAGAGGTAGTTATCAAAAGAATCTGTTTACTAAGAAATACAGTGATAGATCAATAGAATTTATTAAGTACATGTTACATTATCTTAAACAACAATAGTAATCTAGTATATAGTAAGTACCCAAATCCAAATTTTGGGAACAAAAACTCATTATTTGACAAAAACTGCTGGGAAAACTGGAAAATAGTATGGTAGAAACTATAGATGATATACATTTCATGCTGTATACCAAAATAAGGTCAAAATGAGTACATAACTTAGACATAAACGGTAATACCACAGCATATTAGGAGAGCAAGGAATTGTTTACTTGTCAGATCTATGGATAAGGAAAGAATTTAGGACTGAAAAAAATATATAGAAGGCTTTACAAAATATAAACTGGATCATTTTTACTATATAAAATTAAAAGGGGGTGGCAAGGTGGCACAGTGAATAGAACACCAGCCCTGGAGTCAGGAGGACCTGAGTTCAAATCTGGCCTCAGACAACAGCACAAAAAACTAGCTGTGTGACCTTGGGCAAGTCACTTAGTTCCAATTGCCCTACCTTCCCCCCTGCAAAAAATAACCCATAAAATAAAACTAAAATATTTTTGCATAAACAAAACCAATGCAGCCAAAATTAAATGAAAAGCAGAAAACTGGGAAATTTTATTTACAAGAAGTATCTCTAACAAAGGTCTCATTTCTCAAATATAGAGAACTGAGTCAAATATATAAGAATACAAGTCACTCCCCAATTGATAAATGGTCAAATGATATGAAATGGCAGTTTTCAGATGAAGAAATCAAAGCTATCCATAGTCACAAGAAAAAAATGCTCTAAATCACTCTTTATTAGAGAAACACAAATTAGAACAACTCTGAGGTACAACCCCACACCTATCAGACTGGCTAATATGACAAAAAAGGAAAATGATAAATGTTGGAGGGGATGTGGGAAAACTGGGACGAATATATTGTTGGTGATGTCATGAACTGATCCACCCATTCTGGAGAACAATTTGGAAGTATGTCCAAAGGTCTAGAAAACTGTGTATACCCTTAATCCAGCAATGCTGCTACTAGGTCTGTATCCCAAAGAGATCATAAAAAAGGAAAAAGAGACCCACGTGCACTAAAATATTTATAGCAGCTCTTTTTGTGGTGACTAAGAATTGGAATTCAAGAGTATGACCATCAATTGGGAAATGGCGAAACAAGCTGTGGAATATTATTGTGTTATAAAGAATGATAAGCAGGATGACTTCAGAAAAACCTGGAAAGACTTACATGAACTGATGCAAAGTGAAGTGAGCAGAACCAAGAGAACATTGTACACAGTAATAGCAATATTGTATGATGAAGAACTGTCACTGACTTAGCTGATTTCACCAATACAATGATCCAAGATAATCCCAAAGGACTCACCATGAAGCATACTATCCACCTCCAGAGAAAGAACTAATACTGTCTGAATACAGACTGAAGCATGCTATTTTTCATTTTCTTTCTTTCTTTTCAAGTCTTCTTGTATAAAATGATTAATATGGAAATGTTTTATATGATGGCATATGTATAAACTATATCAGATTTCTTATCATCTCAGGCAGGGGGTAGGGGCAGGAGGAAGGGAAGGATCAAATCTGGAACTCAAAACTTAAAAATTGTTTAAAAAGCATTTTAACATGTAATTTGGAGAGGGAGAGAACAAATTTTAAGATTAGAAATGAAGACATGGGTTGATTCCCCTCTCCTTGGCACCCCTCCCACCCCCCCACAAAGACTAGTTTGTACTAAACTAACTACACCCACTCCTATACCCCCTTATGGCTTTTGTGAGTCAAACCAGAGATGAGGGGACAATTGACAAAAAAACCAAAATATTTGAATTTTCTTTTGAATAAAATAAAATGGATTAGACCAGGATCATACCTCTATACCTTTGCCTGCCTCCTGTTAGTACTTAGCTTTAAAGTCAAAAGGCCTGTTCTAGTATCAATTTTGTCACTTTCTTCTTGTATGACCTTAACCATATTCTTTTGCCCCCAATGCACCTTGGTTACCACATTCTCACAAGGAGATAGTAACTCCTACCCTGTTTATATTATGGTATTGTTGTGAGAATCAGAAGAGATGATGAATGTGAAAAGTGGCTTTAAGAAATATAGAGTTACAACTTGATTTTGATGGCAGACCTCAACTTATAGTCATTAACTGAGTTGCTTCTTGGAAGAAAGCTGGAAAGCACAAGGTCCTCATTGTCCCAATAGCACAAAAGTGGGAATGAAATAAAAACGTTTTTTTCAATAAACATTTATTATGGTCCTACTAAATGCAAAGCACTGTCTTTGGTGCTGGGTGAGATGCAAAGTTTAGATGAGAGTGTGCTGTGCAAAGGAAAGGGACTAAGATAAACAAAGGGACCCAGCTTTCAGCTACAGCAGGATAGGCACAGCTCTACAAAATCCATTTTCTAGTCGTCACTCCTCTGAGTCTGTTAACCAGTAGGATAAAAGATCCCAGGGGCTAGCTCTGCCTCCTCCCCATTTTCATTCCCCTTCTATTATTGTGTAGCCTTTGGTAAATGGGTTTCCTCTGACAGGATCAAAGATTTAGAGCGGGAAAGACTTTAGCAGTAACAGTTCAAGGCGCTCATGTTACAGATGAGGCAACAGAGGCTCAAAGAGGTGACTTGTGACTTGTTTATGGTAAGGTAGCCAGCAAGTGCCAGAGGCAGGAACCCGCTTCGACGGATGCCCAAGTTCAAGACCCCATCGACTGTGCCAGGCCACTTCTTGGCGTTACCTCACGGTGTGACTGTGCTTTGTAAAACTTGTCATATATAAATCTTTGATCCTGTGAGAGGAAAACCATTTTGCCAAAGGCTATGTGGCAAATCAGCTTGTAAGAGTGAAGATGGAGAGAAGATAGAACTAACCCTCAGCATCTTTTATCCTAATACCGAGGTGAAGAGGGGGTAGCAAAGAGGAAACCCCTGGTTCTTTTGCGGTTGATTTTCATCCTGTACAGCAAAAGAAAAAGGAAAGTTTATGGGGGAGGGGGAAGTAGAGGAGTGGGTTCTGGTTTGCACACCTTTGACCCTGTGAGCTTCAAACGGGGAGAAAATCAACTTTTTCTCCTACCCTCTTCCCCTTAGTCAACGACCAGGAACCACAGTAGAAGAGACAAGGCAGTAAGGCTGGCAGTTCTTTCTGAGATGCCCCCACGGCAAATTTCCAGCTACAGCAGGATAGGCACAGCTCTACAAAATCAGTCTATTTTCTAGCCACTCCGCTGATCTGTTGCGTAGGGAGGTCGTTGGTGGGAGAGATAGGTTCCTGAACCCACAGTTCCTAAGCCCGCAAACACCCGTTAGCCGCTAAACACGCCAAAGAAAAAGGGCTTTTACAAACTGCCCGAAACTCCTGGTTTTCCTACTCGGCGCCACGATCTGGCCGGAGCTTTTTGCAACCTGGAAACTTTTTGGAACGTTCCCTACAGAGCCTGATGTTCCAAGCCCAGCCTTCCTAGAAGAGAGCCCAAACGTTCCGTATTGAATGTTCCAAATTAATCTGGAGGCTTCTGAACCTCTGCTGTGTTTTGAATTTGCCAGAAAGTTACCCAGCCTGGGCGCCTGCACTGGTTTAGGCTTGAAGTTCAAATCTCAGGCATCCCCAAGTATCTACTATCTGTTTACGGAGGAGAGATAAAATTGAAAATGAACTCTTGAGCGGAGGTAGGATGAGAAGCAAGATTCACACTGTCTCCCTCCCCTCCTCCCCCCTTAATCTAAATTGAGCCTGGAGGACATCTTTTCGTTGTTAAAATACTAGCACCTGTACCCATACTTAGCTGGGGGAAGGATCGTCTTTTCAGATCCTATTCCCAAATTCTAGGGTCAGGAGTTAGGGTTCGTTTCGGTAATGTAGCCCTATGCTATTCATGTCATGGACACGTTTGCCAGTGTGGTGAAACTTATAGACCCTTCTCAGAGTAATTTTTAAAAAAAACCTCATAATTGAAGAAAATGCTCGTTTTCAATTATAGGTTAGTGAAAATAAAGTTGTAATTTTTTCCCATTCAAATTCAGGGACCCAAAGAAATATATCCCTAGGTTAAAACCCCCCACCCTATATCCAGACTACTTCCTTCCCCACTACAAAGCCAAACTGTCTTCATCCAGTTCCACTACCCAAGTCTTCTAGTATGGCCCAAACTAACTTCTTATCCATGAGGGGTTTCTTCCTCACCCCTCAAATTCAATCAGTTGCCAAATCTTGTCAATTCTACTCCACATTTCTCTCTCCTCCACCCACTCATATGGCCACCACTATAATCTCCTAATTGCTCTCCCAGGATTAATAGTCTTCCCTCTTTAATTCATCCTCCACACATAGCCACCATATTGGTATTCCTCAAGTACATTTCTGACCATGTGGCTTCCCTGCTTAATGAGCTCCAGTGGCACCCTATCATCTCTAGTATCAAACACAAATTCCTTTTGGTGGTGGTGGCCTTTAAAATTTGTCTTCCAGCTTTTTCCAAACTAACTTCACATTATTCCCTCCCATGAAGTTAGGTGGCACAGTAGATAGAGCGCTGGACTGGAATCAAGAAGAACTGAGTGCAAATCTGACCTCAGGAACTTACTGGCTGGGTGATCCTGGGCAAGTCATTTAACCTCTGCCTCAGTTTACTCAACTGTAAAATTAAAATCACACTAGCACCTACCTCCCAGGGTTGTTGTGGTGATCAAATGAGATTTATGTAAAGCACAGTTGGTGTTTAATAAATGCTTCTTCCCTCCCCTTCTCTTCCACCATGTCCCATCCAAACTGACCTACTTACTGTTCTCCCTAATATTTCATCTCTACCCTTTGCCCATCCTTAGAATGCTTTCCTTCTTCCCCTCTGGTATTTCTAGGCCAGAACAGAATGTATTATGCTTCAGCTGAAGTTTAAAAAAAAAAAAAGTAGGGGTAGCAATCATGATCTCAGACAAAGCAAAAGCAAAACTAAATCTAATTAAAAGAGACAAAGAAGGAAACTACATCTTGCTAGAAGGCACCATAGACAATGAAGTAATGTCAATACTAAACATACATCCACCAATGGTATAGCACCTACATTCTTAAAGGAGAAGTGAGATACAGGAAGAAATACACAATAAAAGTATACTAGTGGAGAACTTCAACTTTCCCCTCTCAGAATAAAATAAATCTAACCAAAAAATAAACAAGAAAAATATTATGGAGGGGAATAAAATTCTGGAAAAGTTAGATATGATAGCTCTCTGGAAAAAAATTGAATGGAGATAGAAAAGACTATACCTTTTTCTCATTGGTACATGGTACCTACACAAAAGTTAATCATTTATTAGGGCATAGAAACCTCAAAATCAAATGTAGAACACCAGAAATATTAAATGTATCCTTTTGAGATCATAATGTAATTAAAATTGCATTTTATAAAAGGCAGTAGAAAGGCAGATTAAAAATTAATTGGAAACTAAATAATCTAATCCTAAAAAATAAGTGGGTCAAAGAATAAATCACAGGAACAATTAATAATTTTATTAAAGAGAATGACAACAATGAGACAACATATCAAATTTATGGAATGCAGTTAAAACATTACTTACTCTAAATTCTTACACCAATAAAATAGAGAAAGAGCAGATCTAGGAATTGGACTAGCAAATAAAGAACACTAGAAAAAGAAGTTAAACACCCCCAATTAAGTGCCAAATTTGAAATTCTAAAAATCAAAGGGGAGATTAATACAATTAAAAAATAAAACCATTGAATTAATAAACAAAATTAGGAGCTGGTTTTATGAAAAACCAATAAGATAGATAAACCATTGGTTAATTTGATTTTAAAAAAGAAAGAAGAAAACCAAATTACCAGCATCAAAAATGAAAAGAATGAATTCACCACCACTGAAGAAGAAATTAAAGCAATCATTAGGAAATATTTTGCCCAGTCATATGCAAATAAATATGACAATCTAAGCTAAATCAGTGAATATTTATGAATATATAAATTTTCCAGATTAATTGAAGAGGAAATGGAATACTTAAATAACTCTATCTTAGAAAAAGAAGTTAAACAAGTCATCAATAAACACCCTAAGAAAAAATCCCCAGGAACAGATGGGTTCACAAACAGATTTTACCAAACATTTCAAGAACACTTAATCCCAATATTATATAACCTATTTGAAAAAAGTCAAAGAAGGAGTCCTACCAAATTCCTTTTATGACACAAATATGGTGCTGATACCTAAACCTGAAAGAGCTAAAACAGAAAGAAAACTATAGACCAATTTCCCTAATTTTTTCCCAAATTCCCTAAAATTTTAAATAAAATAAATATATGTTGTTACAAATATTATAAATTATATTATATATTATAAAATATATTGAAATATTATAAATTAATAAATTAATTAAATTTTAAAAATAAAACACTATCAAAAAGATAACAGCAATATATCACAAGGATCATACACTATGACCAGGTGGAATTTATGTCAAAAATGCAGTTCAATATCAGGAAAACTATCAGCATAATAGACTATATCAATAACAAAACCAAGAGAAATCATAGGATTATCTCAATAGATGCAGATTCTTTTAAACAAAATACAGCACCCAGTCTTATTTAAAAAACACCAGAAAGCATAGGAATAAATGGAACTTTCCCTAAAATTATATGCAGTATCTAACTAAAACCATCAGCAAGCATTATCGGTAATGGGGATAAGCTAGAAAGTTTCCCAAAACAATCAGGGATGAGGCAAGGATGCCCATTATCACCTCAATTATTCAACATTGTACTAGAAATGTTAGCTGTAGCAATAAGAGAAGAAAAAGAAATTGAAGAAATTAGAATAGATAATGAGAAAACAAAGCTATCACTCTTTGCAGATGATATGATGGTATACTTAGAGAATCCCAGAGAATCAACTGCAAAAACTACTTGAAATAATAAACAACTTTAGCAAAGTTGCAAGTTACAAAATAAACCCACATAAATTGTCAACATTTCCACATATTGCCAACAAAGTCCAGCAGCAAGAAATACAGAAATTTCACTTAAAATAACCATAGACAATATAAGATACTTGAGAGACTACCAGCCAAGATCAACCCAGGAACCATATGAACATAATTAACAAAACACTTTTCATATAAATAAAGTCATATCTAAACAATTGTAAAAAAATATCAATTGTTCATAGGTAGGTTGAGTTAATACAATAAAAATGATAATTTGACCTAAATTAATTACTTATTCAGCTCCATACAAATCAAATGACCAAAAAACTACTTTGTAGAGCTAGAAAAAATATTTTAAAAAATTCATCTCAGAGGACAAAAGATTAAGGATATCAAGGGAATTAATGAAAAAATGCAAAAAAATTGTTTAGCCACTTTCACCAGCTTTCAAGCTATATTATAAAGTGGCGATCATCAAAAGAATCTGGTACTAATTAATAAATATAGTAGTGGATCAATGGAATAGATCAGGTACACAAGACATAGTAGTAAATGACCATAGTAAGCTAATGTGTGAAAAACCCAAAGACCCCAGCTTTTAGGATAAGAATTCACTATTTGAAAACAATTACAAGAGAAAACTGAAAAACAGTATGACAGAAACTAGGTATAGAACAACATCACTTGTGGTCTACCAAGATAAGGTCAAAATGTGTACATGAGTTAAACAAAGTATGATACCATAAGCAAATTAGGAGAGCAAGGAATAACTTATTTGTCAACTCTTATGGAGAAGGAAAGAATTTATGACCAAATAAGAGATAGGGAGCATTATGGAAGTAAAATGGATGATTTTGATTATATTAAATTTAAAAGATTTTGCACAAACAAAACCAATGCAACCAAGATTAAAAGGAAAACAGAAAGCTGGGAAATAATTTTTACAGTAAGTATGTCTGATAAAGGTCTCATTTCTCAAATATATAGAGAACTGAGTTAAATTTATAAGAATACAATTCATTCCCCAATTGATAAATGGTCAAAAAATGTGAAATGGTAGTTTTCAGATGAAGGAGTCAAATCTTATCTACAGTCATATGAAGAAATGCTCTAAATCACGATTGATTAGACAAATGAAAATTAGAACAGCTCTGAGGTACCACCTCACACCTATCAGTTTAACTCAAATAACAGAATAATGAAGGCTATTTTAGCCAGAAAAGGAAAATAACAAATGTTGGAGGGGATGTGGAAAAATCAGGACACTAATATACTATTTGTGGAGTTGCGAACTGGTCCAACCATTCAGGAAAGCAATTTTGAGCTATGCCCAAAGAGCAATCAAACTGTGCATACCCTTTGATCCAGCAACATCAATGCTAGGTCTATATGCCAAAGAGATAAAAGGAAAAGGACATATTCATACAAAAATATTTATAGCAGCTCTTTTTGTAGTGGCAAAGAACCACAGATGGAGTCAATGTCCATCAATTGGGGGATGACTAAACAAGTTACAGTCTATGGATGTAATGGAATAGTATTGTGCTATAAGAAATGATGAGCAGGCAGATTTCAGAAAAACCTGGACTTACATGAAGTCATGCAAAATAAAGTGAGCAGAAGCAAGAGAATACATTAATGGCAACACTGTGAGTCAATCAACTATGAATAACTTTATTCTTTTAAGACAATTCCAAAAGACTCATGATGGAAAATTCTATCTAGATCCAGAGAAAAAACTGATGGAGTCTGAATTCAAATCAAAGCATACTATTTTCACTTTATTTTTGTGTATGTCTTTTTCCTTTCAGTCTGTTTCTTCTCTCAGGACATGGCTTATACAGAAATATATTTTACCTGATTGCATGAATATATCATATTATTTACTGTTTAGGGAAGAGAGAGGGAAAGGAGGGAGGGATAAAATTTGGAATTCAATTTTTTAAATGAACGTTTAAAATTGTCTACGTATATTTGAAAAAATATTATTAAAAAATAAATACTAATTGATAGGAAAAAATTGGATTGATTATATACATTGCAGCCAAAAGTGGAGAAGCTCTATCC
The DNA here is from genome assembly GCA_028646575.1 of Pseudocheirus occidentalis. Taxonomy (NCBI): domain Eukaryota; kingdom Metazoa; phylum Chordata; class Mammalia; order Diprotodontia; family Pseudocheiridae; genus Pseudocheirus; species Pseudocheirus occidentalis. The sequence continues at coordinate 157,281,962 of CM053593.1, read as the reverse complement.
AGTCAATAAAAAAAAAAGACTGTGACTCAGATCATGTGGTTCTTATTCAAAATTCAGATTTAAATTGAGAAAAGTAGGGAGAACCATCAGACCATAAACACCATGACTTAAATAATACCACTTATGAATATGAAGTTAAAGTAATGAATAGATTTAAGGGATTAGATCTGGCAGGTAGAGAAGAATCTTTGGACAGAGATTTGGAATATTGTGCAGGAAGCAGCAACCAAAAAAAACATTCCAAAGAAAAAGAAGAGCAAGAAAGCAAAATGGCTATCTGAAGAGGCTTTACAAATAATTAGGGAAAGAAGGAAAGGGAAAAGGAAAAGAGAAAGAAAGAAAATAAAGCACCACCAGATTTTATATTCTTGGACTCAAAGATCACTGCAGACAGAGAGTACAGTCATGAAATTAAAAGACATTTGCTCTTTGGGAGGAAAGCCGTGGTAAATCTGGATAGCATGCTAAAAAGCAGACAGCACCTTGCTGACAAAGGTCTGTACAGTCAAAGTTATGGTTTTTCCAGTAGCAATGTATGGCTGTGAGAGTTGGACTATAAGGAAACCTGAGCACCACAGAATCAACACTTTTGAATTGTGGTGCTGGAGAAGGCTTTTAAGAGTCCCTTGCATAATGAGGAGATCAAATCAGTTAATACTTAAAGAAATTAATTCAGATTATTAATTGGAAGGTCAAATACTGAAACCAAAGCTTAAATACTTTTCAGAAGACAAGACCCATTGAAAAAGACCCTGGTGTTGGGAAAGATTGGAGGCAAAAAGGAGAAAGGGAGAGTAGAGAATGAGATGGATAGACAGGTATGTATGAGATGAGAAGACCTACAATGAGGATGAGATGGAAGCAGTGAATATAAGCTTGGAAAGGCTTTGGGAGGTATTGGACAATAGCAGGGTCTGGTCCATAAGGTCCATAGGGTCACGAAGAGTTGGGCAGGACTGAACAACGACAATCCTACTCAACCCCAGAATGTAAGTTCCTTGAGGGCAGGTACTGTCTATAGTATAGAATACTGATTCGGAAGTCAGGGGACCTGGTTTTGAATCCTGCCCCTACCTCTAACACTTATTATCTGTGTGACCTAAGGTAACTCATTTCATCCTTATGGGCCTATTTTTCTCACCCATAAAAGTAGGTGGTTGAACAAGTTAGCCTCTGAGGTCCTTTCCAGTTCTATGATCTTTCTTTTTTTCCCTTTTTCTTTTTTTCATTTTTGCCTTGTTACCTATGGCACCTAGACAGGGGTGGGGAACCTGCAACCTCAAGGCCACCTGGGGCCCTCTAGGTCTTCCAGTGCAGCCCTTTGACTGAATCCAAACTCAACAGAACAAATCTTCTTAATAAAAGGATCTTTATTCAGTCCAATGGCCTCACTGGAGGACCTAGAGTGCCCCATGTGACCTCGAGACCACAGGTTCCCCACCTCTGCCCTAAATCCTCCCTTTTTTCTAACTCCCCTATTACTGCCAAGGGCACCACCATCCTCCCAGGCCCCAAGACTTGAAACCTAAATGTCATTGTCATCTCCTCACTGTCTTTCAATCCTCGATCCCTGGAACACTCTCCCTCTGCATTTCTGTCTCCTGGCTTCCTTTAAGTTTCACCTAAAATCCTACCTTTTGCAAATCTTTCCCAATCCTTCTTAAACTATTTGCCTTCCCTTGTTCAGTTGTTTTTTTTTTTTTTTTCTGGCATGTCAACTCTTTGATAACCCCTAGTTGGGGTTTTCTTGGCAAGGATACTGTAGTGGTTTGCCATTCCCTTCTCCAGCTCATTGGATAGATGAGGGAACTGAGGGAAACATTATCTTAAGACTCAGGAAAAAGAGTCTTCAGGTCTGGCGCTCTGTCCACTGTGCCATGCCTGAGACAATTACTTATCCTTGATTCACATATTTGTCTGTACATAGTTGCCTGCATTTTGTCTCCTCCATAACACTGTGAGCTCCTTGAGAGTAAGGATTTTTTTAAACTATCTTTGTATTCCCAGCCTTAGTCAATCCCTGGCATATAGTGGAAGCTTAATAAATGCTTGTTGGCTGAATGACCGAATCTAGTTGAGTCTTAGAGGGAGAAAATAGAAAAAAAATATATTTTTCCATAAATTCAATAGGTAAGAATGGGTTTAAGCAACTTTGTTGACCCCATTAGGGAGAAAAGGAATAAACATAAAGTGAGGTCTTTTATCTTCTTCAGCTTTAATTCATTTAATTTACTTCCTTGTCCTAGAAAAGGGGGTAAAGGGGCCATAAAAATGAATTCCAGGATCTCCTTTGATGCAAGAGTCTTACCATCACCTCAGAGACAATTGCATAATAGATAAGAGGTCTGGGCTTGGAGCCAGCCAGATGTGGGTTTCCATCCTGCCTCAGATGGGTACTATCTAGGGCCTAGACTCTAGGCAAATCACTTAACCTCTCCCAGCCTCAGTTTCTCCAACAGTTTCTCCAAGAGGAAGAAAGGTAGAGACAGACAGGTGACTAACCCCTTTCCAATGGGAAACTACCACTTGGCATAAAAGAAAGGGTATTTTAGATATATTTAAGGCAACTCTGAGTACAAGTCAATAGATTCAAAAAGAGATGAGAAAAATAGGACAATTGGACAGATTTTCTAATTGGGGGAAGAACTATAAATAAGAGAAATGATAAACAATAGGAAAACTTTTTTTTTTTAATTTTGCTTTTTGGTGGGGGGAGGGCAGGGCAATTGAGGTTAAATGACTTGCCCAAGGTCACACAGCTAGTATGTGTGTCAAGTCTCTGAGGTCACATTTGAACTCAGGTCCTCCTGACTCCAGGGCCGGTGCTCTATTCACTGCGCCACCTAGTTGCCCCAATAGAAAAACTTTTAAAGAAAAAGCTTCAAAAGGGAGAAGGGAAGAAATTGAAAGAATAGAGAATAGAGGGAGGTGGAATGACAAAGGAGGCATATTACTTCTTGGTGGGGAAGGTTTTATTTTTGTCTTCATATGACCGTTAACTAATAATAGTAGTTAATATTTATATGGCAGTCAGGTTTGTAAAAGCACTTTGCATATGTTTTCCCGTTTGTTTCTTATAGCAGCTCTGTGAAAACATGCACCATCATTACCTCCCTATATATTTCCTCATATATTTATATTACCTCCCCATATATCCTTATAGACCCATTTACAGGTGCTGAGTTACCCAGGGTCTCATAGCTGGTAACTGTAAGACATGGCACAGTGGAGAGAGTGCTGGACTGGAGTCAAGAAGAGTCATCTTCCTGAGTTAAAATCTGTCCTTAGACACTTCCTAGCTGTGGGATCCTGAGCAAGACACTTAACCTTGTTTGCCTCAGTTTCCTTGTCTGTAAAATGAGCTGGAGAAGGAAATGCAAAACACTCCAGTATCTTTGCCAAGAAAACCTTAAATGGGGTCATGAACAGTCAGACACAGTTGAACAAAAAATGTTCCTATTTCCAAGTCCGGGGCTCTACTGATAACACCATCTAACTGTTTGACACAGAGCAGGCACTTAAGAGATAGTTGTTGATTAACTCATTGAATGACAGTGGGAGCTTTTGATATGTGGGGACCTGGGAAAGACAGTCTAGTTCAGTGGTTTGGGAAGTTACCTGGAGATACATCTATCCTGGACCAGGAATTATATCCAGATAATCCGCCAAAAGAGAATTCCATTTCCAAAAAAGAGACAGAAACAAAGAGAGGCAGAGAGAGACAAAAATAGTTAAAAAGGCAGAGACAAATAGAGAAAGAAATGAAGAGCTATAGCTTTGACCAATGGCCTCCAAAGTTAGGACCAGAATGTACAAGGAAGATGTGATATGACCGCAAGGAGTTCATGATCAACCAATCTAAGGATAAGAAGATGAATCTCATCTCACCTTCCCACAAACAGATAATCACAGGGCTTGACTCTAACACAACCATGGCTACACTTAAACTTTGCCTCTTCCCTCTGCTTTCCAACCTCCCTTCTGTGTCCATTGTTGGCCCTTCCTGGCAGTTATAACTAATTACTACCTGGGCACCCACAGCAGTACCTACACAGATGTTGTGGGGACCTGCTCCCAAAGCAAACTCACCCTCTACCCACCAGATCACCTAGTGCAGTGGTTCTCAACCTGTGGGTCACAACCCCTTTGGGGGTCGAATGACCCTTTCACAGGGGTCACATATTTCCGATGGTCTTAGGAAGTGAGACACCGCTCCTCTATCTGTCTCCAGGTAGGTCTGCCCATATGCAGGTACGCCTACATACAAGTATTAAAGGGTCGTGGCATTAGGAAGGTTGAGAACCACTGACCTAGTGACAGCAGTAGGTGACCTTCAGTGGGTAGTCTTTGATGAGTAAGAGGCTAGTCTCTCCTTTTTTTCCCACTTTGGATGGCGCAGATCTCATTGGAGGCACAAACATGGATGCGCTGTAACAGCATATCTCATTATATTATCTTTCCTTCTAAAGCCATCCCTCTTCCAGACTCACCTATCACTGGTACAGAAGGCACTCCCATCTTGACAACGATACAGGTTCACAGTTTCAGAGTTACTCTGGAATCCTCACTTTCCCTCACCCTACATATCCAATCAGTTCCCAAACCTGGTCATCTCTATCTCCACATCTCCATGGCTGTCCCCTTCTCTTCTCTAATCCAGGTCCTCATCACTCTCACCTGGGCTATTACCATAGTACCCTAATTGGTTCTCCTGCCTCAAGTCTCTCCCCTCTCCAATCTAGCCTCCACATGGATGCCAAAGGCGTTTTCCTTGACTGATATAATTTCATCTTTGTCATTTAAATATTTTTATTTCTGTCCATTTGGTAATATAATTATTTTGTGACATAAGTATATATTATTAATACAGTAGAACATGTTCATCACGTATAAATCAGTACCAGGCAGTGCCTGGTAGGACTGTGTGATCAAAAACTCGAGAGAAAGGTATCATGTTCTCCATTTAACTGATGAGGAAGGTGAGGGATAGAGAGGTCAAAGGACTGGTATAACATCACACTGCCCATTAGAAAAGGGATCAAAACAAGAACTAAACCTTGGGTGCCCTGACTCTCAGCCCTGTGCTCTTTCCACTAAAAGCAAGCTGGCCTTGGGGAAGGAGGACGCCCAGCTCTTCCAGGCATCCTCTCAACTGGCTCTGTTCCATTGACCAGTCTGAGTTCAGACACTGTTGGTGAGGGGCAAAGGAAAAGAAGGAGCTAGAGAGTGGGGAGAGCCAGGCTTCAGCCCTCCCAAGGCAGACGTACTGCCACCCAGGCTGGCTTATTTAACTCCAAAGATACCGGGAAAGGATCCATCCTTAACCGTCTGTCATTCAACCCTTCTGGCCCCTACACCAAGAGCCCCTGTGTGCTCTGTAGAACCTGGGACCCAACAGAGGAGCAGTGGGCTGGGCATCAGGTATAGCCTTGACATCTCCCATACCAGCCTAATGCCCTAAAAGCTAGGCCCTGGGAAGACCAATCTCGAAGTGGACCAAAGACATCACAAGAATGATGTCTCGACTTGAGTGTGAATTGGCTTTAAGTGAGGCAAAGCTGCACAAAATCCTCAGCCAGGCTCTTATTGGAGCTTCCACCAGGGAGGCAAGAGCCTCCTCCCTTCACCCCTGTATTCCAGGTGGGTTCTGGGCTGGATGGAGAGTGCAACCACACTGAGATAAGAGAGGGACCTCGGCCTGTGAGGTGTGACGTCAGAAGTGGTTTAAGGGGCGGGACTTGTGACAGCTGAGTCTGGAGCCGATGCCAAGGATTGCTGAAGCATTGGGCAGGACTCAGGATTCAAACAATGGCTTGGGGGAGAATTCCTGGATGGAGAATGTTGGGAGAAGGCATTTCAGAGAAACAGGTGGTAGGTGCCTAGCCGTCCTGAATCATCTATTCTTTTTTGTAGGGGTGAAAGGAGAGGAGGAATGGAAATCTCAGTTTAATTCCAAACCATTTTTTCTAAAGGAGTGCACACACACACACACACACACACACACACACACACACACAACTTCTGACCTCTTTTGCTTTTGTAATGATCAGTTAATGTACTTTCCCAGTTAATTTCTACATTTTTTTACATAATTAAATCCATTTATTTTGACTGCGGGGGCAGCCAGGTAGGTGGTGAAATGAACAAATACCCAATCTGAAGTGAGAAAGATCTGAGTTCAAATCCAGCCTCAGACACTAGGTGTGTGACCCTGGGAAAGTTACTTAATCCCTGTTTACCTTAGTTCCTCTTCTGTAAAATGAGGAAACACTGGAGAAGGAAAATCACTCCAGTATCTTTGCCAAGAAAACCCCATGGACAAGCCCATGGGGTCACAAAGAATCAGACATGACTGAACAACAACAAAATTTGGATCCAATCATTTCTTCCCTTGCTCAATAAATAACAAGTTTTCTCCTTTACCAATTGAGATATAATGATACTAGGGTGGCTAGGTGGCGCAGAGCACTGGCCCTGGAGTCAGGAGGACCTGAGTTCAAATCCGACATAAGACAACACAAAAAACAAGTCACGTGACCTTAGGCAAGTCACTTAACCTCGACTGCCCTACCTTTCCCCCTCCAAAAAAAAAAAGATATAATGATATCATTTTTAATTCTTCCCCTTTTCCATCAGACTCATTGATGGCTCATGTGATGGCTCATTGATCCATTTGGAATTTAGAGTGACCTTACCTAGTGTCTCAGAGTCAAACATAGCTGGTCAAGAAGACCTTGACTCAAGTCAGATTCGATTAACTAATCCATCAACATTCATTAAGTGCCTACTTTGTGTCAGGTACTGTGTTAAAGTGCTGGGGATCCAAAGACAAAGAAAAACCAAGTCCCTGCCATCAAGATCCTTACAGTCTAGATGTAGAAGATAACACACAAAAGGAAGCCCAGATGCCCCTTGTATGGGTGCGTGATGGAGACTTCCAAAAGAAGTCCAGAAGCAGTGAAGCTGGGCTTCGCATCTGGAAACCCTAGGTTCAACCTTTGACCCAAGGTAGCTCTGTGCCCCTGGGAAAGGTCTGGTCTCTCAGGGGTCTAGGGAAATCTCTAAGGTGCTAAGCTGCAGAGAAGGTGATAGGAAAAGGGAAATTTCCTCACCAAAGTTCCCTATATCAGTGAAATCACAGGTCTAGTCTCTATTCCTATAGAGTATACAGACTAGTCTTATCCCTGCTTAGTATACGTGCTATAGAATATAAGTTTATTACCTCCTTAGAGTAAAAGGAGGTGACTCAGTGGCTCAAAATGTAGAATGAGATATCATAGTCAATGTATGAAGTTTTTTTAACTGTTTATTTTTTACAAGATTTTGGTTTTTCTCTTTTCATTGGGGGGAAGGAGAACGAATGAATGCTTTTTAATTTATTTTTATTTTTTGCTTTTATGGAGGGGGGAAGGTAGGGCAATTGGAGTTAAGTGACTTGCTAGTTTTTGTGTTAGATGTCTGAGGCTGAATTTGAACTCAGGTCCTCCTGACTCCAGGGCTGGTGCTCTATTCACTGCACCACCTAGCCACTCTCTAATTTTTTTTTAAAAGGTTGTTCTAAAAATAATTTTTATCATGCAGTTATTCAATTTTCACAAAGTTTTTTTTTAATTAACTTCATTTCCCTGGAGTATTGAAGTCGATTTTTTTTTCAAATATAAATTCACCATATACCTTTGGTTCTAAGTCTGTATTATCTACTTTTGCTTTTTTTTAAAAAAAAATCTTGTGCAGTATAGCTTTGATAATTACCACTTTGTAGCAAGCATATTTTGAGCTGTGATGAGGCTATGTCAAAGACAAGTGCTAACTCAGACAAGGAGAGATATACACAGAATGGTCTAAAAGAAATGTTGAAAAGTTCTTTCTTTGGAGTATATTGTTGAGACTCTGCCAACTCTCCCTGGTCTTCCAGTAAGGGGCTATATAGACAAAAAGGTCCCTCCCCGAGAATCTGGGTGCATCAGGTGTGCCTAGGCACATACATGTCACCCCATTCCTTCTTCACTTCTCTGTGGCCCTTTCTTTCCAGCTCTTTGCTTTAAAGATCAAGGGGGTAGGTAGTTCAAGTGTACGGACCAGGAATTAGATTGCCAGAGCAAAGGTCTCAGCAGTTCTGGCAATGAAGGCTTTAGACTCAATCTAGGAATTTTACACCTTTGTCTAGGAAACTGGAGGGAGGAGTGGCTCCTCTTGGAGCATGCCTGGGCACACCCTTTAAGTGTCCAGCAGGGAGTGGATAAATAAATCAGGAAGTAGCAATATAATTGCATCATTAAACACAACAAATATGAAGAACAGAAATATAGAAATACCCACATAAAAATGCAAAGAAACGCTACTAAAGAAAAGTGCTAATTATCTGCGGTGATATGAAAAGCTCTATCTTTGTATATACACATATAGACATACATGTGTGCATATATAGCAAAAGACAAGCAGAAATTAAGGTGAGGCGTGTCTGCATCTTTACTGTATGTCAAAGTGCTCGTTCCAGGATTATTGCTAGAACAGAATTATGAGTAAAAGGCAGCTGAAGAACAATGAATGCTAAGCAGAATAATTATGGGTCTTGCCTGTTTTAGAACTCTCAGAATGGAATCTGGAAGCTGTAAACAGACAGAACGGAAAGTACACTGAGGAGTTTCCAAGGAAACTAAATTTTGTTATAGAGCCTTTAAAGTGAAAGAAGCCTGGGCTTGGAGACAGGAACTTTGATTGTAGTTTCAGCTCTGCAGCCTTACTGTGTAAATTTAGCAAATCACTTCCCCTCTGGCTTTGGTTCCCCAGGACAGAGGAAGTGTCCCTTGAAGCTTAGCCTCCATCTCTCTCACTATACTGGGCCCCTTCTTTTGTTCTCATGGAAGATGTTGTTTTGTTTTGTTTTGTTTTTTAGATGGAGCCAAGAAGACTTTGAGATTTTGAGGACTTTGGGACTTTGAGAAGTGATGTTCATTTGGAATCCCTTCACTGGTCACAGATTTACAAATGAAAGGGACATTTAGTTCAATGCTGAAACTAAGGCTCAGAAAGATTAGGTGACTGGCTCAGAATCCCACAGATAGTGGTACAGTTAGGATTTGAAGTTGGGCTCTCTGACTCTGCTATCCACTGGACCACACCCTTTCACTTCCCTTCTGTCATTCCTGGTTTACTTTCTTCAAGCCAGGCATTTCTCACACCTTTTCTGGCGTGAGACCCAAGCTAACCCTTCCTTTTCTATACTATAGAAATATACTTCTATACTATAAATAAATAAAAAAAATACTTCTATACTATACTATAGAAAAGAAGGTGTCTTTGCAACTGTTTTCATCCCAGCTTCTCTTCTGGGGTAAGACTTAAGGCATCTTTCCCCATGGAATCTCAGATGAAGCAAAAAGGGAGTTGGGGAAGGGTCAAAGGAATATTGCTTCACATGAGTTGGGTGGTGATTCTGGAAATTGAAGCCCTAGATCCTATAGTTACTTCTTTATCTCCAATCTCAGCATCTCCCTCTCTCTGCCTGAGATAACTGCTCTACCCCAATCTCTTTAGCCAACTAGACTCGTTCTCAAGGAGAGTTTCTTCCGACATTCAGGGGATGAATGTTCCTTGAGGGCCACCTGGTTTACCCGAGTAGCTCACTATTTACAAATTATTTCCCAAAGAACTAAAGTATAAAAATGTGAAATAGCCAGGGAGCATCTCTGAAGGGACCCCCAATAGGAGTGATTAGGAGGTGGTAAAAATAAGGAGACAGGCAAAATTTGAACACTTCCAAAAGAGAAATATCTGGGATTGCTCACAATGGCTGTGTCCTAAGGGGCTGGGTTTATGCTTCAGATAGTCAGGGTAAGTCTATCCACAACATTGGGCACATTGTCCTGGACGTGTCTAAAGGAACTAGGGCAGGGGTTTGGTCCTTTAACTGAATACAAACTTCACAGAATCTGGCCCTGGACTAAGGCCACCACATGATGGGGCCCCTGGTAGATACTTGCCCTCCCTCATCCCTGTTCTGTGTCTCCTTCTCTGCTATATCCCATTGAAAGGAGTTAGGAAGAACAAAGAAAAGCAAATAGCTGTATGTATTTTGTATGTACCTAGTTGTTAGCATGTTGTTTCCCCTATTAGAAGCTAAGTTCCTTGAGCTCAGGGGCTGTTCTTGTCTTCCTAGGACTCTCTACACTTAGCATAGCTTGTGGCACATAGGAAGAATTAAAGAAATTCCTGGTGACTTGACTTACTTGAAATACCCTACACTGGCAGGTTCCCAACCTGCGGGTTATATTAAATTTATAACAATGAAAATACATCCTACATTTCAGATAGATTCGTAACAGTAGCAAAATTACAGTTATGAAGTAGCAACAAAAATAATTTTATGGTTGGGGGTCACTACCACATGAGGAACTGTATTAAAGGGTCATAGCATTAGGAAGGTTGAGAACCACTGCTCTAGACTGAAGGGGGGATAATGAAGAATTCATTTAGGATTTCCTGTGGATCTAGATGGCCTGATTTAAGGTACTTATACAAATTACATGCAGATATAGTCAAGTTTATTCATCAGTCACCATCATTGACTGATGTTTCTGTAGGGAGAGTGCTATGCTGGGCACCCAGAGAGACTGAAGGGTGAGGAGCCAGAGTCTTGCCCTCAAGGAACCTCCAGCTTAAGTATGGAACAGGATTGTTAAAGGCAGGTGAAGAGACAGAGCTGGTTCATAGATTTATGGACTGAGAAAAAAAGGAATTCTATTGGTGGTAGTGGTGATTGGTTGTTGGTGGTGGTTAGTTAGTGGTAGTGTTGGTTGGTGGCAATTATTTGGTTGTGGTGGTGTTTGTTGGTTGCTGTTGTTGCTTAGTCATGACCCCATTTGGGGTTTTCTTAGAAAATATACTAGAGTGGTTTACCACTTCCTTCTCCAGTTCATTTGACAGATGAGGACACTGAGGCAAACAAAACTAAGTGACTTGCCCAGGGTCACACAGCTAGTAAGTGTCTGAGGCCAGATTTGAACTCAGGAAGAGGAATCTTCCTGACTCTGAGCTGGGCACTCACTCTACCCACTGTGCCACTGAGATTCCCTAAAAGGGCTCTTAGGTAGCATTTAATCCAACCTTGTTTTATAGATAAGGAATCTAAGACTCACAAAGGTTAAATGACCTGCCCAATGTATCAGAGTATCTACAGGGTATATGGTGTCTGTGTGGGAGAGGTATGAGCCATGTGAGGGCTCAGAGCTAAGAGTGTTTGAAACAGGATAAGGGAAGTCTTGGGAGATGAAGAAATAGAAAGGTAGTCAGCACGCTCCATCACAGAGACAGGTCTGGGGAATGGGGATTGCTGAGGGAGGGCTATGTAACTGGCTACAGACCCATTGCAGGATACTAGGGTGTGAAGGATACTTGAGGAAGCTCATTTCAGCTATATTCTCCACTTTCATTTCCCATTATCTCATAGATAAAGAGATACAAGAAAGTAAGACAAGCTAGTGATAGCTCCTCAAATGAAGACAAGCCTATGCCCCAGATTGGCAGATGACAGAAAGCCTGCAGGGACAGCCAATAAATAAATTATAAGATGGAATATGAAAAGGTCCTGACAGGTTAGAATAATGGGCTAAATAGTCTAATTATGAGGACCTCTAGGTCTTCAAGTGCAGCCCTTTGACTGAATCCAAACTTCAAGAAATCCTTAATAAAAAGATTTGTCCTATAAAACTTAGACTCAGTCAAAAGGCCACATCCAAAGACCTAAAAGGTCACATGTGGGCTCAAGGCCACAGGCTCCCCACCCCTAGTCTAATAAAATTAAATTTAGGAGTGATCAACATAGACTCCTACACTTGTATTTAAAAAAAACACAAAAACAAAAACACAAAACCCAGCAGCACAGTTACAGTCTGGGGAAAACATAAATGGGTCATAGTAAAAAGATTGGAATGTTTCACATCTTTCAAAAAACGAATGTTGAAAATTGTCTTTACATGTAAATGGAAAAAATAAAATACAATTAAAATTTAAAAATAAATAAAATTAAAGCATCAGAGGAAAAAAGAAAGAAAAGATTTGGAGGACTTAAAGGAGTGGAAGTCAATAAAATGAATGAACAAGGTGACAGAGCTGGCAGAAAAAAAGCCTTAAGCCACTGTCACCATCAAAGGAGTCAAACAGAGGTAGCTGGGTCTCTGTTGCCAGCTAGTGGTGGGAAGTGGCAGTGAGAGGCTGGAGCCAGGGACAGAGGCAAACAAGCTGTGAGGCCCAAGAGTCAATGCACAAAAGATGCTGCCAAAGCTGGTTGGCTGGGGCCCAGTTTATCTCTTTGATTCTTTCCAAGAACTGTTGATTCTCTCTTCCTCCCCTTTTCTCTAAGGACACCTCTTTATGCCTTTGGTTGCCTCAGTTATCTGAATAGGTCTATAATAGGTCATCTATTGGACCCTAGACTTTGCCACGCGGCATTCATTTTATGAGGGTAGGTAGGTGGCACAGTGGATAGAGCTACTGGGCCTGGAGTAACACTCAGCATCTCCCTCTCTCTACTTAAGATAACTCTGCTCTAGCCCCAATCTCTTTATACAACTGGACTCATTCTCAAGCAGTTTCTTCCCACATTCAAGGGTTGAATGTTTCATAGGTTGGTTTTTCTTGAGGGCTATCTTGTTTACCCTAGTAGCTCCCTATTTACAAACTTTCCCCAAGAACTAATATGAGCATAAAAATATGAAATAGCCAGGGAGCATCTCTGAAGGGGCCCCCAACGGGACTGATGAGGAGGTGGTAAAAATAAGGAGGCAGAATTTGAACACTTCCAAAAGAGAAACATCTGGGATTGCTCACGCTGGCTGTGTCCTTAGGGACCAGGTTCATGCTTTGGAGTCAGGCTAGGTCTATCCACAACACTGGGGACATTGTTCTGGACGTGCCCTAAAGGGACTAAGATCCAGGTGATAGAACCCCTGGTAGATCTTGCCCTCCCTCACCCCTGCTTTGTATCTCCTTCTCTGCTATATCTCATTGAAAGGAGTTAGGAAGAACAAAAAAAAGCAAATAGCCTGTATTTTGTGCATACCTCATTGTTAGCATGTCATTTCCCTATTAGAAGCTAAGTTCCTTGAGCTCAGGGACTGTTGTTGTCTTCCTAGGACTCTCTACACTTAGCATAGTTTGTGGCACATAGGAAGAATTAAAGAAATTCCTGGTGACTTGACTTACTTGAAATACCCTAGACTTCATTTAGGATTTCCTGTGGATCTAGACAGCCTGATTTAAGGTACTTATACAAACTGCATGCTGATGTAGTCAAGTTAATTCATTAGTCACCATCACTGATTGATGTTTCTGTAGGGAGAGTGCTATGCTGGGCACCCAGAGAGACTGAAGGGTGAGAGGCCAGGGTCTTATCCTCAAGGAGCACCCAGCTTAAGTATGGAACAGGATTGTTAAAGGCAGGTGAAGAGACAGAGTTGGTTCATGGTTTTTGCACTAAGAACTAAAAAGGACATTATTGGTGGTGGTTGGTTGCTGTTGTTCTTTAGACATGACCACAATAGGGATTTTGGGGGGGGAGGGGAAAGATCCTACAGTGGTTTGCCCTCTCCTTTTCCAGCTAATTTAACAGGTGAGGTAACTGAGGCAAACAGGGTGAACTGACTTGCCCAGGTTCAGTTACTAAATATGAGGTCCGATTTGAACTCAGGATGAGTCTTCCTGACTCTTGACCTGGTATTCTATCCACTGTGTCTGGCTCCTTGAACATCTTGACTTGCGTCTGAAGAGGAACTGGTGATCCAAAAATTACAGGACTGGAATAAGTAGAAATCTGGAGTTGGATTATTACTTCCAAGTGAGACCCTGGGCTTCCTTACTGTCACCTATAAAATGGACATTGATTTCTAGAGCCTAACTCACAGGAGAGAACCAAAATGCAAAGAATCTGTAAACCTTAAAGCACTACACACACACACATACACACTCTCTCTCTTATTCTATTCTAAACCTAAAGGAATCAGATTGAATAGGGAGGAAATGATCTGCTTTAAGAAAACAATTCAGGATGTGAAACTACAGGATTTATCAACCATATACCTACTGGAGTGGGGCAAGAGGAGGCATCTTCCAAACCTGGAAGTCCCTAATAAAATTTCAATGATCTGTTTATTGGGAAATAGAGAAGAGCAGAAAAATATTATTAAGCAAAGGTCACTGTTTTACTCTGAAACTGTAAATGACCATATTTTGACCCCTAGAAGAGGTGAAGACACAGTTGATTTTGGTCAACTGAGCTGTTGTTATAAGAGAAAGGGGGAGGGATTTGGAAATGACTAATATAAACCACAAAAGGCATAAATAAATTTAAAAAAAATAAAATACCGTCCTTTAGACCCACAAAGAAACTGAATCACATAGAACACTTTAGGAAGCTGAATATTATGTGTAGAGGAGGTTCACTTACAGATATAATCACTTACAGATTATTTTTATCTTTAGTTTTATTTGACTTCGTCATTCCTTCAGGGGCAGGTAGGTGGCACAGTGAATAGAGCACTGGCCCCTGGAGTCAGGAAGACCTGAGTTCAAATCCTGCTTCAGACTTAACGGACTAGCTGTATGACCTTGGGCAAGTCACTTAACCCCAACTGCCCTTCGTTCCCCCCTCCAAAAAACAAAAACATTCATTTTTCTGCCCACTCACCTGTAAAAGAGGTGTTTGGATCTGAATAATTAAAACCAATTAAAATTTGAGACTCTAACCATCCAAAGATGAGACTTACACTCTCCCATTTCAATGAGGGTTATGGTTTCCAATACAGTAAACAACAGAATGCTAAAGAGACAGCAGTTTGTCAGTATAAGTTTCTTTTTATTTTAAAATGGAAACAGTGGAGTAAAGCGGTTTGTGGCTAAAACAACCTTCACTGGAAAGAAAACTGGAGCCCACATAAGTCAAAAGAACAAACTCCAAAAGTCTGAACCAGCTGCCCCGCCTCCCCAGAGGACAGAGTAAAGGACAGGGTTAAAGCAGAGGGTATAGGGAGGGTACAATCAGAAAGAAAGGTCATTGACAGTCTAGTACAACTTCCCAAGGCAATACAATCACAAAGAAATAGGGTAGCACTTAAGTTGAGACACATTCGAAACTATAAGCCCCACTCCACCTCCAGCCCCTTTCTTAAAAATTCTTTTCTCCAGCGAGTAGAGCCATAACACGGAGCATTCATGGGGTAGAGGCGAGAAGGGATGGTTCATGGCCTGTGTTATCTTTGCCAAGGCCAGGATGTTATCAGTGGTGGTTGTAGGGATGGTGTATTTTCATAAATGAAGTGGAAGAATCCAGTGGGGGGATTCAGGCATTTCTTTTAGGTATTACCTGCCAGAGTTAGTTTACATTGCTATACATGAAGTTGCGAAGAAAAGTTTTACTACACAAAAAATATTACATTAAAAAAAGTTCCTCCCCCCCCCTTACAGGCGCAATGGTGGGTAAGGCGTGGAGCCCTCCAAAGCAATGGCTTTTGTGGGTGACCTGATTCTCAGGTGTGTTGGGGAGAGGGAGGTGAAAGAGCCCAAGTGAGGCTCACCAACGGGACAGGGGTGGGGTCCACTGTAGATAGTTGGGGATTGCTGTACCCAGAAGGAAATCGAATATCTTCAGAGCGAGGGGTCATAGGGGAAAAGTTGAAGAAGACTGAAATGCATTTAAGGGAGGGGGAAAAAAAAAAATCACTGGGGGAATGTAGACAGTCTATTGGATATCGGAAAAATGTCTTTTTTTTTTTTGGTTTTTATATTTTTGGAAAGTATTTTTAAGGTAATATTTTTTTTTTCTCTTTGGAAAAAAGAAATCTTTCCCCCATCCCTCCCCCCACCCCAACCTACAGTCTGTGGAACTGCCACTATCTAATTTTTCTATTGTTTTGCTAAGAGGTAGATTTTTTTAAAAATCAAAATGGGTTTTCTAGGAGGGCCACTGGAGGGTGTGGGGGAAGGGGGAATTTGTCCAAAGGAAGTTCCCTTAGGACAAGGAGAGCCTGATAGGGGGAGGGGTTCCCTTCAGCTCCCAGGTGGGGGTTCCTGCACCACCTCCTCTCCCCACAGAGCAAAATGATCCCCCAAGAAAGGGGTTATTTGAGGGCAAGCGGGTTAAGGGAGTTTCAAAGAAATCTCTCTCCCCTCTTTCCACCTTTCGGGCTGAGTGACTGGTAGGTGAGAGGTCAAGCCCCAATCTCAGTCCCACCAGAGCTCCTCCTCCCTCTGCTGGTCCCTCTTTTAAAGCAAGATGGGAGACAGGTTGAAGAAGTGGAGGTGAGAACAAGGTGGGACTCCAGAGCAAGGAAGGTGGTGGTAGTGGTGGTAGTGATGGTTGTGGTGGTGCCCTTCGTCCAGCCTCCAGATCTATTGGGTGTGAGTAGGGGCTCCTAGTGGCCCTGCCAATCCCTACTCCCACCCTACAAAGTTACCAAATGGAGCTGGGGCCTCAACCGGTGTACTCCAGGTAGCTGGGAGGGTGGATCCTTTCACCCGTTCATCCGTAGTCCCTGCTCTTCCTTCCAATCTTATTGTAAGGATTGAGGTAGTTAGTCCATTTTTACTCCTAGTCTCACCTGTGGTTACATGCTCATAAGGAGCTTCCTGCTTATTCCTTTAAGAAAAACATTCTGTCTTGTTTCTTTTCTTTGTCTCATCCATCTGGGAACAACACTCTCGTGGCAGTCCTAGAGGATGGCACTGCCAATAAATCTTGCCCCAGGGATGGTGCAAAATAAGAGCCAGAGGAGAGGAGGGGAGGCATGGAATAAGGATCTGGTTTCTTGCCATCATCCCTTCCAAATTTCCCCTCACCCTTCTAAATCCATCTTCAGTCTTGAGGCCTCCTTCCTGTTCCTGGGCACCCAAATGAGAAGCCTTATGTATCTGAAGGAAAAAAACTGAAGTCTTCAACGGGTGTCATTCCTAGTCTGTGTTCAGGATAATTATTCTGCATCTAAAGGATGGATGTATCTGGGAGGGAAATGGCTTGTGTCTGTCCCCTAGTAACAGAGGTATCAGTCTTCTACCTTTTTGCTATTTATTGGTGCCTAGTTGGGTAAATAGGCTTCCTGACCCCTGACTGCTTACTTAGGAATACACCAAACTGTTATCTGTTTGAATATTTACCCCAGAGTAAACTGAGCAAGAGGGAAAGGGAGTCAGAAAGCTCAGAAAAACACTGGAGATGGAGAGGGAGAAAATGAGAAGTCCTCCTGCCTTTACCAGAGTGGAAAGTTGGGAGACACTGTTGCTATCCCTGAAGACATCGCGGGAGAGCTCTTCTCTCACATCCTCCCCACCAACTCTTCCATCAGTTCGGTGAGGTAGTTAAGTAGCATTTCTGTTCCCCCATTTGGCAGAGGGCTATGCTGGTTGGGAAGGAGGGGAAAAGAGGAGAAAGAAGTCCATGAGAGAGAAGGGAATGGGACCAGGTATCACATGCTGAAGCTTTGTTTTGCCCTACAAGACTCTGCTTCTTCCCTTAATCAATGCTGCCTCCACTTTTCTTTGCAGTGAATAGTGAGGAAAGAAGCAAAGCCTTTGGGCAGGAATGCTCAGATCTTCAGAGCCCTCAACTCCCTGTCATTCCCAAAAGTGCAACCAGGAGCCAAATGGCCATAAAAGGGTACCATTAAGGCAGGGCCCCTTTTGATCTCTCTACCCTTGGCAAAAGCCACTCCTAGATCTCCCCCATAGAATAGAGCCTATGATAAAACTTTTGCCTTAGCTGTCAGCATTCCACATTCTCAGACCAACTTCTTCCAGACCCCTTCTCCAACACTCACACCAAGGGATCTGAGAATAAGCCTGGAGAATAGTTACTGCTTTCTTCCAGAAATGGTCACTCTCTCTGTCAGTCTTTGGCACAGAGGAAAATGGCCACACAGAATCAGTTCTGCTTGGTGGTGGAATTAAAAAAAAACAAAAACCCCTATTTCCCTGACATTTGAAGAATTCAAGGAAGGAGAAGTACCAAGATTTTTTTTTTAATTGGGGTAAAGAAATTATGGAGTGATACGATGAGCTATTTGCTCCTGAGCATCTTACAGGGGTTGAGTTACACAAGCCAAAAAAGTACCCAGCCTTAGACCTTTAGGGCTGAAACCCTTGAGAATAAGTCTATGGATAGGATTTGTGAGAGATGGGAAAGGATGGGATTGGCAGATGCAGCTTCAAAGTAAGTCAGTGGATCAAACCATTCTGTTTTTTAATGGGATTCAAAGAATTAAAAACAATATCCTAAGAGAAGAGATGGTCCTTTCTTTAAAAATATATAGAATACATATGTATCTATCTCAACACAGAAGTGGCTTTTTAAAAAGTCACTTTTATCAAGTCATTTCATCCAAATCTCCCAAGTGCTTTTAGCCAGTTTGTTTTCTCTCTTCACCAACAGGGAAGTGAAGGCACCATGCATGGGGAGAGGGCAAAAGAATAGCCCTAATTACAATTAGTCAATGGGAATAAGAAGGCAGAACCTCTGATCCCTCTGCAAATCTTCTGCTATAACCAAAAGTCCTTATTCCCCGGGAGTTTCGCCCACCCCCCATTTCCCTGCTAGGAAAACTAAGGCTACCTATGAATGTATGTCTCACTCAGTCCGAGCAGTGTATTACAGTCAAAGTCCCCACTCTGCTCTCCCCAGGACACCAAGACTGGCAAAAAGGAAGAGAGTTGGGGAGGTGAGGGAAATAGGATCCCAAGGAAAATGAACGCTGCAACAATAAGATGTCAGATATACTGTGGGGTATTTTTTTCTCTGATAAAACAGTATGAACCAGGTATCAAAACATGCTTGCTGCTGGAAATTGGCTTTAAATCATCAACTGCCGATGTCTGAATAAACTGTTTTCTGCTTCAATTAGGATGAAGTATGTAGAGCCAGAGGTTGAAAGAAATTGGGAGACCCTTTTTTGCTATTAGGATAGGCAGGGAGCTAAATTACACTGGCCTTATTCTGTCTCAAAATGCTGTTTTGCTTCATCTCTTAGGAAGAGATGGATGTAGAAGCTTGGAAAAGTCTGACAGGGTGGGGGCAAAGACCAAATTTGTGACAGCCAACACAAAAACTGTCCCTCTGTAATGGCTACATCTCAAAAGCTGCCACTTTATCCCCACTATCACCAACCTAAAGACCAAAAATGCTCCAAGCCAGGTTCCATGTCTAAAATATGACCATTCCAATGAAAAGGAGGTGAGGGACTTTGAGAACAGGCAATGGTATCTGTTTGTCCCTACAGGTCGAGAGTGAGAGGAGCAGCAATGATGGAATTGGGTCAAAAAGAACAAAGACAATGCAACTTTAATGAAAAACCAGGAAGGCCTCTCTTTGGGCAGATGGGCCAACCCTATGTTTTGTTTTTCTGTGCATAAAGTCTTGGCTTCCAAATTTTGGACACAGATAGACTGGGGGAAATTTTAGAGGGTTGGTTTGTTCCGCTTTTGATTTTTTTTTTCTCCTCGATAAAACAGAGGCAATATTTGCAAAATATTTCAACAGTGCCATAAGTGGGGGGAAAACCAGCTGGGAGGGTCTTTGACCAAGGAAAATGGGGGAGGCAAAAGTGGTGGGCTGCTAGACATCCTGATCTGGACAAGGGCCATTGTGAGACCTTCCACAGCACACTGCATTTTACTTCCCAGCATTTGGGCAAAGAGCCAGATAGACAAGGTTTCTCCAGCTGGGACAAAATTCTGGACTCTGAGAGTGAAACTCTAAGCGGAGTAGACGAATCCCACCACTTTCAATATTTTCCCTAGCTTTGCCCCAGGAAAGTTCCTGAGGGTACCAGCAGTCTTTCTCCCACTAGGCCTGTTCTCCATACAGAGTTCCTATCTGGTGACTGGCTCATGTATAAGAAATTTATGAAACATAACTTTCTTCTTTTTTTTTTTCATTAAAAAAATAAAATATTCAAGACTATCAGCTTCTTTTGCTTTTTTGTTTTTCTCTCTTATATAAAATATCAGCAAGCCAAAAAAAGAAAAAAAAAAAAGGAAAAAGGGAACAAAAAAGAAAAAAAGAAAAAAAAAGGGGTTGGGGACAATTGCTGAGGTAATTTCATACCTTGAGGTAGTTTTACTATCACACACAGCATCACCTGACTCCGCCCACATCTTGGGTTTTGTTGCAAGGTGGGAAGAAGGTAACTTCATGCATGTGGCTATCCCATGCACGCACAGACCTTCCTCTCTGCCCAACACACGCGACAGCATTTTCCAGGGTGTCATAAAGTTCATCACCTGGCTTGGTGTCTCACAACAATCAGCTAATTAGATGGTACCTACACTGGTAAGTGAAACTGTCAGCTACTGCCTTCCTTTGGCCTGTTTCCAAACCCATGTCTGTTAAACCTGGGAAAGTGAGTTTGTCTTTTTTTTTTTTAACCCTTTGGTTCCCAAGGGTGTTAGATTTTTAATTTTGTTTTTAAGCACCTTTTGTTTGGGCCAACAGCAGCTAGGGAGGACATAAGCTTACAGCTACACAAGTAATCCATCAGGAGAAAGTAAGAGCAGCAGCATCCCTTTCTGAGGGGCTGATTGTTGAGGAACACTTGCTAGTTAATGGACTTAACATTTATATGGAGCTCAGGGCGAATAGAGGTCAAAGTCCCATCCTCAGAGAGGGAAAAAGAGGGACTACTCATCTCCTCATTTTCCATGAGTTTTCCCAAGACGGGTCGGTGCTCCCCACAGTTTTGTCTGCTCCCCTCAATACCAGAGGAGAGGCTTGATAACACCTCATCCCAGCCATGAAAGCCAGGGGTGGGGAGCACCGTGGTGGGGATTACTCAGGTCCTCAATGGAGTTTAGGCTTTGCCAAGGGGGCAACTATCAGCCCCCCTTCTCGGTTCTCACATCCAATTGTTAAAACAGACTTTTAAAAATATCAGATCAGCCTGAGAGTGATGGGAATCAGGGATAGCAGCTATCCCCCTGCCATGGACACAGTTTCACATATTTGGATCCATGTGGTAAGTAGGGAGCTTCATGGTGGAAAACCCTAATAAGGGGTAGGGAAATTGTGTCAATTTCTCCCCAGAATCACCTGCTTCAGATCAGTCCCAAGGAACTATTTTAAATGTGGATCATCATACTTCAAACTTTTTTTTTTCTTTTCTATGCCATTCCATTGAGTTTAAAGGGTAAGAATGGTCATTATGCTCTATTCCCCTGGAAAATGGGCAATATCAAATTTGCCTTTAGGGGAATATTGAAATACCTAGGGCTATGGTCAGCATGCATCAACAGTTTCCATTCTCCCAGTGCAAGAAAGGCAAAATCACCATGAGTGAATACAGCCCACTGAGGCATGAGGGCAAGACTACTTTCATCAAATGAGGGGGAAGGTTTGGGGGTATTGTTTTCAAAGGCAAAACTCAGCCTTTCCAAGAGGTCCCATCATGGTTCTCAACCTGGGACCAGGGGGAGAATAAACACTGACAAAATTCATATTTCTTTCCCCAGTCTAAGAGAACAAGGACTTGAATATAATCCACATTTAAAAGCAATTGATACTGAGCTATAATTTGAATGAGGAATGCCCAGCGGGAGAGCAGACCACAGGGCTGAGCCAATTGGTTTGGTCTTTTGGAATAACTGATCTTCCCTTATTGAAACATTTGTTTGGAAGATTGGGAAAATCTGATTTGATATCTTGAGTGAGCATCCCTGATTCCCATTCATTCTTAAGCTTGCAACTCTCTTTTGACTTCTACTTTTTCTGTCCTGGGCCAATAGGGTTGGAGGCAGATCATTTCCTCCGTGCCTGAGTCTGGTTGTTCTGTCCCTTCTGATGCTGCTGCTTCACTTGAGCAAGGATGTCTCGGATCTTACGCTGGGCCATCTGTGCAGGGAAAAAGAATGCGTGAGACAGAGTTAGAGGGGAGGCAGGGTAGTTCAAAACCCTCAGAAGCACAGGCTCCTGAAGAAAATCACAGCTGAAAGAAGGCAATAGACACCAAATTCCATCCCCAGTGTCTTCTCTGTCAGTTCATTTGTTAGTATTTCAAACCCCTCCAGTTCAGAGTAGGTTCAAACTCATTTTATAGAACCAAGCACTTAAGAAACTTACGTATTGTTAGAGGGCACTATCAGCTTATTTATCAACACTGTCAGATCACCGTCTTCACTCTGGGTTTCCACAAACACTACTTCCTTCTGGTTCTCCTCCTACTTGTCCTACTGATCTTGTTCAGTGTCTTTTGCTGAAGATCTTCATCCATGTCAAGTCTGCTAAAGGCCGGTGATTCCAAGAGCTCTGACCTGGGCCCTCTTCTCCCACTAAGACTGTTTTCACTTGGCAACCTTGATCAGCACCCAGACTGAATCATTTCTCTCTGATGATTATTCTCAGATCTACTTATCCAGCCCTGACTTACCGCCTAACCTCCAAACTCTTATCTCCAACTTCGAAACATCTCCACTCAGACATCTCAAACTGGAGGGGGTCCTGTAGACATTTTAAACTCAACAAAACCCCCGAACTGAACTCATGATCCTTCCCTACCCCCCCTCTCCCACTTCTGAACATCTCCATTACTGCCACGGGTGCCACCAGCCTCTTGGGCATCCAGGCTTGGAAGCTAGGTGTCATCCTTGACTCCTCACTCTTTTTTTAAAAAAAATTAGTTACTTTCAGTTTTCAAACATTCACTTTTATAAGATTTGGAGCTCTACATTTTTCCCCTTCCCAAGACAGCATGCAATCTTATATAGACTATATGTGTATAATGTTATTAAACATATTTCCACATTAGTCATGTTTTGAAAGAATCAGAACAAAAGGAAAAACAGGAAGGAAGGAAAGAAGGAAGGAAGAGAGAAAGAAAGAGAGAGAAAGAGAAAGAGAGAGAAAGAAAGAGAGAGAGAAAGAGAGAGAGAAAGAGAGAGAGAAAGAGAGAGAAAGAGAGAGAAAGAGAGAGAAAGAGAGAGAAAGAGAGAGAAAGAGAGAGAAAGAGAGAGAGGAGAGGAGAGGAGAGGAGAGGAGAGGAGAGGAGAGGAGAGGAGAGGAGAGGAGAGGAGAAAAGAAAAAAGAAAGAGAAAATAGTTTGCTTCAATTTGCATTCACACTCCATAGTTCTTTTTCTGGATGTGGGTAGCATTTTCCATTGTGAGACTCCTTACTCTTTCACATACATCCTTCCACTCCATCCCCCCACCCCATATGATATGTTGCCAAGGTACTTTACCTTTGTTATCATGTCTTATATTTGCACAGCCCCTTCTCTCCTGAAGTTACTACCACACTTTCGTAGGCTCCCCATCTCTTGACACCTAAGCTACTTCTTTTTTTTACAGGGAGAGGCAATCAGGGTTAAGTGACTTGCCTAGGGTCACACAGCTAGTAAATGTCTGAGGCCAGATTTAAACTCAGGTTCTCCTGATTCTAGGGCCAGTGCCACCTAGCTGTCCCAACACCTAGGTTATTTCAATAGCCATTTTGTTAACCTCTCTGCCTCAAGTCTCCACCCCCCAACTCCACTGTCAAATTAACCTGACATTTTGCTTCCCCATATAATGCAATCCAATAACACTGGCTTCCTTGTAACTAGGTCAAAACTTCAGCATTTTCACTGACTGTTTCCCATGCCTAGAATATGCTTTCCTCACCTCCACTTCCTGACCTCCCTGGTTTCCTTCTCTTGAAATGAGACTAAAATGAGATTTTAGTCTTTCTGATCCTCCTAAATGCTAGTAGTGGGCAGCTAGGTGGCCCAGTGGATAGAGCACTGGGTGAGCCTGGAGTTAGGAAGACCTGAGTTCAAATGTAGCCTCATACATTTTTTACTGCTAAGACTCAGACTTAGTATGGGGATCATATGAAGAAACATATGAAACACTTTCCAAACTAGAAAGGGCTACTAAAATTAATTTTTTTCTTTTTTTTTTTGTTGTTTTTGGAGGGCAACTGGGGTTAAGTGACTTGCCCAAAGTCACACAGCTAGTGTGTCAACTGCCTGAGGTCAAATTTGAACTCAGGTCCTCTTGACTCCGGGGCCGGTGCTCTATTCACCGCACCACCTAGCCGCCCCCTAAAATTAATTTCGTTGTTACTGTTATTGTGTTGTTTCAATTGTGTCTCACTCTTCATGACCCCATTTGGGGTTTTCTTGGCAAAGATACTGGAGTGGTTTGCCATTTCCTTCTCCAGATCATTTTACAGATGAGGAAACTGAGGCAAACAGGGTTAAGTGACTTGTCCAAGTAGGGTCACACAACTAGCAAATGTCTGAGTTAGTAAATGTACATTTGCCTAAAAGACTATTTTACTAAGAATTCACACTAGGCAAGAGCTCACACTGAGGTCAAAAGAAGCAGTATAAGGAGACTCTCAAGTTCTCTCTGAAAAACTTTGGAAATGATTGCTAGACTTGAGAGACAACTGACACAGCCCCGCTTAGCTTGACATGTCCACATCAAAGAAGACACTGTGCTCTACGCGCAAAGCAAATTGCAATAGCTCAAAAAAAAAACCATGATATATGCAAATTTGGAGACGTCTCTACTCCAAATGCTTATATGGACTATTTATGCCCAACCTGTGGTAGAGCATTCTGAGCTTGTATTAGTCTGTTTAGCCACAGTTGACACACTGTACCTTTACTCCAACACAGTGATGAAATTTTGGTCTTCTTTGAGAATGGATAACAGTCAACCAATCAAATGTCTGAGGCTGAATTTGACTCTAGGCCCAGCACTCTATCTGATAGCACTATCAGCACAGCCATCTAGCTGCCCTATTGAAGTTAATTATTAAGAACAAGTAACATAAAGGAATATTGCAATACTCTCTTAATTGGCCTCCCCTCAGTCTCAAGTCTCTGTTCTCTCCAGTGTATCCTGTTAGTTTATCTACTCAAGAAATTCCAACAGCTCCCGATTGCCTCTAAGATCAAAACCAAACTCCTTTATTCTGGCATTTAAAGTCCTTTCCAACTTAGCTCCCAGTTATACCATACTGACATTGTAAGATTTTATTTGAGGGACTAAAGGAGAGGAGAGAAGACAAGTAGGAACTACACTGACAAAGAATAAGGAGAGAATCCAAGAGTTTCCAACAGCATAGACACACCTGACATAAGGGACTCAAGTTTTGTCTTTCCTCAAAAGATTTCGTTAATCAGCAGATATCCTCTTTGGGACAAAAGAAAGACGCAACCCAACCAAGAGGCCCAGGAATGGACTCAACCAGATTCCTGAAAGTCTCTGATTGTTCTAAGCCTCTCTTCTTGGAAAATCCTAAGACTCTCTCCCAAATGCCCTACCTGGCTAGCATAGAAATGTCCAATGATCTTGACAATGACTTGCTCGTTCTCATCAGGAGTCTGATCTCTAGGTACCACAACTTCAGCTGCTGTCAAGTTCTGTAGCTCATTGACCTAGAAAAAGAAAAGATAGGGTCAGGGGCAGGTCAGTTAGTGGAATAAGAGGGCTAAAGACAAGGATGAAGTCATGTCAGGACTGAAGAGTGGAGAGGGAACAGAGTGAAAAGGTAAAAAGCAGAAGGAGAGGCATGGGGAGTAGAGGAGGCTAAAGGAAGTTAGAGGGGACACAGCCATGTATTCATCAGAGTCAGAGGGCTGATAAGGTCAAAGTTGCTATGAAGGGAGAACTATGATGTTTGTTCAGTGGAACATAGGATCTAAATTGTGTGATGTTAGAAACAGAGAGGATCAAGTGCATACAGATATTCCTTAACCCCCTCTACTCCCCATTTTACAGGTAGAAGAAACTGAGGCACAGTTAAGTGGTTCACACAAGTAGTCAACTAATTTAATTCAGGTACTCTGACTCCAAGTCTACTACCCCTTTCTTTCCACTTTGCCATTTGATTGGGTAGTAAGGTCAAAACCTCCCATATCCCTTGCCCCACCTTTGCCCTCCCACCTTCCATGGCTCACAGTTTTGCCGCCTTTGCCGATGACTCTGCCAGCTGCAGATGCAGGCACCCGGATGTGGGTTTCCAGTTTTACCTCTTCCTTAGGACCAAAGAAGTTCTCCTCCTTGAGTTTTCCATAAATTCTTCCCTGAGCCTAGGGACATAAGAGAGAGTAGGGTGTTAAGCAGAAGTCCTGCTTGGGCAAAAAAGAATGGGTCTAAAGCACTGAAGTTTCTTATCCTTAAAGCAAAAGTGAGAGAGGGAACAACCAAATGGAAAAGTTAGCTGTACCTATCTATCTAACCCCTTTCCCAGGCCAGAGTAACCACCTACTCAACCATAATGGGTTTGGTAGAAATGATTTGGGTTGAATGAGACAGTGAGGAAGGTGAGCTGGGAAATGTTTCTCTTCATTCTTGCTCTGTTGGCTAGAAATCTTGGTAGGATGTCCTATAATCTTCTATAATCCAAGCTACCACAGAGGAAAAAGAGAAGATCACTGAAGAATTGAGCCCTCTTGCATTTGGGAATGAATCAGGAATGTAACAATGACTCCTCAAAACAAATCACAAAGCAATTTAGTGAAGACCTGACTCAGGAGGACCTGGAAAGCTGCCCAACTCTCAATCCAACCTGCTCGCCTGCTCTAATGCTTAAGGGTTGGCTAATTCCTATTTTCCCTAGTAGCCAAATAGAGAATGGAGGACCAGGATTTTCTCTGGGAAAACTAAACCCAGTGATAAGTAAAAAGAGAACCCTATTCTGCCTGTAAGAGATCAGAGAAAAGAAAATTAGAATAAAAATGACTTGAAGCAGCTAGGTGGTGCAGTGAATTGAGT
The DNA here is from genome assembly GCA_028646575.1 of Pseudocheirus occidentalis. Taxonomy (NCBI): domain Eukaryota; kingdom Metazoa; phylum Chordata; class Mammalia; order Diprotodontia; family Pseudocheiridae; genus Pseudocheirus; species Pseudocheirus occidentalis. The sequence goes on along the minus strand of CM053593.1, from coordinate 157,255,223 downwards.
GCCAGCCCTGGAGTCAGGAGGAACTGAGTTAAAATCTGGCCTCAGAAACTTGAGACACCTACTAGCTAGCTGCGTGGCCTTGGGCAAGTCACTTAACCCCAATAGCCTTGCCTTCCCCCCTCAAAAAAAGAATACAAGGGACTTTGAGGATAACAATAAAAAATAAAAAACAGCAAACTGTAGTCCCATGGTTTACCGGGGTGAGAATAGTAGGGAGAGCTTAACAATTTGGCAAATATTTGACATATAAATTGAGAACTAAAAGCAACAAATACAGACTCCCTTCCTAGACAACCCCAGACTTCATTTCTTCCTCAAGAAAGTAATGAGGTGGGAATACCTTAAATTGAGCCTCGGGGGGTCCAGTGATGATGACCATCCGAACTTTGGAATCTGGAGTTTCTGGTGGAGCAATCTGGAAACCCAAACAGACAAGTCAAAGGGACAACTAACAATTCCCCTAGCCTCCTCCTAAGGGGAAGGGGCAAACATAAAGGACTCCACTTTATCAATCCTCAAATTATTATTTCCATTGGCAAATTCATAATAGAGATAAAGGCTAGCCTTCCTACTGTAACTATTGAAAAGTTTACATCAACAAGCTTTTGAATCTTTAAGGAAGGAGATTACCAAGTTGGGATGTTTCCCATTCTCATCCCAAAGTTTCCAAGGGCTAGTCAGGTATGGTTTTGCCTACAAGCAAAAATATAAATGAGGTGAGGTGAACACTGATTTCCCTTACCCCACTAAGCAATGAGAAGCCTTCAGCCAGACACTGGTTATATTGTAGGGATTCCTCTTGGAGTACTAATTGGGATTTGATGACTCTTTGAGAGTCTGTTCAAACTATTTTGATTCTATAAATTATTAAATGTTTCTGACCACATGGTTTCTCCTTTTTTGAAAGAACCCATTCTTCCAATGGAGTCCTCAAAGTACAAAATGAAAACTTTTTTCAAGACGATTCTTTGAGCACATGCAAGAGGCACCATTTGCCTCAAGGAACCAAGTTTGGACAAACAGAAATCCTCAAAGCTGGAAGCAAATTTCTCTTCCTTGAGGCACCTGGAGGACAATTAGAATGGAGTGGAATGAATTCCTGCCCCAGAATAGAAAAAATAAGCAAATTACCTTGATGGAGGCGCTGGCGAACCTTGACAGCTGCTTGATGTGCTGCCCCTTCTTGCCAATGATGGCACCCACTGCCTGGGCAGGGATGAATACCTGCACCATCTCCTGCTCTGGAGCCTGCTGCCAAAACAAGAGATGTTACACTAAGAGGGCCTGCTAATGCTCTAAAGTCACTCCCAGAGACCAAACCAGGCAAGAGAAAGATGCCTCTACATTTTTTTCCCTTTTTTCCCCCCTCAATTCCTTTTCTTCCTCCCTTACCCCTACCCCATATCAACAAGCAGAACCAGGAGGCTATACCACCCTCCCTAGTAACAAGCAGGACTGGCGCAGAAGCAAGTTTCTTTATGCTTTCAATGTGGCCAGTGAAGATTCATAGTACTTGTAGGTGCAACTGGCATTAGGAAGATATAGAGAAGGATTATGGGGAATGTTAGGTTGCTAACAAACTAGGGGAACACCTTGAACTGTCATATGACATCTGATTCAGCGCCAGAGGATACTGGGGTAAGAGGACTCTCAATGTAGGCATATAAAAGAGTTGCCACTCCAGGAGAATGCTAGCCTACTACACCCAAACACTACTTAGAAGAATTCCTAGGGTTAGATATTCACAAAGAAAGATGTAACCTTTTAGGAGAAAAAGGGGATAATGAACATCTCAGAGGGTCCCTTGAAAATAATTCTTCTACTTACCATGAAGGAACTATAGGGGGCTGCCCCTGAGACACTGCTTGGAGGTGGGGGAACAGCGCTGGATGAGGCTGGGAAGAGGCCCACAGCAGCCAAGTTGAGGCCAGGGATCAAATGAGATTGCAGCTGAAGAAGAAATATTGAAAAACAGACAATTAATGCAGTTCCTTTCTCATGTCAGGTGGTGAAAAGATACATATGTGGCTTAGCCGGTCCCTCTTCCCCCATTCCAATGAGCCTGGCAATATATCCACAACCCATGTTTGTGGGATTTCAAAAGGGGCCACGATAGGGAGGATGTATATATTTTCATAAATCTGCCGAGATGATATTTTTTCTTCTAATAAAAAATTAAAACATCCATCCCTTTTGTAAACAGTCACAGTCTTCTAACCAGATCACATAGTCAAAAATAAATGGCCATAAGGCAGAATGGTGGATCTGAATCTCAGCTCTGCTGCTTAGAGCTTCTGTAACTTCTCTGGGCTCCCACTGCCTCATCTCTAAGATGGGTAGGGTGGGACTACACAAAGATCCCTTTGATCTCTACCCACTTGGACCGCTCTGGAAAATATTTAAAGACATGTTTAAAAATTTTTCTCCTGACACAAGATTGATGGGACACAATTCCAACAGCAGCCATGAGCAATATGAGGTCAGACACATTCACTCACCCCTTTACCAGTCCTTGGTAACTAATGACTGCATATCTGGGAGGTGGCTCTCTCTGTCAGGCCAAGTGACCCACATGGCAATTACACCTGCTTTCACAAGTACTAGGCTTTGACCACGGGCAAATTTACCAGAAAGAGCGTGAATAACAAATCACGGGAGTGGAAAGACGGGGACCAGGTGTGTGATTTCATCAATATTGAGAACTCTCTACCAGGAATGTCAGGAGATTCTGCAACTTATAGCTAGTCTATGTCAGAGGGCACTTGAGGTCAGATCTACTAAGATTCAAGGTCAATACTACCCACTCTATCACAATACCTCTTTAAACATCTTTATATGAATTCTCTGAGCACTTCAAATTTGGAATCTAAAGTTCTAGGGAATGTGTGTGTGTAAGTATGCGTGCAAACATGTACACATGCACACACACATAAAGAGAAAGAGAGAAGGAAGGAAGGGAGGGAAAGAGAGAAGGAAGGAAGGGAGGGAAAGAGGGAAGGAAGGAGGGAAGGAAGGAAGGAAGGAAGGAAGGAAGGAAGGAAGGAAGGAAGGAAGGGACTCATTAATATTAAAATTTTACTCTTTTCTTTTGTTGATATTTGTAGAGAGGGAGGTTTCCTTCAAGAAATCCTAAGGTTGGGGGGCGGAGCCAAGATGGCGGCGTAGAAGCAGCAAGGTCCCACAGCTCCCACACTGCCACCCTAAACACCCAGAAAATACAAGCCCAGACAAAGTCTAGGAAAGTCTAGGACCCTCAGACTCCCAAAAATACAAAGAACACAGCTCTCGCTGAAGGCAGCTCGGCAGCAGGGGCTCAGCGCACGGCCAGGCCTGGGGCAGTGGGAAGGAGCTGAGCTGAGCCAGCAGCCAGCCTGCAGCGGGTTCTACAGCCTCCAGCACATCCACATCTGGAGAGGCCAGCTCCAGCTCGGCCAGGCAAGGCCCCAGGGTGGCCACGAGGAGCAGCTGAGCGCTGGTCTACTTCAAAGAAAATCTAAAGCACCTGCCTGAGGGGAGCTTAGGTCAGAGACGGTTAGTGAAAGCTGAAACTTTGAAACTTAATTGGGGCGGGGTAAAGCAGTTCGGCCATTCTACCCCCGGGGCAAGGAAGCAGTGGGGGAGGGGAACTACTGGAACCAGCAGCAGTTGCCCCACCAGGCTGCTTCAGAGCCCCTGGCCTGTGCACTCTGCAGGGGGGCTGAATTGATTGATCGGGCTAAGTGCTCTTGTGTTGAGTGGCCTGGATCCAGATCGTGGTCTTGGGTGGTGGTCTTGGGTGGTGGTCCTGGGGTGCACTTTCAGCAAGCGAAAGCTGGGGGGACTTGCAACACCCCCCTAATAGCTCTGGCAGTTGGGAAAACCCCAGCGATTTGGAACAGAGCTTGCCCCCTTGGAAGCAGAGTTTCACAGACCTAAAAAAACCAACCAATTAATTGACTGGCCAACATGAGAAAGAGGAAGCAA
>CM053593.1:157151162-157250760 GCA_028646575.1 Pseudocheirus occidentalis | reverse complement strand
CTGTTTTCTTACAAAAACGTTTATTGTTCAGGTTCCCTTAGTCGATCTTGCCCTGTCTTCATTCTTCTCACTGGTCTGCTTCCTTCTAGAATTAGGGGAGGGCCTCCCTGGCTTCCTCAGCTGTGATTTCCTGGGAGTAAAGGTCTGTGAAGAGAGCTGGCAGCCAATAGTGTGCCTCCCCTGGAGCCTGCAGGTCCAGCCAGGCCAACCCTTCTTTCAGTAGGTGCTCCTGTGGATAGAATGGACAAGTTTATATGTAAAAGATAGGTTTTAGAGGCTCTAGGACACAGCTCGCAGAGACTACATTATGAGAAACAAAAATATAGGAAAAGGGGGAGGAAAGCACACCCTGGTCAGAACACAGAATCTAGTTTACATCCTAGGTACCAAATTTAATGAAGGACACTGAACAGCTAGATCCTCTCTAGGAAGGCAACTGGGGAGGGTGGTGGTGGTGGTGGTGAGACTTATTTAAAGACTTATTTGAAGAACCTGGAGAACAGAGAGGGAAGATGGATAAGACTGCTATCTTCAAGAACTGGGAGAGCAGATATGGAGGAAAATTAGATGCCTTGTTTGGCCCCAGAGGCTAGAACTAGGAGTACTGAATGGAGGTTGCAGAGAAGGAATTTCATTCTATATAGTGACAAAACTTCTGAACAATTAGATCTATTCAAAAGTGGAACAAGTTTCCTTGGGTAGTAGGTAGTTCCTCATTACTGGAGGCCTTTAGGTGGTGGCTGGTCACTACTTGTCCAGAATGTTACAGTGGGGTGTATTGTTCAGGTGTAGGTTGGACTTCATGCCGTCTGAGGTTCTTTGCAGTGGCTGATTATAAGGGGAGTGAGCTGGGGCAGTCTCCAGAGGCAGTGTAGGAACGAGTCACAGCCAAACTGAAACCTGCTCTTGCCTCAATGGAATTTTCACCCTTAAAAATGCAAATAAGTGCCTTTACCATCCTCATCTGTACCTTCCACCTACCTACTGCATGGTCTGGAATTACCTGTTTGGTTCAGTTCCTTAACCAAAGTGCAGAGAAAACTCTCTTATTTGCCTGAGGTGTAGGAGGGAAATGAGGGCTGGTTTTAGCATGAGACATTGGAAAGATCATGAAGGGATGGGACAACATAAACTGCCAGAGATCACTGAGCAAGTTAATCTTGTTTATCAGCAAAATTGAATAATCCCTGTCCTTACCACCTCACTTTATCCCCCACATCTTGCTGGGGGTGGGAATAGACCAGCTGATATTTGGATTGTCCTTGGAGGTTTAAAATGGGCTTTCCCCACAACAACTTATAGATAGTATAAGTTATTACCTTACTTGGGTTACAGATGAGAAAACTAAAGCCTGAGGTGAAAAGACTAGCCCAGTGACTTAAGAAGCAGCAGAAGCAGGATTTGAATGGTCTCCTCTGATCTTAAACTCAATGCTCTATTATTACCAAAAGATGTGTAAAAGGTGCTCTGAAGAATTAAAAAGGGATATGTAATGGTTTGTAAGGGGAAGAGAAGAGGGCAGGAGCATAAACCCTATAGAGTTGGACCTTGAGGTTATTTGATCTAGTCTCCTGCCTTCCAGTACTAGCATCACCTATATTTTATAGATGTTCTTTTTGGAGCCCACAGATGTTAGTTAATTGGCTTGTCAAAAAATCGGCCAGCTAATTAGTGGTAGGGACTAAAACCTAGGACACTGATATAAAATTTTATTATACATATAAACTAGCACTTTCACTGTGTAATGATACATACAGTCAATTCCTTTCATTCTCAACTGTTCCAATATGCACATATGAATACACATGCACACATAGACACAAACATACACATAATATGAAATTTAGGTAATCTGATAGTTTTCCTAGGGTCAGGATTCCCAAGGACCAAGAGGTCCCCAGTAGCAACCTGCCTTCCTGTACACACTGCAGGTTACATAGTAACCCTAGGTCAGGGGAAGGTATAATACCCATTTATTTTCTTGGAGCAATAGTTCTTAACTTTTTTCTGTCATGGTTCTCTTTGGTAGTCTGTCAAAATCTACAAATCCTTTCTTAGAATGTTTTTTTAAATGCAAAATACATATTTAAAAAAGAAAGCAATTGTATCAAAATATTAAAAAAAAATTCAGAACTCTGCCTTAGAGAAACATCAGGGTTATTAATCACCACTGGTGAAGACAGTATAAGAAATGGGGTTAATGTATGTTATACAAAGCTCAGGAGCCTATTGCTACTTCTCCTCAAAATGAACTAAAAGGATGAGTTCTCTGCCTAACCTGGGTACTTCAGGGCCCCATCTCTCCTAACCATTGTAAGCGCACTTACCAGCACTTGCCGAGCTCTCTCTGTCTCCCATTTGAGACTTGCTTTGATCTCACTGACTGTCACATAACCATTTTTCTAGAGGGAAGAACACAGACCAATCAGTAGGCAATGTCTGCCTCCTCCTGAGGCACTCTCCCCCCACCCCACCCCCCAACCTGGCACAATGGTTTCCCCACTCTATCCCCACTTAGATTAGACTGGAGGTGGAGAAAATGCTAACTGGGCATAGCCCAAGGGGCACAGTGTGTGTTGATTTCAAATGTTCCAAGAGTTAGGTCAAATCCCAGGAAGAGGAAGAGTAGGATGGTGGGCAAAATGTTGGCTAGTTTTGTTCTGGGAGGTATAATGGCCAGTTACACTTCTACTTGAATTGGTTTACTTTTTTAGGAAAAAATTAGGGAGGGGACCATTCAGATGGCTGGCTATGGGCTCAGCTATTACATTCTACCCACAAGAAATCTTTGCCAGTAGTTACAAAAAATTATCATTAAAAAAAATGTATTTAGAATTAGGGCCTTAGGGGCTGAGTCCAGTCCCTTCATTTTACAGATGAGGATGCTGAGGCTTAGGACTGCACAGTAAGAACCAAGTCTTGATGGCAAAGGTAGTGCTTTTCACACTGTCCCTGGGGGCAGTTTGGTTTAGTGGCCTTGCTTTTTGAAACAAACACTACAGCCTATGTGATCCCAGCCAAATTACAACCTCTCATGCTCTAAGTGGCTTCCCTAAGATAGAAGTTGCAGAGATGGGATTGTGGAGGAAGTCTCTTCATCCAGGCAGAGATCCAGGTCCAGACCTTATCCTTTATGTACCTGTTACCTGACTAAATGACTCTTAATTAACAAACCTGAGTGTGGAAAGGAAGGATACAAGGAGAAATGGGCAAGCTGAGGTATTTGGGACTGTCTCCTTTGACCTCTGTGACCTTGCAGAAGCTGGGGTAGGGTGGGGTGGGGTACCTCTGCTAGCTGTAGCACTACAGTATGATCCATGTTGAGCTCAGCTGGAACCGACTGTACCAGGTAAGTGCCTCCCACAGGAATGATGCTGAAGCCAGTGCCCAGGGCCTTCAGTTTCTTGATGGCCCGGATAAGGTCATCTCTGAGGTGGGGGAAAAGGGATTCAAAGGCACCTGAATGATAAGACCAGCCACTCCTACACCTTTGGTCCTGCCCCATTTGCTAGTATGAAAGCATGAAGGAAAGAACCCCAAATGGCCTAAGAGATTCCAGGGATAGAAGTGTCAATCCTGTGACCCCACTGGGCAAAGAATCCAAACTTCTATCTCCACTCCCTTCCCTGGCCTAGGAAGAAGGCATCTTTGACCAGTCATGGAGAAAGGAGGTCGGGGTCTGCTGGCATGCTTATTCTAATCCCACAGGATTGCTGTTATAAGAGCTGCTTGAGTCTCATTCACACACTCTTCATTCATATTCAGTGAGCAATGGGTCTGAAGAGTATATACAGCTAGCCATCCCTTTTTGTTCCCTTTTCTGAAGATCTACTGCTTCATGCTCTCATACTTGGGGGCTGGCTCCTTGGGAACCTACTATGTATAATAGGAATCCCTTAGGTAAAGGGGATCTTGAACCATACGCTTGAGTTTTTAAAAATATTTTGTTAATTGGATTTCAATATAATTGGTCTCCTTTGTAATCCTATGTATTTTATTAATTTAAAAATATTATTCTAAGGAGTCCATAGGCTTCACCAGAATGCCAAAGGGTAAACACAAAAAAGGTTAAAAATGCTAATCTCAGGTCAACTAAGTCAATTTATATCCTATGACATACTAATTTATCTTTCTTTGTAACTATCTGGGTCTCCTTTGCCATAAATTATATGAATAGGAAGAGATGAAGTTATCCAGCAGTTAGCCAAGGTATTCTTTAACTTTTCTCAAGGTAAGATTGGACTTGAACCCAAAGTGCTTATATTTGATCTCTAAAGAATTCTACCTCATCCCCAAAGGAATGGAAGGAAATACCTACTGGCTGACATCCTGAGCAAACTTGCCCCTTCCCTTCAACACCTGCTGGTGTAGTTCTTCCAGAGTGATCAGACCTAAGTGAATGGGACAGTACAAATCAGATGGAGAGAATCCCTATATGAGCATTGGCCATTTACAGGAGTCACCCTAATTACTGAACTTGGGCCCCCAAATATCCCCTAAATTACTGAATTCCTTTTGCCCCCTCCCGCCATAACCAACCATGGCTAGATAACGGGGACCATTAGGGCCAATAGGCCTGAAGCATTTTTTGAAGGTCACAAGACTTGAGAAAAGAAAATTAAAGACAATTTTTCCTCTAAAAAGTTCAAAATCTTTTACTGACAACAAAGTCAGACCCATTTGTAGCCTACAGGTATTTTGGACATCTTAGCTTAGAGCTGGCCTTCAAGTAAGAAAGAATTGAGTTCAAATTCTGACTGACATATCCTAATTGTGTGATCCTGTGCAAGTAACTGGACCTCTTGATGCTGTAGGGTGAAGAACTGTAGCCTGAAGGCCACCGTGCAGCCCTCTAGGTCCTCAAGTGCAGCCCTCTGACTAAATCCAAACTTCAAAGAACAAATCCCCTTAATAAAAGGATTTGTTCTGTAAAACTCGGACTCAGTCAAAAGGCCACACCAGAGGATATAGAAGGCTGCATGTGGCCTCAAAGCTGCATGTGACCTCAAAGCTACACCATCCCTAGTCTAGGTAGTACCCCTAAGACTACAAGCTGCAGAGGTGTTAACCTGCACTGGTAGAGGTATTTATTCACTGAGGAGCTTCTTATAGCAATAAAATCCCAGGTCCAAGTCCAAATTCCTATCCTAACCAATTCATGCAGTCAATTCAACACGGTCAACAAAATGGCAAACATCTGGGGACTTTTTGGAAGCCCCTGTCCACTTTAGCAATTTCTGAATGGACTATTTTGTCATATGACTGATAGCTTAACAGCTAACCCAGCATGGCAGGACTAGCAATCCTTTTACTATCAATTGGGAAGTTTGTCCAGAAAGATTAAGTGACTTTTTCTAGGTTATATAGCATGTCATACACCAAGCTTGACCTATATCCTTCCCCTAAACAACTAGAGATCAGACTGTTACAATACCATGAAGAGCAAAAGATGTTATCCCCTATCCTTAGATGGGGAGACTTGTCATGGATTCACTTAAAATGGATTGACTAAGCCTTCAAAACAGTTTCTTTAAGAACTGATGAGCAGAGACATGGATGAGATGAACCTGAGAGGTAAGTGTTCATGGTTTGGCCATCTCTTCTTCCCAGTGGAAGTCCTCACCTCCATTCCGATGCTTCAGTGCCAGGCACACCTCAATAATCTGAACACCCAGCTCATAATAAAAGTCTCCAACGCCCAGCATCTCAGACCAAAATCCTTTTCCAGCTAAAGGAAGGAAGCAGAAAAGCCAAGGTTATTCTGCTACTCTAGAACCTTCTCCTCAAAATTCCTCTCTTATAAGAAGTCTTTAACTCTTGCTCACTCCTTAACTCAGTTACCCTTCAACATTTATATGGGGGTCTCCACTACTAAATCAGCAAAGTGGCACAGATAATGTAAACAATCATTTCTTCTTGGCTTGGAATGTACTACAGGAACACAGAAGTCTTCCTAATTCTATATGGCTTAGACACATGTGAAAATGAGTTTGCCTTCTGTGAGCATACAAAGACAGACTGATAGAAGATGTGACCTGGAAGATGTTGAAGAAGAGTAATGAAGGTATGATATTAAAAAATCTGATGATAATTGACAAATAGTAATGACAAGCAACCTACCTAGTCTACACCACAATCTATTTTTTCTCTATTAAACTGACAATTTCTTCAGGCCAGACTGTCTCTTCACCATCTGTGGAAGAGCTCTTTAAGCGAGAGAGCCTCTGGTTCTTCCCCTAAGAGTTATTCAGTTAATAATGACTCCTAACTGATACCTTACTCTCTTGAAATTCTGAGGTGTAGTGGAACCCCTAGGGATAAAGCCTTACAGGCCAAAGGGTCAACCCCAATGGTGGCACACATGTCTTGAAACTGCAACCGGAACTGAGGATTCTTCCGGATTTCTTGCTTGTGTTTACTGGCAAATTCTTCCAAGTTGGTCTTGAACATGTCCAGCTGCTTTGACATCTGTGGAAGGGACATGGGAATGTGAAGGGCAACCCAGTTAAACAAGAGGCAGGTGCCAGCATTGGGACCCCTGGTTCAGAGGCTGAGGGAAGGCTGAAAGTACCTACAAGTGTCCATCTATTCCTCTTACCTGTCTTCCTCCTCCTCTTCCTTCTTTTCTTTACTACTATCTAACTACCATGGGAAGAAATGAGCCTCTAGCTTGTTATAAGAAATAAGATTCAACTGGCAAAAAATATTTTAGATACATGTAGTTTCCACTATTGATAAGACAAGAGGAGCACTAAATTTAGGCATAAGTTAAGGGGTAAGGGTATTTTTGACTGCTTTCTAAAGTCACATAAAAACAATTTGGGAATTATATGTTCTTTTTATTATACATATTTCTTTTCCTGCACTTTTCACCCTGCCAAGAGAAATCACTGGTTTATTCCCCAAGCTGACCTTCCCCCAAAGTAAATTAGTATGATCCTATCTTAACTATGTTTAGAAATTTAATTGATTTACACCTGTCATCTCCTTTATAAAAGTCAGAACTTCATAGCAGCAAAGAGTAATATGTTAAGTCAGTGATTCTCAACCTGTGGGTCACGGCCCTTTTGGGGGTTGAACAACCCTTTTACAGGGGTCACAGGGGTCGCCTAAGACCATCAGAAAACACATTTTCGATGGTTTTAGGAACCGAGACACCACTCCTCTATCCATCTCCAGGTGGGTCCGTCCACATGCAAATATGCCCACATACCAGTATTAAAGGGTCACAGCATTAGGACAGTTGAGAGCCACTGTTTGAAGTGCTTTGCAAAGTTTAAATTCATATATAAATGATAGCTTAAGAAGATGATTAGAAATGGCTTTTGTTTCATATACATGTTATAGTATCTCTGGCCTGAAAAGTTAATGATTCTTTTGTGAGTACCTGTGTGTGTGTGTGTATGTGTGTAATTGTTTATGTGAGTGATAATGTCTATCATTTTAATAATGTTTTTACATATTAGGAAATGTACAAATCCTTCTCACCCCCATATTATCTACTTCCTTTGCCATAACTTTATAATCCTCATAATGAGATAATGAATGACAAAGATAAAACAGACTTGCCCAAGTCTTTTTTGAACCTAAATATTCTGTCATTGCCTCTCCAATTTTAAAGACTGAGCTCCAGGAAAACTAGTGACAGTATGTAAAGAGGCTCTCCCTTTTGGGGGGGTTTGGGGAGGAGGCTTTAGGGATTAAGTGACTTGCCCAGAGCTAGTTAGTGTCTGAGGAAGGATCTGTGTTCTCCTGACTCCAAGGGCTGTGCTCTATCCACTGAGCCTCCTAGCTGCCCTGAGAGTCGGTCTTCTTTTGGAAAGTCTGATGACAGCAAAAACCTGGACCCTGGAAATCTCCAACTTCTCAGCATGTGACTGAGCGAGCTAAACCGGCCTCCCCTCTTGTAATGGAAAGAGCCTGGAGTTCAAAGTTCAAAGTCAGATGACTTGGATTAAGAACATGGTTCTCATCTGTAAAAAGAAGGCCTTGGACTAAACGGTCTCCAAGGTCCCTTACAGCGTCAAATTCTGTGATCTTAGGATCCCAACCAGCTCACCTGGGCCAGCTGGTCCTCGGCTAGGACAGTGCCCCGTTCCTTATATTTGGCCTGTGGGAGAACAACATTAGAATGAGCCTGGGAAGGGGGAGTCTGGGGTTCGGGTTCCCCTCCCAGGCTGGGGGTAACCAGCACCAGAATTGCGTAAAGTGAGGGGGCAGAGGCCTTATTTGGGGATCGTCGTAACTGGGAAAGAGGGGGTCCAGCCTAGGGAGGTGGGGTGGGACTGGGGTGCCTGGCTTCGGGGATGGGAGCAGGAATGGGGAGCTCAGTTCCCGGGAGGCCCTGGGGAGTCACCTCAGCCAGCTTCTTCTTGGCGATGGCACCAGCGCCCACCCCGCGGCGGTGCATCCCGGCCCGCCGGCCGGCCCCCGGCCGTCCCTGCTCAGGGGCTCCGCCGTGAGCTGCTTAACCAGGAAGTGCCAATTCCCCGCGTCATCTCCTCGCGCCGGAAGAGAGCATGTGTAACTTCCGGCAGCCGGTTACGCCGCGCGCCCCGCCTGGCTCGTTGCTCGTGGCGAGACTCCTCCCTCAGTTTAATCACGCGGGCGGTGGCCTTACGCTCTTCCTGTGCACACAATGAACCCCTATTAGCTCTTTTACTCTTTCACTGATTAATTCGTTCGTTCGTTCGTTCGTTCATTCAAACAACATGGAAGTCGTGGACTGTTCCATTTGGAAGGGACCGTAGACGTCATCTGGTCCTGCCTCCATATTTTACTGATGAGGAAACTGAGGTCCGTAGAAATTAAATGGCTTGTGTAAGGCCAAGAAGGTTGTAAGTGGCAGAACTAGGATTTGAACCCAATTTCTCTAACACCCAAATTAGAGAACAACTGTTTCAAGACCCTCAGGATACAGGGGGGCAGTTAGATGATGCAGTTGATAGAGCTCCTGGTCTGGAATAAGGAAGGCCCGAGTTCCATTGCGGCCTCAGGTACTGACTAGCTGGGACCTGAGCAAATTACTTAACCTTGTTTGCTTCCGTTTCCTCATCTGAAAGATGTGCTGGAAATGGAAAACCATTCCAGTATCTTGACAAGAAAACCCCAAGAGGGGTTGGACACAATTGGGGAAAAAAAATGACTAGAAACTATACAAAGAAACAAAACTGCTAGCAAGGAACTCCCTATGGAATGCAAAGAAAAATAAATAGTGTCTGGTAATTGTAACTGTGTTACCAGGGAGGAGGCATAAGAAAGGCCCTGGCGAAGGGGCTGTGTGAGATCTGAGAAGAGAGAGAAGGCTTTCACATCTGAGTGGGCCGGTGGGAGTGTCAGAGAAGGATTTAGGGAAAAGGAGATGCTTGATTTGGGGGAATTCAAGTATGGTGGAAGTCTTGGGAAAGGCAGAATTAGAAGAAGGCCCCATTGGGTAAAAGACAAAATAACTCAGGTTTGGTTGAAACAGACTATCTGACAAGCAATATTATAAAAGGAGGTTTGAACCAAATTGTAGCTAAGCTTGATGAGCTTGCCTAAAGTACACTCTCTTCTTCAAGAAACTCTGTAATATGAAAAATAACAGTAACAAATTTAAATAGTGTTTTAAAATTTGTAAGGCACTTTCCATACATTATCTCATTTGATCCTCATAACAAAAAAGATAAACCAGTCATTAAGTAACTTTCAGAGGGTCACATAGCTTGTAACTATCCAAGGTTGAATTTAAACCCCTACTTTGTAAACTTCAAATTTTGGTACTTTTTTGAGAGGAGTGATTTGAGGAAGACTGGATTGCAAGAGGTATAGACAATTCACTAGTGAGCACAATGTCTGTGGGGAAGAGTGGACAAACCCTTATGGTACATGTGCCTTGAGTAACTCATAACTCTGGGCCACAGGCCTGGATTCTATTCTGTATCGTGCGTTTTCTGTTTTATTATAATCTTCTGCTAGACTTCTCTGCTCTTCTTGGTCACCAAAGCAGTGCCGAACTCTAATCGTAATATTAATACACTCTTTCACTGAAATGTTAGCCAGAACCTATAATGCTGAGGGCTGAATGTATTTCAGGGATCAGCCAGAGAACTGAAAAGTTCCTGTTTTGAAGCCATGTTTTGAAGAATTATCTGTCTTTCAGATAGTAGAAAACGGCAGAGGGTGCCATAGTCAAGCCCCTCAGAAGTTTGCCCTTTCTAGTCTGTAGATGGCGCTAGAGGGCAATTAGCCCAGCCAGCTCTTCACATACCATAAGGATTTTGTTTTCCACCAATCAGTTCCCAGAATATCAGAGGGGCTTTTCTGCCCTCAGAAAACTCTTGAGCTCTAGATGGGGCTAAAGAGCAGCCAGCTCAGCCAGCTCTTCACATGGCAGCAGAGTTCTGCTTCTCCAATGGGCTTTCAGCAGCTGCAGAGCATGCCTGCCTTTAGTCAGTTCCCTTAACTGACTCAGCATGAAGCAGATGCCCTTATCATCTGATTCTTCTCTGGTTTGTTTCTCTCTTCAGGTGACTATTGTACCTTCTCATTCTTCTGATCTCTGTCTTCTCATCTTCTAATCTCCTTTCTTCTCCTATTGCTTCTAATGCCTCAACTTTGTGCCTTTTATGAGTAGTGACCTATCTCTACCTTAGGTTGATAAATCCAGAGTCCACAATACAGTCAGTCAGTAAACAATTATTAAGGGTCCACTACGTGCCAGACTTCATCCTAACTGTTGGGGACATAAGGATAAAAAACACTTCCTACTCTTGAGGAGATCACAATCTAATGAGGAGACAACATGTAAACAATTATTTATAAACAAACTACATAAAGAATAAATTGGAAATCATCAAAAGAGGGAAGGCACCAGAATTAAGGACTGGGAAAGGCTTCTTGTAGAAGATGTGGTTTTTAGCTGAGATTTGAACAACTCCAGGGAAAGCAGAGGGCAGAGATGAGAAGAGAGAGCATAAGAAGCATGAGAAACAGCCAACGAGATTGCTGATTGTTGGGAGATGGAATATTTCATTTAACAAAAAGCAAATATACAATTTCCCCGATGCTGTTTGTGATAGGACCAACATCTGTCACAGTTTCCCCTTCCTCCCATAATAAGAGTACAACAGGGATTAGTTTTCACTAAATAGTGACAAAATTGTCTGAAGACCATTGACAGGCTGCCATACTCTGCCCTGCTGACCAGATGTGTTTCCAGGAAAGCATTATCTATATACAAGCTAAGTGTTCCTACCTCCTTGTTATATATATTTGCTATGTTCAGACAAAGTTTTGTTAACTGTTCAATGTATTACAAATTCTTTATTTCATCCTAAAATTTAATCTGAACAAGGTACCCTCTTCAGGCTCACCCCAGTGCCCAAACAATTTTCTGCTTTAGAGTTTCTCAAATATATACTTCAAAACTCCGTGGCACATTGGATAGAAGGCCAGATTTGAAGTCAGGAAGACTCTTCTTCCTAAGTTCAAATTTGGCCTCAAACACTTACTAGTTGTGTGATCCTAGGTAAGTTGCTGAACCCTGTTTGCCTCCATTTCCTCATCTGTAAAATGAGCTGGAGAAGGAAATGGCAAATCACTACAGTATCTTTGCCAAAAAGCTCCCAAAAGGGGTCTTGAAGAGTCAGACATGACTGAAAAATGACTAAACAATAACAATAAAATTAATTGGTGGACACTAATGTATCATGGCTATCCCTACCTCTAGTCAGTTCTTTTGCCATGAAGCTACTTTCAGAC
Source organism: Pseudocheirus occidentalis (assembly GCA_028646575.1). Lineage (NCBI taxonomy): Eukaryota > Metazoa > Chordata > Mammalia > Diprotodontia > Pseudocheiridae > Pseudocheirus > Pseudocheirus occidentalis. Next base: position 157,239,018 of record CM053593.1, on the reverse strand, counting down.
AGTTTCTCTCAGTGTGTTTATCTAAAGGACAGTTTTCTCTTGGAACCTGGCAATCTATTTATTGCCTCTATCTTTGAAATTATCCTACACACCTGGGAGGCACCTCCACCAGGAAGCCTTTCCTGATCCTCCTACTGTTCTATCTTTCCTCAGATTTTCTTGTATAAACATATCTTTTAAATGTAATATCTTCCTCAGATTTTCTTGTATAAACATATCTTTTAAATGTAATATCTTCCTTGATGCACTGTTTTTCTTTTTTGTCTTTGTATCCCAATATCTAGAACAATGCCTTTTGTGTCATAGATGTTTAATAAATTCTGGGTGGTTTAAATTGAATATTGGAGGAGGATTATGGAAGAAAGTCAAAGACAGTTCCAAGATGACACTGGGTAATGATACTGAAGATGATGGTGACATCTACAAAAATTAAGAAGGTAAGGTTAACATGAGGTTTAGGAATGAAGATGAGTTTAGTTTTAGAAATGTTCAGTTGGAGTTTTTGGTAGGTTGTCTAGGTGGGAAGGTAGGCAATTGGAAATAAAGGTATATATAAAAAAAGGAAATAAAGGTATAGAGATGATGGTGGTGGTGATGATGTGGTGTGTGTGTGTGTGTGTGTGTGTGTGTGTGAAGTTTGGGTAGATACAGATCTGGGAGTCATCTGTAGAGTGCCATAGGAGTGTTTGATATGATCAAAGGAGAAAGTAGAGATTCTTTTAAAGGACCAATGAGAGAACCTTGAGTGATAGCCAGTTTTAAAGAGTGAAGCAGAAGTTGAGGAGATAGGTATATGTAGACACACACATACATGCAAACACATACATAGTAACCACCTAAAACACATTATGAGCTCATTGGAGAGACATACTGATTTTTCACACAGCCCCTCTTGACAGACACGAACACATTGGCTGTAACACATAGATACATATGCTGACCCTTTTGTCATGAATACAATGAACTTTCATTGACTTATATGCTGAACACCGTTAATGGCCAAATAAGACAGACACATTGACTCCTTTACTTACTGATCCACCAGAAACATATATACCAATGCCTTCAGAAAGATACACACACACACACAAAATCCCTTACAGTATCTACAGATGTATCAAGATTTATGGACTTCTCCGGGGTCTTTTATCCCAACTCTCACTTGTACTGATGAGTCAGATTCTCAGGGAGCTAGATAGCTACATCTTTGTTTTGTGGTTTTAGGAGTAACCTGGAGTTAGGAGTAACCTGGTTGTAATCGTCTTTATAATTTTATTAGCTTTAAGCTCTCAATTCACTGTATTCTCTCCAATATCAATCTACTAGCTTTCTCTTAAATACCATGTGGGTTCCACCAGTTAGTATCTACCCTAAAACACTGATTGACCTAGTGATTGACATTCCACTGTCAATTTAACCAATTAAAATAAATTAACTTAAAAAAAGATTTTTAATGAAAAGATATTGCAAGAATCAAAGTTACAAAGCATTTCTCCTATTACTGGGAGTATGCTTTCCCCTCTACCACTTCTGAACCTGGGGAGAATAGTCTACAATATAAATGCTACAAAGCATCTGCCATACTAAGCTAATTTCCTTTTTAAAATTAAAAAGTTTAAAACTTAACAATTAATTTTCTTTCTACTCCACCTAACCTATCAAGTAGAAGATGTCCTTTTAACAAATATGTGTACTCAAGCAAGACAAATCCCCACATTGGCCATATCCAAAAATATGTGTCTCATTCTACAATGAAAGTTTATCTCCTCAGTTAGGAGGTAGGTAGCATGATTCTTTATTGTACCTCTGGAATGGTTGTTAATTACCCTGATCAGAGTTCTTCAGTCTTTTATAGTTGTTTGTTTTTACAGTGTTGTTATTCTACAAACTGTTCTCCTGTTTCTGCTCACTTTGCATCAGTTTCTACAAGTCTTCCCAGTTTTCTCTAAAATCATCCCTTTTATTATTTCTATGGGAAAGAGTATTTCATCGAATTCCATACCATAATTTCTTTAGCCATCCTCCAACTGATGAGGACCCCCTTAATTTCCAATTCTCTGCTACCACAAAAAGCACTGCCATATATATTTGTGTACATGAATCTTTTTCCTCTTTCTTTGAACTTTTTTGGCTATAGGATTGGTAATGTTATCACTAGGCCAAAGGGCATATACAGTTTAGTAACTTTTTAAACAAAATTCCAAATTGCTTTCTAGAATATCCATGTCAATTCACAGCTTCACTAAAAATGCATTAATGTACCCATCATCCCCAAGTCCCTCTAACATTTATAATATTTCTTGTAAACTTTGCTAATCTGATGGGTGTTAAATGGAACCTAAAAAGTTTGCTTCCAAAAGTGGCATAGCCAATGAGGAGAGTCAATCCATTGCTTGCAATGATTCAGTGTCTTGACTATACCGTGGGTTCACTGCTGTGCTGGGTCAAGCAGGTTAATCCTCAGGAATGTGTTGGTGCCTCACTGGGCTCAGCTGCTGGCAAACTCTGGTATAGAATCCAGTTCCTGGACCCCTGGTGGCTCTTTAGAGATTTTGAAGCTCAGAAGATCATAGCTGTCTTCCATACTTCTTCACCTAAGAACAGGAAAGCACACATAGATATATTGAACATTTATTCATCATTCACTGTATACCAGGGCACTATACAAAGAAACAAAGAATGAAGACCCATGTATTTATGATTGCATATCAATCAGCCTAACTGGGAAGGGCCTAAGGCATGCCTTCCTTACAGGTTGAGTCTCCATAAGGTTGCTTTCTTAGGGGATGGCTGTGGAGCTAGACTGGAAGCAGAGTTCATGGCCTTGGGGGCAGTGGTATTCCTGGGGCTTTGGTGATCCCAGGATCCTGGGAAGCCTACCTGGCACATGTTGCCTCCTGTTTTTCTCATGGCAAATAATTACCTCAGCTAGCGTGGCTTGCCTGCAGTTGGCAGTTGCTCTTGGTAGTAGTTGGGGGAAAGGGATGGACTAGAAACAGGACACTGTAGTGGGGAAATAATGTTATTTCTGGGGCTCTTGGGCTTACTTCTCAGTTGATAACAGTTGGTTAGCATTTAGTTGCATATAGTAAATGCTTTACAAACATTTTTAAATTCATTTAATTTATTCATATGTAATTTATTTACATGTATCTAAGATGTGTTTGTTCAGATGACAAGATTCATTTTCTTATTTTTCTGATGCAGTTATATATGCATATATGTATGCATGTATATGTATATGTGTGTATGTATATGTCTGAAAGGTGTCAATGATTATCTTAGGTCGTCAGTATATATTAGCCTGTCCAAAGGGTTTATTGTATTCATATTTGTCCATCTGAATAAGAATTATTGTCTGCGGTAGTCAGTGTATGTATGTAGACAAATATATTGCTCCCTCCAGACATACAACATAATACTCGCTGCTATCATGTAGACTAATACACAGCTCCTAAGTATACTGAGCTCTCAGGCAGATGCTATATACTGGTTCCCTCAATACAGGAATTTCCTGTAAAAACACAAATTTGCTGGTTCTCCTTATATATATCTTATCACTTCATATAAATACACAATGACCCCCTAACATGAATATGTAATGAGCCCATTAGACAAACTCACACATACTGTCTTGCCTATTATGTGGCATATATGAACACACAGAGCCCTCACATGTAGATAGACATGCATGCATATTAGAGCCCTTCCTATAGATGTCCAATGATCCTACCCCTCCACCCCTCTTTAGACACATCTATACACACGCTCTCTCTCTCACTCACGTACACACACACTTACCACCTGGAGTACAAACATACTGATGACATTAAATGAAAGCCAACACATAGTAAACACCTTGAAGAAACATATACAGACCATCTAGAGCAGACATGCACATGGTAATATATACTGACATCCTTCCATGCACACACTAAACCTATCTGAAACATACACACACTTTGACTTGCTTATATAGACACATCGACTCCCTTAGACACTGGTATCATAAGACAGACAATGGTCTCCTTACATAAACATTCATATAGTGAACCCTTCAGTTAAACACAAACTGACTGCCCCATAGACACACATAGACCCATTCAGACTGATGCACATACCCCCTTTCAGACACAAAAACACTGACCTTTTCATCTAGACAAAGACACTGAATCCTTCATATACAACATCAGGTGCAATGAAGTTTAGACAAGACCTGGATGTTTCTCTCCTAGATCTTACAATCTGGGAGGAAGATGATGCACTAACACTGATAGCTATAAAATGCACATTAAATGCATCAGATAATTAGAAAATAAGGTGTTATATAGGGCTTGGGCATTGGGGAAGTTATTACTATATACTACTAGTGGGTAGGTTGATCAGTGAAATGTTTCTGGATTTAGGTTTTAAATGATAGGTAGACATTTAGTGGAATTGGTGGAGGGTGAGGGAGAAGTTATTCTAGACATAAGTAATAATTCAGAAAAAGGTTCAGTTTGTATAATTCATGTATCTGCTAGGTAGAGTATTCCAATGCAGTTAGTATGCGAGGACAGGCATATTAGATAAGGCTAGAAATACAGGCTAATGTGAGTTTATGGAAGGCCTTTAATGTTAAGCAGAACTATTTAAACCTGGCTTTGAACTTACCTTCATATTAGACCTGTACTATATCCCTTCCCCAAATTAATTACTTTGTATATATCTTGGTTTTCTTTATATATGTGTAGGCCTACCTTAGGGGATATATATAAGTTAGGTCTCCAGATACCTGCTATCTCAGGTTCTAGAGGTGCTCTAAGGTTGGTTATAACTGCTAATATAATTCATATATATATGTATATATATATATGCACACATACACACACATTACCAACTACACAAATATTTTATATAATATTATTATATTTTACCTGTAATATACCATATAAGAAGATATTATGATAAATATATAAAATTATATAATATAAATCATATAATAATATTATTATAATATTGTGCTTCTCATTAACAGTCAGTCAGTAGACACAGTTAACTCTTAGCAAGGACATTTGCTAAGGTGGCATAGTAAGAACAGTAATTATAAAACATCCTCCCCTTAAATATAGAGCATACTTTGCCACAAATGCATATGTGTCTATGGGGAATGTGAGCTCAAATTTAGAGTAAATTGATGAGGTAGGCATGTAAAATGCTAGCGGTAACACTGAGGACAAAGGCATACTGCTAGATACACACAGGAGCTTAAAAGACTTTGTCTCCTTATGTTGTACTCCCATAGCTTCTCTTAGGCAGAGCATGTCCTCCTAGTCAGGCTGCTTAGCTGGATCCCCAGGGTCTGCTCCTTTTTATATCTTGACTCTCAGTTGCTAAGACTAGCTGTCTCTTGAGTCCATACCTCATACGAGTACATATTTATATGAAGTCTTTTGTGATTCCCTCAGTTGCTAATACTCTCCCTCCCTACTTTTCATTAAATGACTTTGTGTTTATTATTTTTATATTTTATCTGAATGAACTTAGATATGTACTTTTCTTGCCAGATGGAATGTAAGCTCCTTGAAAGTAGGGATGTTTTATTCTTTTTCACCTCAGCATATAACACTTTGCCTAGGATATAGCCAGAGCTTATTAAAGTCTTATTGATTGGTTTATTGGTGAAAGGAGAGAGATTGGAGAAAGGGAAACCAAAAAGAAGTTATTTTGATAGTGCAGGCAAGAGGCAATTAAAGTGAATTAGAGTGGTGTTCATGTGAGTTTTTAAAAAAGGTAAATATGAGAGTAAACTGTCTATAAATAGGATCTATAGGACTTGAGAAATGTTTAAATATTGGGAGAAAAAAATTAGAAAGAGTGAAAGAAAATTCTAGTGATGAGTCTGAGGTATTATGAGGATTGTGATACCCTCAATGGAATTAGGGAGAATTTAGAGAGAGTTTTTTTGGGGGGAAATAATGAGTTTTGTTTTAGATGTGTTGAATTTGAGATTAACAGAATCCAAAAGATTTAATAGAAGTTGGAGATGTGCTCATACACTCAAGTATTATGTAAATGTATATAAATAGGTATTTTGTCTATGCAAATATAATCTATCATATAATAATGATAATACCTAGCACTTAAATAGTACTTTAAGGTTTGCAAAGCACTTTCTGAGTATCATCTCATTTATCTGCACAATTACCCTAGGGAGTAAATGTCATTATTATTCTTATTTTACAGTTGAGGAAGCTAGAGATTAAGTGATTTACCAAAGGTCATATAGCTAGTAAGTATTTGAGGAGATATCTGAACTCAGGGCTTCCTGATTCCAGGTCCAGTATCCACTGTGCCACCTAACTGTCTATCTATTTATATGTGTGTACAAATATGTGTGTATACATATATACAAATATGCTGATGTATATATACAGGGCCTCAGAAATCCTGGTGCACTGTGTATACATATACACATTATGTGAATTGTGGTATATGTGTGTGTGTATCTTGAGAGTCATCTGCAGAGGGATAATCAAACCTATGGAAATACATAAGATCATTTAGAGAGACAGAGTACATAGAGAACGGAGAATAAGACAGGATAGTACCTTACAATGCACCTTTGCTTGGAAAGGAGAGGAGCAGGGAGGGAGCAATGGAGGGAAAGAGGGAGAAAGGGAGGGAAGAAGAGGGGGAGTAAAAGAGAAGGGAGGAAGAGAGAGGGAGAGAGGGAAGGATGGGCAGGGAGGGAAGCAGGGAAGTTGAGGGAGGAAGGGAGGCAAAGAGAGAGGGAGATGGAGAAGGAGAGAGAGAGAGAGAGAATCAGAAGAGAGAAGTATTACAGAAACTAAAGAAAGAGGGGGAAGAATTTTGATCAATGGTATAAAAAGTCACCGTACATTGAAGCCAGAAGGAAAGGTCATTGAATTTAGCAATTGAGAGATCATTGGTACCTAAGGAAGTAGAAGGCATGAATATAGATGACTCTGGAAGTTTACACAATAAATGGAGGGAAAATATTCTGTGATAGTATGAGAAGTCAGAGTCACATAAAAATTTTTTTTAACTGGTCAGAATGTTTTTTTAAATTTTTTAATCTTTTGTTTATTTATTTTTAGTTTTTAGCATTCATTTCCACAAGATTTTGAGTTACAAATTTTCTTCCCATCTCTCCCCCACCCTGACAAAATGTTTTTTGATGATAGGGAAGATGGGAGCTTGTTTTTGAAAGGTCCTAATAGATAGAAGGAGATTGAAGATTCAATTTAAAAAACCCATGATGTAATAAATACTTAAGTGCTTACTATATGTTAGCTGGAGATACAAAGAAAAAAAATGAAATGTTCCACTATAGGGAGATGTAACATTGTACATGTTCAGGTAGCTAAATACAAGGCAAGTTGTGAAGGAAGAACACTAACAGTGGGTGCTCAGAACAAAGCCTTTCCATCAGAAGTGGGACTAGAACTAAACCCTGAAGGAAGCTAAAGATTCTAAGGTGGAACTCCAGAGGCTGTGAACTCTAAGCAGGGAGGAGTTTGAGAAAAGACCCAGAAGTGTGAGAAGGAATGTGGACTCTGCAGAACAGTTAGTGGCCGATTTGGCTAGAATGTTGATCGTAAGAAGAGGAGTAATGTGAAATGTCTTAAACAGTAGGCTGGAGTCAGATTGTGGAGGACACTACATACCAGGCTGAGGACTTTGCATTTTATCCTTGAAGCAATAGGGAAACACTGAAGATTTTTGGGTAGGTAAACTGACATGGTCAGACCCAAGACTATTTCAATCACTAAGGGGAGGGTGGATTGGGAAAGCAAGAGAATGGAATCAGGGAGACCAATGGGAGGCTATTACATTAGTCTGAATGACAGATGATTAGGGCCTAAACTAGAGTAGTGGCCATGTAAGCATTGAAAAGGGAATGAATGGGAGAGATATTGTGGAAGTAATTGCTAGGCAACCGGTCAGATGTAGGAGTCTAGAGATAGGGAAGAATCAAGCATGACTTTGAAGTGGCAGACCTTTGTGCCCAGAAGGCTGGTTATATCCTTAGCAAAACCAGGGAAATCTGGAGAACAGCCTAGAAGATAATTAGTTCTCTTTCTTACATATTGCATTTTTTATTCAGACTGGATATCCACGTGGAGATGAATTGCAGACGGTTAGCTAAGGACTGAAGTTCAGGAAAAAGATTAGGGCTGGATATCTTGTTTCATTTTATTAGCTATTATTTAAGTTTCTACTACCAAACAGTATTGAGAGAACCTGCCTTCACATTTCCAAAGCTTCAAGAGCAGTACTCATTCAATACTGTGTGGTCAGAATTCTTATGGTTTTACTGTAAACTCACAATTTTTCTTTTCCATAGGAATTTTTCAGTGTCCTAGGACCATGTAATTATATACACAAACTTTCATATATTTATATTTACTATATATATATAATATTGTATTTATTATAAATACATACTTTCCTTGTGTTCCTAATAAATGGATTTTGGGGGATTCTAAAGTGAGTCCACTTTTGCTTTCAATCTCAGAAACTTGAATAAATTATTTTCAAAGGATCACAAAATTGTAGATGAAGGAACTGAGGCCTAGAGAGGTTAATTGACTTGCCCAAGATCAACTCTATTTCCAGTACACTATGACATCTAAACTATGTGTTTATTGATTTTTCTTGACTATGCTTATTTGTTACAAGGGAAAGGCATCTATAGGAGAGGATAAGTTAGTGGGTAGAGATAGAGATGTTAAAAAAGGTGAAGAAAGAAAGGAAGGAAAGAAGGAAGGAAAAGAAGAGGGAAGCAGTGATAGAACTTGGAGTTGGGGTAGAGTAGCAATATTTATTACGGTTATATACTGAGAGGCATCGGTATAATGGCTAACTAAAACTAGACTCAGACTCAGGATGACCTGGATTCAAGGTCTACCTCTGACATCCTAGGAAAGTCACTCAACCTTTCAATGTTACCATTTAGGGGAATGACTGAAGAAATTTTGTTATATGAATGTAATCAAATTTTATTGTACTCAAAAAATGAATATGAAAAAGTCAGAGGAACTGGAGAATTCTTATATGAACTGATTAAGAATAAAACTAAGAGAATAGTTTATACTATAATAATGTAAAGAAAATAACTTTTAAAGACATCAGAGATCTGATCAATGTTATTATTTACCATATAGGGGATGAATTAGAGGTTAGTGATAGAGACATAAAAATACAAATAGAAGGAAAAGAAAATTAACAAAACATTTTATGGTATCTAGAAGGAAACAAAAAGACATTCAGAAGAAGGCACAGATAGACCAGAAAATTTTGTTACTGTTTTGTTAAATTTAATATATGCTTTTTAAAAAACAAACTATATGTCACAACAGTTCATTTCTTCTGAAATTATCTTTTGTTCTTTGTGTTCTAAAATGTATGTGTTTGTTAATGATTTTTAAGTTCGTTATAAAAATAATTTTAAAAAATGAATTAATATAGTGATAGGAAGCCAGAGCAAGGTCGATGGACTAGGAGAACTGAGGGAGTAAAAATGAGATAAACTCACCACAAAACAAAAGAGGAAAGCCAATTGTATTAGAAAAAACAATCCAGGGGTGGCTAGGTGGTGCAGTGAATAGAGCACCAGCTCTGGAGTCAGGAGAACCTGAGTTCAAATATAACCTCAGACACTTAATACTTATTAGCCATGTGACCCTGGGCAAGTCACTTAACCCTAATTACCCAGCTTTCCCCCCTCCAAAAAAAGAAAAAAGAAAAAAAAGAAAAGAAAAAAGAATCTAAAAATGTTTGCTAGAAACACACTTGAAAAAAGATTCACATAGAGTTAAAATGATTATAAAGAGAAAAATCTTCAGCTAACCTAAAAAACCAGTGTAGCCATTAATAATTTCAGATAAGTCTACAATGAATATGGAAAAGATAAAAAAAGAAAATTCAGTAGGTAGATGGAAAAACAGGAGGTATGCTGAAAACAAAAACTATGTTTAGTAGGATAGAGGGGGAGAGGACAAGAAGTTGTAATCAGAGAGAGGAGTTGCTATAGTTTTTAGTGATGATGAAGTCTGAGGTGACTGAGATAAAATAGTAGTAATGGTCATGGTAGTTGAAGAGAATGATGAACTGGGAGGCCAGGATGTTCTAAGGAATTTAAATATGAATAATTAAGAAAGGCAGATGAGAAAGGGGTTGTGGGATGTGCCTGTAATCTCTGCTACTAGGGGAAGCTGAGACTACTGGACTACTTGACTTTATGAGTTCTAAGCTACAGTAGGGCTAAAGTTGATCAGATGTTCAAACTAAGTCTGACACTAATATGGTAAGTGCCCAGGAATAGAAGGTTACCAGGTTATCTAAGAATAGTGACCATGCCCAGGTTGGAAAAATAAAGGTTATAGCTTCTATACTAATCAGTACTGTATTAGGCCTATAAGTGGCCATTGCACTTCCAACCTGGTTGAAATAGAGACCCAGTCTCAAAAAATAAAACAGTATAAAGAGAGTAAAGGATCAGGTAGGGGACAATGAGAAAGATCTAGACTCCTACCCAAGTTATGTGTTGACATAAGGTTTAATAGATACTGATGCAACTAGTTAGTGTTGGCATCAGTGACACCTGTCACTACCCAGTGTTTGTATCACCCATGGGTGATGAGATTGGTCATTGGAAGGGCTGATTAGGTGTTAAGTTCACGATTGGTGCCGACAGACTAGGTACCGACCAATATTGACTAGGTACCAACAAATATAACTATAAGTGTCCTCCTCTTTCCTTGAAGGTAGCACTCCACCTTATGATTGCTTTTTTCCTCCTCCACAGTTAATGTTGCTGAAGAAAATTCCTCAATTAAACTGATTTCTCCCACTAAAAAAAATTATGGTAACCTTATCTGAGGCCTTATTGCTGCTTTACAGTCCTTTTATCTGACTCTTACATTCTCATTCATGATATTGATTGTTTCAATTTTTTTTTTCCTTCTTACATTCGATCAATGCTCTATTCTCCACTCAGCATTTATAGTGGGGTGAGTCAATCTGATATGAGACTCTTCAGCATTCTCTCTGCTATTACTCAAAACTTCTTAACATCACTTCTTAACTTTTTAGCATTATCACCTACTCTCTTCTTCCTTCAGGTCACAGAAGATGAAATATCACTATTTCCAGCTGGGCAATCCCTTTTCTAATGCCTTTGACTCCCTTTCTTCAAGACTCAACTTTGCTTTATCCTCCTCCACTGGCTTCCTTTACATCTTAACTACATGGACAGTTTTGTCCAGTTCTTAAAGAACTTTCTTCCCCATCCTTTCTCCTTTTCTGAACTGGTAAATTTCTTAAAAATAAGTTTTTATTGATGTCTTTTTTCGTATCACTGTAATTTCCTTCAGTATTTCTCTTTCTTCCCACCCACCCTCCAAAGCTATCCCATTAAAAAAAATAGAGAAAGATAAGGAAATATTAAAGTCCCTCTCTGAAAAGAGGTAGGATGGCAGTATCTTCTTATATTTCTTCTTTCCATATTTGTTCTCCCTAATTTTCCAACATCCAATTTTGATTTTTTTATGGTTGTTCTTTCAATTTACATTGTTTAGTCAATGTGTATATTATTTTCTTGATTCTGCTTACTTCATTCTGCATCAGTTCATGTAGATCTTTTCATGCTTTGCTGTATTCATCATATTCATAATTTCTTATATCACAGTAATGTTCTATTACAGTCATATACTATAATTTATTTAGCTATTCTCCTAATTGATAAGCATCTACTTTATTTCTGATTTTTTGTGATTAGAAAAAAAGTGCTACTATAAATATTTTGGTGCATTTTTATTATTGTTCTCCTCAGGCTATAACCCTAGTAGTGAAATCTCTGGATCAAAAGGTATGAACATTTTAGTCACTTTCTGTGTATATTGCTTTCAAAAATGATTATAATGATTCACAATTCTACCTACTATGCACTAGTTTGCTTATCTTCCTATAAGCCCTCCAATATAGACAATTCCCATGTTTTGTCATCTTTGCCAATTTTTAGAGTATGAATTGAAACTTCAGAGTTACTTTGTTGTGCGTTTCTTTTATTAGTGATTTGGAGCATTCTTTCTTGTGTTTGTTAATAATTTGCAATTCTTTTGAGAACTGCTTATTCATATCTTTTGATCACTTATTGGGAGTGGCCTTTGATCTTATATGTAGCTATTGCTATATATCTTGGATACAAAATCCATATCAAAGAAATTTTATGTAATGTCCTTTCTCTCCCCTCCACCCCTTCCTCTACTTCCTTTCTTATCCTAGGTGAATTTTGTTTGTGCAGAAACTTTGAAATGTCCTGTAATGAAAACAAATTTCATGCAATAAAAGTTATCTATTTTTATCTTTTTTATTGTCTCTGTCCCTTGTTTGATTAAGAATTCTTCTACACACTGTGAAATATTTGGCTGATCAAGATAATGGCCCAAGACAATTCCAAAAGACCCATGATGAAACATAATGTCCACTTCTAGAGAGAGAAATGATGAACTTTCAATGCAGTTTGAAGAGTACTTGAAAAAACTTTTTTTCTTGCTTCATTTGTGTTTGCAACATGACAAATATGGACATATGTTTTGAGTGATTTCACATGTATAATCAATATCAAATAGCTTACCTTTTCAAGAAGAGGAAAGAGGTAGGAGGGAGATAGAATTTGAAACTCAAATTTTTTTTAAAAATTGTTGATTCTTTACATGTAATTGGAAAATATGAAATAAGTTGAATGAAATTAATAAATACATCTAAAAATAAAAAAAGAATCCATCTCCTATCCATAGCTATTGGAATCTTATGATTTGCTCCTTTTCTATTTTTTTAATGGTATGCCTTTGACATTAAGGTCACACATTCATTTAGGATGTATTATGAAATATAGTATAAGTTGTTAGTTTAAGAGTAATTTTTTTGCCAGACTGCTTTCCAATTTTCCCTGAAGTTTTTATCAGATAGAGAGTTCTTTCCTAAGTAATTCATGTTGTCTATTTTACTGATCCCTGGATTGCTGAATTCCATTACATCTGATTCTCCTTTGTCAAAATCTGTTCTATTGATATCTCTCTAGTTTTAACAAATACTAGATGTTTTGATGGTTCCTGTTTTATAATATAATTTGAGGTCTGGAAGTGCTAATCCTTTTTTTTATCTCTAACTCTTCCTTATTTTCCTTGATATTCTAGATTTTTATTTAATTATATAATACTAGAACTCTAAATTAACTTTGCTATTGTAATTTCTATTATATTTTCATGGTCCAGCCATAAGTACTGAATATTCCTTCAGCTATTTAAGTTGCTCTTTATTTCTTTAAGAAGCACTTTGTAATTGAATCTAAACAAGTCTTTTGTATGTTTTGGGTATACTGATCCTCACATGCTTTATATGCTTTGGAGTTATTTGGAATGGGATTTCCCTTTATATTTATATTATATATGTCCCTATATAAATTATTTCCCTTTATATATATTTTGTTGTTATTATATGGAAATACTATTTAATTTTAAGTTTATTTTGTAGCCTGAAACTTTGCTGAAGCTATTAGCCAATTAGCATCTTTCCTGATTTTCTAGGATTTTCTAAGTAAACCACATTTACAAAGAAGGATAATTTTATCTCCTCTACCTTGCTTTATGCCTTTAATTTCTTTCTTTTGTTTTATTGCTGTTGCTAATATTTCCAGAAGTATAAATAAGAGTGGGGAAAGTAGCATTCTTGCTTTATATCTCTATTTATTGGAAAAGATTCTGTGTACCTCTTGTACACATATACAATTGTATATGATGGTGCTTTTGGCTTTAGATAATTTTCTTAATAATAAAAAGGTCCCTCCATGCCTATACTTTATATGGGTTTTTTTTAAAGCATAAATGAGTGTTGTACTTTGTCAAAGACTTTTTCTGGATCCATTAAGATAATCATGTGATTGGGGTATTTTTCTTTTAATATGATTAATTATGTTTATTATTTTCTTAATGTTGAACTATCCTTGCATCCCTGGTATACATCTAACTTGTTCATGATGAACAATATTTTGGGATTAATCTTTGTAGGTGTTTGGACAAGATTTTATTTAGTGTTTTTGAATTGATATTTGTTAGTTATGTTAGTCTATAGTTCTTTCTTGGTGCCTTATTCTTCCCTGGTTCAGATACTAGGACTATATTTGTTCCACAAAAGGAATCTGGTAGAATGCTTTCTTTACCAATTTTTGAGAATAATTTGTCTTATGTTGTTACTAATTATTATTTTTAAAAATTTGATAGAATTTTCCTGTGAATCCATTGGGACCATCCCCACCTCCCCCAAACCCTCATCTCCTTTGATAGTTTCTTAGAATTAGTTCATTTCTTTTTCTGAGAATGGATTTTTAAGATCTTTGTATTATTTAAGATGAGATAGTTGGTCTTGTCTTTGTTTAGATTTTTGTATTTTGTAGGTGTTCCTATATTTCTTTGTGTCCTCAGTTTTGGTAGCAAATAATTATGTATAAGTTCTGATATATATTTTTAAATTTTGGTTTTGTTGTGATTTTACCTTGTTTATTTGGGTTTTTGTCTTCATTTGATTTTCTGCTCTCTTCTTTTTAATCAGATTGGCTAAATGTTTGTTAATTTTATTGTTTTTTTCAAAGAATTAACTTTTAGTTGTGTTAATCATTTATATAGTATTTTTGATTACCAGTTTGTCTAATTCTTTCCTAATTTTAAAAATATTTCTTTTGTGCTTATTTTGATTTTTTGTTTTCTGATTTCAAAAAAATGCACATCAGAACTGAATGTTATAAACTAAAAGTAGATAAACAAATTTAATAAAAATAAAAATTTAGAAATGCATATCAGTTCCTTAATACTTTCTCTTTCTATTTTCTTAATGTATGATTTTGGATATAATTTTTCCAGAGGACTACTTCAGCCACATCCCAGAAATTTTGATGTTTCTATTTGATATCTAATAGAAATATTTGCTATGTTGTTTCATCATTACTACTTTCACATAATTATTGTTCCTATGGTTTGTTTTTTGTTATTTAGCATTTCTTTGTTAAGTCTCCATTTGGATCTGTCTTTAACAAAAGACTTTGTGCTATCTGAATTAATTAGTATTTTTATTTTGATATATTCTGTAAAGTATGTGCTAATGATTTCTGCCTTTTTAAATTTTTGCTTGTAATATATCTGTGTCCTAATATGTGATCAATTTTTGTAAAAGTTCTATGTGAGGTTTAGAAATACATGTTGTTATTGTTGTTGTTGCTGTTCTTAACAGTTTAGAAGATAGCATGTCTTTTAGCTTGTTTCTCCAGCAATTGGTTCAATTCTGTATTTTTCTTTTTGCTTATTTGTTAGATTTATCTAAAACATAGATATTAAAAATCTCTTACTACTAGTGTATTATTGTCTATATATTCTTGTAATTCAGTTAATTTTTCCTTTATTGATTTAGATGCTAAGTCATTTGGGCCATATAAGCTTAATACTAATAATAGTTTGTTGTCTATGCTTCCTTTCAGCATTAAATTGTTTCCTTATCTCTTTATGTTGTGAATTTGTGTTTTTGTTTTGTCTTGAGATTTTGATTACAACTGCTGCTTTTTTAGATTGACCTGATGTGTAGTAAATATTGTTCCAGCTTTTCAATTTTATTTTTCTGGTATGTCTTTAATTTTTTGTTTTGTGTTTCTTGTAAGCAACAGATTGTGGGGTTTTGTTTTCTTATATAATTTATAATCAGATATCATGGGGGTAATGGACACCTAGAAAAGAGGGAGGATGAGGACCCAGAGAGATTTCATGGAAAGTGGCGAAAAACATGATCATGGGGAAGGCAAAGGATAGTAATGAACTAAACAATGAGATATAAGAAAATTCCTAAGAAGGGCCATTACTTCTATTTTCTCTATCACCTGCAGAAATTGCTAATTCTTAGTGAGGGACAACAGAAAAAGGGCAAAAACTATAAGACAATAACAAAAAAATTGTTTAGAAGAGGAAACTCAAAATAGGTACCTAATTTCATGAGGAATATTGAGACTTAAGAAGGTTTAAATAAATACAATGAATCAAAGAATATCAGTAGAATAGACAGAAAGGGAAAATAAATAATGAAGAGAATAAGAGAAACACATTTTTTTAAAGAAAAAAGCACACATAAGAAAATTTTACAAAACTAATGAAAAAAACAACTTGAAGGGGAGGAAAGGAAATGGATTTTATTTGACTACTTAATGGGGGGGAGGGAAGAGAAGGATTAAATAACTAGATAGAAGGAAGAAAGAAGTTAGGCAAAACTTTAAAACTAGGGAAAGATACCAAATAGGAGGCAGAGAGATAAAATGTGAGATAAAAACCTGTGAAAATAGGGTTGTCTTAAAATAAATTAAGCTAAAATAACTGAAGAGACAAAATACTGTCTTTATAAAGAGGGAGAAAAATTGCAATGAGGTGGGTGGTGGGAGGAAATGGTATCAGAAACGAATGGAGGAAAATATAAACCTAACCCTCAAAACTTTAAATGTGAGTGGATCAAACAATCTGATAAAACAAAAAAAATGACAGATTGTGTAAGAAAACAATATTCTACAATCCCTCCTTATTCTAATATAATCTCCTTAAGGACTGGAACAGTCTTGCTTTTGTGTCTATATTTTCTGGTCTTAGCAGTACCTGGCATGTATTCTTTTTCATTTGCTATTCATTAATTCTTTGCACTCAAAGATATAAGACTGGAGCTCTGATGACAGGACTTCATTGGAGACAGACATTTGAGAATCACTAACATAGGTCATTGTTGAAACCCCAAATACTGAGGGCAAGAGTAAAGAATTGAAACCCACATAATGAAGTTTTAGGGAAAGCTCATAGTTACACAGTTATCCTATGGCACAAGAAAGAGGAGTAAGGGAAGTCAATAGATAAAAATGTTTCAATGAATTTCGAACTAAAAAAAAAGACCTCAAAGATTATCTAGTGTGAATCTCTTCATTTCACTAATGAGAAAACTAAAGCTCAGAGGTGAACAAGTGACTTAGGATGGTGAAATTTAGAGCTGGAAGGACCCTTTAAGATCATCCCCTAATTTTTAGATAACAAAACAGGAGTCTGGAAGTTAAGTGACTTGTCAGAACTAGAGTTTTTACTCAGGTTTTTTGACCCCAGATTCAGTGCTCTGTCCTCTGTACTATGGACACTTCATCCTCCCAATTTTTCTAGAGGACAGAGAGTGCTGTATTGCTTATACTACACACACTAGGAATAAAGAAACCTGAGTCCATTCCCCAACCTACTTTAAAACCACTTCCTTGTTCTTTCTTCCCAACTACTGTATTTATATACTCAACTTAAGATTGTGTCTTGAATTTTGCAAATTTGAATTTGTTCTACAATAGTTCTTTGGTTGTTTTGCCTTCGTTATACTGAGATCTTTCTCAGAATAAGGACTTTATCCCTTTAAATCCTATGAGTTTTTCTCATCCCCTCCTCTTCTTTCACTTTTGCCCGCTGCTTGGAGCTCAATAAATACTGGAATAATTTGGTTTTTTTAACCCAGTACAAAGCCACTCAAGATTAATTTCATCTTCAATCTTTATTGATCTCTCCTTGGAACACATGAAGAAGAATATAGACAGAAATGTCAGATGGAAGTTTTTCTGCCAGTAGAATCAAATCCAGAGGTATGTTTAGGCTGAATCATTCAAACCTGGAAGAAAACAGAAGTGTCACCAATGATTACTGTATCAAGGCAAATCACCCTGACTCCCATCTTCAAGCTCTCCTCACGCCCAAGATCATCCTTCCCTCACCTCTCAGTTGAATCCTTCCCTTATCTGTTGAGCCCACATAGTGCTGTTCTTACTGTTCTCTCCCTGTTCTCTAATGTTGTCCAGCTAAACAGTTTGAACTTGTCTTAGTGGTCACATCTCCATATTTGCATCTTCTCTCCTCTGTCAGATGGAGTGTAGAGATTTTATGTCATTTCTCTAGAATGCTCTCATAGGTTCATAGATTTACAGTTGAAAGGAACCTCAGAAAACACAGGCCAGAAGCACTTGGTCTCCAGGAGATGCTCAGACATAAATATAGAGAGACAGGTGTACTTTTTGGATTTGATTGAGGCAGAGGGTGAGGAATTGTTGAAATAGGACAAACAAATGGCCATGACATAACCCAATGCTAAAAGAACAAAATCTTCAATGCGGGACTTAATGGAAAAAAATATTAGAAGGCATTCATTAGTGAAAAGAGTACTTAATCCTAGGAAAGAAGGTCCTTTTTGAATGTCACATATATGGGCAATAATCTCCTGCTGAGTTTGCCTCGTTGATGTAGTTTGGGAGGAAAAGAGGAAGGGAAGAAGAAACAGGATTTCACCCTAGTGGATCATTGATTTAGATTTAATAAGAAGTTATTGAGTCCAAACACCTCATTTTGCAGATGAGGAAACTGAGACACAGAGGGGATGAGAATTTGAATCTAGATCTTCCTGATGCCAAGTCTAATGCTCTATTGCACTACTCCATGCTGCTTCTATTTAAGGGAGACCCTAGAAACCAATTCCTTTCCCACCTTAAGACAAAATCAACCACGCCAGTGCCAGTTCCTTCATTCTCTTATTCTTAGGATCCTCAGATGGGAAGGAGTCCTTAAACAGGGAGCTGCAAAGGAAGTAACCTAGAGGTCAGGGTAAGTGTTCCTTTCTTCCTACTTTTTCTTCTTCCCTCCTTCCCCTTCCTTCTTCCCTCCCTCCTTTCCTCCTTCCCTTCCTTCCTTCAACAGGCCTTTATTTACTGAACATTTGCTATTTTGTGACAGACAAGAGGGAAGGCAGGGTAGTGTTTCACTTTGATTTGGTATCTCCAATACTTAGCCAGGTGTGGAATAAATACTTATACAGTGATTGATTGACATCTGTCCTTAAGAAGTTTACAGAGAGATAAAACAAGTACTATGTGTGTGATCTTAATCAAATCATCTTTGAGCCTCAGTCCTTTACCTGATCCTAAGCTTTCTATTATCATTCTATCTTTCTTTATGCTTTATAAGCCCTGGCTTTGTTTACTCTTTATCCTCATTATAACCCGTATTCTCTTTACCTCTCAACTTAAAAAAAATATTAATTTTTAATTGAATTTTGAGATGTTGAGAACATCCTATTATGGATTGGAAAATAAGGTGAACATGTACATTTAGCATGGCCTTGGACAGGAAGGACAGAAACAGGTGACTAATAAGTTAAGAAACCCTTGGCTCCTCTTCACTCCTCCAGACTGACTCATGAATTGTTCCATGCTCCTGAAATACTTTTGACAGCACTTTGGCACCCTTGCAGCATCGTAAGTTTCTCCTTTCAGAATAGGCAACAACTCACCATTTTCTTTCAGTTACTTTCACGTATGACTGGGGGTATGTTGGCCAATTGGAGTAAGCTTTTAGTCTTTGCTGCACTTCTTCATCCTTCAGTATATCAATGTCTCAAAATCAACACCCTTCCATTCTTTCCCACATCCTCTCCAGTGACTATTTTATCCTTCCTTCCCTATCTCAACCACTTGGTGAGCCAACTCTATACTGTTGTCCACTTTTGAAACCCTTGTACCTTTGTCCTATTTCTGTACATGATCATGCCTTGCTTTGGATTATTCCCACCAACTGCCTCATGCTCATTGGGTCTACTGCAAATGTATGTTAGCTAATCATAGCTGGACCCTCACTACTATAAGGCAAACATTCTTTTGCTCCCTCATTGATTTACCATCCCACTGTCTACAGCAACTATTCATAATCTTTTCGTCTATCCTCAATCCTTTTATGGCACCCTCTCCTCGCTCTCTCAGCTGAGGACTTCACTTAATTCTTCACTATAAAAATTGAAACCATTTACAAAGATCTCTCCTTTTTATCTTCTATCCTCCTATTTGTACAATACTCAGTTCCTTCTACTATCTCCTCCTTCTGGTCTCAGATGATGAGAAGGCTCCTTTTTTGCTAAGGCAAACCCCTCTACTTGTACCTGAGATTCCAATTCCTTCCTGACTTCTCCAGCAAAATTATCATCTCCACTCTGTCTTATCTTTATTTATAATTAGGGTGTCTCCTCTCACTGTCTTCTCAGCCCACTATACAATCTGGCTTCTGACCTCATCATCCAACTAAAACTGTCCTCTCCAATGATATCAATAATCTCTTAACTGCCAGATATAATGAGCTTTACTCAATCTTCATACTTCTTGAGCTATTTTGCAGTATTTGACACTATTGACCATTCTTGCTTCCTGGCTACTATCTCTTCTTTGAGTTTTTGTGACACTTCTTCCTCCTTTTTCTCCTATCCATCTAATCGTTTCTTCTTTCTTCTCACTTATCATCCATGTAACTGTGGGTATTGCCCAAGGCTCTCTCCTGAGCCCCCTTCTCTCTTTGATTTGCACTATCTCATTTGGTGATCTTATCATGTTCCCAGTATCAACTCTGTGCAGATGATTCCCAGATATGTACATCCAGCCCCGCCCCCCTCAGCAATCAGGGTTAAGTGACTTGCCCAGGGTCACACAGCTAGTAAGTGTCTGGGACCAAATTTGAACTCAGGTCCTCCTTTATCTACTGTTCCACCTAACTGCTCTACCAGTTTTCTCTTAAACATATCAATCTTGATGTCTCATCAGCAACTCAAACTCCATGTGTCCTAAACAGAACTCATTATTGGTCCTTCCACTTCCCCCAAGCCCTCTCCCTTATAAACTATTCTAATACTGTCAAGGAGACCACTATCTTTATAGTCACACAGACTTACAACTTCAGTTTCATCCTAACTCCTCACTCTTACCACATATAACTGATCTATAGCTAAATCTTGTCATTTCTACCTTTACAGCAGCACTTGAGTATATATGTGTATGTATGTATATGTATGTACATATATGTGTCCCCCTTTCCATACATGGAACCACAATCCTAGCTCAGGCTATCATTGCCTCTTGCCTGGCATTAGTTTTCCTCAAATCTCCCTTCCTCAAGTCTCTCCTCTTTCCTATCGACCCTCCACTAAGCTGCCAAAGTGATCTTCCTTAAAAAAAAAAAGTGAATATGACCATCTGTGGGTCCCAGTTACCTCTAGAATTAAATGTGAAGTCCTGTCTCACATTTAAAGCCTTTCATAATCTTACCCTTTCTTGTATCTCTAATCTTTTTGCAACCTTATTCCCTTCCATACTGAGATACAGCTATACTGTCTTAACCAGCAGTTCCTCCACATGACAGTCACTCCCTCTCTCTTCTTGGTGCATTTGTACTGATTCCTTTTTCTCCCTCATATCTGGAATGCTCTGCCCCCCCCCCCACCTCTGCCTCTTAGTTTCCCTGGCTTCCTTAGGACTCAGCTCAAATCCCACTTTTTGCAGCAAATTATTTCCAGGGTTGCCCAGTACCTCTTACCCTTCAAGTTATGAATGTCTTTTCCTTTCAGATTACCTCATCTACCTTATACCTATCTTGTGGGTACCTAGTCTCCACCATTAGAATGTAGGATGTTTGAAGGCAAGGACTTGTCCTGTTTTTGTTTTTTGCCTTTCTTTACACTCCTAGCACTTGCCACAGTGCCTGGTATGTAGTAAGTGGTTATTGACTGTGTTCTGATTCCTATATCAGACTGGAAACTCCCTGAGGACAGAGAATGTTTCTCCTTATTAGGCTGAGAGTTTCTGGTAGGCTGGGGCTGCATCATGTCCTTCTGCGTCTCTTTCCAGTACCCAGCAGCAAGTTATAGCACTATAAGAGCTCAAACCAAAGGAAAGACAGATAAAATACGCTTGTTGCCTGACTGATAGACTATAAAACAAGCAGTTGGATTAAATGATCTCTGAGATCCTTTCTAGTTCTAAATCCATAACCGTACAAATTCTAAATTTCATTTGAATTCTAAATCAGATGATACTATAAGACTTTTTGAATGAGTTTCTCCATTCTTGGAAGTTCTGTCATAAGACTCCTTCCTAGCCATCATTATTCATCATGGGATGATAGACCCTTAGAGACCACTTAGGCCAACAATCTCATTTTACAGATTAGTAAACTGAGACTTCAAGAAATCTCAGTCCTTAGAATCTTCAAGGTCCCTAGGTGGCAGAGCCAGGATTCAAACTTTGAACATAGGACTTCAACTCCATTGTGCTATATGGCTTGCTTAGCCTGGCTCTTGGAGGTTTCCTAGATGATAGCCTCATTGAGCTCCCAGTAAGTTGAAGGTCCATTTCAATAAACTTTTATTATTAGCAAATGTGCCAGGAATTGTGCTAAGTGCTATAGCTGCAAAAGGAGGCAAAAACTGTCCCTGATCTCAAGGAGCTGCTTCAGTTCGGAGATCAGGGGCAACTGAGGGTAGAAATTCAGTCATAATGACTCTCTGTGCTTCCAATCACACCCAGGAGTCTCCCATCTTTTATTCTTTCTTTTCTATAAGAGATTGACCTCACCTCCAGTCTTCTCTGTTCTTTGCATCCCAGTTGGCTTGGTTCATTAGTCCTGTACTGTCAGCTTTTCTCTCAGTGATGTTATGTCTCCAACTGTCAAGACAAAGATTAGAGAGTGTATGAAACTGAGTTTTGCAGTTTAGGAAGGAGGTGATTGAAGACGGTGCCTAAAGAGGGTTAGGGTTGCCTGAGACTCCAAAATACCAACATGCCAGGTCCTGCTGAAAGAATTCCACTCGAGTCTTCTCAGCCAAAGAAAAAATAAAGTTTATTGAAAGATATCGGATAGACTCTTAGAGAGCAAGTCTCTGCTAAGCTATCCTAAGGTGCTATCACCAAGATGGAGGGAAGATGGGGTCTTATATACAGAGGAGTCTAGGGGTGGTTCAGAGGAGGAGCCTGGGGAGGGACTTCAGGTGGAATTAATGAGGGCAATGTAAGATATCTTGATAGGCTCCAGGGTGGGAAGCAGATGGACAATGGAGGGCCAGCCTAGTAACAGGTTTGGGCCCAGCCACAGTGAAATACTTATGGCCTCTGCAAATGCCTCCTGAAGATTCAATCAGACTTGAAGAGGTTTCCCAGAGTATGTACCTCAAAGATTCAAGGACAGCTCAAAAGCAGGGGTGGTCTCAGAGCCTACACCTCATCAGTGATGACTTTAGTCCAGTGACTTTCATGGCCTTTCAATTCCTGATATCTCTATCTCCCACTAGCTGATTTATATCCCCCTTCACCCAAACAATTCATTAATTAATTTTTCAATTATCACTACACAAATGTTCAGGGCCCCCAAAGAGGACGACCTCAACTACATTAATACCAGTCTTGGAGAGTGGTAAAGGAGAATTCTTAAGAATAGATAAACTTCCAAAAATTCACTGCCATTTCAAAATTTGAGAGTGCTGCACCTAATATTGCCTCAATTCCTCTCCTTCCTGATAACTCCAGTAAACTCCTGAGGGTCCATTATGTACTCCCTTTAAAAATGGTGACATAAATTCAATATTGAAAAATCACCCTGATGAAACCCCCAAACTGGACTATTTCACTTAAACAGAGCTGTAACTAAAGGGAAGTGGACAGGACTCTTTTCCAGGGTACCTTTAGAAGACCACCGACAACACCCTGAGCTCTGAGGGCAAGACCAGTTCAGCCTGACACGAGGGGCTGAAATGGGCGGAGATGACAGGGTTGGGAGCTAAAAGGTGAGGGAAGAGAGGTAACTCCAGGGGAAGATGAAGAGGATACTAGCAGAGAGGGACTGAGTTGGCAAGATGTTGGAAGGAAAGGGAGAGAACTGGGGTCGGAGGGAAAGAGAGAACTTAAAACTCAAAATTAAAAAAAAATTAATGTTAAAAATTTTTAAAAGAAAAAATAAATTAGCAAATACTTAAAAAAAAGAAAGGGAGAAAACTGAGGAACAGTGTGAGAAAGGAATTGGGAGATGCTAGGGAAAAAGGAGGGACCTAGGGAAACACTGAAATGGAAGAGCAAGGGCTTAGAGAACCCTGGGAAAGAGATGAGAAATAACTCACTTGTTCTTTTTCCCTTTCTGGGACAGTAACCAGTTAACAAAGTCCTGTTGCATGATCTTATCCATGGTGATGCTGTAGTCACTGATGAAGGTCCCCTCAGCATAGCGCTGTCCTCGAGCCCAAGGGCCACCAACTTTGGGATGAGGCCTAAAGAGTGAGAAGAGAAAGAAAAAAAAGGCTACTCATTGGGGGAGAGAGGTAAGGAAGGATGGAAAATAGAATAGAGAGAGGATCAGGAGAAGAAGAGGGAACAGATCAGGGGAAGGGATAGAAGAAGAGAGGGATAGAGGGGAAAAGGACAGGGGAAGGTATAGAAGGAAGGAAAGGGAGGTCAATAGCAATCAGGAGAAAAAATATTTACAATTCAGGAAGACCCATTAAAAACAAACTGAGCTCATTTTTACTTGATATGTGTTTTCATGGCCCAAATACCCTGTCAGAGATATAGAGAAAGCTTCATTCTCAACCCAGGGACTTCTCTCAATACATGACTTTGGTTCCAGTGGGAGTTGAGATATAGGCAGGAGAAATTAGAAGTAGGGCCTGGCATATAGGCTCCCTTATACCCCTCATGTTGAATTACTCCCCAGGATCCCTGTTGTCCCAATTGGGAACTATAAGGAGTTGCTAAATAATCTCAGAAAGAATGATGTCCCTCAGCAAGGAACCAAGGTATATGTCCAACTCCACTGGAAATACCCCAGTTGAGTAAGTCAAGGATTTTCCTGATCACCTCTGCCACACTTCCATTATCTCTCTTGCCCTACTCAGCTCCTTGATGCACAGTCATAATGATATAGTCTATATAGACTGCCTCCCTCAAAAAAAAAAAGTCCTATAGTTTATCTCCTTGCCTCTAAAAAGGCAAATCACCACCCTAAGCCATCCAAGAAACAGAAAATAAATGCTAGCTGGAGTTCTGCAAGAAGGGATAGTCCAGTTTTGCTCAGTCAGATGACTACCAGACAGTTCTTCCAAATGTCTATTCTCAATCTCTCTTTCTGCAGCCTAAACCCCACCCATCCTGCCTTCATCCTCTGAGGAAGGAGAATAGTTCAGTGACCATCCTTTGGAGACCTTTGCTAGGCCACTTGGTTTGCTCTTGTCTATGGTCACTAAGTTCTCACCCCCTAAGCCAGATAGGTATCTTTGAGGAAGCCCAAGATGGAGTCACCTCTCCAGTCCTCTCTACTCTGTCAAGTAAGAGATACTTTTACCTGAAGTGAGCCTCCTCCATAGCACTGTTCACCACTACCAAGAACAGGGGCAACAACATCAGAGAGAAAGCCTTGACTTTCACCATCTTCCCAGTCTTGTTTCCTGAGACAAGACAGAAGGGTTCTGAGTTAGCTGAGTCAAGTGGAGCTAAGAATGGGGTCGGAGTAGCAGTTATGACCTTATGGAGGGGTTAAGGTAGGAAGGGTAGCTAAGCCTGGAGTTTGGGGGATTTTCTATCTGTATCTCTGATTTCATAGTTGTAGGCAGCTGTGGGTAAAGGTGAAGAAACCACCAATGCATATCAATAACTCTTTTCTTAATTTTAGTCTTAGAGACTTGTCTGGATCACCAAGAGTTTAAGTGACTTGCTCAGGGTCTCACAACCAATGTCAGAGGCCAGAGGTCAAAAGACCCAGAGACTCCAGGTCAAAATTAGCCTCTGCCCCAAAGCCTGCCATTTTTAGTGCTGAGAGAGACAATCTTCACTCTTATCTAGAGGGAGATGTAGAGATGGTTTTAGGATTCTAGACATCCTCTAGTTAGGAGGTTCTATTTTATTCTATCTTATCCATTTCTTACACTTCAGCACTTACCTTCTCTTTTGACTTGCCATAGACAGCTAGGTGGCACAGTGGATAGGGCACCAGCCCTAGAGTCAGGAAGATCTGAGTTCTAATTTAGCCTCAAACATTTACTAGCTGTGTGACCCTGGGCAAGTCACTTAACCCTGTTTTTTTTTTTTTCAGTTTCCGCGTTTATAAAATGGATTGGAGGTGGAAATGACAAACCACTCCAGTATTTTGCCAAAATAACAAACAAACCCAAAATGAGTCACAAAGACTTGGACACCACCAAAACAACTGAGCAACAAGAAGATAAGAAGTATTCCTCTTACCTGCAGGTTTTTCCGAGTCTGCTTCAGGGAAATCTGCCAGTGGCTACTGAACTCCAATCCCTTTATATTCCCTAAATATAAAGGAACTGATTAGATTAAAAGCTTCTTATCAAGAAGTTTACATTACCAGTGTGTACATTTCCTCCAAGCCATTTACCCCTTAGTAAACCTTCCTTTTCCACCTGAATTATACTAATTGGTCATTAACATTTGAGTTAATCTTGGACTGGCCTGGCCTCTACCTTTCCCTGACTAAAGTGGCTCATTTGAAAATGCTTTTATGAAAGTAAGGTGAGAGGTTGTGAAAACCTTAAGTGGGGAGGTGAAGGAAGAAAGCCTCCTCCTATATTGTGGAATATAATTGGGGGTGAAATTGTTCTTACTTTGTTAAGAGGAGAAGGGTACAAGAACAACTTAGTCCCCAGACTGATTGCACTCCCTTTGGTCTCTGTCTGCTCCAATGTGTCCTTCACACAGATGCTGAAATAACCTTCCTAATGCATGGGTCTGACTCTGGCACTCTCTTGCTCAGAAACATCCAATGATTCTCTATTTCCTATAGGATAAAATACAAACTCCCTTTTTCCCCCTGGCATTTAAGTTCCTCCACAATCTGTCTTCAATTTGTCTTTTCAACTTTATTTCACATCTACTTCCATTTATGCACCTTGTAGTTTAACCAGACTGACCTACTAGCTGTTCCCCAACATAGTCCCACCATTCCCTGACTGGTCTATCCAATTGGGCATGCATTTACTACAACATGCTCTCTCCTCATCTCCTCTTAAATTACTTTTCTACTTTCAAGTACTTCCAGTTTTATTTCATATCAATCCCCTTTACAAACTCTTTCTTATAGTTAAGCTGACTTTTCTTTTCACAGGACATTCTGTCTCCCACCCCACACCTTTGTACCAGTGGTCCCTTCATGTCTGGGAGGCCCTCCTTCCTTACCTCTATCTCACAGAATTCCTAGCTTCCTAAAAGCATAGTTCAGGTGCTACTTCCTTGGACAAGAGGCCTTTTCTGAAGTTCTTCGATTGTTAACACTCTTCCTTTTGAAATTGCTTTGTACATACTTAATATTTAATAACTAAGCAGCTAGGAGGTGCTAGAAAGATAGAGCTCCTAGTCCTGAGTCAGGAAGACCTGAGTTCATATCCAACCTCAAGACACTAACTGTGTGACCCTGGGCAAACCACTTATCCTCTGCCTCAATTTCTTCATCTGTAAATAGAGATCATAATAGCACCTACCTCCCAGGGTTGTTGTGAGGATCAAATTAGATAATGTTTGGTTATGTCTGTAAATTAGTATAATACCTGGCACATAATAAGCACTATATAAATGTTAACTACTATTATTGTTACTATTTTAATTTTATTATTTTATTGTATCCATAAAAATATATAAGCCCCTTGAGAGCAAGAGTTGTAATTTTTTTTGTATTTATATTCCCAGTGCCTAGCAGAGTGCTTTGAACATACTGGGTAATTAATAAATGCTGGTTAAATTGAAAGCATAGCTTAGGTTTTCTTTGATGGAGCCTTAAGGCTCTGATCTCCCTAGTTACTAGTGTTTCCCCTCTGGGAATTACTTTCTGTCTACCTTGAATGTATTTTGCACTTCATTTTTTGTGGATATTGTTTCCTCTAATAGAATGTAAGCTCCTTGAGGTCAAGGGCTGTTTTGTTTGTGCCTTTGTGTACCTAGCACCTAGTAAGGTGCTTACTACAGTAACAGGTATTAAATAAATGCTTGCTGAGTGGTTGAATGAATGCATTTGAAGACATCTGTCTCTATGAAATGTTATTATCTTCCTGGAGACCAAGATTGATCTTGGTGAGGAAAAAGGCCATATCATGGTCAGAAACTGGAACAAAGGAGTAAAGAATGTAGAATGTTTTGAAGTATAAGACAGGGGAAGAGGATACATTTGAGACAGATAGCCTCCTCTTTCTAGGTGAAATAGGAGATAAGGTTCTTTTTTTTTTTTTAAGAGGGAGGGTGGAATTGAGGCTTCAGGAGAGACTAGAAGATTTGGAAAAGCTATGGTAGAGAATAGCAGAAAAAAGGTAATTCAGGCAAAAATGATAGGATTCTTTTAGGGACAGTACTAGTGAAGGTCTGGTTGGCAATATGCAACATACATGTAGGAGGGACCCAGTAATCAGAGTTACATGCTTTCTTTCAGTGTCATTCAGCACAGTGTATGTAGGGGCAGAGAAAGCATATGCTGAGACTAACCCCCAATCAGCGTTTGGCAAGACAAGAGCCACAGAGAACAAGATGAAAATAATTTCAAGGAGAGAGGACAATGTTGTTGTTTGTCCTTAGTTTTCAAGGGGACCAATGGCATTACGGAGTGATGTCTTAACTAGTATGTGAATTGGATTTAACTGAGGTAGAGTTGCACAAAGCTGTCAGCCCCACTCTCTCTCCCAGAGTTATCCAAGTTCAGTGGCAAGACAAAAATCAGGAGACTGGCAATGGCCCAGGATGACCAGTAGATGACCTCTACATCTGCAACATCTGACCACAGAGGACAATATATAGTTGAAGTGATTGACTATAGGGTCAAAACAACAAAGAAAGGTAAGTGGGGCTTGCGTAGGGATAAATCATTAGGAAAGCAGGGAGGGGAGAGTGACTAGAAGTTATATGTAGCATACAGAATGAGTTAAGAAAGGGTGGCAAATGTATGGAGAACTCACAAGACAGATGCTCACATAGAGTTCAGAAGAAGTGATACAAGGACACTTTCAAGGTCTCTCTGAAGAATTTTGGAATTGATTGCATGATTTGGGAGATGCCGGCAAAGGATCCCCCAGCATGCATGCCCACATCAAAGGAAGTACTCTGTTCTATGAGCAAAGTAGAAGTTCAATAGCTCTAAAGAAACGTGAAAATGTGTACATTTAGAGACATCTCCACTCTAAATATTCATATGGACTATTTGTGCCTGACCTGTGGTAGAGACCTTCAAACTTGTATTGATCTGATCCGTCACAGTTGGACACAGTGTACCTTGACCATGACATAGTGATGTCATTTTGGTCCTCTTCAAGAATGAAGAATAACAACCAACCTTCCACAAGGGATGAGACAGAGGGAAATATAGAGATTGTGATCAGAGAGAGGAATTTCAGAGTTCAGGATCATAGAGGTAAATCACTTGTGGGTAATGGTGAGATTAAGAGTGTGTGTCAAGATATGTGGTTGAGGTGAAATGAAGTTATAGATCATAAGTTTGGCAGACTAGCTGAGAAACACAGATAGTAGAGAGTTTACAACTTGAGTCCCTTGGTGTAGAAGCCAATTTATCCAAGCAGCCCACTCCAAGAAACCTCTCAACCCAAAGACAGAAGCAATGGAGAGGCAACAGCAGAGTCCTGAAGTTCTTGGAGAGGTAATGTCACATTTCCAGAACAGAAAACTAAATAGTTTGAGAAATGGTAATAGGAGGAGGCAGTGGTATAGGTAGTATGTAATACTCTGGGACCAAGATTCCTGGAGAAAGGAGGAACTCCTGGACATCACTGAATGCCTGGACCCAAGCCTTCAGGAAAGAAGAGGAATTCTAAAACTAATGAGGAGATGGAACTCCTGAAGAATAGTAGCAACAGACAGAGCCATAATATAGAGAATTAAGTCTAAACCTTGTTTCCCCACTACCAATGAATGAACTGCACTGGTCTGAGGAAGAGGGCTGTCTCTCTAGCAAACTCAGTGCTTTTCCTTTCAGGAAAGTCTTAAACCATAGGGAAGTACTGTAAGTATGAATGTCCCTAAAAGAAATGAAGGGGTGGATGGCTCACCAGAAGAAATTAAATCAACTTCTTATTTACTATAAGTACTTTCTCCTTTTCTTCAGGGGATTTTCAATCATAGGAAAGCATTATTAAGTATGGAGTTGCCTGAAGGAGGGAGGGTACACTAGAAGAGGGAGAAGCATTGCTTTGTCTGTTTTGGTGCTTGGGTAGGAGTCTTTGTGTTTTACATTTTCTGTCTGATGAATAGTCTGTCTTTATTTCCTGTACATATTGTTAGCTTGAATGCTTGCATGCGAGCTAGCAGCCTTTGAAAAAATATTTTTCTGTAGAGTATTACATTCGAACTATATTGTGATGTTTCCAGGGAAGACTCTTGGTGTGAGCAATTTTAAGAGATGTCATGAGATTGTACTCAGTCTGTATAAACACAGAACTAGGGGTCCTAGTTCACAAATTTTGGATACATACATGAATGAATCACAATCTACCCACTGATTTGTGTTTGAAAACAGTATTCCACCTTGGTGGTAAATGGAAACATTTGAGAACTAAGGAGAAGTTGGGTAAAGACCTGGGAATGTGGTGAGGTAGGGGTGGGGTGTCTCATGGTGGCAGTAGAATGAGGTAGAAGGGTGCTTTATGGTGAGAGTAGGCTAAGTAAAGTTGGAGCAAAGTGATTATATACACACTTTTCTCAACCATGAACAGGATAAAAGGGGAAATGGGGCACATGTACTTGAGAAACTGGGCTAAAGGAACAATAGGCCTTTTCATTTGTGATCATTCCCAAGAATCACCCCTTTTCTATGAAAGAGGTCGAATGAGTCCTTGTTTCCCCACCAGACTGAGAGCTTGCTGAAGGTGGAGACTGTGTTTTCTCCTTTCTTTCAGATTCCTCCTGGACATTCTAAGTGTTCAGTACAAAGCACCCCTTTTTGCAATCCAGGAGATAAAGATGCCAGTTTTATTGAAAGATCCAGGAGAGTCCTCCTCAGCTTCCCTTCCCCCCAGAGAGTTGAGTGAATTTCGGGACAACTCGTTAAGCTCAGTGTACCTATACTGCTTCCTCTATTAACTACCTGGTAGGCAGATAACCTCTCCAACCAAGGAAAAGTGCCTGCATTAGTTTAAATGTATGTGTGGGATGGGAGTTAGCAGAGGGAATCTGACTTTACCTCTGCCTCCTAGAAACCCCTGGTTTCCTAGAGTCCAGACAACCCTTCCCTGCCTTGGTAAGCTCTCTTACCAAGCTCCTGCAAACAGCCTCTCAAGATCAAATGCTGTTTCAGAGATAACCCTAAACTGGGGGCACTGTGGTGCTGGGCACTATTAGTTAATAAAGCCAAATGACTCAGAAAGGATTAAGAGTCAAGGCAGAGAGGTCCTATACCCCAGGCTTTCAGTCCCAGAAAATGAAGAATTTCATTAAGTACAGTTCTGTATCTCAAAACACCTGGAGCCCCACTTCCTAAAGCCCGAACCTTACCCCAAATGGCAAGGACGGGAAAGATTTGAGGAACCACTTAGCACTGGCTTCTAGTCTGGCACTATACACCAGGCTGTCAGGGATGAGGACGCTTTAAAAATAAACCCTGATCCTCATCTCCACCCCCACCACCTTAGGGTGGTAGTGAGGCCTGGCCTCTTCCTAGGTGACCTCCCAGCAGCCTCAGGATCCAGTTTCCCTTTGATCTCAAGGCCTCCCAGCCTTGCTTCCTCCAGACGAGGAAAGAATGTGGCCTAGGCTGGGGGGAGGGGCCAGGCAGAAGAGGGGGATGGGGTGGAGAGCTAACCCGGAGGGCTCTTGTTCAGGTCTTGGCAGGCCTCTAAGCTCACTTGGAGCAGCAAGGGGAAGGTCCCACCTCTGCTCTGAATCCTGGATCCAGGGCACCTGGAATGGATTGTTTTCTCAGGCCCCTCGAGGCTAATGCCAGGCAGCAAAGTGGAGTGGAC
The DNA here is from genome assembly GCA_028646575.1 of Pseudocheirus occidentalis. Classification (NCBI taxonomy): domain Eukaryota; kingdom Metazoa; phylum Chordata; class Mammalia; order Diprotodontia; family Pseudocheiridae; genus Pseudocheirus; species Pseudocheirus occidentalis. The sequence goes on along the minus strand of CM053593.1, from coordinate 157,207,155 downwards.
ATGGGCAGAATCACTCCTATAGGCCTACCAGCAACTGGAGGAGCCCCAGAGTCTCTGTGAAAGTAGTAAACCGTGTCCAATTTGCAGCTGAGTCAGCCTGTCTGTCAACACCCTAGATGGAAGGTGGCTCCTGTAGGCAAACCTCTTTCCTGGGTTCTTGGGAATAGCAAGGGTATGAAGAAGACAATGCCCCTGCCCTGCTGGGAATTCCTGGTCTGAAGGAAAAGTCAGGACACAGACACAGACACAGACAAGGCCATACCCTCTAACTAGAATTCTAGACATTGAAAGGGAGGAGGGGGGAGCTTGGGAAGGGAATGAGAGTTGTGTTGGGGAAGTCATGGAAGGCTTCCTGGAGGAGGGGAGAGGAAGACAAGGTTAGTAAAAGGAGATAGGGGATGTCATTCAAGGTTGGAGGAATGACTTCTTTATTTAAAGGCCCAGCATGGGCAGAACGTCGTCTAGTTGGAACCCAGGCACTCCAGGTTCCCAGCCTTTTTTTTAAATTCTGGGGCCAGAAACTAGTGAACTGAAATACACATACCTGATGGTCCACAGAGATACCTTACTCACTCTTGACAATTACCTATTTTCTGTTTTCTCTTCCTAGTGAGACCTAGGCAATCTCATTTGATCCGTCATTCCTTCCTAGAAAAGCAGAGCAAAGAGCTAGACTAAATGGGATGAAGGGCAGGTTCCTAGCTTAGATCTTCCTGTGTGGATCCTGGCTTTAGGAAGGACTTCATCAACCTTTCCTCCTCCTAACTTTCCCTGCAAAAAAACAAAAACAAAAACAAAAAACTGATAGCATCCCATATGAAAGTGTCCTTTAAAAAAGATTTTTCAAGATACGAGCTTCCCCAACCTCTCACTGTCATCTTTCCCCCAAACTTTTCTGCCCTAGCTTCCTGGGGGTACCACTATGCTTCTAGTTATTCAGGATCCCAAACTGGAAGTCACCTTCAGTGCTTCCCTCTTCCTCATCCCTTCCTCCCATAACCAATCAGTTGCCAAGTTTTGTTGGTTCTACCTCCCAGTCATCACTGGCATCTACCCCCTTTTCTTTTTTATACTCCAAGCACCATAGTTCCTAGACTATTATAATAAACACCTAGTTGACCTACAAAAATATCCTCTCCAATTTAATCAATCAACCAACCAATCAATCAGCAAGTATTAAGTGCCTGGTGTGTGTGTGTGTGTGTGTATGTGTGTGTAACTGTACTAGGAGCTAAGACTATAAAGACAAAAATGAAATAATTTCTGCCTTCAAGTAATTTACATCCTATCAGGGAACGTTTCCTCTATGTGGCTTCCAAATTGTTACTCCTAAAACACAGGTCTGAATCATTACCTTGCTCAAAAAGCTGTTTTCTTGTTCTGTCATTTCTATTCTAGACAATTCTTCATGACCTCATTTGTTTTCCTTGGCAAAGATGCGGGAGTGGTTTGCCATTTCCTTCTCTGGCTCATTTGACAGATGTGGAAACTGAGGCAAACAGGGATAAGTGTGTTGCCCAGGATCACACAACTAATAAGTATCTGACGTCAGATTTGAATTCAGGAAGAGGTGTTTTCCTCATTCTATTCCTGGCACTTTATCCACTACACCAACTAGCTACCTGTCAAGGAGCTGTAGTGCCTCCTGATTACCTTTAGGATTAAAATACACACACACACACACACACACACACACACAAAATGAAAAAACAAAACCAAATTCCTTTGTTTGCTATTTATTTATTTGCTTTTTGCAGGGGGGAAGGCAGGGCAGTTGGGGTTAAGTGACTTGCCCAAGGTCACACAGTTAGTAAGTGTTAAGTGTCTGAGTGCAGATTTGAACTCAGGTCCTAATGACTCCAGGGCTGATGCTCTATTTGTTGCCATCTTGTGGCTCCCTTTGTTTGCTATTTAAAGCCCTTCACAATCTGACCCCAACCTAACATTTCAGGTTTGTTGTTCTTCAGTTAATACACTCTGTTGCAGTCCAACTGACCTTCTTTCTGTCCCTTAGCCACAGCATTCCATCTCCTGTCTCTGGGTACAAAGAATGACATGTGGAATGTATTCCCTCCTCAGCTCTGCCTTTTAGAATTCCTGGCTTCCTTCAAGGTTCAACTAAAGTGTCATCTCCTATAGGAAATCTATCCTGATCCCCATAGGTGCTAGTACTCTTTGCTCTGAAATTGTTTCTTGTAGATTTCATATGCACTTATAGTATTTTAACTCTTTTTTTTTTTTGCAGGGCAGTTGGGGTTAAGTGACTTGCCCAAGGTCACACGGCTAGTTTTTTTTGTGTGTGTGTGTTAAGTGTCTGAGGCCGGATTTGAACTCAGGTACTCCTGACTTCAGGGCTGGTACTCTATTCACTGCGCCACCTAGCTGCCCCTCATATGCACTTATAAAAGAATATAACCTTGCAGAGGGCAGGCATGCTTCATTTTTTTGTCCTTGTATCCCTAGGGTTGCCTAGGGATAGGTGCCTGCCTCAAGTGGGATTGAATTTGTTACAGGGACTCAGTTTAGAAGTTTCTCTTCAGCTCTAACCTTTCATGACCGAAGTGATCCTATGCTGAGGATGAATCCCAACCCAGGAGTAGAGAGACGCCGACTAAGGGTGGGTGAATCCCACTTCCTAAGATAGTCCTGGGAAGAAGGGAATTCACTTTCCTGACAGGTTTAGAATAAGAGGCTCCAAGAGGTTGAGACCTCCCAGAGAGAAAGGCACATTCCTGAGTATTCTGGTCTCCCAGGACACCAGCCTAGCTCTGGGAAATTTTCCATCTGTCCCTTTCCATGGCAGAGCCATACTGGATGCAACATATTCCAGGTTCCATAAATACCCTATTTCTTTTTTGGAGGGGAGGGGAATGGAGGAGAGGAAGGGGTTATTGTGACTTCAGGAAACCCAGGAGGAACCCATGACCTTCATTCTCAAGGACTCATTAATTACCTAGAATGATATTATCTTTGTTTATACCATCATCAACTAAGCATCAGCCTCTGTCATCAGCATTAACTCTGGCTGTCTTCTGAGAAGCCTTTGGGAAACCATTTTGTTTTTCCCTTTTCTTGCCACCAGGCAGGGGGTTGGGATAGTTTTGGACACTGAAGACCTGAGAATACAAATCATTTCCTTCAAATCCTCCAGGAAGGTGAATAGAATTGGAATGAATTCTCATCTTGGGTGATTCTCTGGGGCTTGAACTGTATTCTGATGGGCTGCTAGCAAATCTGATCAACCAACCAACCAAACCAATGGAGAAGCAACTAGGCAGTGTAGTAGTTAGTGAGCTGGAATCAGGAAGCCCAAAGTTCAAATTCTGCCTTCAACATTTACTAGCTGTGTGGCCCTGGACAAGTCACTTTATCTGTTTAGAGATGAGTTTCCTCAACTCTAAAATGGGGATAATAATAGCACCTACTTCTCAGGGTTGTTGTGAAGATAAAATGAAAATAAAAATTTTAAAAATTGTAAAGCACTTTGCAAATCTTAAAGTGCTATATAAATGCTAGCTATTTTTAATCCCCTAGTATTTGCCAGGCATTGTGCCACCCTAATAGTGAAATAAAGAAAAAATTAAACAGTTCCTATGTATAAGTAAATTTTAAAAATTGAGGAAAACAAATGAAGTAATTTCAGTGAGAAAGGATACTCGTTTATGGGAGGAAATCTGGAAAGATCTCAAGTAGAGGAGGTGCTGGTGCTCAGCTTCTTTTTTTAAAAAATTAAATTGGTTTATTTACTTTTAGCTTGCAACATTCAGTTCCACAGTCCCTTGAGTTTCAGATTTTCTCCCCCTCCCTTTCTTCTTCCAGGTGCTCAGCTTCTTAGAGGTGGAAGTGAAGTGTATTTCACACATGGAAGATAGGCTATGTAAGGACACTGAGATGGGAAGATAAAAGATGGGATGGTTTGTTTGAGGGACTGCAAATAGGTTGGTTTGACTAGAGTGGATAGGATGGGTAATGAGTATTAAGTCAAGAAAGGTTTGTTGGATCCAGATTATGAAGCTCTTTACAATGGCAGAGGGGTTTGTATTGGTCCAGGAGGCAACAGGTGCTTTTAGAGAAGGGGACAGATGTCGTCAGACCTGTGCTTTAGGAATATCAATTTGGCAGCTGTATGGAGGGCGATTTGGATAGAGGTGAGGCTAGATTTGGGGAAGCCAGGCTATTATAATAGTCCAAGTAAGAGGGGATTATGGGCTAAACTAGGGTGATTTCGATGTGAGTAATGAGTAATAGATAAAAGAGGTCAAACCAATAAGTGACCGGATAGGGGAGAGGGTGAGGAAAAAGGAGGCAATGAGGATGAAATGAAGATTGTGAAGCTGGATAACTGAAATGATGCTGCTGCTCCTAACAGAAATAGAGAGAGATTTGGGGGAGAAGATAATCAGTCTGTTTTAGACATGCTGAGTTTGAGATGTGTCTGGTTGTATATGTTCATTGAATAGCTGTGATGTGAGGCTGGAGCCCTCAAGAGAAACACCAAGACTGGGAGTCATCTACATAAAGATGATCATAGAACTAATGGGACTTGATGAGATCACTGAAAGTGTAGAGAGGAAAGAGAAGGGAGACTTTGACAAAGCTTTGAGGGACATCAAAGTTTGGAAGTGGGATATTGATGATGATTTAGAAAAGAGAGACTGAGAAAGAATAGCTAGACAGGCAGGAAAAAAATTCCAGGAGTGAGCAGTGCCACTATAACCCAGAGATCGGAGTGTGTCCATGAAGAAAGAAGGAAGGGGCAACACTGACATTGAAGAAAGGTCAAGAAGGATGAGTCCTGAGAAAAGGCAATTAAGGTCTGGCAATTAAGAGGCCACTGGTGACTTTGAAAAGAACTATTTCATTGAAGATGACTGAAGACAAGAAGATGAGAAATAAGGAAGAGGAGAGGCAGGGGAAGGAACTAGTATATTATTTTTGGTTGTGTGAGCTGGCAGAGAGTAGTGCACAAAGAACTGGCCTTGGAGCAAGGAAGATCTAAGCTCAAGTCCCATCTCTGATACATGCTGGCTGTGGGACCCCAGGCAAGTCACTTAACTTCTCTTGCTTGAAGATTAAGTTTTTGAGAAGGTCCTAATCTTTTACTGGTAGAGGCAATTCCTTCACCAGTGGTATGCTGGCAAATGTTTAACAACTTGTTCTTGGGGAGGGGGGAAATATATTCTCAGTACACTTTTAAGTTTAATTGGTATTATTAATACTTTCTTCATCACTTTCTTAAACCTAGAAATTAGAAAAATAATAAATCTAACTCTGATTTGTAGCGTCCTTCTGAGGTATAAATGCTCATATTTAGAATCAAAACTTTTTTTCAGCCAGTTTTTGCTGGCCCCAGCACATCTCTGTTTCTCTTTCAGGAATTCCATATCCCAATGAAATTATAAATCTAGTCCCTAAACATTTTGGCTTTAAAAGGTAGGAGAGAGAAAAATAGCTTTAGGGAATGGCAGACTCAGATGAGGGTTCTTTTAGGAGGATAGAGCCATGGGCATGTTTATAGACAGCAGGGAAGAGGCCAATAGCCATAGAGAGATTGAAGAATTCAAAGAGAAGGAATGATCATAGTGACAATTGTCAGGGTATGTAGGAGAGAGTAGGATCAAAGGGACAAGTAGAAGGATCTGCTTAGGTGAGAACAAGGATCACCTCTTCATCAGATATTGGAGAGACAAAGGATTTTGAGACACAGAAAGGGAGAAGAAATAGCTCATAGTGAATGGCCTCTATTTTGTCTGTGAATTAGGCAAACAAGATTCTTTCTTGAGAGGGGCATGTGGGAAAGTTGAGAGGAAAAGAGAAGTTTTCAAATGACTGTTGGGGAGAATGTGATAGAATGAAACTGGAGAAAAAAAGATTGCCTTGCAGCAGCAAGAGCCCAGTTGAGATTTTTTTTTAACTGGACCTGTGATTTTATTGGTATAGGGAACTCCTAGTGAGGAAACTCTCTCTACCAATGTGGCTCTGTACCTTAGGTGGTTGCTTGAAGCTCTATGAATTAAAATTACTTGCCTGGGGTTATGTAGCAATTATGTATAAGAGGCAGGACTTGAAGTCAGGTCTTTTTTATTCTTAGATCAACTCTCTAGTCTCTAAGCCATGATGTAAATTGAGATTAGATAATAAAAACTTTAGTGAAGCCAGTTAGCACAATTGTGTACTAGCTATTATAGCCACAAAAGTAGATTGTAGAAATAATCTAGGGTTCCCATTGGTAAGGCATGAATATTGATAGGACAAAGTGGGAAGGGATTTCAGAGTAGAGGACAAGGTCAATTTGAATTGGATAACTAGGTCAAGATTAGGAAGGGAGGAAACTGAAGTTAGGTTAGGGATGTAGATTTCTGGTTCAGAAATAGGTGAGAGTTGAGGAAAGAGAACGGAGGATTAACAGAAGCTATATGGAATCATGGAATAGGTAAAGATTTTTGATTCAATAGTCAAACTAAGAATGCAAGAAAGAGCTTGTTCCTAGTGCCAGAACTTCCCCATCCTTTAAAAAATAATTAATTTTTCATTTTCAACATTCATTTTTATAAGATTTTGAGTTCTAAAATTTCCTCCTTTCTTCCCTGCTCTCTCCCCAAAACAGCATGCATTCTGATATAGGCTATACATGTACAATCATTAAACATATTTCCACACTAGTCATGTTGTGAAAGAAGAATCAGAACAAAAGGGAAAAACCATGAGAAAGAAAAACAAACAAAAAAGAGAAAATAGTATACTTTAATCTGCATTCAGACTCCATAGTTTGTTCTCTGGATGTGGATAGCATTTTCCACCATGAATCTTTTAGGATTATCTTGGATCATTGCATTGCTGAGAAGATAAGTCTACCAAAGCTGGTCATCACACAATGTTGCTGTTACTGTGTGCGATGTTCTCCTGGTTCTGCTCACTTTAATCAGCATCAGTTCCATTATCTTCATACACCACAACTTGTTCAGCTATTCCCCAACTGATGGGCATCCCTTGAACTTCTAGTTCTTTGCTACCACAAAAAAGAGTTGTTATAAATATGTGGGTCCTTTCCCCTTTTTTATGATCTCTTTGTGACACAGACCTAGTATTGCTGGATTGCTAGTATTGTTGATATTGCTGGATCAATGAGTATGCACAGTTTTATAACCCTTTGGGCATAGCTCCACAGAACTTCCCCATCCTTGATCTGAGAACTAGAAGTATGAATGCATTTCAATGGAAAGGTTAGGAGGTAAAGGAAGAATTAGGGGAAGAAGGAAGAAAAAAACCTGGGGCTCTCAAGGAGTCTGCATTGTGTTGGGGAAGATTCAGTCTCTTCCTTCAAGGATCTGCTAGTGAGTGTTGGGGAAACACAGTCCTTGACTTCATCTGAGCGCTAGAACTTCGTAGAAGACAAAATCCTTGGCTTCAGGGAGTTCACAGGTTTGTAGAGAAAGAAACCTAGTCCCTGCCCTTAGGGAGTCTATAGCAAGTAGCCATTGACACAGAAGGAAATGTCTGTAGACTGGAAGTGGAGTGAATAGAGTAGAAGTGTGCCTGGATGATCTATGAAAAGACTGACAATTCTTTTTTAAAATTTTAATTCATTAACTTTTAGTTTTCAACATTCACCTTTGTAAGATTTTGAGTTCTAAAATTTTTGTCCTTCCTCCCTTCCATCCTCTCCAAGACTGCATGTAATCTGATATAGATTATACATGTACAATCATACTAAACATTTTCCCACATTAGTCATGTTGTAAAGAAGAATCAGAACCAAAGGGAAAAACCACAACAGAGAAAGAAAAAAGAGAAAATAGTCTGCTTCGATCTGCATTCAAACTCCATAGTTTTTTCTCTGGATGTGGATGGCATTTTCCATCTTTAGTCTTTTGGAATTGTCTTAGATCATTACATTGCTGAGAAGAGTCAATTCTTGAACAGCAGCTCAGTTAGCTCCATGGTGTTTGCCTGTGCCTGTCCCAAGCTCCCTTTCACCAAATCTCAGCTATTGTTACAAAAATCTTTCCGATCTCTTGGCTGATCAGCAGGAGTCAAACAGTTCCTGTGATTGATGGGGGTTGGGGGAGGGAAGTGGCCAATCTTGTGCCACTAATGAAGAAGAGCTGTGGTGACCCAAACTGCAGCTAGAGGATGTCCCCAACAGCAGATAGCTCTGGAGCACTGCAGTGGCATTGGAATGCATTGTTTGACTGTGTGTTCAGCAGTTTGTCTATTTTCTGTTGGGCTCTGGCTATGATTCAAGTTAGCTGGCATCCTGTGAGCCCTCCTCTGGCTGTACTGACAGCCAGGGCAGGTGGCTCAAGAGTGACTCTGGCAAGAGGGAAGAGAAGTCAGCTGTGGGCTTTGAAAACGCCTTTTGAATGATCTACTGAGTGGATAAGCTGCACGTGGGTAATAGAGAGTTGGCTGCATTTCCAGAAGGAGAACTATTGGCAGGAGGTATCTGGAGGCTGCACCTGTGAGTGTGCCCTGCTGTTTTGCCTCATTGCAATTACAGCTCATAGTTACGAGAGAAACTGAGGTTTATCTCTAATAACCTCCAACTCTGTTGCCTCATGGTGGCAAGGGAGGGACCCTTAGAGCTTGAAGATTCTATTAGTGGAAAAAAAGCTTTGGTATGTCCTTCCAAGCTGTCAAGGCTTCAGGTATAACCAAAGATGTAACCAACCACACCACTCCTTTGGTTGGAAAACCAATGTAGCTAAGTTTGAATACATTCATATGAAGATGTTCCATGTGGGGTGGTAGCAACTCTTAAAGACAGCCTACTAAGAGTAGGATGTCCAATGAATCCACTTCCCTTGTCTTGCAGCTCAGAATGTTGTATCTACTATTTGTCATGGATATTGAGCCAGTTAATGTTATTTAATGCTATTTGACAGGGCAGCTAGGTGGTGTGGTAGATAAAGTCCTGCAGTCAGGAAGACTACTCTTCCTGAGTTCAAATCTGGCTTCACACACTTACTAGATGTGTGACCCTGGGCACAGGGTTAACCTGTTTGCCTCAGTTTCCTCATTTATCAAATGAACTGAAGAAGGAAATGGTGAATCACTCTAGTATCTCTGCCAAGAAAACCTGAAATAACATAGAGAGTCAGACATAACTGAAAATGCTATTTGTTACCAGGGAGACTTCATGGGGCAGCGAAGGATAAAAATGTAAAAAAAAAAAAAATAAAGACAGAGGGAATGGAGGATTGTTATAGCTCAGAAGGTAGAAGGGACCTTAGGGCCTAGCCAGTCCATCTCTTTCCTCCTCTTATAACTGAGGTTTAATTTGCATTGGGAGGGGCAGTTCCCAAAAGTGTTCTGAGTGAGTCCAGAACTTCCAGTATACTATATTGCTTCCCACCCATGTTAAAAAAGAAAAAACACTCAAAAAACCTTGCCACAGGCTAACTCCTTAATAATTATAGCCGACATTTATGAAACACTTTGTTTTATAAAGCCATCCTGTCCCACCCCATCCCAGCCTTGTGAGGTGAGTAATACAAGCATTATTATCTCCATTTGCAAACTTGGAGTTTAAGTGGCTTGTCCATGGTCACGCAACTAATAAATGTCAGTTCAAGTCAACAAGCATTTATTAAGTGTTTACTGTGTTCCAGACACTATGTTAAGTGCTAGAGATACAAATAGAAGCAAAAACCTACTGTCTAGGAAGACAATACATAAAAGGAAGCCAAAGAGCAAAGAGGTGAAGATCGTGGAATGGTGGAAAAAGCAGCTGAGTCAGAAGTCTGGAGAAGAATGGAGGAGTGAACATGGCTGACCCTTCTTAACTGGAGGTTCTGGGAAGGACTGACAAATCAGAGGAAGTGGCTGCAGGGGCAGAGGGTTCTTCTGGAGCATCGGATTTCAACCTGTGGGTTATGTTCAATTTGTAACTATTAAAATACATCCTGCATATCAGATATTTACATTACGATTCATAACAGTAGCAAAATTACAGTTATGAAGTAGCAACGAAAATAATTTTATGTTTGGGGGTCACCACAACATGAGGAACTGTATTAAAGGGTCATAGCATTAGGAAGGTTGAGAACCACTGCAAATGAGAAAGGTACTGACATACAATGGAGAAAGAAGTCCTAGAGAGGAACAGAGGAGTGAATGGCCGCTAGGATTCCAAGTCTAGTTTTCTTAATCCAAGCCCACTATTGACTAAACAATGATATCTTCCAACTGACAAGATTTCCCCACTTCTCAACTGGTTGCCTTGGTTTTCATGTAGAGACAAGTACACAGATCTAGCTGTGGAACAAATTCTCTTATAGTGGCATAATAGATAGGAAAGTTTGAGTTCATATGCTGCCTTTGACACTTAGTAACAATGTGACCCCAGGCAAATCACTTAATCTCTTTCAACCTCAGTTTCTTTATCTATAAAATGGGTATAATAAAACCTGTAGTACCTGCCTTACAAGGTTGTTATTATGCTCCACATGGGAAAATGTATATAAACTGTTTAGCTAACCTTAAAGTATTATCTAAATGAAAGTTATTGATATTAAGAAAGATATTGCAAGCAGTATACTATATTTGGAAAGTCTCCTGGGAGTCAGAGATTTTAACTCACACTCTTGCTCTGGAATTTATAAACTGTGTGATACTAGGCAAATCAATTAATCTTTCTGAGCCTTAGTCTCATCTGTAATAAAATGGGGGTGATAATATATGCATCTTTCTCTCTGCTCCTTCTAGATCTTTTTCCTCTTTTTTCTGAAGTGTTTGTCCCCTAATGTTCTGTTCTTCATTCTCTTCCTCTCCTTTTCCCTCTCCCTCTCTCCCCCTTTCTTTTTCTGCCTAACCCAACCCCATTCATGGGTTCTCTATATCTTTGTTTACTGAGCATCTCCATCTGAATGCCCTGCCAAACATATCAAATTCCCAAAATAAACCCACTCTTCCCTCCTAAATGACACTCCTTTCCCAATTACAGATTTCAGTTGAAGATAACTGCCCGCCATCCCCCATCCCATTCTCCTATCCATCATAGAGGCTTAAAAATCCCACGTTGTTGTTGTTCAGTTGCATCCAACTCTTCATGACCCCATTTGGAGTTTTCTTGGCAAAGATATGGGAATGAATTACTATTTCCTTCTCCAATTCATTTTTAAAGATGAGGAAACTGAGGCAAACAAGGTTAAGTGACTTGCTCAGGGTCACACAGCTAGTAAATATCTGAGGCTGGATTTAAACTCCAGTCTTCCTGACTCCAGTCTCAGGGCTCTATCCACTATACAACCTAGCTTCCCTACAGCCATTTTTAACTCTTCCCTCTATCTCATGTCTCACATTCAACCAGTCACCAAGTTTGGTTGATTCTATTTCCACAATATTTCCTTTCTCTTTGGATTCAGAGGGTCTTCTCTTTGGATTCAAATATCACCTCTGATACTTAATGTTGAGCTGACCTTGGGCAAACAACTTACTCCTCTAGTTCTCAATTTTCTTATCTATAAAATAAGGAGTTTGGACTAGATTGCCTTTAAGACTCCTTCTAACTCTAGGATAACTGTTGGATCCTCCCTGTTCCCACAGATACCAACCTATTTCAGACCCTCACCACCTCCTGTTTGTCACACTGTAATTCCTTCCTAGCTGCTCTCCCTGACAGGTATCTCCTTTTTCCAGTCTAACCTTCAGACTTCTGTGAAAATAATCTTCCTAAGACAAAGGGCTAACCAAATCACTTCCCAGCTAAAATCCCTGAGCAATTCCCTACTGCCTTTGGATACACCCTAAGCTCCCTTTCTTGGCATTTAAATCCCTTTGCTACCTGGCTCCAACCTACTTTTCTAGTCACATTTCAAATTTCTTCCTTTCACGTACTCATGTTCCAGCAGAATGGGACTATTAGCAGTGCCTCAGTTTGGCTCAGCCCTCTCCTGCATTTTTTGTTTTGGAGGCAAATGGGGTTAAGTGACTTGCCCAAGGTCACATAGCTAGTTAAGTGTCAGAGGCCCGACTCTTAACTCAGGTCCTCCTGACTCCAGGGCTAGTGCCACCTAGCTGACCCCACATTTGTGCATTAAAATAGGATATCCTCTAAGCCTGCATGCACCCTTTCTATATTAAAATCTTCCAAGCCTCTATCATTTCTCCCATGGTGCCTCCATCAGAAAGGGATTCTCTCGCTCGTCAAATTCTTCTAGAACATTTTGTCTGACCCTCACCTTTGCCCCTATCAAGTTCTTTCTTGTATCATGCTTATTCATCTTTCACAGCTCATCTCAGATGCCACCTCAATGCAATTCCATTCAATACACATTTATGTAATTTGTTCAGTGTGCCCAGCACTACTAGGTGCTAAGGATAAAACGATCAAACTAAAAGTGATTCTACCCTCAAGAAACTTACATTCTAACTCTTTGCAACTCCTCACCCATTATTCTCCTTTCCATTAGTACCCTTTCTTCTGATTTACTTCACTGATATCAGCACTTAGCACAGTATTTAGCATAACAGGTAATTAATAAATGCTTGCTGACAGCACTGGACTAAATGGACTGATTTGTGTGAGTGTTATATCCTTCTGTGGAAATGTAAGCTGCTGGAGGACAAGGATTATGGGGGTAGGGAGCTTTTTATCCACAGTACATAGTACTGTGTCCTACCCCTAGTGCCCACTTAATGTTTGTTTAATTAAAACAAATGATCTACCTCATGTAGTTTTTTCCCCCATAAAGGATTCTGTAGAACTTGGAGCTTTGCATAAATATGATCAGTTCCTAGGCTAACAACCATTCAGGGTCCCAAGTCCAGTGTTAACTGAACATCATGTCAATAATACTTCATCTCTTTCTGAGTGATGGACTACATCTGCTGAGAGGCAGCTGTTGCAAGTTTGATTCTATAGGTCAACTGTATTTATTGAGAGTCCACTTTGTATATAATTACACTGGTCAGTGCTGTGGGGGATATAAAGATAGAGTCTTTTCCCTCACCAGTAGTCAATTCAACTCAACCAAAATTTGTTAAACACCTGGTCTTTGCCAGGCATTGTGGTAGGCACTAGATGTACTAAGACAATAAAATGTAGCAGTGCTTACCATCAAGGAACTTATTTCTTGAATAAGGGACATACTTCTGGAGACAGGCAACATGTACATATGTAAGCAGATAAGTAAATATGAAGTAATGAGAAATAGGGTACTCAGAACTGAGGGGTGGTGAGTTGGAAAGCAATCAGGGAAGGTTTCAGGGAAGAGGTGACACCTGAGGTGAGTCAGGAAGGTAGGTAAGGATTCTGACAGGTAGAGATGCAGACACTTGGAGAATTTGGGGGTAGCTTCAAGCTCACTTAGAGTCAGCAATGTGAGACAGCAGACAAGAGTGTAATGGCAATGTTAGGCTGTTTGGGGAGAGACAAAGCATCCTGGACTACGGAGCTGATAGTCCCCTTTGTGTCTTGTATAACGGACCACAGCTAAAGTATTTTGTTCATGCCTGATAATGCACATTTTTAGAAGGACACTGATGAATTGGAGGAGCATCCATAGGTGAACAACCTATGGAGAAGGGACTTGATTTCCAGTCATATGAAAACTACTTGGAAAAACTGGGAGTATTTATTCTGCAGAAGAAAATACTTGGTGGGTAGGACATAGCAGGTGTTTTCTTGGTATTTGAGGATGTTTCAAATGGAATAGAGAATAGACTTTGTCTTCTGGCATATAGAGGGTAGAACTTGAAACCATGAGTGGAATTTGCAGTGAACCAAATTTATACTCGATATAAGGAAAAACTTAACAATTAGAGCTGTCCTATGGTGGAATGAATTGCTTCAGGAGGGTGTGGATTCCTTTTCATTAGAGATTTTCAAATACTAAATGATTACCTGTTAGGAATGTTGTAAAGGATATTCTGAATTAGATAAAAGTTGTACTAAGATAGCCTCTGATAGCCCTTCTAACTTCAGTGTTCTGTGTGTACTACAGGGAGGGGAATAAGTTGGCAGAATTAACAGTGGTACCAGGTAGAATGCCAGTTTCAGGGAAATGGTCAATGGCTCATTTTTGCTCGAATAAAGAATTCATAAAGTTAGACTGGAGTTAGTTATGATGGGTCTTCCATAATTATGTCAGGTTGAAGAATTTAATCATAAAGGCAATAAGGAGTTCTTTAATTTTGAACAGGAGAATAATATGGTTAGACAGGCTTTAAGGAAATCACTCCCCAAAGAGTTTAATGTCTAGAGAATAGATAAGATGTATACTCATGGGAAATTAAGTCACCACAGAAGAATGATGCAAGATAGTAAGTGATTATTACTAAATGAAATGATTGAGGTTTTGTTGGTTTTGGGGAACTCCTAGAAAAGGAGACTCCCTGTGCTGATGCAGGTTCCCAACTTCTCTGTAAATTATAATCTTAGATTGTTGCCTAGGGCACTGAGGAATTAAATAATCTTCAGAGGGTGGAGTAGACAGTATATAATCGAGGCAGTACTTGAATCCAGATTTTCCTAATTTCTCGGTAGGCTCTGTCTCCACTACACCTTGCTGCCTTTCTTCTTGTTCTTGTTCTCATTCTCATTCTAGTTCTTGTTCTCATTCTTGTTCTCGTTCTAGTTCTCCTTCTCCTTCTTCTTTTTTTTTTACTGATTATTATTATTTTTAATTGACTTGTTTATTTACTTTTAGTTTACAAAATTCAGTTCCATAATCCCTTGAGTTTCAAATTTTCTCCCCTCCTTTTCCCCCCATGGTGGCATGCAATCAGGTATAGGATCTTTGAATACTTTCACATTGTACAATAGTCTGGTTGTATAGAAGGCTTGTAATCAATGGAGAGAACAATGGGAAAAAAAGAAAGAAAACCAAACATGAAAAAGAACAATAGCATGTAGATTGCTTCAGTCTCCATTTAAACTCTGTTCTTTCTAGATCTTTCTCTGAATGTAGATATCTCCTTCCATTCTGAGACTTGTAGAGTTGTCTTATAACCTTGCATTGCTGAGAAGAGTCTGTCCAGTTTATCAAGATTGGTCATCGCACATATGATGTGTCTGTGATTGTGTACACATTTTTCCTGGTTCTGCTCTTTTCACTTAGCATCAGTTTGTATAAGCCTCCCCAGGTATATATGAAGTCCATCTCCTCCCCATTTCTTATAGCACAATAGTATTCCATTACATTCATATACCACAACTTGTTTAGCCATTCCCCCAATTGATGGGCATTTCCTAAATTTCCAGTTTTTTGCTACCACAAAGAGAGCTGCAATAAATATTTTTGTACATATAGGTCCTTTTCCCACTTCTATGATCTCTTTGGGATAAAACCCCAGAAGTGGTATTACTGGATCAAAGGATATGCAATTATTTATAGCCCTTTGGGCATAGTTCCAGATTGCTCTCCAGAATGCTTATATGGGTTCACAGCTCCACCAACAATGCATTAGTGCTCCAATTTTTCCACATCCTTTCCAGCACCTGTCATTTCCCTGTTTTGTCATCTTAGCCAATCTGACTGGTGAGATGTGGTATCTCAAAGTTGTTTTGATTTGCATTTCTCGAATCAATAGTGGTTTACATGCTCCCTTTCTCATTGCTTTGGATGTATTCCTGTTTACTAATCTCTCAGCATGTTGTATTTCCTTAAGTAGAATGCAGACTCCTGGAGAAAGAGCAGGGACTATACAGGTTTTTCTCTTTGCAACCCTACCACCTAGCATAGTACACTACTTGGCACATGCACATAGCAGGGCTTAAGTATATGTTGAATTGAATTGAAATCAGCCTTGTCTTCTGGAGTAATATACAAATTTTAAAAAAGAAAGAAAGAAAAGAAAGCACTTGTTTCTGCTTGAGCACTTGTCTTATTCAAAGGTTATTAGACAAATGTGGGATAAGAACTTTTTAGGGAAAGATGATATTGACACTGACTTATTCTGGACCCAAACATTAAGAAGTCATTTGGATGTAAAGAACCAAGTTTATTTTTGTTCATTTCCATTAGAGTAGAAAGTTGAAGGTGGATCATATGTCACATCTCTCAGATGACTAGGCATTTGGTCAGGTACATAAGGATGAACACAGCCTGAATCAGATTTACACTCCATCCAGATCAGAATTCTGTCTCTTAGACTGGCATACTTGGTTATCATCATTGACTTCATCACCATCACTATCACCATCACCATCACTATCACCATCATCATCATCATCATCATCATCTACCATATCAAAAGGTTAGGCATGATCTCCAATTATCTATTATTAAAAATGAATTCAAACCTTTCTTACATCCTATAATTTGAGAACTGGAACTCTTCATTATAAGGAAGGGGAAATTAAGGCTGAGAGAGAGGAAATGACTTGTCCAGGGTCACAATGGGGAGTTATTGGCAGAGCCAGCACTAGCATCCTGATTTCCTGACACTAGTGGTCCCTGCCCACACTACACTGCTAGGTCTCAAACCTATTTATATCATCAGCCTGTGCCATAAATTTGAATCTCATGTTGTGCACTTCCTTTTACTTCAAACTACCTCTTTTAAACTTGGAAGGTTGTTCTCTACTTCAGCAATTCAAATAAAATTTAAAAAGCACTTTAAATCTTGCTATGTGCAAAGCACTGTTAGACACTGGGGATGCCAAGATTGAAAAAATGATATAGCTCCCCTGACTTGCAAGAGCTTGCAGTGTGTTGGGGGAGGGGGAAGGAGAAAGGAGGGGAAAACAACATATATGAGATAAGTTATATACATATATAAATTAAGTAACATATAGCCATTTCAAGAGGGAGAGAGCATACCAGGGGTCCTCCATTATTTACTTACCTGTGTAAATGTTGTATATCCCTGGTAGAGAGTAAGCTCCTGGAGGGCAGGAACTGGCTTTCGTTTTGTCCTTGAGTACTTAGTACCTAGGGCAGGGTCTTGCACATGGTGGGTACTTAATAAATAAATTCCTGTTAGATTGTATTGGAATATATTCTGAGATTTGGTTATACTGTCAATATTTACTTTATCCATTCTCTTCATAATTTAAAGTCAGTTTAAAAAAAAAGATTATTTCAGTGAAAAATCAGCCTCACCAGTTGGTCAATACTGAGTAGGTAAAATTAGTAGATGACTGAATTTTTCACTTCTCAACTAGTTGATTTGACAGCATTTAATTCTAATTTTAGCACATTTTCACACTGAAGAGGAATCATGACATGAAGAATAATTGAAGAAAATGGAGACCCATTTTTGTTTTATTAATTTGAGAAAACAAATTTTAAAATCAATGTTTTGTTTTTACATTGTCTAAATTTCCACTTTCTCTCCCTAGCCCTTTCCAAAGATCCACTATTTTGTTGAATTGTAAAGTTAATAAGTATCACCAAAAAATTCAGCAAACAAATAAAATGTTAAAAAATAAATTAAACCATAAACTCTCAATTATTTAATTTTTAAAATATGTAAAAAACCTTAACCAAATATTAATAGCCAAATTTCATTTCCTTCTGCCTCTCCCTCTATTTTATTCTACATAAGTATAGAATTCTTTCACTGTGATTATTTTTATATTATCATATTCAGCTCTTTATAGCAGAATAGAAGGTCCTTAAGGGCAGGCAAAGACTGGTTTTCGTTTTGTCTGGGTATTCTCAGAGCCTAGCATAGTGTGCTGCACATAGTAGGTGCATAATAAATGCTCATTGGATTGGATTATGCATATTACTGTTCCAGTTCTAAATTTTGACATTGCATCATTTCATATCTTTCAATATTTTTTGATGTTCTTCATAGTTGTAATTTCTTATAGAACCATAATTTTCCATTACACTGACACAATATACTTTATTCAGCCACATTTATTTCCAGGACATATGGTGTGATTCTCCACCAAGGACAGCCAGGGTAGGATATCATGGTAAACAGATTACTGGTGGTGTGAGGAATAGCTATCCATCAGTTGTAACAAAGCCTTAAATTGTGATATGTGGAGTGATGGTAGGAGTTCCTCTTCTGCTTTGAATGAAGGACTAAATAGATAATTTTTTCCCCACCCTCCCAGATAGATAAGTTTGGAGCAATTCTGGCTGGAGTTAGAGGTATACAAGACATGACCCTTTAGCTGTTTGCAGGACAGTTGAATCACCTTGCATTCAGTCTCACAAAGCTGATACATTTCTCTTATTTAGGATGTATGCAGATTTTACTACATTGTTTTATACTGGTGTGTATTTTAAATTAAGATTAATGATTAGGGGAGGGAGAGGAATTTTAAAAATAAAAGGAACAAGGAAAGTGAAAATGTGGAGGGAGAGAGAGAGACAGAGAATTTGAAAGAGAAACAGACGGAGAAAGGGTAAGAGAGAGAGAAAGGAAGGAAAACAGAGGGAGGGAGGGACAAAGAAGAAGAGAGATAAGAAAAGTAGGAAGTATTGAAACAGGAAAGGAAAAAGATAATTGAAAGGAAGGAGGTAAAGATGAAAAGAGAGGAGGAAAGAAATGGAGGGGGTGGGAGTAGGGAAGAAAATAGAGGAACAGAAAGAGAGGGGGAGGGGCAGAGAGGAAGAGGAAAGAGGGGAAAGGAGATAGGATTGTGGACAACTCTTTTTAAAGCATAGCAGACAATTTGCAGTTCAGAAAGAAATGAAGCATCATATTCCTATAAACTTTATAGTCACATTTGAGAAATGAAAAGGGAACACATGAAATGTTTATTTTTAATATCTATCCGGATAAATGTCAACCACATTTTGGGGGGTTATGTTTAGAGAGTTTTTTAAAAATAGGAATTGAGCAAGAGGTTATGGACAAAGAATAAGTATATAAAAACTCACTTTAGGCTGCTTACACACATGTAAACTAGTTTAAAAAAATAGATTTGGATCCAATCAAGTAGTCAGTTATTTCAAAAACATCTAATTAGTAACTCCAGTTGTTTGATTGAACTTAACTAGTTGTTTTCAAAATAACTAGTTGACTGGATCCAATTTTAAAACAACTGGTTTGTGTGTGAAGACAGACTTAAATATGTTTAAGTGACTTCCTGGGGGTAAAATGCCCTGAAAAACTGTTTACACCATTAAAAGAAAATCCAAAGAAACCCAACCACCATTTCCCTTCAGAGCCCTAAATATTTGGGGCTGCCCCTGAGAAAAAAATCCTCTAACTAGAAACAGACAGGGAACCAAATCAGCCCACATACTACAGTGAAATAAAGGCAAAAAGTAACCCCCCCCATCATGTTTTTTTCCTTTTTTTCTCTTAGTCTTAATAATTAATGGGGTCATGAGGAAAGATGGGACCTGCACTCTTTAATGTAAGAAGCTACTGATACTATCTTATACTGGACCTAAATGACCCAAACTCTTAGAGAGGGTATAGATCCAAATGGCAGGATTTATTTATAGCTATTTTCTTCTGTAAAAATGATTATATTTCCCCTAACTTTTTGCACTTGATTTCTCCACAGAAAAAAATAGCAATTTTTTGAGCCATGTATTTAATTTAATTTAAAAACACACACACACATTCATACCACAATATCATAATCTCCTTCCCCCATGAACCAAATTTCTTTTCTAATGTTATATGGGGATCAAACAAGATTTGGTTATTGGTCCCAGTTTCCACCAAGTGGGAACCAGAAATGTGATATGAAATTTTCAAAAGGCAGGATTGATGATACAGCTTGAGGGACATTGTTTTTCCAAAGGAATGAGGGGAAAAAACAGTTCATTGATAAGATGGGTCTGGAATCCTCTCTTGGAAAGTCTGTCAATTTAATGAATGATTCCCTTTCCCTCCTAAAATCTCCATCCTTTGCCCCTCCCCCCCAGGAACATCTGTATAATAAATCTCATTCTGAGCAAAAATAATTTTTGAGCAATTATGCCACACATAGAACAACAAGCAACTATGTTATTACAGGGCTCCCCTACTCCTTCCAAGTAGTAAGTCTTTAGGATAAACATACATTTTTCTTTTGAGCCTTTATATACTAGAAATGGTTGAATTATAATTTGCTGGGGAGGGAAGGACTATCCCTTCCCCTTCTCTCTGTTCTCTTATATTTTATTAGTTATTGTAATCACATAATTACTCTTACTTCTTTGACAGGAGGAAATGTAGTACCCCTTTTAAACTGGTACTCATTTACATTTTTAAACTTTTATAATTAAAAAAAACAACAAAACCAAAGCACACACATGTGCATGTATACACACACACCCAGTAAGATTTCATATTGTAAGAAGAATCAAAATACCTCAAAGCAGTTACAATGGGGGTGGAGGGGGAGAGAATAAATTAAAGCAGCTACATTCCAAGAAATTTGATTTTTTAAACTTCCTAATGTGATCTATAAAGAAAAGAATATTATACAAGAAACTATTGTTTTCAAATGACAAAAAAAATATTTCATCTCTTCAACTTCTCATACCTCTGAATTTTTGTCTCTTTTTTCCAAAATATTTCTGAGTCTTGGCAATAGGAAACAAATACTAAGTGTTAGATTTTAAAATTCATTGTGTAACTGGGAGTGGGAGTGGGGGTAGAGACATTATTCAGATATAGGAAAATTTCTTTATAGAAACTTTAACATGCAGGCAATTTCCAGTATTTCTTAATTCAGATGTACTTTTGAATTCTTTAACTAGACCAAATGCTTGTTTGAAAAAGAAGGGAATTCTTTTGTCCATGAGGTATATTTGCAAATCTTTCCAAACCTAAATCAAACTTTGTGTCAAGGACTCATCTGAGGAGGCTGAAAAAAAGCTGTCTTCTAAAGGAAGTTATAGTATCTTTGGAAGCAAACAGAGTTAGACTTCTAATTGTTTTTTTCTTTTAATGTGAGTATTAAAGAATTAAATATAAAGATAGCAAATGCTGGAACTTCTTTTGTCCTCTTGTTTGGTATTTTAGTCTCACCAAGAAATGCCACTCTTCCACATGCTGACTTTATTGACCCCAGCTGATACAAGGACTGGAAAATGAAGTCCTGAACAGCAACATTATGGTAAAAACAAAACAAAACAACTTTCTGCCTGGAATATCCAGATCATTGAAGCAAAAGTGATTTGACAGACTGAAGGGTCTGCATCTCACTGCAGCTGCCCAGTTCTCTTCTGCAGTATGGATACTATCTTGGGGGAGGGGACACACAAAACCATGAGGGGGAAAATGCTAGAATTCATTGAAACTGGTGATTGGAAAATAGATGGTGAATTTTGTCAGACAAATGTTGGCAAGTCATTAAAAAAAAACTCAACCAGATTTATAATCACAAATTTTGACCTATTTATTTTGCAGAAGCTGGCTTAGCAAACTTAAATTGGATCTAACAACTAGTAATTTTGTTTTGAAAACAGTTAATTTAAACTAAATTCAAATTCTCCCCCAAACCTGTTTGTGCCTGGAGAAGCAAGCTGAGTTAGGTTTAAGAAATGGTGGACAGGGAGGGAAGTATTTCCTAATCAGGAGGCTTGGCTGTGTGTGTGGGTAGAATTGAGCTTTCTTATTTCAGGATAAGGGATCTACTGTGAAATTTTCCTCTATGGGGGGAAAAAAAAAACTAAGGGGGTAATAGTAACGGTACCTCAAATGTATAAAGTACTTTAAAGTTTACAATGGGAGAAAAAAAATCCATCATTCAATTTTCAGCCTGAGCTTTAAAACAAGAAAAATAAGTGAGAAATAGACTCCCTTCTTTGGGATCACGTCCCTAGCCTTTCTTTTATTCCCCCAATTTAGAAAGGATTTGAGTAGAACAGGGCTGCTCTATCTTCCCTTCTATCCAACAAGAGAGGAAAAGACTAGGAAACAACCCTAAAGATGCTAGTTGTTTTTGAGTGTCTGCCTTTTGTTTATTTAAATAGAGACCATCCCTAGTAACCAAGAAATATTCCTGGGGAACAGATGATTACTCCCTCTCCCCCCCACCCCCCCCACACACCTAGATTGCTGGCCAAAAGAATCAGTCATTTCTCCTTTCTAATTTTCTCAAAATTTTCCATTTGTTCTGCAATGGACATTAATCAGTTTCAAGTTTTGTTTTCTTTTTGAGTTTGCTGGGCTGGGCTGACTGATTCGATCTTTCTAGTGAGAGTGGGGAGGGGTGAAAAAGTTATGGGGGGGTGGCTTAAATGCTTAACAGCCTTTTGGATTGAAAGCCTTTCTCCCCTCCCCCCAAATTCTCTCTGAATTGAAAAGTTGAACAAATTTTAACTGCAGCTGTCCCAAACCGGGAAGAAAACGATGAACTCACGTCTTGCTAGGGCAAAACCACTGATCTTATTTTATTCTTTTTTTTTTTGTAGGTTGGGAAGGGGAGAGGTGAAGCCCATTCTTTCCTTGTGATCTTAATAATGAACTCCAAGGGAAGAAAAGTGGTGGGGGTATGTCAGAGAAGATTGCTTCAAAATGCTGACTTTCTGGACGGTATAAAGCTAATTGGTAGGACTGAGGTGAAGGTTGTGGGGGGTAGCCCACTGGCCCTGGAGGTTGGCTCTAGAAAGAAAAACATATTAAATCAGATGTCTTATTGATAGAGCCAACACGTGTTGGGGTGCTGCCCTGATGAAGGCTCAGACAATGAGGAAATAGGGGACAGTGACCCCCTTCATCTACCGGCTCTCTAGACACTTGTGCCCCCCTCTACCTAGTCTCCCGTTCTCAAGGCCCACAGGGCCCTATCCTACCCACCGCCCAGCTTTGGGAACAGAAGGCTTAGGGGCTCCCCGCCTACCCCCCTCCTAACTCCCGGCCCAGAAGGCTCCGGAGCTGCTCCTTCGTCCTTCCCCCAGCCGGTATCCCGGCTTCGGAGAGCAACCGGGCACTCCTTTGATTTCCAACTTCGGAGAGGGTCCCGCTCTCTACCGAGGATTCCTCCTCTCCCGTTCCCGGCAGATACCGAAAGGCGCGGAGGATACGATTCACCTCTTCCCCCACCGCAGGAGAGGAGGTGCGGACCTCCCACGTGCCGCCCCTTCCCCACTCTGCCTCTCGGGTCGGAGGAAGCGGGACTAATCGTTGGAGAGAAGAGTTGGGGGTGGGGAAGGACCCAAGCGGATCCGCTCCCCTCACCCACACCCCAGCGAAATCAGAGGGGGGAGGGGAGGCCCCCGTTGCCCCTCCCCAAAGCCCCCGCCCCTCGCTTCCCCAAGCGCGGAGCGGAAACTCTCCCTCCCTCCCCCACTCACCCACCCACCCAGTCTGGTTTGGGCCCTAGGATCTCCTCCTTCCTCCCCCACCTTCCTGCCCCCTGACCCAGCCCCACGCCCCAAGCTGAGTAGGGGACCCAGGAAGGAGTAATCCATGTTTGGAGAACTGTCCTCCTGGAGAGCGCTGTGGCTCTGAGAGGAGCCAGGAGAGGATAACTCCACTTGTCTCACCTCCCAGCCCCCCATCAGGTAGGAAGGAAAAGGGGGTAAAATCCTATTACCCGAGTCACCAGCCACCGCCTAACCTTGTCCTCTCCGGTTCTGTTTTTTTCACCCGCGGTAATCTACCTAGCTCGTCCATTCTGCCCTTTAAGTGGCTGCATCGAGCCTATTCTCATTTCCCCTCGGGGGTTCCTGGGAAGAACTTGTCAGAGGGATTCCCAATTTTGTCCTCCCTCCCCAAAGTATCCCTCGAATTCCTCCATGGTTTCCTTCTATTCCCCGCAGCACTTCGCAGTGGCCCCAGCGCGGCCCGCTTTCTCGCCCCGGGGCAACCCAGCAAGCACCGGCCACCTTCCAGGGTTTCTAGGGGATCGGCCCAGAATGGCGAGAGAGGCAGAGAACCTAGGTTGAGGGTCTTGAGGGAAATGCTCTTTTCCCCTCCCAGAACGGCCCCACAGCGCTTTTCCAGTGGACCCCGGAGTCCGTGGCTTCCCTTTGTCTCTTGCCGTGCTCGCCCTCTTTTCCCCTTACCCCCCATTGAGAGCTGCAAATAGGAGCGGGCGGTGGGAGTATTTAAAAGAAAAAAGGCAAAAAAAAAAAAAAAGATAACAACAACAAAAAAACCCCAACCAAAACCCTAACGAAACCTACAGAAAACAAACGAATTAAAAACAACCCAGCACTCGATCCCAGGGGATCGAGGGGATCCCCTCCTCTCCACCAGCTCCGATCATCACGGGTGGGTGACTGAGGGCGGGGCTCTCTCCGAGGGGCCCAAGTTCCTGCCTCCTCGGGGAACGGGCGCAAAGATCCACGGAAGCGTGGCTCCCGCCCCCACCCCACTCTAGTCTGGCCCCAGGGGCACGCCGAGCCCCCAGACTGGGGAGGTAGGTGGGCTAGGCCGAGTGGAGGAGGGGGCTGACGACTTCGAGGCCTCCCCCTCCCGGGTGGGTGGGGGCTACCACCACGTGGCTTCGCCCTTTTTTTTTTCTGCTCCATTTTTTTTCCCCAAGTAGATTTTATTTAGAGGCGGCGCCAGGGCGGCCAGGGAGAAACGTGACACAGGAGCTCGGCTCGCTGGGGTTTCGGGCCGAAAGGGAAGCTGCCGCTGCAGCTACCGCTACCAGCGCCTCCCTTTTAGCCACCGGGCCCCTACTCCCGGCCCCCCCCTAAGGAGTCCCCCCTCCCCCCCTCTCCCCATCCCCGTCGCGCTGCATCCCCTCCCCTTTCCTCTCCCTCCGGCCTCCCTCCCCGCCCTCTCCCCCGCCCCTCTTCAGCTCCGGACAACTTTAGGGGTGGGGTGGAAAGAAAGTTTAGCGCTCTTCCCCCCCACCTCTCGGCCTAGGATTGTCGCCTTCTCCCTGTTGGCTTGGCGATCCGGGGGTCTCCCTCCAGCCCCCCAAAACCGCCACCATGAATAAACTCTACATCGGCAATTTGAACGAGAGCGTCACTCCAGCAGACTTGGAGAAAGTATTTGCGGAGCATAAGATCTCCTATAGCGGCCAGTTCTTGGTCAAATCCGGCTACGCCTTCGTGGACTGCCCCGACGAACACTGGGCGATGAAAGCCATCGAAACTTTTTCCGGTAAGAAAGGACACCCCCAAGCTCCTCTCAGTTCTCCCCTCGCCAGACCCACCCAGATACCTGCTGTTCTTCGCCCACTCTGCCCACCTCTCTTACTCGGCCCAGTCTCAGGTTACAGCTAGGACCCTGCGTGATTTGAGCCTACAGCCATCTCTTTCGACGTCTACTCTTGGGGAAAAATCGGGTACCCCCTTTCAGTCCTAAGGTTTTCCACAAAGGCAACAGTCACTTGGAGGCGCTGGCATAGCATCTCCTTGCCCCACCCCCTATTCCGCTTCCCGACGGGACGGGCACCCCCTCATTTGAAAGAAGGGGGACCCTCCTTTTTCAGAGGTCCAGGGGACCCATTAACTGGGTATGGTTTCGCCGCCAAGCCTTCCCTGTCCCTGGACAGGACGATTCCTCTGTTTAAACGCTCCCTGCCCCCACCCCTTCCATTCCTAGGCCCTTCAAGGCAGGGAGGGGGCCCTGGGCTTCCCGCTTAGCCCCATGCCATCTCCCCTCACCCCATTTTCCTTGGTGAGTTTAGGCCGTTGAACGGACGTGGGATGAGACGGGGTGGAGAGGGCGCCCTGGCCCCTGGGGAAGGGGCTTTGGCCATTTTGATTCTGAAGTGGGGCGTGTGATGGAGCTGGGAAGCGGCGCCGTAGTCGCCATGCTGCCTTTGGAGACAAGAAACTAGGGAAAGGGAAGGCGGCCAGGCTGCTGAAGGCCCTGGGCTCCTCCAGTCCTCGAAGCCTTTCCTAGGTGGTTGCCTGCCCCCTCCAACAGAACAGTGCAAAGACTCCCACCCACTGTAGGTCCCCTAAGCCCTGTGCCCAACAGAATAATAAAGTTTGCTCCCCCCCTCCACCTTCCTAACCAACCCCGGCTTTGCAGAGAAATGGGGGAAGGAGAGCAAATTCTCCTCGATCTGTTTCTTTATCGTCTGAGGTGAGGGGTGAGGTAAATGCACCTTATTGTCGTAGTCAGGCTCCAAGTAAGGGAACCTTAAAGCTCCTTACAGCCATGCTTTAATACCATTAAAAAAAAACCCAAAACTTAGACACCACTATTTTCCAAATATTCCGTTTTCTTTTTCCACCTCACGGAGGAATCTGCTTAGTGAATCCTTCAGTCCCCTTGGTTGTATTCCCTTCTTGTCTTCCAAACACCCACGCCACCATGTAGGCCTCCACTAATAAGACTTTGCTGTTTTCTGATTTTTCAGGGAAAGTGGAACTGCAGGGGAAAAGACTGGAGATTGAACACTCTGTCCCCAAAAAACAAAGGTAGGGCAAACCCTTACCCTTGGAGAAGTTAGAGGGGGCCTTTTAAGAGATATATATATGTATGTATATATATCTTAAAATAAGATATGTGTGTGGTGTGTGTGTGTGTGTACACACACACACACACACACTCTCTCTCTCTCTCTTACTCCTCTATTGGGATGTTAAGAGCTGATGAGATGTTGCCACTTTGTTTGGAGGTGTTTTATAGTTTGCTTTGGAGAAAAAGATAAATTGGGGGCATGGGTGGGATACAGGAAGTGATTTGGAAAATAAAAGGAAATTAAAATAGCAAAATGATGGAAGCCTGAGGAGATTGCTTAGGGAGTGGGGCCCACTCTTCAAGGGGAGCTAAGGTCTCTAAGTTTGCAAGAATTCCTGATTTCTAGGTTCTATGAACATACAACTTCCTACAGGGCTTCCCACCTCCTACCCATCTACATTGACCATATTTCTACTTGCGTTTTGTTTGTTGCTTTTTGTTTTTTGGCTTTTTTGTTTGTTTTTTGGTAAGGGAGAGATACCCTTCTGATTTAGAAGGAAGTTGGATGAAACCTCTCCCATTCCTTCACCCAAAGAATGCCTCTTAAGATGGTTGTCTCTTATCCTTCATTAGACTAAAGCCAGTTTACACAGGCCCTGATCCCTAGTCTCTTCCTCACATTCCCACCCCTCTGGATTTTTGAAAGAATATGCTAGTGCTTGACTATCCTTTTGGAACCCCCAACCCCCATCAGTCTATTGTTGCAAGGGGACCATCTGGGGTGAGAGCTTTGTGCTCAGGCTGCGAGCAAGGGCTCTTGGAGGGCCAAGAACTGCCTGGATGAATGGAGAGGAGGGAGTAGTGTGTTCTTTAACCCTCCTTCCTTTCCTCTCAATGAAGCAGGAACAACTCCCCACACACTCCCCCAAAACCTGTTCATGTTGGATTCAGAATCTCCCTCCACTTGAACTGTAGCTGGGAAAGGAAAAAAAGCAAAGTCCTTCTCTCTCTTTCTCTCTCTGGACTTTCCTTCTCTCCCCACCCCCATCTTATTCTTGATGATGGAGGGAAGTTACCCTTACTCCTCTGGCTGGCTGAATTGCCTGATTAATGTGGGTCCCCCCCATTTGCAAGATTTCTGTTGTGTGATTCTTGGCTTTTTCTGGGTGGGAAGGTGTAGGGTGAGTAGCTCTGCACTTTCTGGGTTAAGAGGAGCTAAAAGGTTTAACATTTTGGGACCAAAAATCTGCTGGGTGATTTCACTTCAGCTATTTAAGTAACATCGTAGCCAGGCCTGATCAATGTGGCTTGTTACATGTTTATAGAGTCTGTGATTTAATCTCTATTGGCTTCAATACTCTGGTATCAGGAAAGACAATTAGAGTTAAGTGAAAAGAGGCAATAAAATTGGAAGGTTAAAAAAAAAAAACAACTTGTATTTAAAAAGTCTTTGAGATTGGGGAGGGAAAAAAGACAACAGTACACATGGAGAAACCTCAATAGATTATGGAGAGACCCTGTGATTTGAGATTTGAATTGAATCTGGAAGCTTGAAAAATTAGATAATTGAATTTTTGAAAAATGGAGATGTACCCCATTTCCCCTCCCTTTTCCTCTTCTGGAGATGCAAAGGAATACCAAGATATAAGGAAATAAATACATTTAGATTTTTATTCCCACTGTAGGGGTATGCATTTGTTTTTCCTTAAGCCATCTGTTTTCTTCCAAGTCACCTCTAACACCATCTCTTGCTCCTTATAAAATGTAGTGAAATCTTTTGAGTGGGAGGAGGTTGGGGAGTCTTGCTGGAGAGGACTGGGGTAACAATTATTCCTTTCCTTCCAGAACTGATCAGATGACTTCTCTCTTTTGTATACTTCCCCCTCCCCATGTAATTTCAAGCTCAAATCATGAGGTTTCTTCTTTTTTCCTTGGGGGGCATGATTTATTTTTCCCAAAATGAGACTTTTCCTATTGAGAAAAGTGAGATGTTTTTGCTGCCATTTTGCTCTTAAAAAACCATGTGGTTAAGATGTACATTCTTGGTTTATGTCTGAAAAATATTTTTTCACTTATTGGACTTTAATTTGAATATATAAATGAAGAGCTAGTTAATTAACTGTTGTGTGTTCTAGGTAACACATACAACCTTGTGTGTATACAGATATCTCTGTGTTCCTTTGAAAAAGAAACTTGCCATGAGAATGAGAGAAAACGACAGGCTAAAAGCCATTCTTAGTACATTCCTTGCTGATATACTGGGTTCTGAATCAGCTATTATTTTTTATTTTTATGACTGAATTAAAAACTCTCCAAACTTTTTATGACTGCCTTCCCCATTTACTGAGGGCAAAACCAGAAAACAAAAAAGATTTGTGTCACTGCCTCAGTTTTGTCTGAGTAGAGCTATTTCTGCAGTGCATTTTGGTCTTTAAATTTATACCCATTTGATAACTCTAATATTTACCTGTTTAAAATGTGAGATTGAGCACTGTACTTCAAAATAAAAATAGTAATTGATTTGCATTTATTTTTTGAGTCTAAAGACATTGAATTGGATGAATTTAAATTTTTATTTTTCTATATTTTGGTTTCCTCCTCAGCTTCTTTTTTATAATTAAAGCTAGAAGTCTGTTTGCCAGAATTGATTGTGTTATTATGGTGGTCACTGTCAAATAGTAGAATAAAATTAGGAGAAAAGACTTGAGAAAAATCAAGTTTTTCAAGGAGTTGGGGGAGTTTTAATTTGAAGGGCTTGAAAAAATTGAAATGGTTAAATTAAGAATATTTAAATTCTTGGGAAAGTTACTACTTATTTGAAGAAAAAAGACTGGCTTTTAAAGAAAATTGAACAACGATTTTCTTTAAAAAGAATGTCTTCTGGAGGACTGTGACTTAAAAGAGGTCATCTACTGATAACTAAATGTATTGTGGGAAAAATTAAAAGAATATATACCATGTGTTTGTGGGTGTGTGCAACTTAGAAAGTTGAGGAGTTATTTTTTCAGTTTAATTGTTGGTTAGTACTTCTCAAAGTAAAACTAAAATTAATTGAGCTAACGATTTTTTGAGAATCCTGGCGAAAAGTTGAAAATTTTTTATTTGTCATTCATGCTAAGTGTGAGTCCTTTAAAAATAAATTGTTTTTACCTTGAGAAAATATTCTACAATTGAATCTTTGAATAGTTAGATTTGTTTCCTCTGAAAAGCCTCACTTGGTGTCTTGTTTGACCAAAGTATTTTTGTGTTGGGGGTGGGGTAGGATGGGGAGATAGAGAGATTGAGAGGGTGTGAGTGTATATTGTGTGTAAAGTTTATTTTTTGAAAAGATTGTGGAAGGAATTAGAAGAAACAATTAGCCTAGGAAAAAGTTTGAAAACAGGCTCAAGGATGTTCACCTTCTAAAATGATTTTATCTTTAATGAAAAAAACTTGTGGTTAAGGGTGAAAATGAATGAATGAAAAACAACAAAAACAAAGCAGAGGGGTGAAAAAGACAAAAAAAGTCGGGGGGGGGGGGGGGAGGAGATTTTAAGGCAAATTTTACCCTAGTGATTACTTTTGAGATTTAGTATCCTAACTGGGGAGAATTAACAATTCCTCTTGATGAAGATATGTTTCATCTGATGATTAAAAAAAAAAACTTTAAAAAAATCTAACAAGACATTTTTAGTTAAAAATTAAAACCAGATCTCATTATACTGGGGAGGGGGCAGGAGAGGGAGGTGGTAGTGGTGGTGGTATGATGAGTTGAATCTCAGATAATTATAATTGTTTTTTTTTTTGCCCTGGCTGGAAATAAAGCTGAAAAGTGAGATTTCATTTTTTTTCTGATCTTAATTTCCACTTAGAAATTTGCTGTGGTGTTTTAAATTAATCATTTAATCAGCTGTGTCTCTAAAATCCTTACCTGTGATGTGTAGATTATGGCTCTGCTTTTCAGTATTAGCTTTTCCTAAGGTATAGTATTTTTTTTGTGTGTGTGGTTTTGTTTTTAGGACTACTCATTGAAAGAATTAGCGATTGCTAGTCTTTCTTAACAGTTCTCTCCGGTACAAAGTAGAAAAAATGAAATGTTACTTTGTTAGTTTCCTGGAAGGAGAACTTTGGTCAAAGAAGATAAATTGTAATTCTTATCTTCTGATACATTTAAAAGGCAATTAACTATCCTCAGCCTAAAGTTTTAAAGGCATTGTATCTTGTAGAACAAGATTTCTTAGAATGGGTGTTCTAAAGTTGAAGTATAGGTAATGTCAGCAAAACATTTAAGCACTTAACTTTTTTCAAATTTCCCCCAATATGTACTAATAGAATTCATTTGGGAGGGTGTTTTGGAGAGGAGCTTTTAAGTCTATTTCCACTGTTTTTAATGTGAGTCAACCAGTTTAAAAGGGAAGCATTTGGAAGATATTTCAACATTGATATTGCCACTTAAAAAAAAAAGCCTTTCAGGTGTGTTAGTTAATTTAAAAGGAGAGAAAAAATTTTGGGAAAAATTTTTGTTGAAAAAGATATATTCTACCATTTTGGGGAGGTAGGGAAGGAAGAATGGTGATAATGTTGTATAATTGGTTTTTTAAGAAAACCTTGCAAATGTTTGATTTTTCTTCCTTATCCTCTTTAAAAAATGTTTTAAAATGTGGCTAATGTCTTCCAGAAAGTGTGGCTAAAATTTTTGGGGGTTGGGAGAAAACAGAGAAGGAAAAAAAAGCAGCAGGGGAGACTGTTGAAAAATCAGACAAGTCAGTCCAGTGCTGGAAATTCCAGACGAGGGGAAAAAAACTCAGAGATGGGGGTGGGGTCAATTTCCCGCTCCCCTCTTGGAGGAGTGGCAGAGAGTTCCTAGCCTCTGTTATGGGAGAAGGGGCAGAGAGACACCTCAGGCTTAGAATAGTTAGTGATAGAGTCTGAAAAGAGAAGTTTGTTTCTGTCTTTCGAGGTCTTTTTTCTTTCTTTCCTAAGTCTGCAGTGGTGGCTGGGAGAGCTTCCTGGAGAGCTAGCTAACTGCTTGCCCTGCAGCCACTAACCCTTCCCCTTTCCCCCTCCCCCCTCAAGCCTTCAACCTTGAAATCTTTCTGGTTGTGTGTTCGAACTATTCATTGGTTACTAAGCTTCTATAAACCCCAAATAAGCAAAACATTCATTCCTAGGAGGATACCATAAGAATATATGCTGGGGTGCTAAGGGAGGGAGGTGTCTTTGTTGCTTCAGGCCAACTCCATTTTTTTCCCACCCATGTTTCTTTCATAGTGGAGTGGAGATCTTGGCATTGGTTTCCTGTTGGACTACTGTGGAACCTCTTTAGCCTCCATGTTCCATGAAATTACTAAAAATGACTGTGTGTGATAGTGGCCATGGCTAAAGTTGGCAAGGGAGAAAGAACAATGGGAGGGGAAGAGGGAGAGAGGAAGGGTTGAGGGTAAAGGGAGGATTAGAAGAGGAAGGAGAGAAGGTAGGAAATAGGAAAAGAGAGAATTAAGAGATACATGGTGTGGGGAAGAGTAGAGTGAAATCCATACTTCATTATTACTAGGGGTATTCTCTTTGTAGATTGAAGCCTTTCTGGAATTTTTCATCTTGTGTTATTCTTGTCCATGTCTTCCTATAAATCTTCTAGAAAGGATCCATACCGCATGCTAGAAGTCTTGCTCTTATTCTTTAAATCTCCCAATCTCTTGATTCCTTACCCTCATTTTCTTGATTACTATCCCATCTCCTTTTTTAGTCCCGTCTGTCCTCTTGAGGCAGAGTGGTACTGTGGATCTTGATCTTGGAGTCCTGAAGACCCAGATTCAAGCCTTGCCCTTAATCTATACTAATTCTGGGAGGGGCTATGAGAAAGTCTAGACATGCGCTGGGTCTAGATGATTAGACCTAGATTATAGAGGTGTTGTTGATCAGCAATAGTGAAAGGACTTTTGCACCAAGAGTTTTTGCATGAATAAAATAAGAAGTTGGGGCCAGAAAAAAAAAAAAGTGATGTCTCCAGAGTGACTGACTCATTGTGGCAGGGATTGAATTGTAAGTGTTTTGAGGGAAGATCCAATGGCAGGCTGCTTTCTGAGTATTAGTTTAGCTATGTGTAGATCATTTTGGGGGGACTGTGAGTAACCTTTGAAGCAGAAAAGCAAGAAAATTATATAGGGACCAGCTTTTTCTAGCTCATCCTATCATACCACCACTGGAACACCTTAATATGACCTACATATGGAACCATTAATAGTTAACAGGGTCAGTTTATGAATGGTCTTGAGCCCTCTGCAAACAGAGAGGCCCTGCCCTTTATGTCTCAAAGGACAATTTAAGCAAACAAAAATAAGTGAGCTCTGGGCTCTGCCTGCAAACCTTATTTTTGATGCAAAAGGTGAATCTGAGGAGGTGTGTGTTAGAATTAGTCACTCATGTCCTGGAACCAGAGGCAAGTCTTTGACCTTTCAAGGGTTCTGTCAGTACCATGGTTTTTTTGTGTGGTAGCCAAGGGATCCTTTGTGGTCTCCAGCTCAGCTTCCTTCCCTTACTCTTCTTCCTTTAAGTTCTAAAGAAATGTTTGGCATTTGTTAATTTTTAAAAAGACGCACATAACAAACACAAGGCACCCCAAGTTCCTGTTACGCTAGATAGAGAATTGGTTTAGTTAATCTCTTTTTATTGATAAGAGGTTAGGAATAGGGGTCAAATCCCATTTGAACAAGCACCACCCCAAGGATAAATCTGTGTAACAAAAAGGTTTTCAAGTCTCAGCTCAGTGGTCTCTTTATTTTAAACAAACTTCAATGGACACCATTTCAGAACAATGGAAGCATTTTCACCAGTGCCTTGGAGTTTTATTCATTCATTGGACAAGAGTTACATTAAACACCCAGATACGCGGGGCACTGTTAGACACTTGCCTGGGTCAGTAGTGTAATAGTAGAAGCAACCCTGGCCTTGGAATTTACGACTTGGGTTTGAATCCTGGCTCTGATGCTTTGTGACTGTTATATGGCCATGGGAAAATCCCTCACCTGCTCTGAAGCTATGGTTTCCTTTAAGCCCAACAGAGAAAGTATCTGTGCCACTCCGTAGAGTTGTTGTGAGAAGATCCTTTTGGCACTGTATAAATGTTAACTATTGATGCTATAAGATGCTAGGGGAGATTTTTAAAAATATCAGAGAGCACCCCGGCCATCCTATAGTAAAGGGAAGGCATATAGGGACACAATATTCTATTTCCTAATATAAGAGAACAAGAGTTCCCCAATGACTTACTAGCCCCACAGACTCATGACCTTCACCAAAACCAAGTTCCTGAGGCAACAGAAGTCCTTTAGGAATAGTTCTGGTGTTCCATGTCATTTTGTGTCTTCTGACATTTCCTTTTTTGAATTTTTAAAACATACTTCCTCTTTTTAAATGAAGCCCCTTGTTTATTCTACCTTGATATCAGAATCACTATTGTCAAAGATGCTGCCTACTAGGATTTCACCTGAGGGGGCGCTAACAGGGTTGGGTTCTTCCTTCATCTAAAACTTGTGAAAATTTGTGCAATTTAGTTGTAAATCATAAATGTATATCAGGACTTTTTGAAAATAGAATTGAAACAATTCTGTTAAAATAGGATTTAGTAGAATGTAAGATCCTTGTTTTTGTTCTTGTCTTGGAATTTCTAGGGGTCTAGCAGAGTATCCAGTGAATGAATAGTGGGTACTTAATGCTTACTGAATGAATGAATGTCTTGGCAAAAGAACAGATTAGGCAATTCATCTGTCTATGTCAAAATACAGCCGAGTCAGGTACTCCCAGCTACCCCTTCAGGTTTGGTGTTGGAGTCACATCTGTCTTTGTAGCCCCAGCACTTAGCAGAGAGTATGCATTTAATACAGTTTGTTGAGTTGATTGCATAGAAATGAAATATGCCAGTCACTGACAGAAATTTTGTCTAGCCTTGATACATTCAGAATATTGCAGTCTGAAGACTTCAATTAGAAATCTGGTAGGACCCTTTAGCAGCCCATGGGTATTTAAAGGGATATCTTAGGAAGGGCCCCTTTAAGGTGGCAGTATGAAGGGAGAGGGAATTATCTCCAAGTCTGCAAAGTGTGGCTTGGAAAAGTCTTCTATAAGATGAGAAAAATTGAGGTGGGAAAATGAATGTATCTGTCTGAATTTTTCCCAGTTGTCTTGATTTTTCGACGTTTCTGACCTTACCTTTTCTCTGTATTACACCTCTTTGGAAAGGAAATTTAAAGAGGAACGGATACATTTCCAGGTGTTTTATTCAAAATTTTAGTGAAACTTTTGGATGTTTTGTTAACATGACCCTAAATGCTTGGGTCTGAATGAGGTTTTTCCCTGAATGGACCTTTTGGCAATATGTAAACACAATGATAAGTGGGTTTTTTTTTTTAAGTCCTATTCTGGCTTTTAAGGAAGAATTTAGATCAGAATCAAGGAGACCAAGTGATAATCAACAGTCTGGAAAACCCTCATGTTGCTTTCCATTCTTGTACTTAGAGGGTGTGTGTGTGTGTGTGTGTGTGTGTGTGTGTGTGTGGTTTTGAATGTAAGCTCTTTGAGGATAGGGACTCTTTTTGTTGTTATTCTGTTCTTCAGGACCTAGCCTAGGTTCCTAATGGTTTTTGGTTTTTGAACAGATTTTCAAGTGAGGAGTTCTGAATGTGTCACTTGAAATGATTAGAGTGACCCAGGGAGGAATAATCACAAACAAAAATACAAAACCCATCCTTTTTTTAGTGCTAATTTTCAATTTCTGTTCAAGATTCGTACTTTGATGTCTTCTCGTCATGGAGGAAAAGTGACCCAAGTTGCTGCTGGAAGGCTATGATTCTGGAACATAAGTCCTAGTAGGTCTTATCAGTAGAAGAGGCTTCCAGTACTGGCAGGTGACAGATTGCTAGTCTTTCATTAGGATAGCCAGCATCAGCCTAGCTTAGTGTGGAGAGGCTCATTACCAGACAGCTGGCTGCTACATTATGATTTTTTTTTTTTTTTTTTTTTAGTCAAAGCTATTCAGGCACTGGAGGCTGTGAGCAGCATCTGAAAATACTGGTCCTTAAAGTTGTCTCAGCCAGTTTCTGGAGGGCCAGTTTTCTCTGAGATATCTCTACTTTGTCTTGGCCATTCCTTTGGGCATCTTTGCATTAATCTCAGCCCTCCCCTCTTCCATACAGTCCTGTTCACCTTTACCAGAGATCTGAACTGGTAAATGTGTATATAGAATGAGTCCATGTTAGAGGTAGATTTGAATGGTGTGTGTGTGTATGTGTGTTGGAAAAGGGTGTTTGTTGATAAATGGATTCTCTTGTGTTAGGTACATTTGGTGTGTAACAGGCCAAGTATGTAATCTAATTCACTCCAACAAGCATTTCTTAAGCCCTCATTATGTAGAAGGAGGCTCTGTGGTAGGGCTACAGAGACCAAAAAACCCAAAGTAGTCTCTACCCTCATGGAACATTCCAGGGAGGTAGGAGCGAAACAACTTGTATGCAAAAATTGCAAAAATATGTATTAATACTGTGTGTGTGTGTATATGTGTGTGCGTACACATACACATGCATATATATGAAAAGTAATTTTTTGGAGAGTAAATAGACAGGATATATTTGATGTAGACCAGAACATATTGACTTCCTCCATCCTGAAAGGGTAGGCAATTGTCTTTTTAGAGGAGATTAGAGGGAGCTGCCATTTTCCATTTAGATCCATACTTTAATAGCCTGACACATCCACCAAACTGGTCCCCAAATTCGTCTTGGCATAATCTTTCACTATCTTCTCACACAGAAAATTCTGTCTGTGTGTGTGTGTGTGTGTGAGTGAGTGAGAGAGAGAGAGAGAGAGAGAGAGAGAGAGAGAGAGAGAAAGGAAGAAAAAGAGAAAGAACTACTCTTTGCAGAGAGTAGTTGTAATCCTTCAGGAAATTGGCCATTTATTTTGTTATTTTAGTGGCTGAGAAGCTATGCCAGGGCACTAGATGAAATTTCACACTTTAGGATTTTATTGTATTTTGGCCAGAAAAGGTATACAAACAGAGGGGGCTTTGGTTGGCATATATGGTGGGGGAATCACTGTAAATTAAGCAGATGGGACCTGGAGGAGGGTGAGCCTCTAGCAGCATGTGTTTCAGGGATTTTGGATTGGATAATAAAGGATGAGAGGCTGTTGATTCTAGGGAAAAGACGGTAATGAAAGTTGCCCACCACATTAGAGATAGGCTTTCCTATGAGTGTGGATAACTATCCCACATGGTCTAAATTCTTTGCTATCAGGAAGTCAGCAAAATGAAGTAGAGGATTCAAAAGTTGGTGTTTCCAGCATGCTGTGCATTCATAGTGGCTTTTAAAAAAATGTTTTGTTGTTCCTCATCCTTTTCCCAATATCACCTTTTTAATGACTTTATATTTCAATCCACTTCACTCTCCTTGCATATGGAGCCAGTGCCAGGATACTTTGTATGTGTTCCACAACCTTTTGACCTTTCCCTGGTTCTTTTAGGGGTATCCCTGGCAAGGGAGCCAGCTCTCTTCACAGCTTACTCCAAGAAGGAAGCGCTTCCAAATCCAGATGTGGTTTTAGCAATTTAACAAGCCTGTGATTTTAATCAGTGACTATAAAGAGTTTTTACAATTAGTTTGTACACAGTGATATCTATTTCAGGGTTCTGGATTCCTGGTAGCGTTTGGGTTCACTTGAAACCTGTCAATTTTCCATTAGGATTTTTCATTTGGAAGGGAGTAGGGGGAAACAGGAACCTGGATATTTTTGTTAAGAATGGGTAAATGAGTCACTCAGAGTAGAAGCATTTTTACTGGTTCTTTGGGGCATGAAGGAAAGGTCTAAGTGGATTATTCAACCATCTGCCAGTGTTCCTGCTTCCCTTCGAGAAAAGTCTGTTTGTACTTGAGACTCATAGCTCTGGTGCTAAGACTTGATGAGCTGAAGGTGAATCTTGCTCCCTTATTTTTGAGATAGATCTCCTCTGGGAATAAGCTGCTGTTTAGCTGAGTAGACCTCCCCTTACCCCCACCCCATCTGTGTTGAGATCTTGTGACTCAGAGAAATACTTTTCTTTTCTCGAGATAATAAAGCAATTTGCTATTTATTAGAAAGGTTGGGAAAATCAACTTAGTGTAGTTATCTATCAGCAATTCTTTACCTTTTTGCTGCCTATTGTTACTTGGGCTAGAATGGGTTGGCTGGGGTTCTGCTTGTAGGCTGAGAATGTAGAAGCACCTTTGAGGACATCAAGCCTAATTCCTTCATTTTACACTTAAGGAAATGAAATCTTCCTGACTCCAAGTCTGAGAGCTCCCCATTGTGATACTTAGTTGTAATAGTAAATAGTGGAGATGGAAGTCCCACCTGGATCCAATCTAGTCCTTTTTCTACTAGGCCTGTGGTAGGGGAGTGCAATTGGTTTTGTTCTCCAAATTGTGTTCCTATTTCCTATTGTGTTCCCTCCTTCAGGCGAGTTGGGCTCCAAGCTTGGGGCAATAAATCCCAGCTTTGCTATGAATATTTGCTTGGATTCAAGAATTTCAGCTTTCACAGTACATTTAACCTGAGCTCAAAGACCAGGCTGCCGTTTCTCTTATCCCTGAGCATTACAGATGGTAACGACAAGCCTCCTCATTTTGTAGATAGGGATCAAGGTGCAAATCCCCAGGGACAGTGATTTTGCACCCCTTGCACAATGTATTGTGGCAAACAGATATAATCAGCCCGTAAGAAGGTAGTGCAATGACATTCTGCAGTTGTAGCAGGAGACAGGAAAAACTCTAGCCCAAAATGAATGAATAAAATCTTGGGAAGTTTTGTGAGTGCCACAAATTTTGCTCACCCTCTATGCCATCTCTTCCTCTCCAAAAGACTGGTGAAATGTTATTTCTATCCTGTTTCTCCCCTTTCCCCCCCACTTAATAGTATTTCTATTTTGTCTACTATAGATGAAATCAGAGGGAACTGGGAGGGAGAGGAAGAGAGAGAGAGAGAGAGAGAGAGAGAGAGAGAAGGAAGAAGAAGAGGAGGAGGAGTTGGAGGAGGAATAATGAAGGAAGGAGAAGACTTTCAATCTGTGCCACCATAGAGCCTAGGCAGTAAATAGCATACATATCCTAGTAAAGAATGCTAAATGAGATCTTTCCTCAACCCATTTCTCATTCACAGCCATGGACTCAAGGTCCACAGTTCCCAGAGAGCTATTTCTTAGACTCTGCATCTCACAAGGCCAGTTTTTCTGGCCTCCCCCCCTACACTGTTTCTCATCCTGGGAGATCTTTGATGATTTACAGCTCTCTGCTTTCCTGATCTTCTAGCCAGTGCTGGACCTCCTTAGAAGTGTTCTTTTTCTGAGCTGCTGCTCTGAGGGCTGTCCACAGCTCTGTGTCTGTTTCTGTGGTAGACAGAGGAGACAGACTTGGGCCTGGTCCCTTTCTGCTTTCATTGTACTGTTCACTAGCAGGTAGACAGTCATGGCATTCACAAATTCTTCCACAAACCCATGCCCATGATGATTTCTTAAGCTATCTTCTATTCTCAGGAATTTTACTTTTTGGTCTTAACTCTTCTCCCCCTCCCCAAACCACAGACCTCCTCTGCAGCCCTTCCTGTTTGAAATAGTCATGGTATTTGCCTACTCATGGTCCTATTTGATCACATAATCCATCTTCTTCTATTCCTGCGACCACCATCTTCGTTCAGATACTCCTGTCTGAATTACTGACTGTCTGAAATACTGTAATAGCTTATTCACCTAAAGGTTTTCTTGCCTCTCCTTACTCCCTATTCTGTTGCATATATTCTATGCTCCCAAGATAATATTTACCAATTTGACCATGTGATTCATGCTCAGAAACCCTTCAGTAGCTTCCATTACTCAAGGAGTAAAGGTCAAACTTCTTTAACATTCAAAACTTCCAATCTAGCACTAATATACTTTCCTGCCTCAATTCTGCTGCATTCAATCTTTGCCCTAACCAGACTAGATTGCCCTCTATCCCCTGAACGTGTGCCTTCCGTGCATCCTTTCCAGTCTATTCCCACTGTTTTATTCCTATCCACTTGATGAATTCCTGCCCATCACCTCTTGCCACTTTGAAGACTCTCCTGATTCTTCCTGTTGGTACCAGTCTTCTCCCTCAGAAAGACTCTTGTGTTAGGAGGAACCCAAAGACTATTTAGTTCAACCTACACATGGATAGCATTTCTCTCTAGGATATGCCTGGCAAATAAGTTAGGTAGCCTCCACTTCAGCATGTCCTGTGAGGGAACTTGGGTCCCTTCAAGACATCCCATTCTACTTTAGGGCATCACTAATTGTTAGGATTTTTTTTTTTTACATTGAACCTAAGGCTTTTGTAGTTTCTATCCCTTGTTCTTCTACCCTCTGGGGCTAAGGAGAACATGTCATAATTTCTGTCTGGCAGCCTTTCATTTAAAATTCTTCAAGATAGCCATCATAGTCCCCTCAGTCTTCTGTCTTTCAGGCTAAATATCCCATCTCCCTTTCCTTCCAAGTGATTATCATAACTCATTGACCATGTAGTCTTTGTGCTTTATTCTGTCAGTCTATTTTGTTCCTCTCTAACATGTTCATAATAATAAACGTATTGTGACAGTGCTGCGTGTCTTATTCCTATTGCATTTATTTTATTTACTGCTTTTTTGGATGGCGGAAGACAGGGCAATTGGGGTTAAGTGACTTGCCTAAGGTCACACAGCTAGTTTTGTGTTAAGTGTCTGAGGCTGGATTTGAACTCAAGTTCTCCTGACTCCAGGGCTGGTGCTCTGTTCACTGTGCCACCTAGCCACCCCATTCCCATTGTATTTAGAGGCTTCAATGAATCTGATCTCATGGATGTGGGTATTCCCTCCAGTGATGCAGACTGCCAACCATCTCTTCCTGTGCAGCTCTTGTCCATGTCCTTCTGTAAAGTCATCACCTATCACTGGGATCCACTGAATGTACTGGGGGGGAGGAGGAGGAGGATGGTTTCCGGATAGTTCTCTTGACTTTGCATAACTACCAGTGGGGTGTGTGGCCTGGGAAATGCCACGCGACTCTTTTCTTCCTGTCATGCATTTCTCTGACAGCGTCCTTTACTTTGCTTTTCCTGAAAATTGCCTCATTTGTAATATCTTACTACCCGCTCCTACTTAATACCTCGTCTCCTCATTGCACTCTGGGTGAGCCATAACTTTATTTCAGCTCTTTGAAATGTGACTCAAAGCCAGAGAGCAATGCTAAAGAAATTCTGCTTTAAAAAGATGAACCTTAGTTTCCATAGAGAAGATTAGGAGCATTTAAGAGAATTGCGCAATCACAGTCCTCTGACTTGTAAATGCCAAAGGAGCAGGGATGGTGTTTTCCCAAACTTGGCATCTAGTACAGTGCTCTGCACATTTAGTAAATAATGCAACAATAATGTTTATTGATGTTGATTTGAAAAGATCTGGGCCTCAACCCACTAGCTCTTTCCTCAGTCTGGATGACAAGGTTGGACTAATGGGCTCTAAGATACCTTCCAGTTCTAATCAGTGATCACTATGTCCTCAGCAGTTTGGGTCTTTCTTCCTTCACTACCTGCTCCTCTTGTTCTTTTAGTCTGATGGATACCTCTCAGACTCTTTACAGTGGCTCTTTGCATTGAAAACAAGACTTTGGTAGTAGCTTTGCAATAAAATCTTCTAATTAAAAAAAACCTGCTTACTCAATGGTGCCAAATAGCAAAAGGTTGGTTGTTGTTTTTTTAAAGTCTTGTTTTCAAATATAACAATATTTCAAACAATTTACTTGTTGAATCTGCTATCAGTAATTATATACTTGGGGTATAATATTGGTTCTGATCACTCACCTAAGAGGGACTTTGACAAAATTGTCATCCCCCCATGCAGAAGCCTATACCTGGAGAAATTTAAACACATTTCTTAGCTCAAAACAAAACAAAAAAAGGAAAAACTCTTGATCTTTGTTTCTAAATGTTGTGTTTCACATCAATACCTCATTGTAATTTTTGCCTGAACCATGGAAGTGCTTTTTGAAAATTTTCCTACGCAGCATGTAAGATGCATTAGGGCTGCCTGAATCTATCTGGAATTGGAGACTGGGGTGGTATATTTTTTTCTTTTCTGTCAGTGAGATATGATATCTAAAACAGGGTGATTTTGGGGTTTATTTATTAACATTTGTCTTCTGGTCTTTTCGGACTTTTCTGGTTCTACCCAGTGATCCACAAGGAACACTGATAGAAAAAAATACAATTAAAAAATGAGGTTTCCCCTCTTCCCCCCAAACCCACACATTACATTGGGGATATAACTGCGTACTTTAAACAGCCAGTCAGACATCAGACATCAATTATTGCATGTATTTAATGATTATAGACCAACAAGAAGCCAGCTTACGGGGTCATGTGATTAATTTTAACCAATCTCTGAAGTCCCTTGCAGTAACTGAAGCCATGTCATGTAATATAGATGGCTTTGCTATGGTGGCAGGCTTACTGTCATCGTAACTTTTTTTCTCTGAGTATTCTGTACCACCCATCTCATGACAGAATTCAAATCAACAGGTATTTTATTGAGTGCTGTGTCCTGTGCTAGGCCCTAGATGGGGAGAGACAAAGAAAGATATATGGTCCTTGCAATCAAGGGGTTTGCCATGTAGGTGGTAGTCATGACAAAGATGTTCAAAACACTGGAAGGTATGGTGTGATGGAATGATAATGGGCAAAGTTGGGATGTACTGCAAACTGTACTAGCAAGCTGGACAGGTAGGCTATGAATGAGGGGGTGGCACAGGAGGAAGGAAGGACCTTCAGTTGTTTGGAGTAGGGGGAAGCTTGAGCAGATTTTTTAAGTGGCTGGGAACAGTATTTATGGCCTTGTTGGAGCATGCAAGTCCCTTGAAAGAAGAGTAAATCCCTTGGACAGGAACTGTTTCATTTTTGTAAATTTTTTTCCCCTAGAGTAGTATCTGGTTATAATAATTAAAATCTACATGTTTGGGAAATAGACTAGGTGGTTCTTTGAAAATGTTTCTTATTAAAATCTTAGTATGATTCAAAGGACCTTGCACTTTCAAGATCTAGTTCTCCTTCTGTTTCTAATTCCTTGTGCAACCTTAGGGAAATTGCCACTGCTTTTGGGGCCCCTCTTTCCTCATTTGTAAAATTACGGAACTGGATTGTAAGATTTCTAAGGGTCTTTCCCTCACTAATTTTCAGTGACCTTTGATTAGTCGGGAATATTTTCCAGAAATTTCCATGTTTTTCTTATTTTACGTATTAAAACCGAAGTCCAGAGAGGAGTTGAGGTACCTCAAGAAACTCTCAGAACCCTTGTTTATCATCATCATTATCAAGAGTCATATTTTCCTTTTGTATATGCTTCCAAATGCTTATAAATTGACTTTTTTTTTACATTATTATTTATTCCCCCTCTCCACAGTAGAACTCAACATTGCAAAACCAAAAAAAGTATAGTTAAACCAACATGTTGGTTGTATATCTCACAAAGTGTGCCTCACTATACACCTGTGGTACACCACCTCTTTCCTGGAACTCTCTGAAACTGGGAGTTTGCTGCTTTGCTCAGAGTACTGGTAACTTTTAATGTTCTTCTGCTTCATTTTATTGTGTTTGTTACGTGAATAGTTCTCTTTAGTCAGTTCCATTCTCTATACATGGTGTCCCCAAAAGTCTTATAGCATTTTTTAGTTAGTAAATCCCATAGAGGTGATTTGCTCAGGGTCACACAGCTCTCATAATTGTCAAATCCAGAATGCCAGCCTAGCCCTACCTACTCCAAGTTCAGAACTCTAGGAATTCTCTATCAGGAATGAAATGTTTAAGCCAATAAAGCTTAAAGCTATGCTAAGACTTTTAGGGACATCCTGTGCTGTCTACAGGTCTTCCAAAGTTTCTCTGGGTTCCGGATAAATTTTAAGGAGTATATTCTATGACATTCATATATCCAGAATTGTTGAGTCAGTCTTTGATTTTTTTTCCCCCTCCAGTTTTTGTTTCCAAGAAAACTGGAAAATCACTACAAATATTTTTGTATATTATGGTGCCTTTTTTCTTTGCTTTTGGTCTCCTTGGAGACCTAGTAGTGACCCGACTCTTTTTAGAGCCCCATGC
Source organism: Pseudocheirus occidentalis (assembly GCA_028646575.1). Classification (NCBI taxonomy): domain Eukaryota; kingdom Metazoa; phylum Chordata; class Mammalia; order Diprotodontia; family Pseudocheiridae; genus Pseudocheirus; species Pseudocheirus occidentalis. The sequence goes on along the minus strand of CM053593.1, from coordinate 157,163,842 downwards.
TAAGTGCTAAGGACTTAAGGAGGTATCAAGCACTCTCCTTTTACGATTTCTGATAAGGTTTCCTGATTTTTTTCCTGCTTGCCATTTGTTTTTATTTTTATCACAAACATTTATGAAGTATCTGCTTTGTACAGAGTGGTGTGTGCTAAGTTATAGGGGAGATAAAAGTTTAGATAAGGCTTATCTGCTTTCTACCAGGGAAAGGCCATTTAAAATGAGGAATAATCCTATAATCTAAGGGTATTTGAGATCTTGATGTGTAAAGATATATAAACAGCTCAAGATTTCAATGAGTGATATTATTACTTTAGGATAATAGTAACTGCTGATTTGTATATACAGCTCTTTTGAAGTTTTCACAGTGCTATATATATGTAGACATGCGTGCATATATCATACATGTTTGTGCATGTGTGTATGTGCATTTGCACATATATGCACGTGTATGTGCATATGCACATATACATATATACATGTGTGTGTATGCACACATAAAACCTCTTGATCCTTACAACAGCTCTCTGAAATAAAGACTATAGGTACTCCCACTATACAAACAAGGAGACTGAGGCTCTGAGAGCTTAGTTAGAAAGTATTCCTGTTCTCCCTCTAGCGCGTTGTAACCAGTCCCTAATTAAATTCCCCTAATTTTAGTGGCTGCCAAGCTTAAAGCTGGAAAATTTAGAGCTGGGTCTGACATTTAGATAAGTTTAGATACAACCTTCTGGATCTTAAGGAGTTGTGACACACACAGGACATGCATATACACAAAGTAATATTAGCGCTGAGAGAGAGAGAGAAAACAAATGAACTCAAGCCAGCACCTAGGATTTTGGACCTATCTAGTTAGGTGGTACTATGGATAGAATGCTGGACTTGAATTCAAACCCAGCCTCAGACGCTTGCTAGCCCTGGGATGCTGGGCAAATCACTTAACCACCACCTGCCTCAGTTTCTTCACCTGTAAAATAATAATAGCACTTACCTCCCAAGGATAAAATGGGATATTTGTTTTAAGCGTCTTGCAAACCTTAAGTTACTGTTTTGATGCACGCTATAATCATTTGTTGTCATTGTCATTTCTGGTTTCTTGGGTTGTTTACATTTGGAAGCCATCAGAGGTATCTGGCATTCCTCCTCACTTCCTTAGACCCTGAGTTGTAATAAATAAGAACTTTGATGTATCTGTGAAATGGGCAGACTATAAGGTGTTTGCAGCAAACCCTTGAGTCACAACAAGTATTATTCCTGTTTTATAGAAAACATGAGGGTCTGAGAAAGAGAATAAATAACAGGTAACTAGTATCTGTGGGGGTTTGAGGCAGGATTTGTAGATTTCTTCTGACTCTGTCCCATGTCCTACATCTTGACACTACACCCACCAAGCCCACCTCTGAGTGGAGCTGCCCTTGTTTAAGACAGTTCAGAGTGTGTTCTTGCGTTCTGTTTTTCTGGGAGCAGTCTGGCCTAGATCATAGGAGGAGAGGAGGTAAGGTGCCATGGTAATCAGCCAGGTAGAACCATGATGATTTTTTTGGAGTATGGCCCCATGGCTCAGATCCCCACCCTCACCCTTGCAACCTTCCTTTCCTAGGATGTGAACAAACAGGGCTGGTATTAGCTTAGAGCCTTAGAACCTCTCAGACTGGGAGGGCCAGGCCAATAAATGGCGGCTACACCCCTCTGTTGACAGACTTCCACATTATCAGGGAAAGAAGGGATAGGAAGAAAAGTGGGGGGGGGGAGGGGAGAAAGTTGGGTATATTGAGGCATCTGTCAGGGAAGCAAAGCCTTTTAGTTGTCTGCTCTTCTCAGGTCTAGGCCTAGACCTCTTAGCCCTTCAGCAGAGGCAGAGCTGCTGCTGTCTCAGAGGAATGCCGCCTGTCTCCTGGCTGCCATTTTCTCTGTCCTGTAGCTTTCCCCTCCCCCCCTTCATCCCCATTTCAGTGTTTGCAATGGAAGAGGCCAACCCCCACTCCAGGACCTGTCTCAGCAATAGCCCTGAAAACAGCAGAAGAGAGGGCTGGATTGGATCTGGCTTCACTGAAGACCTCCAAGGGGGATGGAGCCCACTGAGGCTGGGGTCAGGTTTCCGGTGGGTGGTTCAAGAGAGAGACAAAGAACAGGGTCCTGACTGCCCTCCCTTTTCCCTTTCTCTTCCCACTTCCCCCTTCCCCCTCCTTCCCCTTTAGGAGCATGGCTTTTTGCTCTGGGGCTAGACTTATCAGGAGGAAGGCTGAACCAATACCCCAACAGTAGTGAGAAGGGGAGCATCTTAGTCGGCATCCTCCTTTCCCTGGACCTTGACAGTCCCTTCTATTTTCTTCCCTCATGAGCCTGAGTTTATGCTTCAGAATAAAAGGGAGAGGAAGGGAATGGGAATATGGGGAGAGGACACACTCAGTTGTTTCTGGGCTAAGTGAGAAAGGCTAGAGATGGGAGGGGGGTCCCTTGTGGAGCATGGAGAGTACAAGACGAGCTGACGCCTGCCTCCCTCAACCCCCAATCCATCCCAGCTGCTCAGACCTTCTCAATTCCCCCCCAGGGTATGAACCCTCTCCTCCTTCCCCCCTCAGCTGCTGTGCCCTTCCCCTCTCAGCTGCCATAGCCCCTCCTAGTCAGTCTGCTCGGCACCTTCTGCCCCTTCTAGTTTCTGGGACCCCACTGCTCTGTGCCCCCCCATTTAAAGCTTTTTATCCATGCTTCCCCTTCTCATGCACACACCTGCTACAGCCTTCCTTCCCTGTAAAAGGGGGGAGTGAGGAGACAATCAGACCAGCTGTTATTTATCCCCCACTCTTCTACACACCCCAACAGAATCCAGAACTTGAGGGGTCATTTCATCCATTTCCTTGGCTCTAGCCTGGATCCCATCTAATTTTAGCCAGATTAGAATCATCTCTCCTGTTTTCTAACTTAGAATTCCCACCTAAAGAGGAAATACTAGTGTCATATTCTAGTGTCTTCAGGTGAAGTGTAACCTAGTGGATAGAATGGTAGACTTAAGTTCAAAGCCCGACTCAGCTTAATAGTTATATGACCCTGGGCAAGTCTTTAAAACCTCTTCATATGTAATTTTTTTTTTGTTTAAAAGTTTTTGGGGGAACTGATCTTTGAAAGAAAGAAGACTGAAGAGAGTCTTCTTTGGTGTCAGATTTATAGGGAATATTCTTTATGCCAATAGCAGGCTATACTAACTTATTTTTGATGATAGCAATGATGTCTTCCTACTCCTCACCACTCAGAATAAGTATTGTCCTGTGACTTTTGAAAGATCTTTTCTGTAGGGTTGAATTATAGAAATTTCTTTTGAGACAAATTTCTTTCACCTGCTTGCAGATGAGGATCATAAAAACTTTCGCCTAAAGTAAACAGTCACCTGTAGAGGATAAACCTGGCCTCTCTACCACTCACCCATCCATGAATTACACCTAGCTTCAATATTCCTCTTTCTTCCAAACCCCCTATTTCTGCTTCTTTATTGCCTGGCTGGAAAGACTAGTCTTTCTTTCTGAAATAGAAAGCCATGTGAACTTATTGGAGCTGCAGGGTGAGGTCTTAACTTCTAATAAGGGCTTGTTGCTCCCAGTTAAGAGTACCCTGCCCACTGTTTTTTCAGAGTGGCCAGGGAGATGCATCCCTGAGGACCCCTGTGTGGGTCATCACAGGTAGGCTGCATTGTTCAAATTCTGTCACTTAATTCCATCTCCCAGACCAAGTTTGTTTACATTGTTTTTCCCTTCACACCTCCCCCCTCCCATTTCCTTTCCCATTTTCCATTTCCTTAAAAAAAAAAAAACCACCCAAAAAACTAAGTTTAATTGAGCTTTTGTTTTACAGTTATCACTTCTCAATGATCCCCTCCCTTGACCAATCAATATACACATCCTGCACTCTGCTGGCTCTTTTTTCCCCTTGGATTGACTTTGAGGCAGTATAGCTCAATGAAGAGATGGGTTTGGAGCCACAAAAACAGACCTAAGTTTGAATCCTATCTTTGCCACTGGGCAAATTACAACCTCTTTGAGTTTTGGTTTCCTCTTCTGTAAAATGAAGGGGTTGAACTAAATCTTCTGTAAGTTCTTTTCCAGGTCTAAATTTGCTCTGTAGCTTGAAGAGACAGCTGTGATTCAGAAGCATTGCTTTGCTTCTGTAATTCAAGGCAGGAAGTAAAGGGATGTGATGGCCAGCAGGGCAGCGGACAGGACTGGAATCTGTCCAGAACTTGGGCTTCCTAAGGTCCTTAGGAGACACCAGGGCATCCTTTGAATCTTGTGTTATCAGTTGGCCAAGAAGTGTAGCTTCCTGGGGGCCCACCTGTCAGTCTGTTTCTTTTTCAGATGAATGGCTTGGGGAACAAAGCCTTGACTGTTTTCAGTTTACCACAAAGGTTTTGTTACTCTGTGTATGACCAGTTAGCACCTTGCTACTTCCAAGAATTCTCAGTTTCACACCATTAACCCTTTGTTTTCTTGCCTAATTTAGAAAAGTACCTTTTAAAAGGTTTCTGGAAGTTGATGCCTTTGAAGAGGCTTCATCCTGCCCCCAGGCCCCCTCACCCCCATCCGCATGGATCACCTGCTCAGTCAACTAGCATTTATTTAGTGCCAACTATATCCTACCTAGGCACTGTACTAAGCCTTAGAGAGCCAAGGATAAAATCCAAACAGTTGCTGCCCTCAAGAGGTTTCTGTTCTAATTGGAGAGACGACTCATACAGATACAAATATACACGCAATGTAGATGAAATGAATACAAGATAGTTCAGAGAGGGAAGGCTTGGGGTGTTCAGGAAAGATTTCATGTAGAAGGTGAGTATTTAGAGAAACCAGGGAACCCAAGAGGTTCAGTGCAGATTCATGGAGAGATTTGAAATAACTTGTGTGAGAAGGAGCAAGAAGGCTGGAATTCTAATAATAGCACAGGCACCACCATCATCGTCGTTGTCGTCAATTAGCAGTGGTACTTTATGCTTTGCAAAACACTTTGCAAGTATCTTATTTTATCCTCCTGGGAGGATAGGTACCATTATCATTATTTAACAGATGTTGAACCCGAGGCACATAGCAATTCAAATGATATGTGCAGGGTTTGACAACTAGTAATAATTTTCAGAGGCAGGATCAGAATCTGAACCTTACTGGCTCCAAATCCCAGTCTCCAAACACTGTACCACCTAGATGCCTAGTCTGACTGAATTTAGGCAGTTAGGTGGTGAAGTGGATAGAGTGCTGGGTCTGGAATCAAGAACACCTGGTTCACGGTTCAAATCCTGCCTCAGATAATTACTAGAGAGAGAGACAGAGATGTGGTCAGGCCTGTGCTTTAGGTAAATCACTTTAGTGACTGTGTGGAATATGGGTGAGAAAAGGAAAAGTCTTGAGGCAGTGTTAAAGCATTGGTAATAAATTATCTTTTGCCCTCTAAAACATAATCACATACAGTAAGAGCCAGGGTGCTTTAATTGAGTCAAAGGACTTGAGTTAGCATTGAGTGGTCCTACTATGAGATTTGGAGCAAGTCACTTAGTTTTTCTGAGCTCCTGGTTTCCATCCCTGTAAAATAAGGGGAAGGGAGATGGAATAGATGATCTCCAATGTTTCTTATAGCTCTAAATTCTAAGATTAATCTATAAAATATGGACAGTAGTCCCATATGACATTATTGTATTCTAAGAGATTTTCTGTGTTCATTCCTTTTGCTTTTCAAAAGGAAGTAGAAAGAATACTTGGTTTGGGAATTAGCTTGGGTTCTGATTCTGACTAACTATTTGTGTGTCTTTAAATAGGCCCCTTCATTCAGGACCTCAGTGTTCTCATATATAACAGGAGGGGTTTGAAAATGGCGTCCAAGGCCTCTTGTGTGTCCCCAGGTTCTAGGAAGAAGAATGAAAGCTTCCATTCCAAATAAGGCACTTTCTAGGATGCCTGGCAAATAAGAACCAAAGGGCATCTCATCTTCCTTACTTTCAGGGACTATTTGTGCCTTAATTTCTTTTTTAAAGTAAATTTTTATTGATATCTTTTGTTTTTACATCACCTACATTTTCCCAATGTCTTCCTCCCTTCCACCTCCCAGAGAATTATCCAGCGCTCTCCCTTATGACAAACAATAGAAAAGGGGAAATGCAGTCCTGTAAAACTAAACAACTTATTGAAAAAGCCAGGCATTATATAGTGTTTCACACTTAAACTCCTTCCCCCACTGCAAAGAAGTGGCAGGGTGAAGGGGAGGTCTTGTCTCTTCATTTACACTGTACTATTATTTTTCTGGTTAGGGTTTCTTGACTTTATAAGTTCATGTAAATCTTCCTCTGCATTCATCATCTTTTTTTTTTTTTTGGCTTTTTGGAGGGGGGAAGGCAGGGCAATTTGGGGTTAAGTGACTTGCCTAAGGTCACACAGCCAGTTTTGTGTTAAGTGTCTGAGGCTGGATTTGACCTCAGGTCCTCCTGACTCCAGGGCCAGTGCTCCCTATTCACTGTACCACCTAGCTACCCCTGACAGTCATTATTGCTTACAGCATGGTAGTATCTGTTGCTTTTCTATAGACTATGGTACCTCAAATTGCTTGTATAACATGGGTAGTCATTTCCCAGTAGATAGATGGGTCTTTTACTTTGTTTCCAGTTCTTCTGCTCCTATAAAAAGTGCTACTAGAAATGAGTATATGCTTTTGACATATACTCATGCACCTTAATTTAAATGAACTAATTTCCAACAGAAACCTGCTGGATGAAAGATTAGTGGAGGTGTGACACTGGTGTGTAAGGGCTTGGTAGAATCGTAGGTGTAGAACTGGAAGAGGTCATACATCTAATCCAACCCCTCCATGGTACAGATGAAGAAACAGACTGACAGAGGTTAAGTTATTTGGCCACAATTAAAAATGTTGCAGGTGGCACTGCTTAAAGATTTGAACCAGGTTGTTTTGTTTTGTTTTACTTCAAATTCAATCTTCTTTCCATGCTGTTTATGCTGCATCTAAGCCAGTGGTTCTCAACCTTCCTAATGCTGTGACCCTTTAATACAGTTCCTCATGTTGTAGTGACCCCCAACCATAAAATTATTTTCGTTGCTACTTCATAACTGTAATTTTGCTACTGTTATGAATCGTAATGTAAATATCTGATATGCAGGATGTATTTAAATTGGACATAACCCACAGGTTGAGAACTGCTGCTCTAAGCTAATCTGTATAGCAGACCTAATCAAGGAATTTCAGAGCTATGTGTGACCATTCAGATTGAGGTGCACTGTGGTGTATGTTGTTGACAGGTTAGGTTTGTAATGGGAAAGCACTGGTTCTAGTCCTGCCTCTAAGATGCTTTTGTGGACCACAGGCAAGTCTCTTAGCCTTGTTGAGGAATTCAGTTTCATCACTTTTGCATCTGAGGCTATAATACCTTGAATTGCTAACCTTATAGGACTGTCAATCAAGTGAGACATGTGTATAGAGAAAATACTTTGTGAACATTAAAGTGCTTTATATGTCAGTTTCTTGTCTGGTCCCTTGTCTCCAAGTCAACTCTACCAGTGAATGTACCATTGACTCAGGATCACTGCTTCTGCTGAAAGGAAAATTGGAAGTAACCTAGTCTAGTCTTCAAAAATTTTCAGATAAAGAAACCACAGCCCAGAGAGACGTGAGGGGTTTGACCCAAGAAAACAGTGTCTTTAGGGCAGTGGTTCTTAACCTATGGGTCGCCACCTCTTTGGGGGTTGAACGACCCTTTGGTTGCCTAAGACCATCAGAAAACACTTATTTCCAATGGTTTTAGGACAATGCTCCTCTATCTGTCTCCAGGTGGGTCAGCCCACATGCAGATACACCCACATGCAAGTATTAAAAGGTCGAGGATTAGGAAGGTTGAGAACCACTGCTTTAGGGGATCTGGAACAGGGATAGGGATTACATAAAGCAGGGCCAGAGTCCAGCAAATCTATAGTTCTGCTGAAAGCTTTTGGGTCCCCATCTCTGGAACAAGTATCATGATACACATATGATGTTGCATGTGATGTTTATATAACCATGTACACAGGCTGTCTACACACATTCATACCAGTTCCCCTTGGATGCTTTCTAATCCTCTTTCCCAACTTGCAGCAACCTCCATGAGGGCAGCTTCCTCTCTGCCCCCTGTCCCTTTCCCAGCTGCCTGGCACCCAGCCTCCTGCAGCCTCTTCAGCCCCTGGGCCTGCCTGCCTGCCTGCCCTGCCTTTCTGCTTCTTGATACAATTTGGGCAGGGAGCCCCGGGCATCAAGCCAGCTCCACCTCCCTTCTCCTCCCCTCCCCTCCTTCCATCAGGCCACACCCCCTGTCTGAGTTGCTGCCATCCCTGGAGCGTGCCAGTTCCACCCCCTTCAGAGAGGGTTTTCCCAGACGAACTGACTCTGGCTATCAGCTCTCTGCCCTGGGCCAAGGTCCAGAGATTTACCCCCCCCCCCCCTTCAACCCCCATACTTCTGTACCATAAAGGGGAAAAGAAAAGCAAAGAAGTGACATGGTTACTCAATTAAAAAAAAAAAAAGCTAAGACTGGAAATCATCTGCTCCTTTTCTTTACCACCTGCTTGCTAGGAGAGAATAAGCTTTGGTGGAAAGAACACTAGCTTGGAGGGACACCTGAGTTCATTTCTATGCTCTGCTACCAAGTAGCTATATTGTAACTTGGAAAGTCACTTCTGGGCCTCTTTGCTCACCTGCAACACGAGAGTTGGGCTACACATCTCTAAAATCCCTTGCTGCCCCTAAACATTCTGATTCTTTATTTATGTAATTGAGAATAGGTTGGATGATATTCCTAAAGGTGAAGGAGTCAGTAGCACCTTTCAGAGCATTTAAGACATGACCCAGGGATAAACTCTTCAGATGGCCACCTCAATCTCAAATTTCTAACCAGTCACCAACTTTAGGTGTTCTGGTGCATTATAGAGAATGCTGGATCTGAAAGCAGGCTCTTTAGGTTTGAATTCTAACTCTGCTGAGTACTTTCTGTGTTACCATTTCTTTGGGCTCATGGCCTCATCTGTAACTAACAAGGAGGTTAGATTAGATAATCTGAGGTCCTTCCCAAGTCTAAATCTATGATCCTGTGAACTTGCCCTGGAGGGCCCAGGACAACAAAATTGCTCTTGTCTACTTTCTATTAAAAGAGAATACAGTAGGTAGGAGATGTGGAAGGTTTGTTTCTACAGTTTGTGTGGGTGGGTAATAAGACAACTCCTTACCCATCCTAATGGTGATTCCCTCTGAAAGAAGAGTGGTGTCTTCCCTTTCCCACAAGATATGGGCACCAGGTGGGAATATTTTTGTTCTTACTTCTTCCAGAAAACTCAATTTCTTTCCTGCTCTTGAGCAGATAATAATTTGTGTGGATGGGTTAATTAAACCAAGGAAACAAATCCAGCAGTCATTTATTCAATGCCTTTTATGTGTGATACGTATGATATGTATGGCTTCAGACCCTGGAGATGCAAAGACCAAAAAATGAAAATTTAAAAAAAGCCCACTAACCAAAAGAGTTTCTAACTAGCCATGGTGAAAATATAAGGATGGCTATTGAACATGTCAGTATCACTCAATGTCAGCAGACATGTGAGAACTGACTTAAAGATGCTTTTTAGCTTCCCATCATCTTTTATGCATGTTGTGTTGTGTCTTATCATACAGCATCTGCTTTGCATAAGGAATTTTCGGTGGGGGGAGGAGGAGGGGGAGGTTGAATATAAATTTCTTTTAGAATTCTTTAAAGTCAGATTTGTGTAATATGAATTTATGTAAAGTGAGAATTGTCAATATGCCCAAAACTCAGTTCTTCTTGTAAGCTTGAGGAGCTTAGTCTGCTTGAGCACTATAACAGGTATTCATATTATTAGATAGAAGTTAGTTGGAGGGAGAAAACGCCAAATGGAGAAACTACTAGTCCAGTCTAGTTTCTGTGTATGGGGGGAGTGAAATATAAATTAAGGCTGGAAAAGCAAGTTGGAGTCAAGCTGGCCATTATCTTAGATGCTCAGGAGCCTCTGAAGATTTCTGAGCAAGAGAGGACCTGGTCAGGTAGGATTTGGCTAAGTCAGAGTGAAGAGAAGGGATGGTGGAGTTGAGGTGGGAGGTCTACTGACTAAGATTTGGCAATTGAATGGGAGGTGATGAGGGAGGAGAGGGATGACCCTGAGGGGACCAGCCTAGATGACTGGGTGAATAAGATGGTGGTGGCCTTAGAACATTGAGTTTTTGACATACAGACAGTTCTCACTTTACACAAATTCACATTTCACAAACTTGACTTTAAAGAATTCTAAAATAAATTTGCATTCCAAAAAAATTATGGAAATTCCTTATGCAAAGCAGATGCTGTATGATAAGACATTGTACAAAGTGCATAAATGGCAGTGGGAAGTTGAGAAGCTTCAGTAAATTGGTTCCCACATGTCTGCTGACAGTGAATGATACTGTGCCTCTGCATGTTCAATAGTGATCCTTATATTTTCATCATAGCTGGTGGCAGACGTGTTCTTGAGGGGAAAGGTGGACCAAGACAATAAGCATAAGCCAATAGACTTGGAAATGAAAACATAAAGGAAGGAATTATTAGAAAATATGAAGGAAGACAAAACTCATCATTGATAGCACATGAACTTAGCCTTGCAGTGAATACCACTGTGAATACTCTCACTGTGAATACCACAGTGAAGGATGCTGCCTCGATAAAGGCATATGAAGGCAGAGCTTGCATGAAGTCAACTTATCTGTTGAAACAAAGAAAAGGTACTATTCTAGGGATGGTGGATAGAAAACCAGACATAGAAGAATATTCCTTTAAGCTTGATGACAATTCAAGTCAAAGCTCAAAGCCTCTTTGAAGATTTAAAGGAAAAGCATCCTGAAGGCACATGGGTATTTACAGTAAGCAGTGGTTGGTTTGCATGATTTAGAAATCATGCTGGATTTCATAATGTGCAAATGTCAGGAGAGGCTGCCAGTGTAGTCACTGAAGCAGCAAAGAAGTTCCCAGAGTTTCTGCAAAAAATAATAGATGAAGGTTCCTACTTACCAGAGTAAATTTTTAATGTAGATGAAACTGGCCTATTTTATCAAAGAATGCCATTTTCTACCGACATCTCAGTAAAAACAGACATAAAGCTATAGAAAAAGAGTTATTCTTCTGCTTGGAGGGAATTCATCTGGGACTTGCAAATTAAAACCTGTTCTTGTGCACCGCTCAGAAAATCCCAGACCATTGAAAGGAATCAGCAAAGCAATGGTACCCGTGCATTATTTCAAGAACCCTAAAGCATGGATGGGGCATCTAGGTGGCACAGTGCTGGGACTAGAGTAAGGTGGACCTGAATTCAAATCTGGGGCCAAACTCTTACTAGCTATGTGACTATGGGCAAGTTACTTAACCCTGTTTGCCTCAGTTTCCTCATCTAAAAAATGAGCTGGAGAAGGAAATGGCAAATCACTCCAGTATCTTTGCAAAGAAAACCCCAAATGGTGTCACAGAGTCTTCCCTGAAAAAAGAGTAAACAACAACAAAAAAGGATTATTGTCGTTAACATTACCATCTTTGTATAATGGTTTTTGCATTGCTTCATTCCCTAAGTTGAGAAGTTTTGTGACAATAATGGTATTCCTTTCAAAATTCTACTTATTTTGGATAATGCCCCAGGTTATTCTTATTTGGATGATTTTAAAGAAAATGTAACATTAGACTACTTCCCCTTAACACTACCTCATTATTATAACCTATGGATTGGATAGTATTATTTATGCACTACATTTACCCAGGCAGTTGCAGCTTCGAATGCAAATAAGGACTTGACATTGAGAGGTTTCTGGAAGTCCTATAATATTTACCATGCAATCCAGAATATTGCTAAGACGTGGGAAGTTGTAACAGCCATTGTGGATTTGACAAAGGTGAAAGTGAGTTACAAGATTGCAAAATTAGCAACAAAATTGGAGCTAGAAGTGCATGAGAATGATGTGGAGGAGTTGATTGAGTCTCTGAGAAGAACCAGCTAATGAGGATCTGATTGAGCTGCTAGCTGCAAAGATTTCAGAAGAAGAAAGAGAAGCTTCTGAACCAAAATGATTTGAAACAGTGAAGCAGTTGGCAGAAACATTTCACCATTTGAGTGAATTTTTTCTTGTATTGAAATGATGGGTCCAAATACTTAAAGATTTTTAAAAATTGAGAGACTAATTGAGGATAATATTGGTTGCTATCATCAGACATATGAGGAACAAAAGGGAGCCACTGTCCAAACATCTCTTGGTAGCTTCATAAAAAATAAAAAAGTTGTGTAGTCATCCACCAGTGATAAAGACTGGGTTTGGTGGGTGGGAAAGGGAAAACATAAAGCTCACTTGTTTTTTTTTTAAATTGATTTATTTATTTACTTTTAGTTTCCTAGATTCCCTTCCACAGTCCCTTGAGTTTCAAATTTTCTCCCCTCTGTTCCCCGCCCTGCCCCCCCCCCCCATGGTGGCATACAGTCAAGTATAGGATCTGTAAATACTTTAACATTGGACATTAGTCTGGTTATATAGAAGGGTTGTAACCAATGGAGTGAACAGTGGGGAAAGAGAAAAAACCAAACATGGAAAAGAACGATAGCATGCATTGCTTCAGTCTCCATTTAAACTCTGGTCTTTCTAGATCTTTCTCTGAA
>CM053593.1:157128231-157150662 GCA_028646575.1 Pseudocheirus occidentalis | reverse complement strand
AACATTGGACATTAGTCTGGTTATATAGAAGGGTTGTAACCAATGGAGTGAACAGTGGGGAAAGAGAAAAAACCAAACATGGAAAAGAACGATAGCATGCATTGCTTCAGTCTCCATTTAAACTCTGGTCTTTCTAGATCTTTCTCTGAATGTAGATATCTCCTTCCATCCTGAGACTTGTAGAGTTGTCTTATAACTGTGTGTTGCTGAGAAGAGTCCAGTTTTTCAAAGTTGGTCATCACACATATGATGTGTCTGTGATTGTGTACCGATTTTTCCTGGTTCTGCTCTTCTCACTTAGCATTAGTTTGTATAAGCCTCTTCAGGTGAATATGAAGACCATCTCCTCCCCATTTCTTATAGCACAATAGTATTCCATTACTTCATATACCACAGTATTGCTCACTTGTTAACCCAGAGTGGGCAGGGACAAATTTGCATTATGTAAAAATCCCTTTACCCAGAGGTTTGTGAAATGGTCTACTTGACATATCTGGTAGATGTGTGGTTTAACAGACTGTTTGATGCTTGAAAGGGAGAAATTAGGAAGACTATGAAGATCTGGAAGTCATTAGCATAGAGCTGATAATTAAGCCTATGGGAGGACTTAGGAAAAAAGGGGAAAAGAATAAAGAGGTCTAAGGATAGCGACTTTTTAAACACCATAACAAGATAGGTTGGTAGATGGATGAGAGAACCCATAAAGAAAACAGGTAAAGAATGCTCAGTCAGGTAGGAGAAGTCGAGGATGGGGGAGTGTCAAAAGATCCCAAATTGTGCAAAGCACCTGGCAAAGGATCACTGGGGTGCCATTGTGGGGGCAATGGGCGCAGATTTGTCATTGGAGTTTCTGCCTAAAATCTGATGAAGTCTTATAGATAAGTTGCCTTATTTTACAGCTGAAGAAATTGAGATTCAGTGTGGTAAAATCATGTCTTACCCAGGGTCACACCATAAGTAGCAGAACCTTGTACTGCTCAACTAAACAACAGACACGTTGAGGATGTGGCATGCAGTCTGATGATTCTCTGTTTGGAAAAACTGATATTTGGTGGTCTGACTCTTGGTATTTGATTGGTTCTGACCTAATTGGAGTGTGGACTTCACTTTCCCCTAGGAGAAGATGGAATAATTCTTAATTAACAATGGCTCCTTTTAGGGAAATGGATGAGCTGGGAAGTGGGAGCAAGATGAGCTTAGAAGAATGACATTCTTTTTTAAGCAAGGAGAGAGAGGGAGTTTCTAACTTCCCTAGAATTACTAGTTAGCTGTCAGGTGTGCACTCTGCCCTCTCAGGAGGCTCCAAGCCTGCTGAGAAAGGACAGGTGTCCTGGGCAGATGCCCCTCCTCCCATGCATTCTAACACTTTCCCCCCCCCCCCCATTTCCTCAACAGCCAGCTGCAAGCCAGAGCCCTTGATGATAAAACAAGATTATTTCAGTAAAGGCCAATTGCTTAAGACCCACTAATTTAAGGTGATCATTCCAGCCCTGAGAGGTACCTTTGCACGAGCTATGGAAAAATGTGTAGCTTACAAAGCAAGTTAATGTAAAGAAGATTCTGGGGGAATGTTTAACCTATAGGAAATCAACATTTGTAAGCACTTTGAGCCACACTCGTTTGTTATATATGCTAGCTAACTCTTCAAGAGAACAGGCTTGGCAGGACCTCACTGTGGCAACACTTCATTAGTCTAGTCGGAATCACTATATTTATTCAGAGTAAGAGAATGTCAGAGCTAGAAGGGACCTTGAGAAGCTATCTGGTCCACCCTCCTCCCTTGGGAAGTCACAATACTTAACAGATTAAAACTCACATGACCTAGCATGGGGCTGTTGGAAACATCTCCCTATGTTACTTTAACTCGGGCTTTACAGGATTTCAGAATAACCTTTCTTTCCAAATTGGTGATCTGTTGCTGTGCTAGGAATGTAAAAGGATGGGATGAAGGTGGGGCTACCTGGTTCTCTTAACCTTGGGTTGCCACTTCTTGGAACTTCCTTTTTCCTCTGTTCCCAACTCTGTAAGTACCTTGTCTTTTGAGCTACACTATGTCTTAGAAAAATCTGTTTCACTGATTAATAGCTGCATTTGGGTTTCCCAGTTCTTAACCTTCTGAAGGAAAAGGAAAGCTTCTCCCCTGCCTATTCCTTGCCACCATATCTTTTCCCAAGTTCTTCACTCTTTCAAAGAATTGTCACTCATCTCCCACACCAACCTCCTTCAGCCTGTGACTGGAGCGGCACAATGAACACGTAGAATGGGTGTGGTTGTTCAATGCCCTTCCACTCTGGGGAGCATACTCAGGGGACAGTGTGGCCTCTGTCCACAAAGAAAGGCAGCCGTAAAGAAGGTAGATCTGGAACCAAAAGAATCTGCCCTGGCACTGATTATCACTGTGACCAGGGACTACCAATCATTTAACATCTCTGAGCCTCCCTAAAGGAGAGGAGGGGGGCAGCTTGGTCATGCAGTGGGTAGAGAGTATTGGCCCAGGAGTCAGGAGGACATAAGTTCAAATCCCATCTCAGACACTTACTAGCAGTGTGACCCTGGGTAAGTCACTTAACCCTGATTGTCTCAAAAAAAACACCCCAAAATAACTTCCCCCCCCAAAAAAATGAGAGGAAGAGAGGAGGGAAAAATCCATTTTTTAAAGTGCCTACTATGTGCTGGGTGGTTTGATAAGGGTTGTACAAAATTCTTGAGAATGAGATTGAACTAGATTACCTAAATGGTGTCCTCTTTTAGCTATAGATACAGTGAGTAGAAACCCCAAAACCTCTGAGATCTAGAAGTGTAGAATTCTATAAGCTCTGTCAAATATTTTTCTTGGTTTTTCATATTTTATTGTTTCTCTTGGTGGTGGTTGGTAGTAGCCCCCCAAAACTGAAAGAGGCATAGAACATAGTATTCTTTGTAGTGCCAGCAGGGCCAATGATGACCATTAAATATCCAAACCACACTTTTTTACAGGTGAGGAAACTTCGGCCAAAAGCCTTGAAGCGGTGGCGGTGGTGGTGGTGGTGGTAGCGGTGGTAGCCCCACGAGACTGGCACCTACCTCTGCCCCTCCAGTCCTCCTACTCCAGAGTTCTTTCCCCATGAAACCACATATGCCTACCTGGAGTCCATCTTGAAGCCTCTCCTGACTATCTTAAGAATGGCATCCAGTGTACTCGCCTGCCAAGTTCCAGGCTCTGGTTCACTTGCTCATAGCCTGAGGTGGCCAGCTTAGTTAGAAAGAGGTGGAAAGGAAATAAAAATCGGGCCATAGCCCCATAATATTTGTCAGCTTGCACTGGTTGGTTCTTAGAGCATCCCTAATACAATGTAACTGAAATAAGAGCTGAAAAGCTAAGGGTTGTAATGGGGATTTATTTGACGCTCAGTAACATTACTGCAGTGGTAATATTCTGTGTTTACTGCATTTGTGACCTTCAACTCTTTGGAGGTAGAAGTGTTGTCTCTTGCTTTGCCTTCACTTAATTTACTGACTGCCACAGGTTGTGTTTCCCTACGAGGTTTGTTGGCCTCTTCTTTGCATTCTCTGTGATTTGAGGTTTTAATGTTTTAGGGAAAGGGCCTGGATCTGGACTTTCCTGTTTGCTGATGTTGGAGGGGAGAACCAAAGATTCAAAGTTGGTTGGGGGTATGGAGAATGTGTTATCAAGGCAGGGTGTGTGCCCAGCAGGGGTGGGTGGAGCCCTGCCTATCTGAATGGGGGAGGGTAGAGTTTGGGTTCATTCATTGGTCTGGTTGTTCTGTTCTCCCACCCTGCTTCCAGGGACTGGGACATTCCTGACATTCCAGACAATCTCAGTGCCTTTGCTTTCAGGATGTGGATTAACATCCCAAGAAGAGATTTGATTTCACCACTGCCCTACCTCCCCATACTCACACCTCCCCATCTCTACCCACCCACTCCCCCATCTCTTAACCAACCTACCCGAAAAGAAAGACCTCTAGGAGTGGGGGTGGGGCACTAAGGGAGCAAATGGATCCCTGTGTGACCTTTGACATGTTTAGACAAAAGATAAAGAGTTTACATGATTTTGTCCGTATTTAAATTTCTTGGGAAGCTGAAGAGCCCTGGGCTCTGGCTGGTGCTAGAGTAACCTCTGGTACTTCTGGCCCATGATGGGGCCACGTCCTGAGAGAAACATTTTAGAGTTTGGAGAGAACCTTGACCATTTGAGCACCCAGATAAACTAGACCAGACTACAGGAATACTTTGGGGGAATTGGAATGTCGAGATTCCACTCCTGACCCTCTCTCCAACTCTTTCATGCGATCATTGGGTGAGGAGCTTCCTTTCTCTGGTGCTCAGTCTTCCTCTTGTAAAATGAGGGCATTGGATGTATGTAGTCAAAGGCACCTTCCCAGTGCAGGCACAATTTGACCCAGGAACACCCCAGTTCAATTTTGTGCAGGATACGGTGTTCGGGTTACAGAATCGTAAATTAAAAGATGGAAAGGGCCTCAGGCCTTTTTGGTCCTTATTCTGTAAAGCTTTCATTTTGCCTCTGTGTGTCTCATTTTCCTTTTAAATCTGTCGGTCAGGAAGTGGGGCAGGACACTTCATCATCAGTCCTCTGGAATTGTGGTTGGTCATTACTTTGGTCAGAGTTGGGTCTTACAATGTTGTTTCTCTTTTACCATATTATGTTGTCATTTGCTCTGGTTCTGCTTATTATATTCTGCATCATATGTATCTTATCCATGATTCTCTGAAGTGTGATCCCTTTATGATAATATTCTATTATATTCATATACTGTAATTTATTGACAGAAAGAGCTGCTATGAATATATTTGTACATAAGGTTCTCTCCCTCCCCCCCCCCCCCCATTTTTGATTCTCTGGGGTATTGGCCTGGTAGTGCTGTAGCTGGGTCAAAGATCATGCACTGCCCCCATCGTTTTCCAAATAAGGAAATTCCAGAAGGTTTGTATGGTGGTTACAGCTCCATTTCCTGGTGAATTAATCAGTTTTTGGACATAAAAAGCAAATTCTCTTAGGGAAATGTCAGCACTCTGATTGTGGTGTTCTGTGCTAAGCCCTGGGGATACAAATACAAGCCAGCTAGGTTCTCCTTACCCTGAATGAGTTACATTTTCTGGGGAAAGACAACACATAGAGAAGAGTGCTTTGGCCTGCAGTGGTTGTCATAGGGCAATTCGATCTGACACATCCCATTCAGGAAATGGTAGTGTTAATTTGATGATTGTTGGGATTATTTCTTTTAATTTCGACACCCCCCCCCCCATAATACTGTAACTCCTCAGTAATCTCAGCTGTGATCCAGAATCTTTTCCTTATCTTTCTCCTATTTTTAATATCAGTGGTATGGAGCTTGTTCTGGGACTGAGGTCACTGGGTTCAGTCTGTGGCCCTGGAAGAATTTTTCTCTGATGTTGAGTGGTTTTTCCAGGCTCATAGATTAGAGCTTAGAGGCCATTTTAGAGCAACCCCTCCATTTTATAGATAAGGAAATGGAAGTATAAGGATATTATATACAGGTAGTAAATCAAGATGTGACCCCAAATTTTTAACTCTAAATTCAGCACATTATCTGCTAGGGTATTCAAGGCCCATGTGATCTTAGCCTCCTTGTGCATTAACAAAATTAACAAGATCCAGCCATAAGGCAAGCATTAATATCTGCTGCTTCTTTCTCCAAAATCACTGAGTTCTGCTGTCTCATCCCAGAAGGAGCTTCATTACTACCTTTCTTTGATGAAAGTCTGAAGGATCTCTGATCTTTGCTTTCACTTCTAACAGAAACTAGAGAAGATTGTCATGCTTGGAAATTAAGAGATGGTAAATGACTTCAGCAAGGCAGGGTTCTTTTGATTCTCGGGTCATAGACACTGTATAGTGCTGGCTGAATGAATTGACATGGCTCCTGAGCTCTGTGTGTTCATAGTGAAAAGACACAAAGAACCAAAAGAGATGGCTATGTGATTGTTGGGTCGGGCTAAAGTAATTTATGTGATATGTCAGCCTGACAGCCGGTGCATTTGTTGTGGCTCATTAGTGTAGATTTTATACCCACATCACCAAGAAAGCCAGCCTCTTTGTGCCTCAGTTTCTTTATTTGGAAAATGAAGAGATTGTGACAGATTAAGCATCCACTATGAACAGGGTAGGGAGGGGAAGAAGAGTGGTGCAAAACAAAACAAAAAAAGTTTGCGTTCTCTTGACATTTTGAATGTCGTTAGGGAGGAGAACAGTGTGGGAATGGTGGGAAGTAGTATACTTACAGATGGCTACTGAGAGAAAGAAATGGGTGGGTGGGTAGGTGGGAGGGAGAAAAACAAGTCATAAGCTCCCTTCTTAGGCTTAGCTGATTCCCTAAATCTGTAATACTACTGTTGATAACCCAGTTCTAGAAAAGTAGAGTTTCTACAATGGGACCCCTTCTCCTCAGTTACTCAAACTCAAACCCAGTTTCCACAGCACTGAGATCTGTAGGACTAGAGATTTTTTAAATAATGGTATGCTTTTTTTGTTTATTTTTGTTTGTTTTGCTTTTTTAGAGCAATGCAATGGGGTTAAGTGACTTTTGTCCAAGGTCACACGGCTAGTAAGTGTTAAGTGTATTGAGGTCATGTTTGAATTGAGGTCCTCCTGACTCCCAGGACTGGTACTCTATTTGCTGTGCCACCTAGCTGCCCCAGGATTAGAGATTTAAAATCAGAAGGAACCTCGTGGAGATAATCTAACCACACCATTTTATGGATGGAAAAACTGAGGCCCATAGAATTTGGGATTTGGCCAGGGATGCACAGTTATGATTTGAGATCTGAATTTGGATACTCTGGTTCCAAACTGAGTACTTGCTACCATTACACTACGTTGCCACTATAAAAAATTGGTGGTGGTGACTTTGAGAAATAGTTGTGAGTAGGTTAGCCTTGAGAGATGGGGATTAAGGTTGTGTAGTGGTATCCATGGCATGTATGTGGTTATTGTGGTTATTAGAAATGGCAATGCCATAGCAGTAATTGGAAAGAACAAAAAGATGGGAACTGAAAGATATAATTATAAAGACCAAGCTTGGCTGGCCCACAAAAAGAGTTGAAAAAAGGCAACACCCCTCCCTGCCTTCCAGAGGTGGGAGACTAGGGGATGAGGAATATTAAATATACTATTGGACATTTTGGATGTATTGGTCGGTTTGACTCCCCCCCACCCCCCTTTTTTTGTTTACTTTTTACAGTTTGGTTCAATGATTCCCTCACTAAGTAGGGAGGAAAGGGGGGGGATATTTTAAAATATTTATATCATTTTTATTTATTTAAAATTTTTATTTAAAATATTTATATATGATAAAAAATTTAAAATATATTAAGTTGATGTTGAAACAAAAATCAAGAAGAATTTTAATGGTGATGCCATTGGTTATCTTGGCATCCAGATAACGGTACAGGCATGAGTGACTGACCACTTTCTCTTTCCATTTCAGGAGCCGAAAAATTCAGATCCGAAATATCCCACCCCAGCTTCGATGGGAGGTAAGTGCCTTTCAAGGACTCTCAGGATGGGGAGGATGAAGAGCAGTTGTTTTTGCTGGAGAGACAGATTCCTGGGAGGTATATAGAAAGAAAGCACCTGTCATTCAAATTCGGCAGATTGAATAGGGAGAAGGGAAGGTATTCCCAGCTGTCACTTGATGGCAGGAGGGCAGGAGGGGTGTGATATAGTTAAGGGAGGGAAGGTTTCTCATTATAGGACCTGGGTGGCTAGCACTGAGTTGAGGACAGATTCTGAGGACCCCTTCCCCCACGCCAGGGCTCAATCATCCTCATCATCATCATCATCCTCATCCTCGATAGCATTTATATAGTACCTACTATATACCAGGGATTGTGCTAAACACACCACACATTTTATCCCCACCACAACCTTGGAAGATAAGTGCTATTATTATCCCCATTTTATGGTTGAGGAAACCAAGGCTGAAAGAGGTTAAATGACTTGCGCAGGGTCACATAGCCAATAAATACCTGGGGCCGGATTTGATTTTGACTCTTTGTGACTCCAGGCGCAGCACTCTGTCCAGTGTCCCGCCTGGCTCCTCATCAATCACGTTCTGACTCTCCTTGTAGTGAGAGGGGGTGCAAATGACCTAGGGTGTTTATGAAGTGACTGCCATACCTGGGAGCATTGAAAGTGGCAGAAAATTGGCCTAAGGAGCTAAGCGCCCCAGATCTGGCCACCACCACCGGTGCTTATCTTCTCATAAACGTCCATTTGTTTTCCCTTGACTATAAAGTTTTCTCTGTTGCCTTGTGCACATCTTTTGATAGTCCAAGCTTGTTCATTGTTTGCTCTTATGTCCCAGGACTCCTTCTTGGCATTAAATTCTAGAATCTTAAGAATTGGAAGTGATGGGGCAGCTAGGTGGCACAGTGACTAGAGCACTGGCCCTGGAGTCAAGAGGAACTGAGTTCAAATCTGGCCTCAGACACTTGACACACTTAACCCCAATTGTCCTCCAAAAAGCAAAAAAAAAAAAAAAATTGGAAATGACCTTAAAAATCATGTAAGAAAATCTTAGAAATCATCATTCAACCACTACCTAATGTGAATTCCCTTGCCCTGAACATATGGGCAGAGTTCTATACTAGCTTCTGGTGCAAATTCAGATAAAGAAAGATGGCAGTTCCTACCTTCAGGCAGTTTCCAGTCATAAATTATGCCAGGGACGCTGAAATAGGATGCATATGTATCAGAGATATATGGTTGCTCTTTTGCAAAAGTATTTCCAGCTGGGATGAGTCATACATACAAATATGGCCAGCGAGCTTTGTCAAATCATGTGTCTCCACATTTTTGGAGGCAATACAGGCCAGAAAACCACTAGCTTTCATCACAGCTTTGCTGTCTAAGGATTGAAACAAGAATGGGAATGACTTCTCCCTAATTGGTCTGGCCTATCATCTAGGCCAATGGGTAGACTAGACTATCCAGAGTTTTTTTTTCTGCTTCTTCTACTCCTCACTGTCAAAACGTTATAGACTCTGAGGCAGCTGGTGGTGAGTTGAGAGTGAGACCAGAATTCAGATCCAGCCTCAAACACTTACTAGCTGTGTGACCCTGGGCAAGTAACTTAAACCTCTGTTTGTTTCAGTGTCTTCATCTGTAAAATGGGGATAATAATAGCACCTACCTTGCAGGGTTGTTGTGAGAATCAGTCAGAGAATAACAATCATTGCAAAGTGCTTAGAGCAGTGCCTTGCATGTACTAGGCACCATATAAATTATTATTGTTATGATTTCAGCATCAGTATTATTCTAAATCTCACCCCACCCCCCACCTTAGTTCTTCAAGCTGCCCTGAATATGTCTCAGTGCCCTCTGGCAGAGGTCCTACCCCTAAGTGGAAACAGGGGCTTTCAGAAGCGTAGGCCCCCATAGAGAATGCAAGTTTCTTGAGGGTAAAGAATGTTTAGTTTTTGTCTTTGTGTCTCTCATCAGTGCCTGGTACAGTGCCCAGCACAAAGTAGGGACTTAAATGTTTGTTTGGTTCATTGAAGTAGAGCTTGTAGAAGATGGGGTGGTGTTTGCCATGGACTTTTTCTTTGCTTTTACAGGTGCTGGACAGCCTACTGGCTCAGTATGGCACAGTAGAGAGCTGCGAGCAAGGTAAGAAAGAGGGTGAGAATAGAGATGGCCATGGTGTTTGGAAGGGCTTAAAAATCAGCTTAGAAAGCCTTCAGTGGCCATGAATATCTATGTGGTTCACTGAAAGGATCCTTTTGAGAGTTCATGAAAACAAGAAAGGGTAGGATTGTAGAAAGAGCCTCAGACTGAAGGTCAGGTGACTTGGGAACTGGTTCTGGTCCTGCCATGAAACTTACCAAGTGACGTTGGTGACGTCACTTCTTTCTGGTCTTCATTTTCCTCCACTGTAGAATGAGGGAGTTAAGATTAGAACAAGACTCCTTTGGCAGTCTGAAGTCTATAAGCCTCCTCACAGAAAAAGGCTTTTAAATACATAAAATAAAATATATAGGATTGCAAAGGAAACCAATTATTTTGAAATAGGGCAGAATATTTTTTAGAAAGTTCACTGAGCCCAGGTTAGGTTAATCCTAGACTGGGTGGTCTCCAAAGTCCTTTTCATCTCTTAGTCACGTAAAGCAAAGAAGTATGGGGCATTTATTCTTCAATGGTATCAAACACTTCAGATCCTTAAGGGCTTATGACCGCATTAGGTCACAATACTTCCATAAAAAACCCAAAGAGATCAAAACCTGGGAAGCTTCCCAGAGCCTGATGACGCTCACAGAAAATAGATGTAAAGAAAGTTGGTGGGATTGTTTACTTTGCAGAAGGAAAGGCAGGCAGCCTCTCAGGTGATTTAATTGAAATATGGGTTAGTTTATTATAATCAAATGTACTCACATATATGAAAGATTATTAGATTGTGAACTCCTGGAGCAGCTAGGTGGTGCAAGAGACGAAGCGTTGGCCCTGCATTCAGGAGGTCTTGAGTTCAAATCTGTCCTCAGACACTTGACACTTAATAGCTGGGTGACCCTGGTCGAGTCCTTTAATCCCTATTGCCTCAAAAAAAAAGATTGTAAATTCCTTGAGAACAAGGACTGTGTCTTATTTATCTCCATCAAAACCTATTAACCTTTATGGAATTAAGTGTGTGTTGTTTATGGGAGAAGTTTCATAGAATCACAGAAATTAAAAGTTGGCAGTGACCTCAGTGGTCATCTAGTTCTACCCACACGTGAAAAAGTCTCCCTTCTATAAAATGCCAGATGAATAATTTTCTAGCCTCTGCCCAAAGGACCCTCCACCCCCACCCCACCACCCAGCAAAGAGGGACACTTGCAGGAAAATTTGGTTTTCTCCTTTATATCAGAAAAGGTTAGTCTCGGGGATCTCTGGATTTCCCCCCCAATTCTGTGACCCTAAATTAGATGTTGTCAGAGAGAGAAGCTGACTTGTGCAGTCTCTTGTCCTTAGAGATCTGATTGAAGAGAACAGGCAGTCAGTCACCTGCCCAGCATAGGTCATACATTCCACTTGCCTGAAAGCAGGGGCTGGACAAGATGCCATCTGGAGCTCTTTTCCTGCAACTAAGCCTTTATCATAAATACCAGGATGAAACTCACATCATAGAATAATCATGCTGCCCAACGTTGTTCACAGCCTGTACTAACAAATCACTTTGGGCTTGACTAGACAAGCAGGGTTAAGCAGGTGACTTGAAGAGCCTGTAGTGTGTCTCACCAGTGAAGTTTGGGATTTCTAGCTGTAGTTAACCCTGGAGTTGATCTGCCTGTTTTTGTAGCTGAAGATGGATTATTTACATTTTAAAATACAATAAAAGCTTATTTTAAAAGGTTAAAAAAATCATTTTTAGCATTCTGGGCTGTACACAAACAGGCAGTAGGCTGGCTAAGGGCTGTAGTTTGCCAGTCCTTGACTTGGATTCCTTCCAGGGAATCAGGCCTCTTTTTAATCAAACCAGTTCAGTGCTCTTATCTACACAGGTGGGGTCATTCAATATTTCAGGATATGAGATAGAATAAATTTTGAAGATTTGGTTTGAGAGATAGGATTCTATCTAGAGTTTTTCATCAGAATTCCCACACTTGATGGATACTGTCACTTAACCTGTCCTGGAATGGTGAAATAAAGAAAATTTTAAAAGAGCAAATGGGGAGGGGGCGGCGGGGGCGGGAATTTACACATCTCTTGGAAAAGTAACAGTTGTGAGGACTTAGGCCAATGAGCCACAGCTTTGGGAGGCTTTTGTGATGTGAGCTTTCTCTCAAGAATGATGGGATTTTTTTTTTAAGCTTTGGGAAAGGGGTGGAGGTGGGGAAAAGGTGACTCCCTAGCTATGACTCTGGCTTATGGTTTGTTATGGTTTGTTTGTTTTTTCTAGTTAATACGGAGAGCGAGACTGCGGTGGTGAATGTTACCTATTCCAATCGGGAACAGACCAGGCAGTGAGTTAGCTGGGAGATGGACAATATTGAGGGAGGCTTGGAGGTTGGGGTGATACAGTAAAGAGGACCGTATTGACTCGTATATTTTGTGTCTCATTGGGTTTGCTGTGAAGAAAGTGTTTTGGAAACTTTAAAGGGCTGTACACATATGTATAATAGTGGTAATTTATTTTTATTTTCTGAAATGCAAACCTCTCTTAAATGACCCCATTTTTCTTTCTTTTTTTGTTTTCAGTAATATTTTATTTTCCCCAATTATATGTAAAAACAATTTTAAATATTAAAAAAAAAGTTTTGAGTTCCAAATTCTCTCTCTACTTCCTTCCCTTCCCCCCCTCCTGAGACTAAATTAATCTGATAAAGGTTATACTTCTGCAATCATGTGAAACATTTCCATATTAGTCATTTCGTGCAAGAAAATTTAAAAAGAAAAAAGGTGAAAAATAGTATGCTTCAGTCCTTTTTTCAGGTGATATCAGTTCTTTCCCTAGAGGCATGAGTCCTTTGGAATTGTCTTGAATCATTGTGTTGTTGAGAATAGCTAAGTCATTCACAGTTCATCATACAATATCGCTGTTACTGTGTGCAGTGTTCTCCTGGTTCAGCTTGCTTCACTTTGTATCAGTTCATGTGAGTTTTTCTACTTTTTTCTGAAATTCTACTTATCAATTTTTATAGCACAGTAGTATTCCATTACAATCATATACCACAATTTGTTCAGCCATTCCCCAATTGGTATAGGTGTCCTTTTAATGTCAAATTCTTAACTGCAACAAAAAGAGTTGCTATAAATCTTTTTGTATATATAGGTCCTTTTCCTTTTTAAAAAATCTCCTTTTGATATAAACCTGGTAGTGGAATTGCTGAATCAAAGGGTATGCACAGTTTTATAGCTCTTTGGGCATAGTTCCAAATTGCTCTTTATAAAGGTTGGATCAGTTCACAACTCTACCAACAGTGCATTAGTGTCCCAGTTTTCCCCACATCTTCATTTCTCTCATTTTCCTTTTTTGTCACATTACCCATCAGAATGGCTATGAGGCTGACCCCAGTTTTCCAGTTGAAGTAGAGGAAAAACAAGGGATAGAAAACCCTCAGGCTTAATTGATAGGAATCTACTTTAGAGTCAGGGTGGCAGTGTTTCCAAGTAGGTACTGGAGCTTTTTGAGAGGGAACTGGTCTCTGGAGTTCAGCCTGGTTGCTAAATAGTCCAACCCAAGCGTTCTTTGTTGGGTCAGTGGCTCCATCTGTTGGTTGAAAGGAGGACCTGCCTTCTCTTCTTGGGAAAAGCAGGTATTCCCAGAGGTCACAGGCACTGTAAAATATAATCAGGATTGTTTTTTCTTATAAACAATATCTTTTGTTTTAAAGCAGCAACATCAAATGCCTGCAGTGGGATCAGCGCCCTCACTGTAGCCATCATCTTCAGTTTTTTTGACTTTTTTTGAGGGGGGGTGGGTGAGTGGTTTTTTTAAACCTTTTTAAATCACGAACATTTAGAATCTCCAGTAATGGGTATCCATTTTAAACCAGTAGTTAAGTTCAATTTCTTGTCTTCAGTAGTTCTACTATCTCTTCCTTGCCATTTCCTTTTGTCTTGAAGGCTTTCTTGCTCACCCAAGAGCAAAATAGAGGGTGTTCTTTCCCCTCCCTCTTCATGCTCTTGTTAGGGGACTCATTGTGCGATAGCTTGCCTCCCATGATTTCTAGCTGAGCCAGTCTGCAGTACCTTTGCCTTATGCTCTAGATCCACTAAATGATACAAGCTATTTTTAACACTTTCATTCTGTTTGTCTCAGGAGTCCTTTTTCCTTCTCGGCTCTACCCTTCGAAGCTCATGGCTCCTAAGAAACTTTCCTTGGAAAATCCTGACTGACCATTCTTTTGCTTTCTGTCCCTCTTCAACATGTGTAACACTTAGTCCAAAATGGTGCCAAACTATTAATTTGCACTGATTGTTAAGAGTGCATAATTAGTGTTCCACCTCAGGTTTACCAGATAGTCTTCCTTTTTTTTTTTTTTTTTTAAATATTCCATATTTTTAGTATTTTGTCCCATTTTGAACTTTGCTAGGGAGGAACATAGGAATTGTGTTTACTTTTGGCTTGTGTTTACTCTTGAGAATTAATATGCCATTAATTAGATAACTGCTCTGGGCCTTAGTTGTCTCAGCTTTTGCTGAGCACATAGTAACTAATTAATAAATTTTTATTGATTGAGTGAATGATTGGAGAGGCTCTCTTAGTTCTTCTCCAGTTCTAAAATTCTCTAGTGGTGTCCTCTAAGCATAGCTGGACTCTGAACAGGCTAATGATTAACTGTTAATACAGAATTTTTTTATGCTCTTCACTCTCCCCCTGACAAATTATAATAAGATTTCATATGTAATTTTCAAATTTAAAATATACCTTCCTTGTTGCAAACTAACATGTCTATCTTGTCTCACTTTGCATCTGAATGGGAATTAATTCCGTAGGAGAAATGGGACACTTCAGGTTGAAGTGTGGTGATCAGGTCTCTACCCTTAGACCGGGTAACTCCTAAGATTCTGAATCATATTTCTTTGTTATTAATTTTAGACTAAAAGATCTCCAGGTGTGGGGATGGTTGGTACTTCCATGGCATTTCTCCAGTACCAAGTGCATTAAACAGATTGAGCGCGCACGCGTGTGCGCGCACACACACACTCTCAATTTCATTCTGAGGTTGAGGGCAGTTGGATAACTTTCTTTTCCCTGTGCCCACAGAGCCATCATGAAGTTGAATGGCCACCAACTGGAGAACCACTCACTGAAGGTCTCCTATATCCCTGATGAGCAGATGGCTCAGGGTCCTGAGAATGGTCGCCGAGGTGGCTTTAATTCCCGGGGTCAACCCCGCCAAGGCTCACCTGTGGTGGCAGGTGCTCCCTCAAAGCAGCAGCCAGTGGATATTCCCCTGAGGCTCCTGGTGCCCACCCAGTATGTAGGTGCCATCATTGGAAAGGAAGGAGCCACCATCCGTAACATTACTAAGCAGACTCAGTCTAAGTGAGTGTATATATATATATATATATATATATATATATATGATTTGGGGACAGGGATGTGGGATATAGGACAATTCTGCTTAGTGTTGGGGCTAGGGGAGAAAGTAAAAGGATGGATGTTATAGAGCTGGTTCCTCGCTTCCAAGAAGTGAGTTCAGGGTCACTAATGTATTGTGTCTTCCCTTTTGGAGGGTCGGGGCTTCCCAGTCCCATTTCTTTTATTCTATAAATATCAGATGAGGAGGGAGGAATTGGTCGAGGGTGGGGTAGTGGTGACAGGAAATGAGTGGGTGAAAATATCTAGTTACATAATTGCAACTGAGGTCAAGGAAAGCACCATCCTCTAAGACATTATTGAATAGGACCCGCAGTGTCTAAGTGTTGTTGGGTATTCCTTCATGGGATGACAGGCTGGATTAGATTATTACATTTCTTCAATTTAATTTTGATACTATGACTCTAATTTGAGTAGAACTAAGAAGCTGACTATCCTAGTTAAGGCCTGGAGTCATTGATAGAGAATAAAATAGTTCCCTTTGACACTCGTTTGCATACCCAGTTTCTTTGTTTCATCAAGTACAGCTGACTAAGGTTTATACTATTTGTCCATCTTTTTTTTCCTTTTTGACAATTTCACTCCCCCTCCCCTTAGTTTTTGTTTGTTTGTTTGTTTTTGGCTTGAGGCTGAGGTGCAAAGAAACAAGTATCCCATCCTTCCCCTTCTGTTTATTTCAAAGTCTACTTGTGAAACTTTGAACACGGCCCTAAGGCAGGAATTCCTAATCATTTTTTGTTTCATATATGCCTTTAGAAGCCTGGTGATACCTATGATTTGCTCCTTAGAACCATGTTTAAATTATAATTGAAAATGATAAATTTCAGTAAATGAAAATGAAGATATAATTTTTTCCCCCTTCTATGTTCACACACTGGTCCTCCTTATCCCCAGGTTAAGAATCTCTGTCTTGGGGCCCGCCCTCATTAAAGCAGAGTCAATGAAATCAAAGTCTGCATCATGGAATTTCTGGTGCCCTGCCTTTCTCTCATGCATTTGGTTTTGCACCCATTTAAGGACGGCATTTTCTGGATCAAATAAAAGAACCAGCTCTCTGCTGTGAAGGTACAATAATCTCTTACTTTTTCAACCCTCAGAATTGATGTTCACCGGAAGGAGAATGCTGGAGCAGCCGAGAAGGCCATCAGCGTTCACTCTACCCCAGAAGGGTGCTCTTCTGCTTGCAAGATGATTCTTGAAATCATGCAGAAAGAAGCAAAAGATACCAAGACGTAAGGTTCTTTTATTCTTGCTTTCCCCTTTCCCAAACCAATGTCCTTTGACCCTGATTTGTGATGCAGATCATCTCTGTGTCATTTCTTACTGTTTAATATTCTGTTGCATTCACATACCGTAGGGTTGTTTTTATTTGGTTGCCATCATGCAGTTTATTGAAAGATACGCCCTTTATTTTCATGTCATTATGAAGAGTAATAGTTTGAGTATTTTGGTGTATGTTGAACCTTTTGTTTCTGTTGCTGACTACCTGCATCATTGGGTCTGAGGAGATGTATAGCCAAGTCACTTTTCTTTTGTAATTCCATAGCTCAAGTCAGTTGGTCAGCTAGCATTATGAAGCTCCTATCATCTGTCAGGCACTGTGCTAAGCCCTGGAGATACAAAGAAAAGGGGGGGGGGGGGAAACTTTCAAGAAACATAGAGTCTAATGGTATAAACAGTATGAAAACAATTATGTACAAACAGGGATAAGTTGGAGATAATCAGGAGAACAAAAACACTAGCAGTGAAAAGGATCGGGGAAGGCTTCTTACGACAGGTGGGATTTTAGTTGAGAAATCAGGAGGTGAGGAGGGAAAGGATTCTAGGCATGTTAGACAGTCAGTAGAAATGTATGGGGCCAGGAGAGTCAGTCTTGGGCAAGGAACGTGGGGCAAGTATGATTATAGAACACGTGCAGGGAAATAAGGTGTAAGAAGACTGGATATGTATGAGGCGCCAGGGTCTAAACGACTTTTGACACACCAAACAGGATTTTATATTTATCTTGGAGGTAATAGGGAGCCACTGGGATTTATTGGATGGTGTGAATGAGTGTGTATGAATGGTCAGACCTGAGCTTTAGGAAGATCACCTTGACAGCTGAATAGAGAATGGGGAGAATGGAGAGAGGTGGGAGGCAGGGAGGCCAACCAGAGGGTAATTGTAATAGTTCATATGTGAGTTAATGAGAAACTGCATCAAGATGATGGCAGAATCAGAAGGAAGGAGGAGGCATTGGTGAGAGATTACCAGGATAAAGTTGACAGGACTTGGCAATAGATTGGATGGGGGAGGAGTGGGAAGGAGCAAGGAGTGGAACAGGGAGAAATTGAGGAATTGAGGATGACATGTAGGTTTGAAGCTGGATGCCTGAGAACTATAATAGTGCCCTTAACAGTAATAGAGGAGTTTGGGAAGGGAGAGAATTTGAGGGGAAAGATGATGAATTCAGCTTTGGACTTGTGTTTAAGGTGTGGAAGCAACCAATAGGTATTCTGGAGGTTAGGGGTGGATAAGTAGACCTGGGATTCATCAGCATGGAGATGGTAGTTAAAGTCATGGGAAGTGATGAGATTACCAAATAAGACAGACCAGAGGGAGAAAAGAAAATGACTGGAAAAGAGCCTGTGAGACCCTTCTGTTGAGCAAACTTTACCTGGATAGAAGCAAAGAAGACCAAGGAGAGGAGAACCAAGAGAGAAAAGTGTTACGAAACTGAGAAGAGAGAGTATTAAGGAAGAGAAGGGTGATGTGCTGTGTCAGAGGCTGCAGAGAAGTCAAGGAGGATGAGGATTGAAAAAGGCCATTATATTTTGCAAGTAAGAGATCACTGGTAACTTTGGAGAAAACACTTGCAGTTGATTGATGGCAGTCTGAAGCCAGACTTATAGGGTTGAGAAGACAGTGAGGGGAAAAGAAATGGAATGGCAGGTGTAGATGGCTTTCTCAAGGGATTTAGCTACAAAAGGGAGGAGAGATGTGGGGTAAGAGCTAGTAGGGATGGCATGGGTATTTTCAAGGATGGGGGAGACACGGACATGTTGTTTGTAGGCAGTAGGAAGATAAATGAGAGAGGTAGCGACCTATGGGAAAAGACAGGATGGGATCATTTGTGCTAAGAAGAGGTTTCCTTTGGCAAGGAGCAGGGTCATTTCATTAAATGAGACAAGGGTGAAGGTGGAGATAGTGGGGGAAGGAATTTGAAGGATATGAGATGTGAGAAGAGGGAGATCTTGTTGAATGACTTTTTTTCCCAATTAAATATGAGGCAAAGTTCTTAGGTGAGAGGCTGGTAAGAATGGGAGCCATGGGAGATTTGAGGAGGGATAAAAAGTTTTGAGAGAGCCACTGTGGTGGGTAGAATAGTGAATCTACTAGGGAGATTTAAAAAGATTGCCTTTTTGTAGTGAGAGCCCTGTTGAGATTATGTAGCATATTTGTAAGAGACCCAGTTAGCATGTAGTTTTTCTGATAGAAGTGAAGAGCACTGACGGGGGAGAGAGAGTACCTGGGTTCAGATTCCACCTCTGGCCCTTATTATACCTCTGCAGTAAGAGTGTGGTAAAGTTACTTCATCTCCTTTAGTCTCAATTTTCTCATGTAAAATCTAGAGGTTGGGTTCAAGTAGTCAAAGTCAAGTTGAATGCATCTGGCTCCAGATCCGTAATCATTTGTCTCCTTTGCCAATCACCATGTTTTCATGGAATCATTTGTAGCTTGCAGTTCCTCTTGAAGACTGTTCATATCTTTTGATAACATCTTTTGGAGAATGAAATATTCATGCTGACTCTCAGTATATCTTAGATATCAAACTTAACAGCTATTTCTCAGTGATGTCAGTATTTTTCTCTATCATTTCTTTTTGTATTCTATCATTGGTTTTATTTGTGTAAAGCTTTGAGATTTTATGTAGCTGAAATAGTCTTATTTTCTTGTTTTTTTTTTTTTGCTGTCCTTTTGTTTTCAGCTGCCCTAAATTCAACTCTATATCTCTGTTATTGCCTTTATACAAAGTTAAGTTTATATTCAGTTAAACAGACATTGCATGTGTCCTTTATGCAAAATGCTGGACATACCAAGAATGAAACAATACCATGCTCAAGAAATGTAATATTCTTAGAAGCTCTTGCTAATTGTGTGACCCTGGGAAAGTCATGTAACTTTTCTGAGCCTCTGTTTCCTCTTTTATAAAATGGGAGTTGCAAGCAAATAGCTAACAAGGTTGTTGAATCAAATGAGATGACATATATATATATATAAAAGACATTCTGCCATAATAAATTGCTATATAAATGTGAGTTGTTAATATTCTAATTGAGGATAAAAAGAGATTGAGATAGAGGGCTCATGAAAGTTTTGAGGAGGCAGAAGATACTTCACTTGGAATGTATCAGAGAAGGCTCTATAAGGAATATGGTACCAGAGTTGAACCCTGAAGATGTGAACAAATGAAGAGTTTGGAGATGATGACCTAGTCTCACTGTTGGGATCATATGGGAGTCTTACAGCATTGGGCTAGCCGTGGAAATTGCCCATGTGTCATTCCTTCCTCCTCTATTAGAAAATCAGCAAGAATTGCTTTACTTTTAGATTTGTATCTAGAGCATTTTACACATTTTGTTGTTGTTCAGTTGTTTCAGTCGTGTCTGACTCCATGACCCCATTTGGGGTTTTCCTTGGCTAAGTAAGATACTAGAGTGATTTACATTTCTTCTCCAGATATTTTTTACAAATGAGGAAACAGGCAAACAGGGTTAAATGACTCATCAGGGGTCACACATCCAGCTTGAGACCAGATTTGAACTCAGGAAGATGAGTCTTCCTAACTCCATGTCTGGTACTCTATCCACTGTGCCACCTTGCTGCCTGTAGTAAGTACTTAAATGCCTTTTCATTTGTCATTCATTCTTTTTCTCTCTCAAGAGCCGATGAGGTCCCTCTGAAGATCCTGGCCCACAATAATTTTGTGGGACGTCTAATTGGCAAAGAAGGACGAAACCTGAAAAAAGTGGAACAGGATACGGAGACCAAAATCACCATTTCTTCGTAAGACTTTTTTTTTCATTGCTCTTCCCATAGGCAAAAAAGTAAAATGCCAGGGTTGTATTAGTCACAATCTTGGGGATATTGGAATCAAGAGTTTTCCATCCTTGGATCTCAGTTACCTACCTCAGTTCTTTGTACACAACTTTCTGGTTAATAGATAATATTTGTTCATTTTAGGGGGAGGGCTTGTTATATATAGGATAGCTGCATTTTCCCAGTGTTACTACTGTTTGGAGGGTGAGTTGTTGGGGTTTGGGAGCACATTCTTTAAAGAACAATTGGGATGTTGAAGAAATTAAAAACCAAGCAGCATAAGAATTAGTTGAAAGAACAAGGGATATTTAGGTATTTTAAGAGAGAGCAGAAAGAGAAGACTGAAAAGAACTATAACTACCTTCCAGGTCATTTTGTGGAGATGGAGAAATAGCCTCTAAGGTTAAATGATATAAGTGGCAGACCAAGGTTCTTTTGACTCTGGGACTCATTTCAGGTCAACCCCATATGAAGTTCTCATGTGGAAGAAAGATTAAACTTGTTCTGCTTGGTCCCAGGGAGCTAACCTAAACGTGGGTGGAAATATCAGGCATTCAGATTTAGAACTTGATATTAGGAAAAGGTTCCTAATAGAGATTTTCAGAGATGTAATGAGATGTTTCAAAAGGTAGTAAGGAGACTGCATCAATGAGTGTCTTTAGTTAGAGGTTGAATGACCATTTTTTTTGATGTTTGTGAGGGCATTTTTTTTCTGATATGCACTGGACCAGATGACCTTGAGATTTTGTGAATGTCCTATTAGTCAAGGAGAAGCATTTATAGAAGAAAGGGGGTAGACTAATTGATCTTTCTGATGCCTCCTAACTCTGGCCTTTCTTGAATCTTCTTTCACCGCATTGATTTTTATATCCCCAGCCATTTGAAATGGGAAATTCCTGGTCTAGGAACCCAAGACTAAGGGATTCTTGTCTCTACTCTATCACAATGCATTTCTAATAAACTCTCTTAACTTATGCTCTGCTAAAGTGGGAAGGGTATTCAGGTGGCAGTGGAGGGGAGAGCACTGGACCTTAATTTTTCTCTTTGAAAGTATCATGCTCTTTCTTCTCCTTAGTCTCTTCCACCTCTAGACCATCTGTAGGTAAAAGCAGTCTGCCTTCCCTGTTCTTTTTCCAAAGAGGTATGAAGTCCAATAGATCCTTTGGGTGAAGCTATCCAGCCATAATCTGTTTTTTTCTTCTATTCCAGTGCAACCAGCTCCAAGTAGAGTGATCCAGTAGTCCTAATCTCGGTAGGGATTGGATAATCTTTGGCAGTCCCTTAGGTTTCAAGAAACCCATCTTAAGTATTTCAATACACTTTTGGTTAATTTCATGTTGTCCTTCTGACCTACTCTGGAGGTTCAGATAGTTGGGGCTGGTTCCTCCCATTATTCTAGATAAGGGGAACTGACCCTGAGAGATGGGGTAAACTGTTTGCCTTAAGAGTTATAATGCATAACACTACCTTTTTAGTATTCTGGTCTCTAGACCCTGGGACTTGGCAGTAACCTATAGGAAATAGTTTTCAAGTTCTTTTCTTTTTTCTGCTCCTCTCCTCAGGTTGCAGGACTTGACCCTTTACAACCCTGAGAGGACCATCACGGTTAAGGGTGCTATTGAGAACTGCTGTAAAGCTGAGCAGGAGATTATGAAGAAAGTTCGAGAGGCCTATGAGAATGATGTAGCTGCCATGAGCGTGAGTGTATAAAGGAATAGGAGACCCTCCTAGGAACCCCCCCTCCCCCTTTCTAGTTTTCTTAGCATTTGTGAATCTTGTGTGAGGGATATAGAGAAGTCTAGTAATACACCTTTTTCAACTTTCTAGGTCATTGGAAGCTGGGGGATGAGCTTGCATGTTGTGTGACTTGAGAAAGCCCTTTCTAGGGAACATGAGAACGTTCCCAAAGCTTGCTACCTTCTCACCTTAGGGATGTGTTAAATGAAGTTTTGGAGCTTAGAAGAGAGGTCCTCTATCAATTCTGGTAATGGGTCTCTCTGAAAGGCACTGTAATATAGTGGGTAAGGGCTTGGTCTTAAAGAGTTAGGAAGATGCAGGTTCAAAGCCTTCCACTGGACATATTTTGGGTATATGACCATTGGTAAACCTTAGGATTTCTTTTTTTTTTTTGCTCTGCTAATCCTCTTTTTTTTTTTGTTTTCTTGTTTACATTATTCATTTTCATTACATTTTTTGAATTACACATTTTCTCCCCGTCTTGCTCCTGCCCCAACCCCATAACAGCAATCCCACTGTAAAGCCCCTCCCCTGCTCTGCTCTCCTATTT
>CM053593.1:157100615-157127731 GCA_028646575.1 Pseudocheirus occidentalis | reverse complement strand
TCTTTGAGTGACTTCTGTGCATATATGTTCTCAACTCAAGATTAGAGCCTAAAAGTTGGGCCACAATGCCAGAGGTGCTCCGCCCATGGCAGGATCAGGGAGAGGATTGTCGCTTGGAAGTAGAAACACTTAAATGGCAGAAAGACAACACTGCATCTATAGACCAAGAACATTCATCCACAACCCTGTGCCTGCTCCAGCTGAGGGAGTTTGGGGGCCAAGTCTAGTGCTCATCCCAGACTTATGCATCTGGGTAGACTAGCAGCCTTGAAACTTGTTTTGAGCGGAATAACAACCAATCTTGACTAATAGTTGCCTATGGTTCTCTTCCTACTCCCCAAGCCCATTTATATACCCTGTTTTTTTCCTGCCCTACATTTCTTCCAAAGAATTCTCCTCGTTGCCCAATAAGCTCCATCCCCACAATGGTAAGTGTTTAGGTTAAATATAGTTCTAGGTTATTCTAGAACCTCAGATCTAAAGTATGTTATCTGACTCATGAGGCAGAGGCCCTTTAAACTCTTGACCTCTCTCTTCCACAAAATCCAGTCATTCTCCCTCACAGGTAGTTAAGATGCTGACAAAAGCCTTCAGGTTAGCTGGACAGCTGAGTGAATGATGGCCCTGCAGGAAACATAATACAGTAGGAAGCCTGGGGCAGAGTCAAAATAGGGAGGAGGGGAGATGCCCAGCACTACAGTGAGTGCTTAAAGCATATCTTTCTGTTAACCAGCCAGAAGGATCCTTGTAGCTAAATAAAGCTAGGGAGGGTGAGAGCTAGCCCTGCAAGCATCCAACTCAGCCAGCAGATGAGCTCCCTCTGATGTTCTCCTGCCAAGGGTCAACATTTGGCAGTGTGCACAGCCCAGAACAAAGTCCTCCAATCTTAGTCCTGTTTTCCCTCTGCTAATGATCACCACTGCTTCCCCCAGATCCCAAAGTACTATGAAGTTGTGAGGGAACCATAGACTGGAGCACAAACACCAAGGAGAATAGTTGGACAATCCACTCCTCAAAAAATGTCAATCCCCTTGTCACTCCAAAGGATGAATATCCTTGTTTGGATGAGAATTCAGAAGAAACCGTTTACTTGTAACGGTTTTAACCCCAAATGGACAGCAGCTGCCAGTGTTGAAGACTTTTCCATGAGAATCAGTGATTGTGGGAACAAACAGTATTTTCAGTTTCCATGGCGCCTGCGCTGGATTTGCAAAGACCTTTTGTTGGTCTCCATCAAATCTCCATCTAATGGCAGCAGAAGGGAGTAGGGAAGAGGCAGGAGAGAAAGGTGCTTGGGTGCTAGGTAAAGCTTTCTGACCAATAGCCCAGACCTCACCACTGTTCCTTCTCTTTGGTCTGTCTAGAACAGTGACTATAGATTAGGGAAAAAAAAATTATGGTGGCAGACAGGAAATGAGGTCCAGGAGGTTACACTAGGCTGGGCTGGGTTAAGCAAGGGGAAGGCCCAGCTTCAAGACTGAAAGAGACACCCAGACAACCACCTGGACAGGTCATATGACACCCTCCCCTTTTCCCCCCTCCCCACTCCCTTGACCCTGCCCTCCCTTCCTGGTATCCCCATTGACTATTCTGGGCAACCCTCTCTGGGAGTTGCAGTCTTTGCCTTCTATCCCCAACAAACTGCCCCAGTGGAAATGTCCGTCAGTTTTTTGCCAGAGAACCATGCTCCAGGCTCTCCTGTATCAGTACCTTGGGATTGGCCCTAGGCATGGGATGAAAATGGTCCTTGGTATCAGGATGCCAAGAAGGTTGCAAACAACAGCCCACTCCCACCCTGGGGTCTGAGTATCCTTGGTTCTTGCCTCAGGCAGGATGCTGTTGGGGCTGGAGGGAGATGTGGTGCCGCTCCATCCCAGGGATGGGCTGGGGGGCTTCTAGGCCCTTGAACTCCCCTGTGTATCTGTCTCTGTTTCAGATGAACTGCTATCAGAGTCTATTTCAGCACTGTCTTGTTGGTGTTTCTCCTGCACCTTCAGACGAATTGCCCCAAGGCGAGTCAGGAGAGATTGGTAGTCAAAGTGGCCTCGCTTCTCCCCAAAAGGATCCTGAGGGAAAAGAGAAAGAAAGAAGTCATATTTGAATCCTTTGTATCAGAAACAATAGTGGGACCCCACGGAAGACAGCATAGCTCCCCAGGAGCTTCTGTCTCTGAGGAGATCAAAGAACTATAAGCAATACAAAAACCTTTTCCATTTAGGGTTTAAGAATGTGTTCTCAAAGTTTTGAACCCAACCCCCTCATCCTATCCCCACCCCTTACCTTCTCAGGGATATTTGGCTGAGCCATATATTAAAATGAGATTACTTTCCCAAATGCATGCTGCAAAGAACAGAGGAAAAGGACTAAAAGGGAGAATGCACTGGAGTTGCATAATCATCTCAGACAATTCACATACAGAGCACAGGAGTGCTGACTTTTTGTAACACACCCAGGAAAGGATGAAGATTATCCTTTATTCCTGAAGTAAGGAGAGTTAGAATAACTAGCCTTTTCAAGTTTATCTAGTTATTAAAATGTTTAAAGCTTACGTCCCTAGCCACCAAGAAAAAAAAAAAGAGCCTCTGTCTCTATTTGCAGACCCACCAACCCAGTCCTGCAAAGAGTCTTCCTCTTCCTAAGTACCTTCTATCCTTGATTCTGCTTTATTACCTGAAGTCAGAAATCACAAACTATTTTATATAAGCTTCAAAGTCTACTCCAGAGGATGAGAAAGGGTGGAAGCAGGAAGATCAAATCAGTACACAGAAGCTGACCACCCATAAAGAAGAAAAAATGGAATGCTGGTGAGATAGGATAGAGCACAGGTATTTCATACAGAAACTGACAGGTTCCATAACTAACCAATTAGAGACTTGCTACTGATAGCATACCAAAAGCTATCCAATCACTTGTCAGCTCCTCTCATACACCGCCACCCCATTCCCGCTCTTTCCGTTATGGCTTTCTATAGTCACCACAAAATGGTTTTCACTCCCCAGTTACATTTTGAAGGCCTCCACTCTCTACGTGCTTTGAGGTAGATCATTTTTCCAAACTTTCCTTCCTTCGGATTTCAGCTTCATTCCCACCCAACTCACTACCTCTCCAGGTGCTGGCCCTCCCTTTATAATTTTCTCAGTGCCCCAGGCAATTATCTAAGCCTATAAAATTGTAGAGGAGGTAAAGGAATGACATCATACATCTAAAAAAAAAAAGTTTTTTCCTCCAAGGATTGATACTGGAACTGCCGAGCAATGAAGGTTACAGCTTCTGATGCAAAAATATGCTGGGGACATATCCCTTCTCAGGATGCACTAGAAATGGGAACAGGAAGCAATATAGTCCTAACTATACCCTGACACTTAAATCCTGGAGCAAGTGAAAGACATTTACCAAAAACTGCACCTCAGTCAACAAAACATCTAATATTTCTAATACATGAATGTTTCAAATTGTCACAATCCTCCTGATCTCTCCACTGGTGAGGACAAAAGGGAGGAAGAAACTTTTCCAAGCAGTTGCCAAATATTCCCAGTTAAAAAAAAAAAACACCTTAACAAGCCATTAAATCTATCCCATCCCTCAGCCTCAGACCAACCAAAACACTTCAGAGATGAGAGATTTTTCAGTGAAGCGTTTCAAATGCCCTCTTAGTCACCTGGGTTTGGACTGCTGAGTTCCTCTATTCATCTAGCATAATCTTTCACATGAAGTGGCTTCTTCCCCATCAAAGAACCAACATTCGACCACCATTCCTTCAAACACCTGAACTGAGTTATACAGATTCTCCCTCCAGGCCTTCTCCCAAGTCCTTCTACTTCTCCATTCTTTTCAGTTAGCCAGGAGACTGATGCCATCCCCAGTTTGTCAGTATACCTCCTCTCTCCCTCCTGTTGAGTTGTGCCCCATTCTCCATCCTGCCCCCTTCCCACATCTCACACTCAAGGGCCAAAGAGCTGCTCTACCTGCATTGTCTGGCCTTGGAGGTGAAGTCGGTCTTTGCACACCACCTCATAGAAGTCATAATACTCCATAAAGGACTTCTCCATCACACCCCTGTAAGGCAAAGGTGAACAAAAGGTCAGGAGCTTGCAGAATGAGAGAGAAGGGACTTCAGGTCCACACTAGCCCTGTCTTCTCACTTAAAGCTAGATTCAACATATACTTTAACTTTCTACCTCAGCCTTTGGCAAAAGGGCCAGCGGACAAGATGTATGGTAAGCGCCACAGTCCATACTTAACTTCCCAAGCAGTGTGGTCACTGGAATGACTCCAACCGTGAACAGCAAGGAAACCTGAACTCAATCTGTTTTCTGTTGCCCATCCCAAGCTTATTCACTACTTCTTCTGCTTTTAAAAATGAATATATTCATGTCGGAAAATATCCCTTCTCCCTCCCCTGCAAACTATTCCTTGTAACATGGAGTTAAAAAAAAAAAAGCAACTCTGCAAAACCATCAACACATCAACCAAGTAAGAGGATATATGCAAAGCTCCATACTCATCACCTTCCCATCTCTGCAAAAAAAGCTTACCTCTTCTTTTACAAATATCCCTCTCCAACCCTGTCCTCCACACCCCACTTCAGAAGCTTTTCTTGATTAGTACCTAGTTTTGGATCCCACTTTTTCCCAAACTGTCCCAACATTTACAAATAGCCTGCATGCTATTCACCTGCTTTTATATTGCTTTTTAACTGTTTCTGAATGCTTTTCATTAATATAAGGACTCTGTCCATTCTAATTCAATAAGTATTTACTAAGCACCAGTTACTATACACACAAGGTGTCAGAGACACAAAAAAATAATCCTGGCTTTCAAAGAGCTTCTATTCTAGTAAGGGGTTCCACATATTCACAGACTAGTTAGGAAAAACAAAATCCTCCCAACAGCAGGAACTTCACTTCCTTCTGTGGTATAGGGCCCCTTCTCTCCTTTACCCCCATCTGGCTCCCGCCTTCATCACTTCAGACCTAGACCACTAAATAGGCTGCTGGCCAGCTATCAGTGATCTCCCTAAAACACAATGGTGTGACATCATTCCCTTATTCAGTAAACTCCAGTGGCTCCCTCTGTTGTCTGCAGGATCAAATATAAAATTCTGTTTGGCCTTTAAAGCCCTTTATAACCTGGCTCTTTCCTACATTTCTAGTCTACTTATACCTTACTCCCTTTCCACTTAGTCTACGATCCAATGATACTGACCTCTGTGGCTATTATTCCTTACACAAGATACTCCCATCTATGATTAAATTTGCACTGGCTGTCCCCCCTGTCTGTAATGCTTTCCTTCCTCATTTCTCTCTCCTAGCTTCAAGTCCTAGGTAAAAATCCAATCTTCTGCAAGAAATCTTTCTCAATCTTCTTTAATGTTAATACCTTCCCTTTGAGATTGCTGTTGTTGTTCTTTAGTCATATATGACACTTGACCCCATTTGGGGTTTTCTTGACAAAAATACTAGAGTGATTTGCCATTTCCTTCTCCAGATAATTTTACAGATGAGGAAACTGAGGGCAACAGGGTTAAGTGATTTGCCCAGAGTCAAACAGCTAGGAAGTGTCTAAGGCCAGATCTGAACTCACGAAAATGAATCTTCCTGACTCCAGGTACAGCACTCTACCCACTGTACCACCTAGTTGCCCTCTGAGATTATCTCCAGTTAACCCTTTATCTATCTTGCTTGTTTGCAAGTTATCTCCCCCATTACACTGTGAGCTCCTTAAGAAGAGGGGCTCTTTTTGTATCCTCAGTAATTTGCCCAAGTACTTAATAAATGCTTGTTGACTTATATTTTCCTCTCCTATGCCCACTATAAGAATGCTCTGCATATTGAGGACTTGTGATTCTCATTACATCACTGAAGTCCTCCAACCCCACCCCCTCTACTTTCAGTCACTCTCTTTGTCATGTACCTTAGGGGCTCAGGGCAGGGACATTTTCCCTCCAGCATGTCACAGACTGCCACTCTGATGGTCTCATGCCGGATACACTCATTGTAATTTTTGCTGTCTCCTGGGTGTCTCTCCTGCGGTGAAAAACAAATGGCATTGATACTCAAGGTGCCCATATCAAACAACAGAAGTTTACTATTGCCTCCCCCGCTGTACTGTACCATTGTTACTAAGCTCCCTAACAGTGGAAGACATGCTATGTATAAACCCAAGAAAGCTCCTTTAGCCATCTTGGGCTCCCATCTCAGGCTAAAGGACTGCCAGGTAAAGGCTAGATGGGGATTTAATTCAATGCAATTTGGGTCAACAAATTAGGAAAGCAGGGCAACAAAGCTGACCTGTCCTGGTGCCCAAGGACACACAAAGAACACTAAGGCGTCAGCTCATAGAGGCTAAAATGGCAGGAATTGCAAGAAGTTTCTTGCCAGCTCTCTGCCATATTTTCAGGATCTATTCCTGGATACGGATAGTGATGCCCATTCAAGGAAGTCTCTAATTCCTATTATTCTTTTAAATTGAAGTGAAGTCAATGGCTAAAAGCCAACCACAAATAATTCTATTGCAAATCTACCAAGAGGACCTTATCAAAAATATCCATGTGGAAGTCTGGGCCCAGAGTGCTATAGGGTGAGCATGAGTGGGGAAGAGATTTTCCCCATAATTCTTTTATCATTTACCCACTTCTGAGGGGAAAAAAACAAAAACCACTGGGACAGCTCCAGTCTCAGTCATATAGGTTTAGAGGTACTATAAAATGTCCCAAACCTACAGAGCCACATTTTCTAAAGTAGTAAAGCCACCCCAATCTCCAAACAGCTGCAACTAATACAATGGGGTCCATCCTACAATTTTCTTCCTTTGAAATCAGATAAGCCAGGGTGATTTTGCTGCAGAATGATGTTATTTAGAAAAGGTGATACCTCTCTGCCTGAGAGTAGGGAATGAATCTATTTCATTCTTAAATAGCCAATAGTCTAGGAATCTCCTTTAGTTTGGATGATGCTAATTCAAGTCTTTAAATTATTTAATTTGGTTTGGCATCTTTTAGGCATGCTCCTTATTAATGATCCTTTTGGCTCTGCAGGAGATAAAACTTTAAGTTGCTTCAAAGGTCTAAAATAGAGGAACTAATTCAGTATAAATCCTGGGAAACACCTCACACTTGTGCCAGGGGTAATATAGACATCAATCCACTGGGCACAGACAGCCATCCCCCAAAGACTCTGAACTAATCTTCCAAATGCCTTTACTAAGTAAACTCCTATCTAGAATTTATATAAGTTTACTGAAAGCACACTACACAGACCTCATTACTGTTACACTTACTAATGAATATCTAAATCTCTTCACTGAGAGATTTAAGGTGTTTAGAACTAAAAATATTGCCAGCCCCAAATCTACTAACTTGTTTAACATGTCAACTGCCCCCAGTTTTCTAATGCAGTTAGACCTACCCTCCCAGGAGGCAAGAGACAACATTATGCATCTAGAACAAGAAAAAAAGATCCTCCCCTCTTAAGGTCTCAGATTCCATAAAGCTCATTAAAAGTAGTCAATGTCTCCCACTTGGAAGGCTGGCTTACCTGCTCAAAGCCAGGCTCATTGTGGTAAGGGTTTTCAGTCATTAGTGACTGGATGGAGATAAGCACGGAGGAGATACTCTGGGCTGGGCTCCAGGCAGGGCCAGTCCAAGTACTGCAAAACACAGCAAAGGGGGAAGGGAAGAAGGTGAGGCTGGGGAAGACGAATATGACTCCTTCAGGCCAGTACAAAAATACTAGGGGCCTGGCAGCAACTCAACCTTTGTGTTTCACTATTAGCAATCTGGAATCTCCCAGCCTCCATCTTACCCCAATTTAAAAGGAAGTAAGTCAATCTCAAGGTAAAAAAGCAGGTCAAAGGAAAAAAAAGAGGGGAAACCAGGCAGGATAACTCTAATGGGCTTTTACCTGATCAAGAGAATCTGATTTAACTGGAGCCACAGAAGGAAAAGACTAACTTGGAAATACAGTCAATTGGACAATGCCTCCAAGGACAATCAATGTCAAAGTTAGCAAATCTTCAGAATACTTTGGAAAAGAATTACATATGAAGAGTGGATTTCTTTTTTTTGGAGGAATGAGAAGAAGCGGAAAAGAGAAGTGCACAGACCTCTTGGCAGGGGTGAGGTTGCAGAGAGGTTGATGCAGCCAAAAACAGGCACATGTAGGTTTCTGTTCCATACTTGGAACGTAGGGAGTATCAGGTTCTCTGAGGTTTGTAGAACCATGGCAAGCATGAGAAAAGACTAAGGGGAAAGATTCCAAGACTCACAGAGATAGTAACGTGTAAGAGCATTTTCCAATTGGATGGGAAGAACAAGTAAAGACCTTCCTTTCTTTCATAGGGGCCTGGCCAGCTAAACCTGTGTGATCACAGCCCATTGGGCAGAAATGACAGCAGAAACAAGAAGTGACAGAAAGAATGTCTGTTTCTTCCTGACAAAGCAAAGAAAGGTGCTGAGGCTGGTACATAAACACAAGCTTCACAACCCCTTTCCTTTTCCAGTCTTACTCATGGGGAAAAACAGAAGTGATTCTTCCCATTACCCTCATCAAAACTGCTGGTTTCAAAAGTCACCTGCCCCACCCTCCACCAGCATTACCCTCTTTCTAGACTCTCAGTCTGGCAATGCCATTTCAAAACCATCCTCAATTCCTGATCTTTATATACCAAAAAACTCATGACCTTGGAACAAAGTAGATCCTTCTATGATTAGATGTCCCTGGTCATTAAATAACACTTTTAGTGTCATTTATAAGTCTTTATAAATATAAATAAGTTATTTATAAGTTTATAAGTAAAAAAAAAATTATAATAATACAATTAACTCCTGAACCTAATGGGAATTTTCTACTTTATGGATTCTCTTTAACAAATTTCCAGTCTCAGACCAGTCTCTCCACAGACCCAACAATTTTTAACCATCCTGTATCCTTTTCCTTCCCCTGGTTTTGCTGTCAACTCATGGAATGTTTGCATTGGCCTGAGCAAAACATAACCAAAAAGTAATATCCATATTACACTTACAGGAAAGTGATTTTAAAGAGAAACAATTTTTGGATTACTCACTATTATGCATTATCTTTTCCATTTGCACAGGTAACAGAGCTTGATTGTTTTTCTCCTGGCGTTTTGTTATTTTGTCATAATAGGTCTCTTTAAATCCTTCCTCTTCCAGACTCTACTACCATTACTCACTCTGAGTCTCTGAAGGAGTTTAAAAATGGGTCTTGCCACTGGCCCAATACTGTGGCTCCCAGGATCAGCTGCCACACAAGCCTGAA
The DNA here is from genome assembly GCA_028646575.1 of Pseudocheirus occidentalis. Classification (NCBI taxonomy): domain Eukaryota; kingdom Metazoa; phylum Chordata; class Mammalia; order Diprotodontia; family Pseudocheiridae; genus Pseudocheirus; species Pseudocheirus occidentalis. Next base: position 157,118,453 of record CM053593.1, on the reverse strand, counting down.
GGTGGGTCTGGTTTCAAGTCACAGGAAGGGATGGAAGAGACAAAGCAGTCTCAATTTTTCCACTCTCCTAACTCCCCAAATAAAAAGAAACCCTTCAAAATTCTTTATATCTGCAACAAAGGAAAAATGATCTTGGGGTTGCTAGGTGGCACAGTGAATAGAGCACCAGCCCTGGAGTCAGGAGGACCTGAGTTTAAATCCGACCTCAGACACTTAACACAAAAACTAGCCCTGTGACCTTGGGCAAATCACTTAATCCCAAATGCCCTCCAAAAAGAAAAAAAAAAAAAGAAAAAGATCTAGAATTGGAAGGAACCTCAGAGGTCATCTAGTTCATTTTACAGGTGAAGAAACTGAAGCCCAAAACATGCTGACAGTAAGCATCAGTCAGAGGCAGAATTTGAACCTAGGTGCTGATGAGAAATTTTATTTTTCCCTACACCATCTTTCTGGATATCTAACTTCTCAGGGCAAGGATGGGGACTCAATATTGGGAAATGAGATTGGGACTGACAGTCCCCAAACAAGATGAGTCCAGAATTTTTATGTGCTTGGTTGAGATCTGATGTGGTTCCAATTTCAGATGCAACTTTTAACCTACCTATAAGGGAAAAAATTATAACCATTTATTGAGAGGGAGAATAGATATCCACAATCTAAAGTAGCCTGCAAGAGTCTCTGGCTCCCAGATCAGCTAATTGGAAGTCTCTTCTTACCCCAGAATACTCAGGCAGACTTTCCCATTGCGGTAGAAGTTGGGGTTAAACCTCACTGTGTTATTGCCCGTTGTCATCAGTTTGACCCGTGGTGGGTGGATAGGATAATCTGGAGGACAGCGAAACACGAACAAGAAGAAACCCCCTTCATAAGGAGTGTCAAATGGGCCTGTGATCAATGCATGAATCTGCAAAACAAAAGCCCATCTTGCGCACCATCTCAAAACTGTGTGGCAGTGTCCCCACCACAAACCCGCCCATGCCCATGCCACTGCACATGCCAAAGGGCAGGAACCCTTATATTCTTGTAACCCCATCCTATACTCTCATCATATCACACAGGTACCCTGTTCTCATTTATGAAATTTCCCAGGAATATAGAAAATCTCTATCTTATAGGCATAAATTCTATCTAGAACTTTTAACAAAATTCTACTTCATTTCCCTGAACTAAAGGGCAGGTGGGCAGGGTCAATGGAAGACAAGGGTTGGATACTTTAAAAGGTCAGTAATAGATATTAAGGTGAGGTAAATGGCAAAGTCATCAGCTTCCTCTATTCTTGATCAAACTGGGGGGTTGTGGGGGAAAGGTGGGTTTGCAAAGAGGAGGACCATACAGCAGCATTATACAACTGGGTCTTCAAAGGACCTTCAAATTCAGAAACGGGAATTTCTATAATCTAGTCATAATCAATGGCCAATTTCTCTTTCCCTAGATGTGGGAACTTAAATTTATATCAGATTCACATACTGTTAGGACTAAAATAATTAGATATCTTACTAACATTCAAAGGCATCTGCTGAGAATTTGGAAATCAAGGGGAGGAATACTTTAATACAATGCCCATAGAACTGAACCCCAACACTGCCTAAGTGATTCCCCCAAACCATACCCCTAGGATCATCTTAAATAGCAAGTTATGCTGGTGTGAACAGGGCACAAATTCTGGGACCTAAAGGGCTATGTAGCTAATATCTCTAGTAATTTACTAGGAACAAGGTATGCCAGTAAAAACATTTTCAACCACATTAAAGACAAAAAAAAAATTTTAATTTAAAAGCCAAGCTTATTCAAAGTAGCTAAAACCATACCAACAATTTACAGGCTGAATTTTTGCTTCAGGCAATATGAAAGCAGAAGTGTGCTCTTTAAGCAACTCATTTCAGCTTGACAAAGGTTTAGGTGTGAATCTACTTTCCTGGGGTGGGGCTAGGAACAGCAGAGAAGTGTATACATGTCTGAGGATTTTAGGCTTAGATCTTAAAACTCCCTAAGGTTTCAGGGCCTTTTCTTCAGAACATGGGCTGTTTTAACTTTTGTAGCTCCTGATACCTAGTACATTATGTTATATCCAGCAGGGAAAATAACATTTACTGTTGTTGATGTTGTAGGAGACAGTATACCAAACCAGGCATTATTAATGGTAACGTAGTCAAGACCCTAAACACAGCCACAATCCTGGCAGAGACTGGCCTCCAATCCTCCCTAAATTTGACAGACAACAATATTTATCTATCTGAAGGTCAAGGGAAAAGAAGGCTGCACTCATTCCCCCCAAAGGAATCACCTACCTTAGTCATGTCAAGGGGATCAGGCACAACAAACATTCCGGGTGGAGGCTCCTTATAAATGGACATGATGTCCCTGTATAACAACAAAGGGGAAGTAGGGGTAAAGGTGGGAAAGCCCTTGAGCAAAACAGTTGCTGATATCAATGGGGAGAGGAGTCAAAACTAAGTGTGTGGTACCACAAGTGTTTGCATTGGCTCACAGGCCAGGGATTCTTGGGTTGGATACATGGGAAGGAAGCAGAAAACCAAGTGTTATCAAAAGGGGCACTATTTCATCAGGGGGAGGTAAGGAGAAGGAGATTACAATAGTATCAGAAATCAGTGTGAAAAACCTCTATTAAAATGACAATTCATTTACTGCACACACCCCCAAACTTCCCAGATGCAAAAAAATTAAGAATGAATTATAAATCAAATATTGCCAACTAAATTGCTAATTTAAATGTAAAGAAAAGCAACTAATTCCAAAAGATGCAACTAAATTACTATGCGTCTTATAACAAAAATGTGTATGGGAAGAGAATCTTCCTAGGAAGTGGGGTGGGGGGTGAAGTCAGATAATGTCTGCCCTGGAAACAGACCAATGGAATGAAACACAGAGATTTATCTTCAGGAAGAAATGGGAGGGTGGGCAAAATTTGCTTTTCCAAGGTTAGGGGGGATTTATACACTAGGAAGACTAAATATAAAGATTTCTACAAGTGGCTCCTTGAGACTTATTCCAGAACTAGGGGCAGCTGAGGTTAATGCCAAAATGAAACACCCCAGGTGAAACAGGCCTAACTGGGAAGGAACCAGAAATCACTAAAATAAAGATTTAGTCTAAACAGTATAGGAACCTAGGGAGCAGAAAGACAAATGATAGCTGAAGGTTTGATCAAGAAGTTACAAAGACTGAGAATGGGAAATGAATTTCTAAGGTTGGAAGAGAGGGTTCCATTGGTAGAATAAAATGTCTTTATGTGGCATCAACTTACAAGATACTGAGCCTAGGAATCTCTGGATAACAGGGCTAGCGCTGGCCAAGGAAAGAGAAAGGGAGAAGGAAGGAATAGTTTAAGAGGACAAAAAGTTGCAGGACTGGAGGCTGTCCTCCAAGAACAAAGGCAGAGGGAAAGGCTGTAGCCCCTTCCTATGGTATATACCTGCTGTAAAGGAATTGAAGATCCAGGAAAAAAAAAAAGAAAAGTGTGGGATGGGGTAGGGGCATGGCTAAGGAACAGAAAGGAGGGGAGAGAAGGCTTAAGGGGAAAGAGGAGCGAAAAGAGCAAGGAAGGGATGTTGGAGAGAAGAGACGGGGGAAAGGAGAGGAGATGAGGAGAAAGAGAGGTAATGAGGAGAAGGGAGGAAGGGGAGAGGAGAGGAGGGAAGAGAGGAAGAGGAATTGGGGAGAAGAGACGGGGAAAAGGAGAGGAGATGAGGGGAAGGAAGGAGAGGTGATGAGAAGGGAGGAAGGGGAGAGGAGGGAAGAGAGGAAGGGGAATTGGGGAGAAAGAAGGGAGGAGTTAAATGGAAAGAAAGGGAGATTAGGAGGGAATCTGGGGAGAAGAGCTGAGGGGAAAGTCTGAACTGGAAAAAGAGTTGGGGGGCAGGAAGGGTAAAAACTAGGGAGATTTTAAAGAGAGGGAGAAAGGGGGGAAGAGTTTGGAAAGGGCGGGAGGAGAAAAGGGAGGATTGGAATTGGGGGAGCCTGGGCTAGGGGCTCGGGAGGCCCCCAGGCAGGGGCCGGGACTGGGGCCGGGGCGGGCGGGGAGCGGCGGCTGCGGCGGGCCGGGCCGGGTGGGCCCTCGCTCGGCCGCACTCACCGCTTGATCCGCAGCAGGCACTGCGGCGCGGCGCGCTCGCTGTCCCAGTCCGAGCTCAGCGTCGGGTCCCAGAAGGCCGAGTGACTGAGCAGCGCGGCCCCGTGGGCAGCGGCCGAGGGCGGGAGCCCGGGCAGCGGGGCCAGGCCTCCGCCCGGCCCGCCAGTACCGCCCGCCGCCGCCGCCGCCGCCCACACGTCGGGTAGGAAGGGCGGCCCGAAGCCGCCGCTGCCGCCACCGCCCGCGCCCGGGCCCGGGGTCCCCGCAGCCTCGGCCCCGGCAGTCGCCGCCTCCTCAGTCGGACTCTCCGCCATCGCCGCTCCGCTTCCGGGACTCCACGCCAACGAGTCCGCCGGCCAGAGCGGCCGCTGCCTCCGCCTCCGCCACCGCACCACCGAGAGCCGGGCCAGAGTGTCCCACCCTCCGCTTCCCCGGCCGGGCACCGCAGACTCCGCCCAGCCCCAACCAGCGAGAAGCACAGGGCAAGAGTGTCCACCCGAGGTCCTCCAGGACGGGAGGGGGGAGGGACTGGGGTCTCGGAGCTGGGCGGGGGCATTCCTTTGGCTCTCCGGGAATTAAAACCTGAGTCTGAAGTCCCTGGGAGGGGAAAGGAAGGATCTGCACCTTTGGATCCATTTAAGTGCCATACCTCAAGGAAAAACCCTTCAGACCAGAGCTAGCCTTCAAATCTTAAAGCATTCACCAAAAGGAAACCCATAGTCTTTGGCACCCTTCTGGGCCTCAGTTTCTGTATCTGCAAAATGGGACGATTGGATCAAATTATCTCTAAGACCCCTTTCAGTTCTTATGATGTTTATAATCTAATGGTCATAATCTTATGATGCTAAGATATTTTTTATGGGGGTGGGAAGAGAGCATGGGGGAGGAATGAGAATTTATATCCCATTTCATCCCCAACTCCCCCCACACACCCACGCACCCACACCCTAAGATCTAGTAGTCTAGGACTATGGGTGGGGTTTCTTAGGGCTCTTCCGGGACCCCGATTCGATGCCTTGTCTCTTCTCTTTGTAACCCTCCCTCCATGTTAACATATCAGTGCGCACTCTTTAAAAATTACACCCCATATTTGCATACAAAGGGCTAGCCATTTTCACTATCACCTTCTCGGATAAAGGAAGTTACCAGCATTATTCTTCTTTTTGAAAAATGAGTTTCAGTTAAGGAAATAAGATTCTGGAAGATAACTTGTTCTTGGTTTCCGAGACTAGTATTCCGAATTTGAATCCTAATCTTTTCACTCCGCAAGCTCCCAGCTCTAGGTATCTTGAATTCGTGGCCCTGGTGACAAGGTTGACTGGGTAAGGGCAGGTGGATGGTTCAGTGGAACCCTCCCCACCCATTCCTGGAAGAAAAACTCAGTGTCTGTCCACCTACCAGAGCCCAGAGTAAGTAGGACTGACACCCAGTAAGGATGGTTTCTCAACTGCTAAATGAAAGTGTAGTAGCATGCATCCTGTCCTGCTTTGATTTACCCTTGGCCTCGCATCTTCATTGCAATTTGAATACAAACTTTTTAGGAGCCTGTCTGTTCTCCCTACGATCCCAACTAGTTCCCTGGAGGAGATTTCTATGAGGAGGCTTGAAGATCTCAAGGAAATTGTAAAGAAAAAGCCTATACCAATTTAGAGGTGACAGACTTTTCACTAGGTGAGGTCTTTCAGGGCTCCTGGCAAGCCTCTGAGGCAGCTGTCCAACTCCCTAAGAGCAGGATTAGTTTAGCCGAGGGCTAAATCCTTTTATGACCTTTTTTAGGTACAGCCTACTGTAACTCCTTGGAAGTCTGACTAAAGGGCAAATATAAAAGGTTACCTCTTCCTAGAGTCAGAGAACGACACCACAGCCTATCAGAGTGACACCAGAGAAAATTCCTAAGACACAACCTTAAACATGGTCTGTTGTTAAAGAAATCCCCCCTGGGGCAGCTAGGTGGCGCCGTGAATAGAGCACGGGCCCTGGAGTCAGTAGGACCTGAGTTCAAATTCGATCTCAGACACTTAACGTTGGCCGTGTGACCTTGGGCAAACCACTTAACCCCAACTGCCCTGACTTCACCCTCCAAAAAGCAAAAGAAAAAAGAAATCCCCGGCTAAGGCCCCTGCACCCAATCCCAGGCCACTGTTTAGGAACCCAAGATAATCCGCTGTTATCTTCCATTCACTACTCCCAATATCCCCTCTCAGGTCTCTCTGCCCCTCTTTCTTCAAGGGTAACCTCCTAGTCCCTGATCAGGCACATTTCTTATCCTTACATAATTATTTATAAAAATGGACGTAAATTTTTATCGATTTTTTTTACATCACCCTAATTTCCCCAATATTGCCCTCCTCCTCCCTTGATAGGCATGCTGGTATACTGGACAGAGCTCTGAACTTGAAATCTGGGGCAACCTGGGCTTGATCACATACTTACTAGTCGTGCAGCCTTGGGAAAGTCATCTAACCTCAATTGCTTTAGGGGAAAAAATGATACAGAGGCTGGACTAGATGACCTCCAAGTTCCCTTCAAGCTCTAAATCTATGATCTTTAAAATAAAAAATAGGGGGAAAAAAATTTCAGTAAAGCTGAAAGGGCCTGTAGCGTTCATATCCATAATCCTTTACTTTTAAAAGGAGGGGCAGAAAAGTACCTTCTCCTAGATCCTCTTCTACACTGTGACCTCCAATCCTTCAATCCTTAATTCTCTGCCATGCCATCAGCGGGGCAGTAGTACTGCACTCTCCTTCATTCCCCATCTTGACCTCTTGGTGAACCAGTTCAACTCTACATTGTCCTCTTTTCTTGGGTTCCTTGTATCCCTATCAAGGGACCAGTCTTGGCTCAGCCAAACCTCAGATTTGGCTCTCTTTCCCAAGTGCTGCTTTGACTCTTAAACATTTGGTGCTGAACAAAGGTGGAGAAAATTACACTGCCGTACTGACTAGGTGCACTACAAAATTGTTATATAACCTCAACTGGGTCCTTAATGCTGCAAGGCAATCCTTTTACTCTTCCCTAGTTAACTCACTATCCCCCTCACTGAAGTGGCTCTTCCAAGCCTTTTCATCTCTTTTCATATCTCCCATGGCTCTTCCTCCCTAAATCTTCTCAGCTGAAAACCTTGCCTCATATTTTACTGAAAAAAATTGAGGACATTGACTAAGAGCTCCCACTTCTCTCCTCTTCCTCCCTATCTCATATCACTCAGATGCCCTTCTGCCACTATTTCCTCCTTCACCCCTGTTTCACATGAAAAACTAACCCTTCTCCATGTCAAGACTTATACTTCTACATGCATAAGTAATCCCATTCCATCCTGTCTCTGATAGATTAACCCCTTTATCATCCTTGCTCTCTCATTTTATCTTCAAACTCTCCCTATCTACTGGCTCCTTCTCTTCTGCCTACAAACATGCCCATGTCTCCCCCCATCCTTGAAAAACTTTCACTCAATCCATCCATCTCCACTATAGCCCTATGTCTCCCCTACCTTTTGTAGCTAAATAAATTCATGGAATAAGCCTTCTGCAATAGATGCCTCTACTTCTCCTCTCACTCTCTTGACTCTCTACAATCTGGCTTCCAATCTCATCATTCAACCTTTAACTAAAGTTGCTCTCTCCAGAGTTATGTGATAATCTGAAATAACTGAGGAAATAAAGTTTAAGCTTCTGAACATATCGACTTATTAAGAAATGCATGCCAATTGCATAAATCAGGACCAAGACTCCTCAGCTTGGCACTGAAACCCAAATACAGGGGGAATCAGATTTTTATGCATTAAAAGAAAATAACTAATAGGATATAAATCAGGATACAAGATTAAGTAATCTTATTTCTAATTGGAGAAAAGATTAAGGGCTTTCTGTAGAGATAACAGGTGCAATTCCCCGAAATCAGAAAAAGAGGTATCCTACTCCTCCCACCAAGTGTCTATATTCAATCAAAGAAACAAGGAAACAGTAACTGATTGACCAGTATGGGGCCAGTCTTCAGATAAGACATATGGCTTAACTGTGAGAAAACTCCTTGCATCAATCTTCAAATCTGACTCGGTTTCTGGTCAACAAAACCTAGGTCCTTAGTTAAGGGTCTCTACAGGTAGAGGTGGTCAAGCTTTCCAGCCATGTAGGGATAGGTTAAAACAATGCAATAAAGTTTTCTTCCAGTTCCCATAATTGAATAAAGTTTTTTTTTCACAAGATAGACATTGGACTAGAACCATGCTTGAAGCATATGGTAAATTTTATTGATTGACTTTCATTTGGATCCAAACTTAGTTATTTGAATTTCACAATATTTAATTCAAATTGTTTCATTGTTGTTGCTTCTATTTAAACCATTATCCTTGTATATAATCTTGTTCTGCTCATTTCATTTTGCATTAGTTCATGTACATCTTCCCATGCTCCTCTGTATTCATGTTCATTGTTTATTGTAATCCAATATCATTACATTAAATTACATTTGTGTCCCACAGTTTGCTTAGCCATCCTGCAATCAATGGACATCTACATTGTTTCCAGTTCTTTGTTACTAAAAAAAGTGCCACAACAATATTGTGAAGGTGAATAACTGTAAAAGATTTAAGAACTATGATTGACACAATGACCAAGCATAGCTTAATTCCCAAAGACTGACAAGGAATCGTATTTCCCACCTATTGGCAGAGAGGGGGTGGGCTAGAGGTAGAAAAGGCAACTCAGATTTTTTGATGTGGTCAATATATTGATTTGTTTTTCTGGGCTATAGTTGTTACAAAAGTTGGCTTTTTGTGGGGGGGGGGGTTGTGGAGGGAGATAGTGATAGTGATACCAGAAAAAGAAAGAAAAAAGAAAGAAAAGAGAATCAATTAAATATTTTAAAATACTCAGACAAAAACAGGTCAAAATTCAGAAAGAAGCATAAATTCACAATTAAAAATTTTTAGTAAAAGAATGTTAACTAAGTTTTTTTTTAAGAACTGCCATAAATATCTTGGTGCATATAAGGACTTTTTTATTTTTATTTTTTGTTTTTGTTTTTTAATTCCTGATTCAAAAAGTATAGACATTTTAGTCACTTTCTTCACATAATTCCAAGCTGCTTTCCAGAACTGTTAGGTCAATTCACAGCTCCACCAAAAATTTGTTAGCATATCTGTCCTTCCACAATTCCTTCAACATTGAAAATTCCTATCTTTTGTCATATTTGTCCATTTGAGAGATGTGGAACAAAACCTCAGAAACATTCTGATTTACATTTCTCTTACAGTTAGTGATTTGGTGCATTATTCCATAGGATTCAGATAGGGACTGGACTGGTGATTTCATTGGTATAGGGAGCTCCTGGGTGAGAAAACTTTATTGATGCAGAATGCCACTTTCTTTGTGACAGTCTTGGAGAGCTGCCTAGAGCATTAAGAGATTAAATGACTTGCACAAGGTCACAAAGCTAGTATGTGACATAAGCAAAATTTGAAACTAACTTCCTGGCTTCCAGGCTATCTGCTACTACCTCTCTGTTCTCTCATTGATTTAGAGCATTCTCTCCCAGTTGGCTGTTAATAGTTTGTAATGCTTCTTTTGATAACTGTTCATGTCCTTTGATGACTTAGCTATAGGAGAATGGCTTTAGATCTTACATATTTCTATTAGTTGCCTATATATCTTGAATATCAGAACTTTGTCAGAGTCTATTAGGTACAAAGATTTATCTTATACAAAAGACTCATGATGGAAAATACTATCGACATCCAGAGAATTAAAGTCTGCATGCAGATCAAAGCAAACTATTATCTTGTTTTGTTTTGTTTTTTATTTCTTGTGGCTTTTCCCTTTTGTTCTGATCCTTCTTCCACAACATGACTAATGTGGAAATGTTTAATATGATTGTACATAATATGTATGTCTAATCAGATTGCATTCCCTTTTGGGGAGGGGAGAGGAGGAGAGGGAAAAAATTTAGAACTCAAAATCTTATAAAAGTGGAGGTTGAAAACTAAAAATAAATAAATAAATTTTTAAAAAAGAAAGAAAAATTTCTTTGCCAAAGACAAGACTAAAAGGAATGTCATAAACATTTTTAAAAAACAAATTTAAAATAAATAAAAACAAATCAAAGATTTATCTCAGTTAGCCACCTCCCTTCTCTGACAAAGATATTTTCAAAATTATTTTTTGTTTGTTTCACATACCATTGTCACTTCTCATTAACTTTCCCATTCACTCACCTCCCCATATCATATAGCCAGCCCTTCCTTGGTAACAAGGAAAAACAGTTATGCCAAACAGTCTCCAGACCAATCTAACAATGCACACAACATTCCATAACTGTAGTTCCCCACCTCTCTACCTGAAGGAAAATCGTGATCATGATCATGGGTCCTCTGGAGTCAACACTGGTTACTGCATTTAATCTAAATTCTAATGTCTCCAAGTATTTGAAGTTGCCAAATTGAGTGGAATCCCCAGAGAAACCAGCTAACAACAACACTGATGCTCTAAGTGGAAATTTGTCAAAGGCCTTTGATGTTTTGGGAGGTCCTGCTTAAAAAAAGGTTAAGGGAAAAAAAAGGTCAAGAAACCTCCTTTCTCAGTCGGCTTGTCAGTGTTTTCAAATTGTTTCATTCTGTGAAATTTCAGTCTTGACAGGGAATACTGGAAGAGTTTTCTATTGGTGAAACCAGCTACCTGCCCATATCCCCAACTGTTATTATACTGTACTGTCTGCTGATACCTTGTAGGTTGATATTTCTCAAACTACACTCTTCATTTCCTAGCATGAGGCACCCAACCTAAAGGATGGAGTAATTATTAGATGGGTTTTATCTCATAAGATCATAGACTTTGAGCTGGAATGGACCTTTTAAGGCTCTTTGGAGGATTTAATCCAACCCTTTCATTTTTACAGAGTATGAAGCTGGGGTCCAGAGAGGTAAGCTAATTTGTCCAAGGTCACTCAGGGAGTAAATGACAAAGCTGAATTTGAACCCAGGTCTTCTGATGCCAAATCTTGAACTCTTAAAAAAATGTTTTGCATAAAACTTAATATTGAACATTAAATACAACTACTTAAACTGATTTAGCAATCATTTATACTTTAATTTACTTCAATAAATAAAATAAAATAAAATAAAATAATGGCATATCACACACACACCTCCACCAACCCCAAGGAATAAAATCCAATGATTTTCCTTTATCCAAGACCAATTATCCTACTATTCAGGATCAATATAAAATCTTTTCTTTGGCTTTCAAAACCTTTAATAATCTGACCGCTTCCTACCTTTCTAGTCTTCTAACGCCTCACTTGCTTTTATAGTACAGTGACTCTGGCCTCCTTCTTCCTCACCCAAGACACTCCATCTCCTTTGTGCATTTTCATCCACTGTTCCCCATGCCTGGAATGCTTTCCTTCCTCTTCTTCTTCTCTTGGCTCCCTTGAAGTCCCCACTAAAATGCCACCAGCTATAAGAAGTGTTTCCCAGTCTTTCTTTCTATCTAATTATGTTTGTTGACTTAGCTGTAACCAAAAGTATTCACTTTGTCTTTTCTGTCTCTATCTCTTGAAGAAATAACAATTCTTTTTTAAGCTATTTGCGTCAATGACATCTCCTCCCTTTGTTGTCCAACTTTTAAGTGACATAACCATTTATATTTAGGCCATAAATCATCTTAAAGCTTATTGTATTATGCTTGTAAGGTGGTCTAATTCTAATTTCTGCCATACTACTTATCAGCTTTCATTGCAGTTTTTGTCAAAACGAAGTTCTTAGTTTTGGTGTCCTCAGGTTTATTGAATCCCAGGTTCACTTGCGTTTGTGCCTTTTTTCTTAATCTGTTTCATTGACCAACTTTTCTGTTTTTAAGCAGTACTCAGTAATTTTGATAATTACTGCTTCAGATCTAGTACTATTAGGCTCCCTTTATTACTACGTTTTTCCCAATCATTTCCCTTGAGGTTCTTGACCTTTTGTTCCTCCAGATAAATTTTATTATTTTTTCTATATCTTTAAATAACTACTTGTCAGTTGATTGGCATGGTGCTAAATCTATAAACTAATTTAAGCAATTTTAGCACTTTTATTACATTGCATGGCCTAATCATCAGAAACTAATATCTCTCCATTTATTTTTCTTCTATTATTTCTATGTGTCTTGTAATTGTTTTCATGTAAGTCCTGAGTGTATCTTTGTAGACAGACTCCCATATAATTTATGCATTCTGTAGTTACTTTGGATTTCTTTTTTCAATCTCTTCTTGGTGGGTTTTGTTAGCAAAAGCCATGTGGCCCCAAGAAACATGCTTTGGCCCTTGGCCTTTTCTCTTCTAGGTAAAAAGAGTGCAGCCTCTCAGACCTTGTGCGTTTGAAAGGGAGGGTACCTTAGCATCCCAACATTTCAGCATCTAGGTTATGGAGCAAGTATAACACTGATATCCCAAAGAGCAGGGAATGACTTTTGGGACCCGAGGTCAGCAGAAACAGAAATGAGGGCTCATCCATGAGTCATGCCACTTCTGGTCATGAACTCAATGCTATGCAAGAACTTGGCTAAGTTTTCAGTCTCCTTTTCCCATAGAGACTAAGATAGAAGAAGATAGTATGACTCTGAGGCATTTTTGTGTGTATGGTTTGAGGGAGGTGGGGAGGGGAACAATGTATATTCTTGCTGTATCTTTAAAAGCTAATCAGTGTTAAATGGTAAATGGAATTTCGGTGATAACCACTGGACCCTAACAAAGGGGGCAACACAGCCAGTGGGGCCTTAAGCTAATGTCAAGAGAAAAATAATACCCCAACCCCTCAAGTTACCCCACTGGACCCCTGAAGGGCAGAAGTAGAAGCCTGGTTTTGAAAGAGTAGTGTCAGAGTATAGATACATCACATACTGGGGCTTGTCCAAAATAAAGCTAGGCCCTTTAAACTTGTGGGGACTTCTGGAGAGATTCTATGGACTTTCAGTTTTGGACACCCAATCTGTGGGATACTAGAGAAATTGGATTGAAAAAATAGCTGTAGTTGTAGTCGATTTTCCAGTACATGTCTTTCACTAATAAGTTTCAATTAGGTAATTTTGCAGACTCTCAAAATTTGTTGAATGTTTAAATACTGATACTGTATTACTGAATCCTTGAGGCTAATATAAGAAATATAGCATCACTAGAATGCTAGTGAGAAAGGTTCCCTTTTTTTTTTAAATGTTAAACAGAGCTCAACAGCTTATCTTACTATGAGATCCTAATGCCTTGCAAGCTCACAGGGTAAAGTTCGTCTGTGGGCTTAGAAATTCCAAGTAAGCAATATATAGTTCCTTTTCTTGGGAGCCATCCATCTTTGGGGCTTCCCCTTCCCCCTTTTTGCATAGATATTTTTCCCACTCACCCTGCTTGTCCTGGCAGGGAAATTGGGAGTTTCATTTGGATGATTATTACAGTGGCAGGCATCTAATGTGGAATGTTTTGGATGTCTTTAGGAATAAAGACCCAGAGGAAATTTTCCTGGGTCTCTAAAGGGATCATCTATGGTATAATAACTCTTAGAGCAATTTTGGTGGGACCTGTATAGAGACACATAGAAAATTTTGTCCAGACTCCAGTTGGATGGTCTTATGTACTCTAGGAATTACAGAAGTTTTCACCCAGGACAGCTGGTTTCTCACATGAAGGGGAGGGAAATGACTCCTATTCCTTTGCACATGCCTGATCCAGGGGTGAAGAAATTTTGGCCTCAAGGCCACATGTGGTCTTCTAGATTCTTGGGGGCAACCTTTTGATTGAGTCCAAGTTTTACAGAACAAATCATTTTATTAATGAGATCTGTTCTGTGAAGTTTGGATTCAGTCAAAGGGCCACACCTGAGGAACTAGAGGGCCACATGTTGCCTCGAGGTAGCAGATTCCCTGCCCACCAAGTGGGGCCCTGCATGGAGAGCCCCACTTGGTCTGGAGTTATAATAGGGATTCAGCTCTCTTAAGATGAAAACGTTTGATTTTTGTCTTTCCTTTGGAACTCCCTTTGTGAATGTTGGTACAGAACAGAAAGGAGGGGTTCTAGTGAAACAGGGAGAAGGTAAAGTACCCCAGACTCCAAACCCAAAGTGAGTTTGCAGGCATCAAGCCAAACTGGTCTTGTCATCAGTCAATAAGTATTTATTAAACACTATGTGCTAGGTACTAGGGGTACAAAAAAGGTAAAAGTCCTTCCCCTCAAGGAGCTCACAATCTAATGGGAAGAAAACAAGCAAACAAACATGTCTAGAAAAGCTATGTGCCAGATAAACAGGAAATAATTAACAGAGGGAAGGTACTAGAATTAAGAGTGGTTGGGAAAGGACTCCTGTAGCTGGAATTTTAGTTGAGACTTGAAGGAAGCAGGAAAACCAGGAAGTAGAGATGAAGGAGAGCATTTCAGGCATGGAGGATGACCAAAGAAGACTTCTGGGAGTCTAGAGATGGAGCATTTTGTTCACGGAACAACCAGGAGGCCAAGGTCACTGGATTGAAGTTATTTGGCAGGGAATAAGGTATAAAAAAATAAGGTCTGAGAGTGAGGGCATCCATATTTATTGGGGAAATGGTTTATGCTGAAACATGGTGCTCCCTTGGTAATAGGGGAGCTATATATTCTACTCTAAGTTCCTTCTCTTTAGCTTATACTTAGGAGGCTTGGTTTCTAGTACTGGATCTACTGTGGATTTATTCTATAACCCCAAGTCAATACCTTATCCTTCCTAGGCCTCAATGTCCTCAGTTCAGAAATGGTTTACCTGTAACACAATGAAAAGAAGACTCACACAGGATTTTGGGGTGGAGGGGGAATGGGCCTTTCAGAAGGTAAGACCAAGGGACAGTCTATGGACAATCCATATGCTCCATGCCAGAGATGGTGAGGAAGGCCCCAGTACATTGGATATACCCACTTTGTGGAGATTTTATGGAAGGACATGGGCCAGAGTTGCATAAAGTTAGGCAGAAATGGATATGTTAAGGTCTTAAACCACTGGAAGGAATATCGGTATCCATAAGACTATAGAACCACTGGAGGATTGGAGGTAATTCCAATCTATCTCCAAATAGCTGGTGTCAGTTCCCTGTCTATAAGATAAGGGATCAAAAAAAAAAAAAAGAGATAAGGGACCACCTCTAGTTTGAAAATTCAGTTCTATAACCCTGAGGGCAGGCATGATGTTTTCAACATTTTTGCAAACCCCAGAGTGTAACCAGTATGGAAGGTATCGTGAAGCTGTAGAGAGAATTCTGCCCTGAGAATCAGAAGAGCCTACATTCTATTACTGAAGGTTAAAGAAAAACACAGTCAAGGAGGGGTGGGTGGGATGGGGGACGGGGATGGCTGAGGAAGATTTCAAGAAGGGCATAGCCAGGGAGCACAGCTTCAAAGCAAGATAAGGCTTGAAGTAGAAACAGGGAGACTCATTTATGGAGGCAGAACGGTGCATGGGTAGGAAATAGAATAGGACGGCTAGGTGGCACCATAGTGAAAAGAGCACTGGCCCTGGAGTCAGAAGGATCTGAATTCAAATCTGCTCTCAGACACTTACTAGCTGTGTGACCCTGGCAAAGTCACTTAAACCATTTACCTGTATTCTCATCTGTAAAATGAGCTAGAGGAGGAATGGCAAACCACTCCAGTATCTTTACCAAGAAAAGCCCCAAATGGGGTCATGAAGAGTCAAACAACTGAAATGGAATGTCAAGTCTGAGTGATGGTGAAAAGTCCAATTTGATTAGAAGTAGAGAACTTGAAGGAGAGTAATGTGAAATAAGGCTCCAGTAGGTTGGAGCAAACAACTGTAGAGGGCTAAGCTAACAGAGGCACTAGAGTTATTGAAGGATACTTATCAGGGGAGCACCACAACCCGACCTGTGCATTGGAAAAAAGATTAATTTGTCAGCTGTATGAAGGATGGAGAAGGGGAGGGATTTGAGGCTACTCTCTGGGCTTCTTTCCTTGTCTATTGAGGGCATCAGATTAGATGACCTTCACTCCTATAAACTACATAGGCTCCTTTAAAAGTTGCATATGGGATGGCTAAGTGGTGCAGTGAATAGAGCACCAGCCCTGGAGTCAGGAGGACCTGAGTTCAAATCCGACCTCAGACACTTGACACACCTACTAGCTGTGTGACTTTGGGCAAGTCACTTAACCCCAATTGTCCTTCAAAAAGCATAAATAAATAAAAAAAAATTGCACACAAACCAAAGCCTTCCTCAAGTCATTTACATTCTAATTATCTTCTTTCCCAACACCTTCATTTGATAATGGTTCCTGCACTTAAGCAGTTAAATTTCTCTTATACCCCCTTTTCTCTCTAGGTTAAGTAATTAAGGACAAATACTTTCAACATATTAGAGGAACATGTAAGTGGGGTTAAAAATTAGGGGTGTAGTTCCCTCATCACTTCAGATCTGGACTATTACAATGGCTGCTGGGGGTCGGGGTGTCAGTCAGCCTGCTTTAAGTCTCTCCCAATTGAAATCCAACCTCCATTTGACCACCAAAGTGGTTAAAGCACAGGTTTGACCACAGGATGCTCCCTTCCCCCCCCTCAAGAAACTCCAATGGCTCCCTACTGTCTTTAGGATCAAATATAATACCTTGTTTGCTATTCAAAGCCCTTCATAACCTAGCCCCCTCCTACCTTACCGGGTCCCCTACATCTTAATCGTCACATACCCTCCGATCCTGATACCAATTCAGTGACACTGGCCCCCTTTTTACTCCTCAAACGAGACTCTCTATCACTGGGCATTTTCTTTGGCTGTCACCCATGACCCATGATTCTGACTACTGGCTTCCGTTAAAGCCCAACTAAACTCCCATCTTCTAGAGGAAACCTTACCTAACCCCTGTGAATTCCAGTGACTTCCCTTGGTTAATTACTTTCTATTATCCTGTACAGTCCTTGCTTTCTACGTATTTGTTTGCAGGTTGTCTCCCCCATTAGACTGTGAGCTCTCAGAAGGCAGAGACGGTCTGACCCTTTCTGGCAGTGTTTGGCACGTAGTACACATGTAAAAAATGTTTAGTGGAGCGGGTAGGTGGCACAGCGAATAGCGCACCAGCCCTGGAGTCAGGAGGACCTGAGTTCAAATTCGACCTCAGACACTTAATACTAGCCGTGCGACCTTGGGTAAGACACTTAACCCCAAATTGTCCTGCCTTCCCCCCTCCAAAAAGCAAAAACAAATAAATGTTTACTGCCTTTAGAGTCAAGTGACATGGTTTCTAGTTCCATGACAGCCACTGATATGATCTTGGACAAGTCACTTCTCACAGATTTCACCAGTAAAATGAAGGCCTTGGACTAGATCTAAGATCCATTCTCACTCTGTAATTCTCTGGTTCTGTTTTTGGTAAAAAAAACAAATTATCCTTTAAAAGATCAAGAGATCTGAAACAGTGCAGCACCAGATCCATGACTCAAATCTATGCGTTTTACTCCAAATTTGGGTTCAAGCTGCTACACCTTACCCTAAGACCAGAATGTGATAACTATAGGAGACACCTTGGTCAATCCATCCTCTGAAGGAGGCCCTTATGCTTCATATACTTCAACCCCTCCTCCCGGCTTCCCAATGTCTCTTCCAGTCTCTCCATTGATTACAATTTTTCTCCACGCCTCCATTACTTATTAAGTCTTAGAGACCAACAGCTGCTAAGAGGATCAGATTAAGTTACCAATTCCACACCCCACCATGACATCACTCTCCCAATTTAGCTAAGGAGAAGGGGCAAGGAGAGCT
>CM053593.1:157088862-157100515 GCA_028646575.1 Pseudocheirus occidentalis | reverse complement strand
TCCCCTACCCCCCAGCCCAAAACATTGATCCCACCGTAAAGCCCCTCCCACAATCTGTTCCTTTTTATGTCCTCCTCCAACGCCCCTCTAGCTTTCTAGTAGGGCAGGGTCTCCCTGACCCCGTCCCTGTATGTATTATTTCCCAGTTGCATTTGATTGTATAGCTTTAAATTCTAGATTCTTACAATTCCTCCCTTGTCACCCACTCCCACTGGAAGAAGCAGCAATTCAATACAGGCTGTACATGTGTAATTATGCAGGACATCTCCATAGTGGGCAAATTGTGAGAGGCTGATTGTATGTCCCTCCTTCCTATCCTGCACCCCCCCTTCTTTTGTTCTCTACCCTGCCCCTGTCCCTTTATTGAGGTGTCAAACACCTTAAGATCTTGATAAGCAAATAGTCTCAGAGAAGGGAGATGAATTATCCAAAATCACAGCGGCAGACCCTAAATTTGAACCCACATCCTCTGATGACAAATCCAATGGCTTTCTGATGCACCAAACCACATACCACAACTGGCTCAAAAAAATGTTTAGTAGTCTTTGGCCTATTCTGAAAACCAGCAAGCCTCTGCTATAAGACAGTACAAGGCAAGAATCGTCTCTTCATTATATTCCTCCACAGAACAGGCAGTATGGTGCAGCAAATACTGCACTGAACTTATGAGGGCTCAAATTCCACCCATCATCTCCTAGCTGAAACCATGGGTAAGTCATAATCTCTCTTCAGGCTTAGTTTCCTTATTTGTGAAAAACAGGAGGTTGGACAAAGTGGCCTCTGAAGTCCCATCTGGCTTTCTATGATACCACATAGGGGTTCACTCCTGTAATTCTAGCTACAAGGGAAGTGACATTGGGGGAATCTCCTGAGCTCAGGAGTTCTGGGCTGCAGTAGACTATACCCATCTGCACCAACATCAGCATTAATATGGAGTCCCCAAGAGTAGGGGCCTAAGGAGGGGCAAACCGGCCCGGGTCAGAAACAAAGAGGCAAAGGTTCTGGGCAAGAGGAGACTTGTCTTTAAAAAAAAAAAAGTGGCTGCACTAATTAGGAGAACTAAGCCATCAGAGAGGACCAGAGCAAATTGGTTCTTCACCTCAACCTAGAAGAAGGAAATACTGTTTACTAGGGCAAAAGACATAGGCTTTTGCCCTAAGCAAGACCCAGGACTTGGTTTTAGCTCTATTAAAATCTCCTTGTAAAAAACTTCTGGACCATAATTTCCCCACAGGTAAAAGGGATAATACCTGGGTGGTTAGAGTTGAAGTGCTACAACAGAGCCTATGCTCTTCCATTTTTTTTTTTAAACTATAAGAAGGCAGTAATATGGTACCATCAGCTGGAGTACTTTGGTACCAAGCATGATATGCTATTGCCTACCGCTCCTGTTTGGGTAGGACCATCTCCACTTAAGCGGCACAAAGGATAGAGTGCCCAGCCTAAAATCAGAAAGACCTGAGTTCAGATCTGACCTCAGATACTTACTAGCTGTGAGTCCCTGAGCAAGTCACTTAACTCTATTTGCCTTGCTTTCCACATTTGTAAAATGAGCTGGAGAAGGAAAGGGCAAACCACTCTAGTATCTTTGCCAAGAATATCCCAAAAAGGGGCCACGAAGTCAGACATGAATGAAAATAACAAAATCTCCACCCATCCTCCCTTTCTTTCTTCCACCAGGACACCCCAAAGCATTGGGGCTTAGCCACGTGAGTTTAGAGAAACATGGTGTTTAATGTTAAAGCTCAGCACACTCCAGCGAGGGGCTTGGGGCTGGAGTCAAAGCAGCAGGACGGAGGCAGGCAACCCTCCACAGAGCCTCACATGGCGAAGAGGATGAGGAAGGCTACCATCAAACAGAAGAGCCCCATAGCTTCAGACAGGGCAAAGCCCAGGATGGCATAGGAGAAGAGCTGCTGCTTGAGGGACGGGTTCCTGCAAGGAACAGAGAAAGAGACAACAGTTGCCACACAGGTAATAAAGCCAGGGTTGTAGACTAGGGGAATGTGGATTCCTGTCAGGTGTGGAAGTGAGAGGGAGCTTTCCTGGACAAATTTATCCTGATGGGAGAAGAGCAAGCCATCAGAAATCATTCCCCTTTCAACAGAGCAAGCGAGTATCAACTCTACAAGGCTGAGTAATTCAGGATGCTGTGTGACATGGGTTAGAAATTCTCCCCACAAATTCTCAATCAAAAATAATTGGGAAAACTGGGAATTAACAGGAAGGCTACCGAGAGCAACCATCTTTTCTGCCTCCCTTCTTAAAGAAAGGCTAGCAGGATTATGATGTAGACATTAAAGACAAAGATTTTCAATGCCACTCCTATTCTACCCACCTGGCATAGCCGATGATTAAACTGCCAAACACCGTCCCGATACCTGCCCCTGAGCCAGCCACACCAACCGTGGCAGCCCCAGCCCCAATGAACTTGGCAGCTGTGTCGATGTCCCGGGAAATAGCACTGGTCTGGAACTCCCGACGGGCCAGCTGGAGTGGGGTACTGCTAGAAGTGGGCTGGAAAGAGAGAAAAGACCAATAAACTGGTGCGAAATAAGGCTTGGCAGCAAATTCCCCCAACCCGAGTATAAAGCTGGGTCCTGATTGGGAATGTGTTCTAAAGGCCTACAAGAAGGTATGTTAAGAGTTTTAAAAGTATCCTGGGAACTCCAGGAGACAGGACAGCTCCTTTCTTAAGAATAACTCACATATAAAAGGTCATACCAGGTCATGTGAAGAACCTGGAGTTACAAAGGTAGTACTGAGTCCAAGTGATCCTTTCCTACTGGACTTGTTATCCCCCTCAAAACCAGAAATATAAATTCAACAACTTGTTTCCAGTTCTGGCAAAGACCCTTACATTCTTACCTGTTCAAAACGGATCTCTGACCTATTCAGGACAGATGCAGATACAGGCCTGACCAGACCCCTGGTACAGCAGCGGATCTGCAAAATTCAATAAAGATATATGGTTTAAAAATTCAACCAATAAACATGCCAGATATGGAACCCTTAAATCAAGGTTGAGTTTTTCATGTGTATACAATTCATAGAATGTCTACAAAGTCAACTAGCTCATCCCTTTGCCCAATAGCTAATATTTTATTTTAAAAACCAGCTTAGCTAAAGACACATTGTGCCCCAGGGATCTTAACCTATTTATCAATAATGCCCTTTGCCACTCAGATTAATGGGTACAGACTTGTCTGGTGTTCTGGGTAGAAAAAGGAGTCCATATCAGTGTCCAGTAAGTTACAGAAGACGTTAATAATTCAGATCATCTCAAAGGTCCCAATAACAGAGGAACCCAGTCCTACTAAGATTCAGTGCCCCCATTCCAAAACAAAGGAGAGTCAACATTAACATGCTCAACCCAGTGAGGCCTCAAACAGGAAAAGGAGAGTGACCTCTGCTTCATGGTTTCCTTCCATTCATTCAGTGGGGAGGGTCCCTAAGCTCCCAATAAGAATACCAAGTCACAGACCTTCTGACCACACATCCAGGACCAAAGAAAAATCCAGTTTAACAGTTTTTTTGAATCAACCAAGCTACTGCTTGCCTCCACTTGCCCAAATATTCCAAGGGTTGGCTTTTCTATACTCCATCTGTACTTTCTGGGTATCTCATACAGATCGCTGGTATCCCCTCTTCCATTCATCAATTTTATATGAATGGCACTGTCACCTTGCTAGTACAAAACTCCCAGGAGACCATACTTACCAGGGCTGGAGAAATGAGGAGAGTCCCTGTGGTCTGCATTCTGCTCTCTATACTAATGGGGAGAGGAAAAAACAAAAGAAAACCTAAGAACACTGGTCTTCAATACACCAGCTTCAGAAGCAGGCTTCTTCTTTCCCTTTACCCATGTCCCCTGTACTTTCTCTGAAAGTAGGAACCATATCACTGCCCTCCATCCAGTGCCCTTTCGCCCTTCCTCAACCACATGAAAGGTGAAGGACAGGGAATTAGAGGTCAGAGGAACAGACTCTCATCCCTCCTCCCCACCTACTGCAGTCATGATAAGAAGGTCATTGAGGGGTAGCTGAGGGTGGCAAAAAAACCAAGCCCCCTTCCCACCCCCACCCCAAGGGGAAGTAAGCCAGATTGGGAGGTCCCATGGAGAGAGGGCTGTTTACAGGACCAAAAGCTTCATGGACCCATCTAATGGAAGCCCCTCACTTTAGAGAGGAGAAAAGTGAGGCCCAGAGGAGGGGGAGGACTTGTCCCCACGTGGCAGAGCAAGATCAAAATAAAACCTGAATCTTGGGATCTAGAGCCGGCCAGAGGGGACCTTAGAGGTCACTTGGGCTAATCCAACTTGCTCGTTTTGGAGAAGACCAGAGAGGTTGTGTCGAGCCCAAGGTCACACAGCAGTTAACGGAGCATATGTCAGAATCGAAGCTAGATTCTTTGGCTTCCAAATCTAGGGCTCTCACCACGACACCACACTGTCCGGGGATGGGAGACTACCCCATATCAGAAGCAGAGTGAGCCGCTGCTGTGCCAGCTGCCTGCTCGCTTCCCCTCTTCCCCCCCGGGGTAGGGAACCCCGCCTTTGCCCTCCCTGGATCAGGAAGCCATAGCACTCAGCGCCCTATGGTCCACGTTCCATGCCCGGGAATCCACTTAGAAGGCATGTCCGGCCCCCTGCTGCCGCCTGCACGCAAATCTCCAGCTTGTCACCTGCGCCCCGCGCTCCTTCCTGCTGCCCCGCTCCCCAAGGCCCGGCCCGCCGCAGCCGCCGATAGCTTCGCTCAAGGTGACTCACCTCCCGGCTTCAGCGCTTCTCGGCCTCAGAGTACAGCCACTCCGCCCACGTGTCCTGTGGTTTCTCCGCTCTCATTGGCCGCCGCTCCAGCCCACCCCTTTCCTGCAGGGATCCGTCTACCGACAGGGCGCGTCCATTGGCTCCCCGTCGGGCGTCTTCTTCGTCCTTTATTGGATCTTTCCAGCGAGTCCCGCCTCCCTGAGGCTCAGGGCGGGGGCCTTCCTCTAGCACTTGGCTTCCGATTGGAGGAGCCTCCGCAATGCTTCGACCATAGAGTACGAAGGCCCCGGAGCTTCTATAATCTCCTGCACAAAATGGCTGCCAAGGTGGGAGCCGAGAAAAAGACGTGAGAAGACCGTTGCGTAGGGGCGTCACTTGTCCTTGGAAAGGAGGCTTCCCGGCAGCCTGCTTGGGCGTGTTGCTTCTTGGGATCTGTAGTCGTCTTATGGCTCCAAAGCACGCTGGGAACTGTGGTTCTTTGCTGAGACCAGCTTACGGAGCCTTCCCTGGACCCTTCAAGGAAACTTGGCCGCGAAGGTGCCAAGGGGAGTAGTGTGGTAAAATCGATAGGCTGCCTTCTATCTTTGAAGTCAAAAAGAGCTGGGGTCAAGTTTTGCCTCATGTGCTACCTTCTAAACCTGAAAAGCATTTAATTTCTTCTTTCGTATTGGAATATTTTTTATCACACATCAGCAAACGCTTTTTGAACATGAACCTTTAATATGTGTATGTTTACTTGATGCACAATTTAGAGACACCCCTTCCAAATGTTCTTATGGACTATTGGTGTCAGACCTGTGGCAGAGCCTTCCTGAGCTCATATTGGTATGATCAACCACAGCATGACAGAACTTCATTCTGGTCCTCTAACAGCAGGAAGGACAAATAACATTTATTTATGTGTAACTGACAGGCTCATGATTATTCCTCAAAATAGACATTTTAGAAGGATGAGATAAAGAAGAAATAATGTTTGATTCATTTGGATCCAAGACCACCTCTCCCTCTTTTTAGACAGCCTATTTTCCAGAGCAAAGGCCCCGCAAAGCAAGCTGTACCCTGAGCATGGCATAACAACAATCCTTTGGGTTCTGGATGAACTTTGCTGCAATTAAATAATAGAACTGATGGTCCCTGAGCTCAGGCAAGCACCAACAGGCCCAGACAGGAGGCCCCCAGCTATGAATGGACTCTTTGTCTAGACAACATTGCCTCATTCTTGCTGCTGGGCATCTTAGTTGTGGAGCCTTACCACTGTTGCTACAGTATACTGTTTAATTCTTTTATCTAGCTACAAATATATAAATCAAGATTTAGTCCCATTGCCTCATGTCTCTATTAGAGGACGCCCTGACATGTGTCTAATTTCTCTCCCCCAATGAAATTAAGAAAGTTTTTTTTTTTTGCTTTTGACCCATGTGAGATCTGTGGTATTTTTAGAGTTAATAGTGGTTGCAAAACCTCTGTGACCCCGGTCATTTGTTACCAGAGTTGACAGATCCTAGAGTCAGTAAGTAACCACTAGAGTTTATTAAGTAGGGGAATGGCATGGTCATACCCAGGCTTTAGGACAATCAGTTTGGCAACTGTGTGGAGAATGGATTGGAAATGAAGAGGGGAGATCAGTTAGGAGACTGTAACAGGGGCAGTTAGGTGTCTCCGTAGATGGAGCACCGATCCTGGAGTCAGGTGGATCTAAGTTCAAATCCTATCTCAGACACTTACTAGCTGTGGGACCATAGGTGAGTCATCTAACCTCAATGACCTCCAAAAAAATTAAAAGGTAGCCATTACAATATTCCAAGTGAAAGGTGTTGAAGATCTGAGCTAAGGTGGCAGCCTGCATGACAGGAGACATATCTGAGAGATGTGGGAAAAGAAACAAAAATTGGCAATTTATTAGAAATAATTTAGTGAGGAAGAGTGAGGTATTAAATATGACAACCTAGGTTCACCTGGTGACTGGAAAGTGGTCCCAACAGGGAAGTTTAGACTGGGATGGGTTGGGAGTGAATGAAATCAGTGGTTCAGATTTCAACCTATCCATGCCTGTTCATTGTTTGAGACAGTTTGTCCTACCCAAAATGAAAACAGGAAGGGGCTTTTACAGATCAGATTCTCCACAAGGGGTGGACAGCCCAATACCAGGGGGCATCTGTCACAGCTAATAAGAGAGGGGAGGCGGTGGATGTGCTGGAAGAAAGCTCAGAGTTTTCTCTGACGGATAGGGGAGGTAGAGAGCCTACACAAGGGAGTGAGGGGGCAGGATGGGAGAGTGATGGAGGCTTAGGGGAAGTATGGGTGCATTGGAGACAAACTACTGCTGATACCCCCTTCACCCCCTCCCTTAAAAAAATCATTTAACTTCTCAGTTTCCTCATTTGTAAAAAGGATAGGCTATCCTTTTTACAAATGAGGAAACTGAGAAGTTAAATGATTTGTTCAAAGTCATACCAATGACAGAGACTGGATCTAAATTTGGGATCTCTGGTGTGTGTGTGTGTGTGTGTGTGTGTGTGTGTGTGTGTGTGTGTGTGTGTGTAAACATGCTGTTTCTTCAGATAGTTCTTTGAGAACATGACTTCCTAAAACTCTCTATTTCAGCAGCACATGAATAGAGGCAGAGGAGAGAGATGGTGGGAGTAATCCAAAGCACGGGCACTGAGAGGATAATCAATAGGGCAATACTTGTCAAAGCACAAGCATAGACAGATGAGACAAGGGAGCAAGAGCTTTGAGAGTGGAAGGCAATGAAGAATTGAACTGCCTCAATGAACAGTCATGACTGGAAAGAATGGAAAGTGAGTAGGGGTGATGACCCAGCAAAGTATGGAGGCCTGGAGGACTTGCAGGTCACAGTGATGACAAAGAACAGATTTAGGAATAAGGCATAGAGAGAGGCAGAATGATAGGAGGTGGTGATTGGATGGAAGAAATTCAGGATTCTTGATCTTGAGGGTGGCACTCTCATAGGTGATGGCAAAATCCAAGGTGTGACCATCCTGGCTTTGGAAGGTGGATTGGAACCAGATTGTAAAAGTCTCTAAATTCCAGAGAAGGTGATGTAACAGGGATAATCGGGGTAATGCCAAGCTTTTCTGGATGAGAACATTTTCAAGTATACAAACTGGCTCCATGGAGAGTGGTACATGTTCTGGCTCCTTGCTAAGGAATCTTATGGCTCCTAGTTGGTCCTCCAGGTCCCCATGACCGAGTGCTTTGTCCAAAATGATTGTTGACTGAGCCAAGGAGAACCATCAATTCTGTGGGCTATTAGGAGCAAGGAAGGTAGCTTCTGGCTTCTTTGGAAGCAGCATCTTTGTTGGTGCTGAGCCAGCATCAACAGCTCTCCCTTGGACTTCCAGAAAGGGGAGGATTTTTGTCACTTCTCCCCCAAAAGCAATGGGAACTATGTCCATGTGGCAGCAAGAACATATGCTTGTCTAGGCAAGCCTAAGATTTCATATCCCTGAACACCTTTTCTTCCTCCCTTCCATGTATGCTACAATCCAGTGACTGGCTTCCTTGCTGTTAAATGTTAAATTTGCTGTCAAGTAAGACACTCCACCTCTTGACTCAAGGCATTTTCCTTGGCTGTGCCTTATGCCTGAAATGCCCTCCCTCCCCATCTCTGCTCCCTGGCTTCCTTCAATCTCAGTTAAAATCCCACCTTCTAAGGAGCAGTTCAATCTGTCCTGTGTGTATCTTGTTTGTGTGGGCTTGTTTCCACATGGTCTCCCCCATTAGTCTGGGAGTTCCATGAAGGTAGGCCCTGTTTTTGTCTTTCTTTGAATCCACATTGTTTAGCCTGGAGAAACGTGTGATTTCTCAGTCTCCCAAATCTTCTGTGTGCCTCTTGTTCCACACCACTTTTCTGGAGTTTGACTCTTAGACCGTGCCTCTTGATTCCTTAAATGGACCCAGGGTTTCTGCTTTTCCTTTCCCTTAGCATAAGAAGGGTAGTTTATTAGCCAAGACCTGATCCCAGTCAGTCACAGGGCAAGGGTGGTTCCCCAGGGGATTGACTAGAAGAACGTGAGAGGATTTCTTGCCCTTCAGAATCCTGTTACACAAGAATAGGGGAGAGCTGGCTGGGCATGTTTGTTGAAAGCAGGAAGGGAGCCACAAGGAGAGACTGAACTTGAGATTGAAATTTAGATCACAGTGGGTGGTGGCAAGCTGCTAGAGGTGGGGCATGTATAGTATCAAGGTACAAGTAGAAGGGGAACAGCACTACGTATACCCCAAGAAAGTTAAAGACAAAAAGCAGGGTCCCACATACACCAAAATAGTCATAGCAACATTTTTTGTAGAAGCAAAGAAGCAGAAATAAGACAGGTGGTAAGCCAGTGTGGGGGTAAGAAAGGTACAGTGGATAGAATTGTGACTTGGGGTCAGGAAAATCTGCTTTCAAGTCCCAGGATGGGGAGGACACCTCAATTTGGGAATGAGGGTGATGTAAAAAACAAAAAAGATTGCAGATCCTATACATGATGGTATGCCACCATGGCGAGGGTGGGGGGAGGGGAGAAAAATCTGAAACTCAAGTGACTCTGGAACTGAATCTTGTAACCTAAAAGTAAACAAACAAGTCAATAAAATAAAAAAAGTAAATAAAACATACACATAAAGGTTCATATACAATATATACATGCTAAATACAAGGTATTATAGGAGACACTAGTAGCAGGAAGGATCAGAAAAGGTTTGAGACAAAAATGTATTGCTTGTGTTCTTCGTGGAAACTAGGGATCCTCAGAAAGAGCGCTAAGGAAGGAAAGTATTTTGGGTATGGGAGAAAGCCACTTAGAAGGAATACATATGAAAAACATAGGTTATCTATGAGGAAGAGGAGGAGGCTAGTTTGGCTAGACCATAGTGTTGGTGAGGAGGAGGAGTGTGTATAAATGCTAGAGAGGCAGACTGAGGCAAAAAAGCAAAAGATGAAAAGTGTGAAAACAAAGTTGTTAAATGCCAAATGAGGACGTTTCGATCCTATAGAATAATAATTTGTTTCACTAGGGAAATGCCATGAACTTGTGGAATGTCTCTATTAGCTGACCAACTCATTGTATTTCCTCTAAAGAGGGTTAGCCGGGATGGTTTTGAGTCATTATAGATTTCACTTCAGAGAATATGAAATGTTTGAGATGTGACACAATGAAGAATGAATCTTGAGGACCTTGTTCTCTGTAAGGAATCCCTCTTTCATCTAATGTTTGTACTAGGCATCCACAAAACAACTGTAGTGAGAACATTTTCTAGCATGCTTCACTTGCTATTTATGTCTTTGAATAAAGTTATCTTTGTTGTCACAAAAAAAGCAAAAAAACAAAACAAAAAAGATCTCAATAAATATAAGATTTTTAAAAAATAAGTATTTGACTTCACTAATTTTCATTTTAAAGCTGTATAATTTGGGCAAGTCACTTACACTCTAAACTTCAATTTCCTCATCTGTAAAATGGGGGAAATAACGAGACCTACCTCAAAGAGTTGTTGTGAAAACATCAAATGAGATAATATATGTAATAATAGCTAACACTTTATGGGTCTGATTTTACGGCAGGCACTATGTGAAATGCTTTACAATTATTGCTTTATTTGATGGCCAGCAACCCTGGGAGGTAGGGGCTACTATTATTCCCATTTTATAGATGAGGAAACTGAGGCAGATGGGGTGAAGTGATTTACCCAGGGTCACACAGCTAATAAGTGTCTGAGGCTGAATCTGAACTCCGTTCTTCCTGACTCCAGGCCCAGTATTCTAGTACGACCTAACTGTCTTAATATACAAAGGGTTTTGCAAATTTTAAAGCGCTATATAAATTCTGGTTATGATTATAATTATTATAAATTGTGGCGCACAAATGTAATGAGATATTTCTGTACTCTAAGGAGCAATGAATATGATGAATTCTAAAAAAAAATTAAAAGAATTTTATTAAGTAAAACAGAATGAACTAAGCAGGACTAGGAATATAATATACACAATAATGACTATGAAAATATAAAAAACAACAACAAAAATTGAATCATTTTGTAATGATAACATCATCTACTCCAAAGAAGAGTTGAAAATACTACCTTTTTCACTTCTTTACTAGGGGTCAGGAGGCAGGGAAAGAGGGTAGTGGGATATTTTATGTACTGTCAAATACAGCTGATTTCTGCTTTGGTTTTGTCTTAACTGCTTTTCTTCTCTTTCTTTTAAAATCTTTGATACAAGGCAAAGTCGACTGGGGAGGGTGAAGGGAAAGGAGAGGAGAGCTATAATTATGAATAAGGCTGACAGAAAAAATAAAAGATCTCAATAAATGTAAGACTTTTAAAAAATAATTTTCATTTTAAAGCCACTAATTTAAAGCTAATAATTTCTAGCTGAGTTAGTGAAGTCTGGCTGGCCTCGGAAGTGGGGCTCTGTCTGCTTAGAGTCAAGGAAAGAAGCATATCTCCTAGAAAATTATTTTATAGGAATATAACTAGAGCCTTTTAACTGACCTCCCTGCCTCAAGTCTCTCTCCAAAGTATTTTTTTTAATTTTAATTTTATTGACTTGTTTGTTTACTTTTAGGTTATGAGATTCAGTTCCAGAGTCACTTGAGTTTCAGATTTTTCTCCTCTTCCTCCCCACCCCCCACCTCCCACACCCGCCATGGTGGCATACAATCATGTATAGGATCTGCAGACTCCTTCACATTGTACAATAGTCTGGTTGTATAGGTGTTATAGCCAATGGAGTGAACAATAAGAAAAGAGAAACAAAAGCCAAACATCGAAAAGAATGATAACATGCATTGCTTCAGTCTTCATTTAAACTCTGATCTTTCTGAATCTTTCTCTGAATGTAGACATCTCCTCCCATCCTGAGACTTGTAGAGTTGT
>CM053593.1:157066340-157088362 GCA_028646575.1 Pseudocheirus occidentalis | reverse complement strand
TTTCTTTTTTTTTTTTTTTTTTTTTTTGCGCTTTTTGGAGGGGGGAAGGCAGGGTACTTGGGGTTAAGTGACTTGCCCAAGGTCACACGGCTAGTTTTTTTGTGTTAAGTGTCTGAGGTTGGAGTTGAACTCAGGTCCTCCTGACTCCAGTGCTCTATTCACTGTGTCCCCTAGCCGTTCCCACTTGCCTATTTCTAAGAAGGGCATTGTGCTAGATTTCTATCTGCAACATAAAATACTGTTGTGTGAGGGTGCAGTTTTGTTCTAAACAAAAGCCAATCCCTTGGTTGATGATAATGGCTAAGGCAGTTTACACTTATCCTGCTTAGCTCCCCATCAAATACTGGTCACAAAGAAAACCATGACGAATTGTGAATAGCCAGTAAATCTGTTACCTAAGCTAAGGGCAGTCAGAAACTGGAGAAATTAGGCACGTTAGAATAAACCAAAAAATATAGAGGAGTGACAGAACTGTTTAGATGAGGATGAGAGAGCTTCGGCTCCACTGAGAGACTCCTTGATCTCACTCAAGGGGAGATAGTCTTTGGAGTCTGGGGTAGCAAGCTAAAAGTGGGGGGTCTGCAGCTTCTGTAGCCTCTTCACTTGTCTCTCCCAGAGTTCTGAGCCATATGTGTCTCCTCATCTCCGACCCTCTTGCAGGTCTATAATGTCTACTGAATCTCATTTGAGCTTCACAGCATCACCACAAAGTAGAAACTGCAGGTTCCTGTTCTAGAGCTGCAGAAACAGGTTGTGACTTAGCACACATGTCAGAGGCAAGATCCAGACTTAGGACTCCCAGCCTGGGTCTAGCCTTCCAGCCAGTTTACCGCACTGCCTTTCATTCTATGCCTCGGTAAGAAGTTGAACACAGCACTTGACCTGCTCTGAGGCTGCGAAAGAGGCTGGTTGGCACTCACAGGAGCCTTTCATCTCATTAAGAAGCCAGACTTGATGATGACAAATTCCCAAAAGGAAACCTGGAATAGAGAGGGTGGGCATTCAGCGGCATTCCTTCAGAGGAAGCCTTTACAGCAATGGTTCTCAACCTTCCTAATGCCATGATCCTTTCATAGTTGTGTGTGGGTGGACCTGCCTGGAGACGGATAGAGGAAGTTCCTAAGACCGTGTGTTCTCCAAAATAAGACCACATATTTTGAAACATGTGTTTTCCAACGGTCTTAGGTGACCCCCTGTGAAAGGGTCATTTGACCTTCAAAGGGGTCGCGACCCACAGGTTGAGAACCACTGCTTTACAGTATCAAAGGTTGGTTCTGTCATCCGGGTTAGCAGTTGGTTTAGGCCTGTGCCTTTTCTTGTCGGCTTTCGGTAAAGACCGCCACTCGTTGGCTTTTACTAGTCAGCGCAGTGTTCTGGGTTAGCTGTGGAGGTATTCTCACATTTAGCAGTGTTTTCTGCCTCCCAGATTAAGTTTCTGTTACATGCCGAGCACTGTACTAAGAACTGCGGATACAGAGAATGGCAGAAACAGCTACTGCTCTCAAGGAGCTTATGTTCTAACGGCCGAAGCAACCTCAATAATTAGGCATGCGCCTAATTAATAAACATATAGAGTGACTAGAATTGAACCCTTTGAGGCAACAACTGGCTCTTGGGGGGTGGGGGGTGGGAGGTGGGGTGGGCATTTACAGTGGGTAATCACACCTGGTTTTGGAATACACTATGATTATTTAGTTAACATTTACCCTGAAAAACCTGGAAAGACATGAACTGATGTTGAGTGACATGAGTAGAACCAAGGGAACGTACACAGTAATGGCAACTTTGAGCAGTGACCAACGACCAACTTTGATAGACTTACATCTCAGCGATACAAGGATCTGAGAGAATTCCAAAAGGCTCGTGATGGAAAATGCTTTCCACATGCAGAGAAAGAACTATGGAGTCCAAATGCAGATCAAAGCACACTTTTTTTGTTTCTTATTTTCCCTTTGGTTCCAATTCTTTCACAACATGACTAATGGGAAAATGTGTTTAATATGATTGTGTATGTATAGCCTATATCAGACTGTATGCCATCTTGGGGAGGGAAGCATAGGAGAAGAAAATTTAGAACTTGAACTCAGAGAAGTGAATGTTGAAAACAAAAATAAGGTTTTTTAATAAAAAAATTTACCTTATTCAGTTTTGCTCAAGCTAATGTTCTTAGTATGTGTTACCTGGACAGTGAAGGAGGTCTACCCTAAAACGTGTGCAAGCAAGAAAGTATGGAATTAAAATTAGGCTGCACATGATTTGCACATAGAAAGTTGAGAGCTAAATTGTACTTCTGTTTCTCACCTGAAGGCC
This sequence comes from Pseudocheirus occidentalis, assembly GCA_028646575.1. Classification (NCBI taxonomy): domain Eukaryota; kingdom Metazoa; phylum Chordata; class Mammalia; order Diprotodontia; family Pseudocheiridae; genus Pseudocheirus; species Pseudocheirus occidentalis. The sequence goes on along the minus strand of CM053593.1, from coordinate 157,086,052 downwards.
TTAAGAGTATCTAGGGTCACAGCTGTGTTCTCCAGCATTATTAAAAGCAGGCATGAGATCTGAAGGAGCAAGGTGGCTTGTCCATTTAAGGAAAGGAACAAAGATAATAATCTCCTACCCTAAAATTAATCAGACTGAAAGTCTTTCACATCCAATAATCCATCCTTATTTGCTAACCCCCTTCCTTAGCCAGTTTAGCCCTGTAAAGTACATTGCCCTCCCCGCTCCCCCCCAATCTCCTTATTAGTTGGTCTCGAGTGTCTCAAATGTATACTACTACAGCTGAAGCAAGACTGGGGAGCAAGGGAATCCCACAGCTACCTCTGTCCCCATTACATCTGGGGAGTAACATGTTCCCTGCATCCTCTCCACTCTGCTCATCCCAGAGCTAGTTGCTGATCATTTGGTCAGCTGTATCTGTGGTCTCTAGTTGATAACATTCTCTTCTGCTCTCATCATGGAGATGGATGTAACTAATAAAGCTGGAGGGATGGTCCCCCACTGGTCCACAAATCTCAAGTAATCATATTAAGGGATCCAACCTCTGCTTAATGTTATTGCCTTCTCCCAGTGAATGAAAGTAAATGTGACTCCAGGAGGGACCTAGGCTTCTTACCTACACAGAGTCAATCAACATTTATTGAATGCCCATTGTGTGCAGAGACATTAGGAGATTTTTTTTTCGATGTTTTATAGATTGGTCTCTGCTCTGGGAAAGCTATGAGGCAAACTGGAGTCTGGAAGACCTGGATGGAAACCCCCCCTCTGACATTGTGTGGCCATGGGCGAGTCACCTAAACTCTGAGGCTCAATTTCTTCACCTATACAATGAGGGAATTAGAGTTGCTGACCATGATCTCTAAGGAGCCTTACATCTGTAAAATCTATAATCCTCTGAGACTAATGGAAAAGATAGTTTTATTCCTCAAAGTGCTTCTCAGTCAGATGGGGGAAGAGTCATTCTCCATTCTCAGGGAGCTCCCAGTATGATAGGATGCATTCCCTACTGTCTGGGAGCTCTTGCTGTCAGGTTCCAGTCTTTGGAAGACATAGTCTTGATCCCTGGTTATGTTCCCATCATCCAGGACTGAGAAAGGGAGATCATACCCTGCTGAAATTAAGAATATTGACAAAACTGAGATATATTGCAAGGAGTCAATAAGCACTTGAGAGAGTGAAGCCTGGCTGAGAAATGTAAGCACAAATCAGGAAATAAAAACCTAGTGGAAGTGAATTTTAAGTTATTAGGGAAGGGTGAGGATTTCTTAGGTAGAAAAAATGGCCATTCTTATGCTCCTTATAAGGAGTTCAAGTCCCTGGGACTTCTCTAAAGTTCTGCCCAATTCCTAATTTGCCTTTAGTGCTGACACAGCAAAACAAGTGTTCAGGAATGCAACTTTAAATGGGTTCTCTTGTGGTTTAAGAATAAAGATTTTAACTAACTGGTTCTTCAGGAAGAGTTGAATCGGTCCCGTTTACTCTCTGGCTCCTCTAGTATAAGCTGTAGCAACCAATTCTGCTTATGCAAACAAGTGACACTTTTTTACAGGGTCAGTATTGTATACCCAACTAATCTGTTTATGAACAGGCTCAACACCTGCTTCCCTGGGTCCTCTTCATCTTCTTAGAGGAGATAACCGTGCCCTCATATCCTGAATCCTGCTGTTCCACAGCCCAGTTCATTATGCCCCAGTGTGTCTCAACTTCCCTTCAGCCATGCCATTTTCCCTTTTCTATCCCCAAGCCTTTGCCCCCAGGGGTGAAGAACCAGTGACCCCAAGGCCATAGATGGCTTAGAGGCAGCAGGTTCCCCTCCCCGGTCCAGGCTGTTCCTTAGATGGCATCCACTATACACTCCAATTCATCCTTCCTGTGATGCCGCCACCTCCAAGAAATCTTCATTCACACTGCTAGTCCAATACTGAGTGTATAGTAGCCATTCAAATACATATGAATTAAATTATCTCCAGCCAGCTGGCATGATCAAAGATTCTCCTCTCCCTTTCTCAATGCACTTTTATAATTACAGCCAGTCCTGTAATTACTCGCTTGTGGATTACTTAACTTGGGGCAGATCTTAACCTCTGGAATGCCTTCTACTAGCCAGGAAATGCTTTAAGACTTTTTCCCAAACCCTTGTTGTAAGCTAATTATGCTAAGAGCATACGCATCATCTGAATATCGTTAGCAAAGCAGAATTAAGCAAAACTGCAAAAAAGAAAAAGTAATACATGTCATAACCAAAATAATTTTTAAAGTTATCTGGGCTCCAGCTCTCCCTCATCATTAGCATTAGTTAAGCTATTTTTGTTAATTTCACAAATGTCTCTGCTAGTATATCACACTGAAAGTTTGTTGAGGGCAGAGACAGTTTTCCCAATAAGACTGGGAGCTCACTCATAAAATCCCTCACCAGACTGGAAATCTGCCCAGGGATAGCAACTTTGCCTCTCCCACCCAAATGGCAGTTACTGGAAATCTGGGACTTACTTACTCCACCCCAAAATTGGTCTTTGAGTCCCAGAATCCAGTCCAGGACAGACTTGATCCTGAGATCCAAGTAGTGATGAGAAGAACCTTGAAGATTCAGCACAGGATAGGTCCTGGAAAAGCTTGTCTCTTCTGCCATCTGTCTTTGAACCATGCCAACAGGCCCTCAAGGGGGAAGAAATATCCTACAGTATCCCTGTGTTAATGGGATGGTAGAGTTGTTTTGGATTCCTATATTGTTCAGTTATGTTCAACTCTTCATGACCCCATTTTTAGGCTGCTCTTGGCTTTCCGTTTCCTTCTCCAGCTCATTTTACAGATGAAGAAACTGAGGCAAACAGGGTAAAGTCATGCCCAGGGTCACACAGCTAGTAAATATCTGAGGTCAGATTTTAACTCAGGGAGATAATTCTTCCTTAATTCCAAGCCCAGTGCTCTATACACTGTGCGTCATCTAGCTTCCCTATGCCCAAGATTCCTATACCTAGGTTCAAGTTGGTTTGGAGCAAGTCACTTATCTCTGAGCAAGCTACTTAGATGGGCAACTAGGTGACAGGGAAAACACTCTGAACCTGGAATCCAGAGAACCTGAGTTCAAATCTAGCCTCAGATACTTACTAGCTGTGTCACCCTGGGCAAGTTGCTTAACTTCTGCCTGCCTTAGTTTCTCCATCTGAAAAGCGGGAATAATAAAAGTACCTTCCTTCCAGGATTCTGATGAGACTAGAATACCATAATATTTTTAAAGCACTTCACAAATCTCAAGGCATTATATAAATACTAGTTATTATTACCTGTTCCTTCTGAGTCAGTTTTCTCATCTCTAAAACAGAAACTAATCATATTTTTACCACCTACCTTAAAGAGTTGCTTTGAGAATCAGAGGAAATACTATAGAGGAAAAGTCTTTTTAATGATATCATACAATATGTCCCAAAAGTCTTAGGGCAGTTTTAAGCTATTAAAGTTTACAACAGCTCTAAGATATTTGGGACATAATATAGAATAGGGATTAATGAAATTATTTCCTCCCTCCCTTCGGCCCCCTCTCTCCTTTTTCTCCTTCCATCCTCTTCTCCCTTCATCTAACAGCTTCAACAATATTCTCTATAGACTGAGAAGGGGAAACAGTTACTGCTAGGCAGTTCCTGCGTATAAACAGGGACTCTCACCCCGGCCCAGAGAAGGGCTATAAACAGAGACCTTTGGAAGTAATGGTGCACCATTTCCTGGCAATAAACTCCAGGCAAGACCTGACAGGATCTTAAATAGCCATGGTTTAAGATCAGCTCTTGAGTTCTGGACACTGTCCAGAACCTCTTCACCTGGAGAGAATCACCAGGAAAACCTCTCAAGATCAAACCATACAGCCTCCTCCCTCCGGGCAGAGCTGGCTCATCCTCTGAAATAAATGAAAACCTTTCTCCTTTGGAGACAGCCCTAAAAGGATGCCACATTTTGTCCGAAGAGCCCACATTCGTTGCCATTGGAAAATTCTTTTAGCTAACATCAATCAGTCCCTATCACTTCATCTTTTTTCCCCCCAATATACCTTTTTTTTAATGTCAGAATTATTTCCCAATGTCTCATTCAATCCTCCTTGTGCTGAAGTCCATTGGTTCATGCAGGGCAGGGCATTCATCTCCCATAAGGAGAATCTCAAAACAATGGGCTTTGGGATAGGGCTACACTTGTAATGAAGAAAATTTTGTACCAATCCCGACTGAGAAAGTGGCCACATCTGACAGTACTACCTTATCCTATCCCTAGATTCCCCACCTCTCTTGCTGTTTCCTCTTTTTCTCTGGAACCAAAATCGTCAAAATTTATCAGAATTTGGCAGCATCACAATGTTGTTTTTGTTTATATTTTTGCCGTGCTTTCAATGAGTATTAAACCCAGTGTCTCTTGCTTGATCTGATACATATTATATAATACTCCTCAAGTCTTTCCTTTTCCAGGCAGAATAACCTAGTTTCTTAATTTTTTTCTTGATAGTTGTACTTATTTACCTTTCCTATGTTTCTGTTTGGGACGTTTACAAGTTGAATATTCAACTCACATATTTTTATTGGAGTTTGAGGGGAGAGGCATACTTCAATTGAGGAGGCTGCATTATCTAGGCTTCCAATGTTCCAGCTATAGACCTATGATCCTATGATCTTGTGCTCTAAACCCCTCTCTTTTGTTGAACTCCATCTTTTATCATTGATAATTACACTCAAGTTTGTAGGATGTCCCTTGGGGTTGAGGCTCCACCTCTTTTTGGGGGAGGGAGGTGGTACACAATTCCATTCCTTCTGTGATTTCTTATGACTACAAAATAATTCTGCATTATTCAAATTTCTTTTCCTTCCTATTTGAAGGTCTTTCTCCTAATTGCTTGCAAAATTGTTGTTTGTCATTGAAATTAATAAATTTAATCACTACATATATCGAAGTTTGAAATACAAGGGCTTTTTGTTGTTGTTTTTCTGGAAGTCATTGTGGATTTTCTTGATTAATGTTTTTTGTCTATGTATTTGGAAGTCCTGGACAATTTTCTTGCGTTATTTCTTGCATTATGGTATTCAGGTTTTTTTATTTGTCATTTTCTTTTAGAAGATCTCTGACCCATAAAGTTATTTTTGCATAATTGTATCTTCAAGATTACTTGGTTTGTATAGAATTTGTATAGAATTCATGTGCTTTCTAACATTGTTGACTTTTACTTCTGACAAATTATCCTCCACTTAAGTGTTTCTGTGTTCCAAATATTTTCAACTTTCTGTTACTTCTTTAGAGAGATTGTATGTCGTGGATTTTGTTTTTTTCTAAGATGCTAATTCTGTTTTTCAGTTCTATGTTGTGACCTCTAATTTCTTACTTAAATTTATTTTTAATGTCTGTTATGGATTTTATTTCTCTTTTGAGTCATTTTAGAGTTTACTCTTATTATTCCAAGTGCCCAGTCCATTAGGATTCTTTCATCAGTTTCATTTTCATAATGATAGCAACACCTTCCTTCATATTATATTTGTTATTTTTCTGTAGATTCAGTTTCAATTACTCTACACGTGCTATGTAATGACTTTTGGGGGCAGTTTTGGGAATAGAGGTTTAGAGAAAGTGACATCCATTTTTTTGGTCACATGGCTTCTCTTTAATCTTTTCCACATTGTTCTCTAGGCCTTTCCCTTTTCAAAGTGTCTCCATACATCTCTCCTACCACATTCTTCCCTTCCCCCATTTCTTCTTATTTTGATCTGGGGGTATTGGAACTGATCTCAAGGATTCTGACCATTGTCTACCTCAAGATGGAAGGCTTCCCTAACCAACTCAAAGTCAGCCTTTGACCAAGGTCATGCCAGCTGAATAATTGCATGTCCCTTTTTGAATGAACATTTCCTAATAGTATTTTTTCCAATTACATGTAAAGATAGTTTTCAACATTCATTTCTGTAAGATTTTGAGTTCCAAATTCTTCTCCCTCCCCCCTCCCCAAGACAGCAAGCAGTCTGCCATTAATGTGTCTAATGTATAACATATATAATATATATCATGTTAAATATATTTCCACATTACTCATCTTGTGAAAGAAGAATTAGAATAAAAAGGGAAAAATCATGAGAAAGAAAAAAAGAGTGAAAATAGCATGCTTTGATCTGCATTCAAACTCCATAGTTCTTTCTCTGGATAGGGGCAGCATTTTCCATCACAAGTCTTTTGGAATTGTCTTGGATCATTGTATTGCTGAGGAGAGCTAATATGATCTTGATGGAACTTTCAAAATGAAGATTTCCGTGAACTTTGAACATTCTCCTTTGTCCTGGGTGCATACTTATTAGTCTCCCATCATCCCTCCCATATGAAACTTATAATAATAATGGTGGTTTTTATGGGATCATAGAATGTCAGAGGTGGAAGATGGTTAGTTATCATCTAATTGGACCCCCCTGTTTTACAGAAGAACATGTGAAGGCTGAGAGAGGGGAAAAGACCCAGGGTTACAGAGGTAACAAGTAGTGAAACCAGCTAAAGTCAGTTCCTTTGATTCAGAATCCAGTTTTCTTTGCACTACCCCACAGCGAAAACACTTTATGCACACCATCTTATAGGAGATTCACAATAGCCCTCTAAGGTAAGTGGTAATATAATTTAATAATAATAATAATGACCATAGCGAAGCCAACAATCCACAGTCCCATGGTGCCTTCCTCTCTGCCCAGTGAAGTAGGTACAATACAAATTGATACAAAAGATATTTATTAAGAGTCTTTAGGGGTGGCTGGGTGGTGCAGTGAATAAAGCATTGGCCCTGAAGTCAGGAGTATCTGAGTTCAAATCTGGCCTCAGACACTTAACACAAAACTAGCCATGTGACCTTGGGTAAGTCATTTGACCCCAATTGCCCTGCATTCCCCCTTCCAAAAAGCAAAAAAAAAATTTTTTTAAGAGTCTTCAGCAGGCAGATGACTGAACTAGAAGCTGGAGATGCTTATGTAAGATGATTCCTGTCCTCAGAGCATTTACTGTCCAGAAGCCATTAGCTATTGTCTTATATCTCTCCTTCCCAGCCCAAACTCCCCATTAACTCTACCTCCTCTCCTCCCTCACCCAGTGCAACCTGGATCCTGGCCCCATTTCTCAACTGAAACTTCTCTTTTCAAAGTTTCTAGTTATCTCTTACTTGATAAATCTGATGGTCTTTTCCTAGTTCTCTTCCGTTTTGACCCCTCTGCTGAATTTTGTCATTATCTCTATCCTCTAGCTAGTTATCACAGTGGTCTGGAGTCAGGAAGACCTGAGTTCAAATTTGACCCCACCCACTTAGTAGCTGTTTGATCCTGAGCAAGTCACTTAATCCTGTTTGCCTCAGTTTCCTCACCTGTAAAATTATCTGGAGAAGGAAATGGCAAACCACTCCCAAATGGGAGTCAGAAAGACTCAGACACTAGTGAAATGACTCAACAACAGCAACTACTCCCCACTCAATCAGTCCTCCTGCATAGTTTCTCCTCCTGCTTTTGTAAGACCCCACTCTCCTGGTTATCTACTCCCACCTGACTGTCTTCTTAGTGTCTGTTGCTGATTGGTCATCCATAGCAGCCCTCTGGCTCCAGTTATTCTATTCCCAAGAGCCCGTCTTGGACCATCTTCTCTCTCCTCATTTACTCTCAGCTTTCATGGGCTTCATTATCATCTCTATACAGATGATTTCCACAATCCCCTAGCTTCGGTCCTGCATGACCAAGCTGTCTATTCAACATATCAAACTGAACGTCCCAGAGACATCTCGGAATCAATCTGCCCAAAACAGAGCTTGTTATCTTTCCCCCAAAACCCACTGTCTTCCCAACATACCCATTTCTGTCCATCAGTCAAGTAGCATTCTTCTAATTTTTCACGTCCATAAGCCTGGTATTCTCCCCAATACCTCACTCTAACTTCACCCCACATAATCTAATCAATTGCCAAATATTGGTGCTTCTACTTCCACAATCTCTCTTTTGCTTTTTTTTTTAGAGGGGGGAAGGCAGGGCAATTGGGGTTAAGTGAGTTACCCAAGGTCACATAGCTACTAAGTGTTAAGTATCTGAGGCTGAATTTGAATTCAGGTCCTCCTGACTCCACAGCCGGTGCTCTGTTCACTGGGCCACCTAGCCACCTCCCACAATATCTCTTAAGTCTGACCGCTTCTCTATTGATACAACATCCATTTCCATCTTAATTTAGGCTCTTCTCTCCCATATTAATAGCCAGTTATTAAAATGGGGGAGATCTAAGCTTTTTCTCTCTGTCTTATTTCCTTGTCCAAAGTCCAGTCTTTCAAGGACAGGGCTAATGGAAGACAGGATTAATATTCTCATTCTGGGTATTGCTACTCCACCCAACTAGATCAAACTTCTAACCAAAAATGAATTCCTGCCCACTGTGTTTCACCCAACCTAATTCAGGGGAGGTGGCAACCTTTGTCTAGGTTACCCAAGGCTGTGGGTTGTCCGGGTATAGAACTGGTCTCTTTGTCCAACATGTCACTCTCCCAGCCCCTCATTGGAGTGAGCCCATTTCTCTTTATGAAGTCCACCTATCATTAATTGATAACCAGTCAGAGTTGATTGCCACCCTCTGGAGCATCTACTTTTCCAAGAGCATATAAGCCACAAGCCTACCACAATGACTGTCTTTGGTCCTAGAGAGACTTACAGATGACCATTGTCTTTTTATTAGTAAAATGCTAGAATTATTAATAAAATGATTGATTACCCAGAAACTGTCTCAAACTTTTTAAATGTCACAGCCACCTTATGATCTTTCACCTAAAATATTGCAGTAACATCCTTGTCTCAAGTCTCTTCCCACTCCTCTCTGTCCTTCATAAACTACTAATGGGATATGCCTAAAATGAAGATGTGACTGTGTCTCTACCCTACTTAGTAAGGATAAAACATAAGCATTGAAAATCCTTCCCTACCAGGTCTCAACTTATCTTTTCAACTTCATCATATAATTCCCCTTCCAATGTTCCCAGTCAAGCTGGTATTCTTCCTTTCATGGGACACTCTATCCCTCCCCTCTGTCCTATTTTCCCTATCTGTATTGGACTCCTCAATTCCTCCTCAGAGAGTATATCTCTTCCTTCAAGACAAAGCTCAAATACTCTTTCCATAGGAAGCCTTTTCTGACTCTCCCCAACTGCAATGCCCCACCCCTTTCCCTGTTATTCAACTGTCTTGTATTTATTCTACATAAATCATCTATATTTCTATTATATTACTTATGCTCTCTGCATATTCTGTATAGTCTATATTTTTAATATTTATATTTATATTTTGAATTTATTTTGCACATTTCTACTATATTATTTATATTCTGTATTTGTTCTGTATTATTTCCCCTTAACAGACATAAGCTTCTTGAGTGTAAAGATTGTTTCATTTTTTTCTCTGGTTGCATCCTTATCATCTAGTCCAATTCCAGGCTTATTGATTTATCAATCAATAGGGGAATAAAATGCCAACATGTATAATGTTGCTGTATAATATATAGTTTGAAGTATTACATGATGTATGCACTAGAGAGATACAATTAAAGTGAGATCTGAGAAGGGGAAATGTCATTATCAATCAGGGAATGCTCCCTGGAGGAAGGGACATTGAATTGGACCTGTCTTCTCATTATCTACAATGGGTTATACTAAGCCATACATTTTCATCTCTCTGAGCAAGATGCCAAGCAGAGAATGATTTGTTAGGGCAATCCAAGTCTAATAAAGGACATTTATTAGGCACCTACTATATACAAGGGACTCTACACAGGTATGGAACCTACAACTGTGGTCTCATTTTTATTCAACTGAACTAACCAGAAGAGACAGACACTGATGGAAACCATTTAGCTGAGTAGATGTTGGTTTGCAGATGTTTCTAACCCTGGCTCCTGCTGACATTCATGCATTGCCCTGTCTCTTCCTCCAGCAGCAGACTGGAGAGCTCCAGATTTGACTAAAGAAGATCATTGGACAGAGAAAGGAAATTGAATTCAGTAAATGGACAAGGGAAGCTAATTGTTGTGTGGCACTGCCCTCTAGGGGTTGCTCCTAGAAGGTGCAAGTGGTCACCCTGTTCCCTAGGGGCAAGAGCTCGGTGCTAGGAGTTCCTGGATAGATTTCAGAAGGGTCTGTGAACTTGGATGCGAAAAAATGACATCTTTATGTTCAATAATCATTGGTTTCCTTTGCAATCCTATGTATTTTCTGCGTTTAAAAGCATTGTTCTGAGAAGAGGTCCATAGGCTTTTACCAGACCACCAAAGGGGTCCATGACACACAAAAAAGTAAGAACCTCGGATGCAGAGGGAGTTGAAGAAATAGGAAGCTGGAATTTCTCACCCAGGAAAGTCTTTGTCTTGCAGAAACATTTTCCTAGCCATGGGATCAATCGTATATCTAGAACTGCAGCTGAACAGAAGCAATGCAATAATAGCCAACATGTATAGAGCTCCTTGCAGACAACTAGGTGGCAAAGTGGATAGAATGCCAGACCTGGAGGCAAGAAGATTCTTCTTTCTGAGTTCATCTGGCCTCAAACACTTATTAGCTGTGTAACCTTGGGCAAGTCACATAACCCTGTTTGCCTCAGTTTCCTCATCTGTCAAATGATCTGGAGAAAGAAATGGCAAACCACTCCAGTATCTTTGCCAAGAAAACCCCAAATGGAGTCACAAAGAGTTGGACAAAACTGAAATGACCAAACAGAGTGCCTTAAAATGTGCAAAAAGAAACCCTTTACATACATATATTGTCTCATTTGATCTAGTATGACTCCTTCATTCTACAGATGAGAAAACTGTGGCCAGGCAGGGTAAGTAGCTTGCCGCATAGAACACAGATAGTGGGAGAAGCAGGATTTGAACTTAGGTCCTTTGACTCCAGAGCCAGTGGGAAACAGTGATCACTTGCTTAGGAAAGCGGTCTTCCAAGAAGCTCAGGCATTTGTAAATCAACTCCTTCCTTCCAATGCTCAAGTGAAGAGGGCAACTAACTTTCTCAACCCTGCAGCTCGCAAAACTAAAGTTGGAAATATTTTTGAAGATAATAATAGCTAAAAAAAAGAGAGAGAAAAGAATAAGAGCTAGCATATGTCTAGCACTTTAAGGTTTGCAAAGTGCTTTACAAAATGATCTCAGTTTTACTGCCCCAATTTTATACTTTATCTGGCATGGATATGATATTTGTCAAGACAGACTATAAGGGACAAGTCAAGAAGCTTATAGAAAACTTAGACAAAAATTGAAACACACTTTCATGGAAGGTTACTCCACTGTGCTAGGAGTCCAATAGCCCTCAGGGAGCATCCAGGCTGTTAGAGCATGAGGCTTAATAGGCACCAGCGTATGGAAGAATCTAGAAAGGCCTGAGTGATGGACAGTACATAAGAAGAAGAAATTTAGACTTTAAAACTTCAGAATATAATGTGTGAATGTTCTTACCACCAGTAAAGTCAGCAGCCCCTCCATGCCTTAGTAGACAGTCATCATGGATTCCTGTAACTAAAAAATAAAAAGTATCACCAATTCTCTAGTGGCAAACTTCCCCAATCTTAGTTACAGAATTCCTTTGGTGATAGACACAGTCTTTTGACAAGCTGGCATAGCCTTTCAGAATTCAGGGCTATTTGTCATGGTGGGACCATTGTAGAAAAATTCTAATAGAAAAAAGTCAAATTTCAACACAAAATCCTCCACTTTTGTCCAAAAGAATTAACTGCATGAAATCAGGTTGAGGGAGATATGACTTAACAACAATCCATGTGGAAAAGACCTGGGGATTTTAATGAACTGGGCTGGTGCTAGAGTGCCTGGTCCAGAGTCAGTCTGAATCACCTTCCTAAATTTAAATCCAGCCTCAGACCCTACTAACTTTGTGGCCCTGGACAAGTCATTTAACCCTGTTTGCCTTGGTTTCCTCATCTGTAAAATGAACTAGAGAAGGAAATGGCAAACCACTCCAGTCTCTCTGCCAAGAAAACCTAAAATTGGGTCATAGAGAATCTGACATTGGGGGTGCCTGGGTAGCTCAGTGAATAGAGCACTGACCCTGGAGTCAGAAGGACCTGAGTTCCAATCCAGCCTCAGACACTTAACATGAAAACTAGCCATGTGTGACCTTGGGCAAGTCACTTAACCCCAATTGCCCTCTGAAAAGCGAAAAAAAAATTTTAATTAACAAAAAAAGAATCTGACATGATTGAAAGGACTCAACAATAATATTCAATATGAATCAATATTGTAATGTGGTCTCAGAAAATGCTAATTAGGCACAAGGCTGAACAGAGAGGCAGAATATCCAAAGCAAAAGAGGGGTTAGTCCCCCTGTACTCTGCCATGACTGACCACATCTCAAGTATTGTATTCAGTTTTGAGAGAAGTTATCATTAATAACCAATGCTGTGGGGAGATCCAGAGTTTTTCCCTTTTCTGTAATCTTCATTTCAAAGTTCAGTGTCCTGTAGGATATTACCAATAATGAGATTAAATTAACTCACCTCAATCTTGGTCAGACTCTAGTCAACCTTCTACTAGGTTTGGGCTGGGATTGGTTGTTGTCCTTTGTTTTTGAAGAGGAAGGACCAAAAGGACATCACTATGCTAGAGTCAGGTTTTAATGTGTTCAACTGTGGTTTATCAGACCAATATGAGCTCGGAATGCTCTGCCACAGGTTGGGCACAAATAATACATGTGAACATTTGGGGTGGATTCTCTAAATTTGTGCCTCCTGTATCTCCTTTGAGCTGGAGTTATGTTCTCTGAAGCAGAGTTTAAATGCGTGGCAGTTTAGTTCGAGTAAGGACCTCAGTGTCTGGTACCTTATCCTGCCAGCTGATCTTCAAATCTTCCTAAGACAACTCAAATGGAAGCAATTAAGTTTCCTAGCATGGAGCTGGTAGACTGTCCAGGTATCACAGGCATACAACAATGAGGTCAGCACCGTGGCTCTGTAAACCTTTAGTAAGCAATCTAATACCTCTTCTCTCCCGTACTTTCCTTCAGAGCCTCCCACTGAGCTACCTCTGGCAGTGGGTTGGGATAAATTCTTTGTTTAGATTGCCCAAGGCTGGGGGTGGCTTATGAAGTAAACGACATAATCAAAGTTTATTAGAAGAGGTCTGGCATGTCATTGTAATATTCATTCTCTCATTAATCATTAACCAATCAGAATTGATTGCTACCTTCAGGAATACCTGTCTTCCAAGGGCATATAAGCCATGAGCCTGCTGCCATGATTGTCTTTGGCATTCAAGAAAGTCACTGACTTTTTATTAAAATGCTAACATTATTAATAAAATGATTAATTACCCAGAAACTATGTCTCTCAAACTTTTTAAACATCCCACTTAGGAAACCCACATTTTAGGGACAACAGTGACAAAATAATTTGTGACCAGAGTACAGTGATCATGAGAAGACCTGAAATCTTAGAACATAAGGATTGACTGAAAGGGAGCTAAAAAGGCACAGGATGTCATGTGTAATACAGAATAGACTTATTTTATTTAGCCTCAATGGGGCGTAACTAAAACCTGTACAAGGAAGTTACATGAGGGACTCTCTAACAATGAAATCTCCCCAGGAATGGAATGTACTTCCTTGGGATGTATTGAACTGCCTGTTCTTGGGGGAACAATTATCAAGGGCCTCATAGATAAAATCTCTGTTCAAGGAAAGTGATTGAATTAGATTACCTTCAAGGTCCTTTGTAAGATTCTATGTTTCAACCCTACCTCTCCCGTTTTGATGAGAGAGAAAAAACATACCATAAGTCATGGAGGTAATATGAATGCCAGATGAACAAAACTTTGGATGCCAAGCCTAGGGACATTGAAGAAGAGGTGTGTGGCAAGGAATGAAGGAAGGTTTCCCGAAGGAGGGGAGTATAGAACAGGGCCTGAGAAGACAGGATGGATAGGACTAGATGACAAAAGGGATGAAGGAGAGGGAAGGACCAGTGTAAAATCGTACTGGACTATGGATATAGGATACAGGAATGGGACTCAGTTTCCCCATCTGGAATGGAAAGTCCAAGCCAGAGAATCTTGCTATTCAATTCAATAAGCATTTAATATGTGCCAGGCACCATGCTAGGCATTGGGGATTCAGGAAGATGAAAAAATAAAATCTTCCCTATCCTCAAGGAGCTTGTATTCTCCTGGGGAGAATCAACATGCACGTAAATAAGAAAATAAAAAGTATTTACATATTGGGGTGGGAATTTTGATTCTACCTTCCCTTCTTCAATTGATGTCATAGAAAGCAAAGAGGAGATAACAGAAGTAATGAGCTATAGGTACCACCCCACACCTATCAGATTGATATGACAGAAAAGGAAAATGATAAATGGTGGAGATGTGGGAAAATCAGAACATGAATGCATTGTTGGTGGATTTGTGAACTGGTCCAACCATTTTGGAGAACAATGTGGAACTATACCCAAAGGGCTATATTTTGACACAGCAATATCAATTAAGTATGTGTCCAAAAGAGATTTTTTTAAAAAGGAAAAGGATCTATTTATAAAAAAAAATTTATGGCAGCTTCTTTTGTGGTGGCAAAGAATTGGAAATTGAGGGGATGTGTGTCAGTTGGGGAATGGCTGAATAAGTTGTGGTATGTGACTGTAATGGAATACTGTCATGCTATAAGAAATGATGAGCAGGATGATTTCAGAAAAACCTGGAAAGACTTAGATGGACTGATACAAAGTGAAGTGAGCAGAACCAGGAGAACATTGTACAGAGTAAGAGCAATATTGTACAATGATCACCTATGAATAACTTAGCTATTCCCAGAAATACAATGACCCAAGACAATCCTAACCCATAATGAAAATGCAGATTGAAGAATACTATTTTTCACTTTGTGTGTGTGTATTTATGCATTGTGTGTGTTTAGTTTGTGTGTTCTTTTCATGTCATGACCAATAGAGAAACATTTTTCATGATGGCACATGTATAACTTATATTGATTTGCTTGCCCTCTTAGAAAAGGAGGTAGGGGAAGGAGGGAGAGAATTTGAAACTCAAAGTTTTCGAAAATGAATGTTAAAATTGCTTTCACATGCAATTAGGGGAAAATAAAATATTATTTAAAAAAGAAGTAATGAGTTGTTAAGAGATTAATTATGTGTTCACATTCGGTACTCTCTTTATGAAGTATGAACATCTTTCCTAAGGAAATCAGAACCCTCCATTGGTCATTATATAGCAGCAAAGCTACTCACCCAGAAGGAAGCAACACCCCATCCAGTAGCTGGAGGTTCAACTTAAGATAGCTAATCAACCTGCCCAATAGAGATCCCACACGTAGGTGAGAGGCTTGTGAGAACTTCACTAGGAGAGAAACTTTGCAGCTCAGAAGAGGTAGAAGCAGGGGTGGGGAGCTTGTGTCTTTGAGGCCACACTTTGTGACCTTCTAGGTTCTTGGGTGTGATCTTTTGACCGAGTTCAAGTTTTACAGAACAAATCCTTTTATTAAGGGGAGTTGTTCTGTGAAGTTTGAATTCAGTCAAAGGGCTGCTATTGAGGACCTACCAGAGGGCTATGTGTGGCCTCAAGGCTACATACAGGCCCCCCATCCCTGTCTAGAGTATGGGTAGCTTTGACCTTACACAGGTGCCTCGTTATTGTACTCTGTGGCTGCTCTTCCTGTGAATAGTATATGTATTATTGGAAAATTGGACCTCAAGTTTATAGGAGATTGTTTTATAGATACTGTTCTTTTTTAATTAATATTTTTTATTCTCAATTGCATGTAAAATTAATCTTAAATATTCATTAAAATTATTTTTCAAATTCTCTCCTTCCTTCTCTCACACCCTCCTAAGACAGCAAGCAATTTTATATAGGTTATTACATGTGCAATCATGTAAAACACATTTCTGTATTAGTCATGTTGTGAAAAAAAAAACACAGATCAAGAGAAGAATAAAGAAAGTAAAAAACAGGGAAGGCTAGATGATGCAGTGAATAGAGCGCTGGCCCTGGAGTCAGAAGGACTTGAGTTCAAATCTGACCTCAGACACTTAACATGTACTAGCTGTGTGACCCCAGGCAAGTCACTTAACCCCAACTGTCCTGCCTTTCCCTCCTCCAAAAAAAAAAAGTGAAAAATAGTATGCTTCAATTTGCATTCAGACTCCATTCTTTCTCTGGAAATGAATAGTTTTTTTCATCATGAATTCTTTGGGATTGTCTTGGATCATTGTATTGCTAAGAATAACTAGGTCGTGCACAGTTGATTATTGTACAATATTACTGTTACTGTATACAATGTTCTGATGCTCACTTCACTTTGTATCAGTTCATGTAAGCCTTTTCAGGTTTTTTGTTTTTTTTAATCGGCCTGCTTATCATTTCCTAAAACACAGTAGCATTCCATTACAATCATACGCCAGGACTTCTTTGGCCTATCCTCAATTGATGGACATTCCCCTTACGTCCAATTCTTTGCCATTACAGAAAGAGCTGCTATAAATATTTTTGTAACATGTAGGTCCTTTTTCTTTTTCCTTTGATCCCTCTGAGATGCAGAACTAGTAGTGGTATTGCTGTGTCAAATGGTATGCACAGTTTTATAGTCCTTTGATAGCTACTGTTCTTAATATGCCATTTTAATAAATATCTTTGCTAAAAGCTGTTGTGTCAGATGACTAATATGAAAATGTATTTCGCATGATTGCACAATTATAACCCATATCAAACTGCTTACTGTCTCAGGCAGTGAAAAGGGGAGAGGGAGAGAGAGAATTTAGAACTCAAAATTAAAAGAAATGAATTCTAAAAATTGTCTTTATGTGAAATTGGAAAAAATTAAATATTATTATAATTGTATTACAAAAAATTAAAGCTATTCTGTGTATTGAATGATTGTTAATAGGAAACACTGGGGGTGTGGGGTTTTTTGGGTTATAGTAGTAGGAGCAGGGACCCACAGGGCAAGCCCTAGAGGGTGGTGGTAGTAGTCGTAGTAGTAGTCATAGTAGTAGTAGTAGTAGTAGTAGTAGTAGTAGTAGTAGTAGTAGTAGTAGTAGTAGTAGCAGTAGAGGAGATCCAACTTTTGAACACAGATACAAATTGGGGAAGTAGCCTAGAGAGAGTACTATACAAAAAAATAAAGACAAAGCCATTTTGGAGTAATGGTAGGAAGGTAGTAATAACAACTAGGGGAATCAGGAAAGCCCTTTTGTAGAACAGGCAGCCCTTGAGTTCCTCTTATAAGAAAACAAGGGTTTCCAAGAGGCAGAACCTACTAGATATTGGGCTGTCTAGTAAGAGGCAAGAGATAAAGTGGAATGTCTTGTGTAGCAAGTATAAGAAATGTCTTTGGAAATGGGCATTAATTGGCTTGCTATCAATCATGCTTTGAACTTTGCCTCTTTCATAGGAGGTAATTTTGCCAACTCAAGGGTTCTCAGATTTCTATCTGAGCAGACTTTCTTCTCCCCAAGCTAGCTGCTGCTTCCCATGAAATGCATGAGAATGATAAATTTAGAACTGGATGGGACCTTAGACACCATCAAGTCCAAGTCCTTCATTTTATAGATAGGGAAACTGAGGTCTTAGAGGTTAAATGAATTGCCCGGAATCACAGTAAATATCTGAGGCAGCATCTGGTCTCCCCTAATTCCAGGTTCTATGACTAGATGGTGCAGTTGATACAATACTGATTTTTTTTCTTTTTGGGGGGGCAGGGCAGTTGGGGTTAAGTGGTCACATGGCTAGTAAGTGTTAAGTATCTGAGGCCAAATTTGAACTCAGGTCCTCCTGACTCCAGGACTGGTGCTCTATAAACTGTGCCACCTAGCCGACCCTAAAATACTGATCCTAAGATTCAGAAAGAACAAAAACCCACCCTCGGGCACTTACCAGCTGTATGATCTTGAGCAATTCATTTAATCTTTTCTCTGTCACAGTTTACTCATCTATAAAATCTGACTAATAATAGCATCTACCCCATAGGGTTATTGTGAAGATCAAACAAAACAATATATGTAAATTGCTTCATAAAACTTAAATTGCTATATAAATGCTATTATTATTGCTATTATGGTTATTGCCATGCTTTCCACTGTGCCACGCTGTCTCTCATGGATTCTGTATCACTTCAGATCTTTCTAGAGTACTTTTCCTCCAGCATCCCTCTGAGACAAAGAGTACAAGTATGGAATACAAACACATTCGAGCTAGGCCTGCCCATATTGTTCATAGGAGCTCATTGGATGCAGAAATGCAAAGAATCTCACAAGTCTTCTGGACTGAACTCCCTCATTTTACAGAGGAGGGAACAAGCCCAGAGATCTTAGCTTTCCAAAGGTCACACAGTAAATGTCAAGCACTGGAATTAGAACCCAAGTCTCTTGACTGACTCCATGGGCCTCCTTCCTTCCTTCCTTTCCTTCCTTCCTTCCTTCCTTCCTTCCTTCCTTCCTTTCTTCCTTCCTTCCTTACTTCCTTCCTCCTTCCTTCCCTTCCTCCCTGCCTCCCTCCCTTCCTTCCATCCTTTTTCTTCCTTCTTTTCTCTTTATTTCTCTCTTTCTTTCTTTCCTTCTTCCATCCTTCCTTCCTCCCTCCCTCCCTCCCTCCCTTCCTTCCTTCCTTCCTTCCTTCTTTCCTTCGGAGGCAATTGGAGTGAAGTGACTTGCCCAGGGTCACACAGCTGATAAGTGTCCAGGGCCAGTGCTCTATCCACTTCACCACCTAGCTGCCCCTGCTCCCTTCCTTCCACTAAAATCAGTCCATCTACAAACATGTATTAAATGCTCACTATGTGCTAAGTACTGGGAATAAAAAGTGAAAAAAAACAAAATTAGTGCTTGCAGTCCAGGAACTTAAATTCTGTCTGGGAAAACAGAAAGTATACATGTAAATAGAAACAAAATACAGACAAAGGGAATAAAAGATAAACAGAAGATCTGTAGAGGGTGATGGGGCCCCGGGGTGTTCTAGAAGTTGGCAGAGAGGAGTAGGGAATGAACAGAGGTGTCCTGGGAAAGTGGCCTTGAACTAGACTTTGAGGCAAACGAGATTTTAAGAAGCTGAGATCAGGAAAATGTACATTTTAGACTTGATAGGACAGTCTGTACAAAAGCTTGAAGACAGATGAAATATGATGTGTGGGGGATAGGAAGAAGGTCAGTTTGGCTGGAACTGTGAGGGTGAGAAGGACAATAATATATGAGCCTGGAAAGGCACATCAGAACCATACTATGAATGACTTTAAATACCAACAGAGATATTTGTATTTGATTCTAGAGACAGCAGGGAAACACTGGAACTTACTGAGATTGTGACATGGCTGGACCTGCACTTCAGGAATATTATTTTATGTATTTTTTGGAGGCAATGGGGGTTAAGTGACTTGCCCAGGATCACAAGGGCTGCTAAGAGTCTGAGGTCTGATTTGAACTTGGGTCCTCCTGACTCTAGGGCCTGTGCTCTATCTATTGTGCCACCTAGGGGCCCCAGCAATATCACTTGAGCAGTTAAATACTTTGGAGAGACCAAATCACTATTGATTCGTGAAATGCAAATCAAAACAACCTTGGAGGTACCACATCTCACCAGTCAGATTGGCTAAGATTACAAAACAGGAAAATGACAAGTGCTGGAGAGGATGTGGAAAAAATTGGAACTCTAATGCATTGTTGGTGGAGCTGTGAACTGATACAACCATTCTGGAGGGCAAT
>CM053593.1:157011789-157065840 GCA_028646575.1 Pseudocheirus occidentalis | reverse complement strand
CACTGGCTTCTAATTACTCAAAGAAAGGCCATTATAAGCAAGGATTGCATATTTGCATAGAAAAAGGCCCAAATCAGGAAGTGATTTCAGGAAAAGCTGGAGGTATCTCATGAGAAAATTTCCTGTGCTCATGGTCACAGAACTCTCCCTACTTGCTTCAAAAAGTTACTTCTATGAGGAAGGGGGAGGCTGGGCCAAGATACTTCACATGGCTAGACTAAAGCCTGGGTGCATCAGTTCTCTGCTTTGCTAAATGTGGCCGACCAAAGCAGCTAGTGAACAGAAGGAAATTCTCAGTCATTCCCTTCATTGACTTCTAGATGCAGGGCTATAGCAGAGAACAGTGCAAATTCGCTTGTACTACTTGCATCTTGGCTGGACCAATTCAAGATCAGTGAGGTGACAGAGAGGACTAATGACTTCAGTGCCCAAATCAGGCTCTGGTCTGCAAAGCCAGGACAGCTTCATTCCGGGGTAAACTCACTGAGTCTCTTTATACAGAAGTAGAGGCCACAGGCTAGTAAAGCCTGAACTGTTATCTGAGCTAACAGAGTGATCCAAAAGGATGAAAGTTAACAAGTATCTCAAAGATGGGTCACCAGGACACCATCCCCAGAGAAAAGAAGGACTGAAGGGATTTAGTAGTTTCAGGTTTAGAACCAATCTTGACTCATTACTCTTAAGAGAGGCTTTCTGGCTGACTGTACCTGAGGCCAAGAGGTTATGATACTCTTTAAAACGAGTGGCAGAACACATGGTCATCATACACCTGCCGCTCAATCTCTGAGAAGACCTCATGACAATATGGACAGTCCAGGATATGGGTCTGTAGGTGCTGCTCAAAGACGGCTTCCTCCACATCACCAGGGAAGACCCCATTGCAGACAGGGCACTTTTTGATTGAGGGCTATGAAGAGGGAAAGACAGAGATCAACAACCATTCAACCAGGGGTGGAGGGTTTCTCGTTCAGAGGTGGAGTCACCCAAACAGAAGCATGGTTATGGGGTTTTCAGATCTGGAAGAAGGTATAAAAACTAAACCCATCTCCTGTCCCAGACTTCACTGTGCACTCTTCCCTTTTGATAAACCATTCTGTCTCTCAAGAGATGTTTGGGATTAGTGATTCACTGAAATGGCTTCCAGTTCAGAAGGTACACTCTTTTATTTTGATTTGAGCCACAACTAAACAACTGCTCTGCCGTTCAGTCCCGACTCACTCTGTGACCCCTTTGGGGTTTTCTTGGCAAAGATAAAGGATAACTTCCTTCTCCAGCTCATTTTTCAGATGAAAAAACTGAGACATACAAGGTTAAGTGACTTGCCCAGGGTCACATGGCTATTAAGTGTCTGAGGTTAGATCTGAACTCAGGAAGTTTTTGTGATGTCCACTGTGCCAACTAGTTGCCTGGACAATAATAAAGAGCAAAGCAATTATGCAGATATGTCTCAGATTGAAATAAAGAGTTTGCCTTCTGAATTGGATGCCATTTCAATGAATCATTCACACCCCTCTAATTGTAACAAATTAATTCCCAGAGGGGAAGTGAAGCAGAAAAGGCAGTAGATTAGCTTTTGTCTCCTTCTACACACACCTACTTCAGAGGAGACTGCTCACTTCTGGCCATAGACCAAACTGACCATTGACCCCTATAGCAATATTAACTATTTAATCAGCCCCTTCCTGGTCCTCAGGCTCAGGTTACTGGATTTAAGCAGGGAAGGATAATCTCTTTAGGATTTAATACTACAAAGCCCAACAATCAGATACTTACCAGGATGGGGACATGGATGTCTTGGGTAGCTGGAAAAAACAAAAAGGTTTCATTCATAGAAATTGTTTTTTTCCTCTCTTCTCCAGCTGTCACCTGCAGACACTGTGTCTGTTTTCCTGGGCCCCCCCACTCCCACTCCACTTGTCTCTAGCTCACTATGAATACTTTTATATATGACTTAACTCTGAGGTGGGAGACCCCGAGTCAGTCACAAAGAGAAAGAAACAGAATGGTGGGTAACAAGAAGAATCAAAAAGAGAGACCCTAACAGTAACAAAAACACTTTAAACTGACATCAGACTACAGTCATAAGCTCTGCAGATGCAAATGTTTTATGCAAATCAGATACAATTTTTAAAAATGAAAAGTAGCCTTTTAATTGCCCCCGTTTCACACATTTGAATGTGGCTAGAAAATATTCCCAACAGTATAGTCTCAGACTGCCCTTTGGGGAGCTAAAGAAAACTGAGCCAATAAACCAAAACCAAACTCTCTCCTCTCTTCAGGCATGTTCACCAAGCAGTCCTGAAAGGCAGGCAAAATTTGACTCTACTCCCTCTCTCAGTTCTTCTATCTCAGCGGTTCTCAACCTGTAGGTCACAACCCCCTTGGGGGTTGGACATCCCTTTCACAAGGGTCGCCTAAGGCCATCGGAAATGTGTTAGGAACCTAGACACAGCTCCTCTACCGTCTCCAAGCAGGTCCACCCACATGCAGATATGCCCACATACGAGTATTAAAGGGCTGCAGCATTAGAAAGGTTGAGAACTATCTTCTCTGCATGGCTAATGAACCCTGTACTTCCCTTTCCTTACCAAGATCTGAGTGACTCTGCCCCCTCTACCACTACCCCACGCCTGGCCCACCCTTCCCCAGGTGCCTGTTACTGGGCAGTACAACTCATCTCTCCTTTTCACATTTCCCAACCTTAATTAGCTTCCCCAGCTTTCGTGCTTAGTGTATATCTTCTACCTAAAGACGCTTCTCTGATTTATACATTGGGTCTATAGCCACGGGACTCAATTTGTGTCTGCTGCCGCTGGGCAAATGATCTGATTTGCGTCTCCCAGGTTCAGATTTATTCTTCAATTAACACCTTCTGCCATGCAATCTTTCTATTGGGTCCTCAGCTTCTGCCCAACAAGCAAATCTTCCCCATGTCTGTCCTGACAACAGGGCTACTATCTTAATGAACAGAAGGGAGAGGATTTAATGGGGGGCAGGGATGAAGGCAGAGCATTTCCAACTAGAATGATGTGGTAGGGGGCCTTACCAGAATAAGGATTTCCAAAAATGAGGCCAGTGTTTCCTTGTAAGGCTTCTTGAACAGGAGTAGGGTTAGAGAGATTAGGCTCAGAAGCCTCACAAACATAATGCAGCAGCCTCTCATTTTCCTTCTGCAAGAGCTACAAAGAGAATATTTGGATGAAGTGACAGGCAAAAATAAAGAACTGATCAATGCTGTCAGCAAGGGGTTACACTAGTACTGGATCTCTCAATTATCCACTGGCATGGCGGAATCCACAGCAATAAAATCTTCAGGTAATCAACAATTCCCTAATCTAGGCAACTAAAAAAAGCAAAAACGGCTACATCTCGCTTATTCTATTTGGCTCATGAAAACATGAAAATGAAGAGTTTGCACACTCAACCTGCCAACAGTGGGAGAAGCAGCCTAGGGGCATACTGGGACATGGGTACTGAACTAGGCAAGGCCTGAAGCTGTGCTGTAGATTCCAGGATTGCTCCAAATTTCTCTATTCCATAACATTTTCAATTTTGTGCACTTTGTACACATCATAAACTGATTTCAATTCCCTTTTTCATTTTCCCCTCATCTTTAAGTAATCACAGCAACAGGGAAGGAGCCAAAGGAAAGAACAGTTTGAGACGGATCATCACCTCTTATTTATCACTTTTAACTATCAAATGATTGACCCCCATTGCTAATAATCCTTAGGCTTCTATGTGTGTCATGGTTCCCCATATGGTATATTCCAATATTAAGATCCATTTAGAATACAGCTTGCTCTACTTGTTAGCAAACTCTTGGTATCTCTGTGCAACAGTGAAGGTTGATGGATCTGGGTTCAGGTCCCATCTTTGAACTTTGATAACCTCTTATAACCTTGGGGAAGCTGTTTAACTTCCCTGGGCTTCAGTGTCCCTATCTATAAAATGGTGAGGCTGGTATAGTCTTTTGATGTCCTCTGATGTCCTTTCCAATCTAAGATCCACATGGCCCGCTTTCACCCTAGCTCCCTCAGCCAAGAAGCATTGATTCTAAATTCAGGAGAAACTGTGGCAGACAAGTCAGTCTAAGCCAACAGAGAAAAGAATGAAAGCTCTTTCCTAAGTACTAGGGGTGTGCTGGAGCCAAATCTTCTGTTGGGAGCATTTACACTTCAAAATTTGCAATCTACAAATCAGGGGCTGCTTTTTGTTGCTTGTCTAGACTTAAGAGTTAATGGAGGTTAACCTTACAAGTATATGCACACACATTTTTCTTCTTGTTAAACATGACCAGTACTCCGCTGCATTACTCTAGAAATTGCAGTAGAAACCACAGGGAATAAAGTCATTCCCAGACTGGAGACCTGATGACTATAGGCCAGGGGGTAGGGAATCAGTGACCTTTAGGACACATGTAACCTTCTAGATCATTAAGTGCAGCCCTTTGACTGAATTCAAACTTCATAGAATCCCTTTAATAAAAGCATTTGTTCAATAAAACTTGCGACTCAGTCAAAAGCAGTGGTTTTTAACCTTCCTACTGCCCTATGTAGGCATGTCTGCATGTGGGTGGACCTGCCTGGAGACAGAGGAGGTTCCTAAGACCATCGAAAATATTTTCCAATGGTCTTAGGCAACCCTTGTGAAAGGGTCCTTTCAACCCCAAATGGGTCACGACCCACAAGTTGAGAACCTCTGGTCAAAAGGCTGCAGGTTCCCCACCTGTTATAGGCCAATAATTATAATGGGCATTTATATAGCACTTTAAGGCTTACAAAAATGTTTTTCCTCTTTTATGTCATCTGCACCTCACAAAGCCCCTGACAACCACTGAAGCACAATGATGTATCTGTGATTCATGGATCAACATGTTTCTACTCTCAAGTTACAGCCACAAGTCGCAAGAATTGGAAAGAATCTCTGAGAGTATCTTATCCACTTCATTTTATAGACAGGGAAACTGAAGCCCAGAGAAATGAAGGGCTGCAGAGACACTGGGTGCCCAACTGTAAAGATGAAGGAGCTAGAACAGCTCCTTAGGAGCCAGAATATGAACAGTGTTCACATGGACACATCCTACATTCTGTGGCCTTGGATTGGCAGACCAAATAATTTCCCTTCCTGTTTATTTGACACCACTGTTGGTCCACTAAATGGGGCCCAATAAATTTTGGTGAAACGAATAATGAAAAACCACTGATAAGTCATCTACGTGTGCTTCACACCAAGAAAGCTGCTGACTACTCTGTGCACAGCTTGGCAATGGAAACATTGAGCCAGGGGATCAGCCATTGTTCACATGAAATTAGTGCCGGGGGACCAAATCCAATTCTCCCCCCATATAATGGCAGTGAATGAGATGAGAAGAAACCAGAGAACCACTTCTCTGCAATGTGCCTACTCATGCGCCACAGGAAGCTACAGGTGTCATGCAGAGATCAACATCTGGGGCTGGACCAGAATGCTCTCCCCTTTTTCAGAATCCTCTGCCAGAATGAGCAGCAGAGAACTTTGGAGTTTCTGCTTCATCACCAGCTGGTAGGCCACTGTGCTGCCCTCCAATTTTGAGGAGCTAGTCTTTCACTCTTTTACATCTTACATCTTTTTCCTCTTCTAATATGGTCTTCTCCCTCTGTAACTCCTGAAAGAAACACTTGTTCTCATACAGCCTCTTCATCAGGTCACTGATTTGGTTCTGTCAAGAGAAATGAGATGGTATTAAGAAAACAGATTTCGGTTTGGGAACCGGGCTCATGTGCAACATGAAGTAGGAACACAGCAGAAAATTCTAGCTCTCACGGGTGAGGCTGGGACATGGGGAAGAGTGAGTCGGCATCCAATATTGATTATTTTGGTCTGGCCAGGGATATAAGTGAAGGGGAAAGTTGGGTGGTTGGGTAGAACCCTAAAACAGACCAAAGGGAAATCTGGAAGAGCTGTGAGCACAGTAGTCCTTCAAAAAGCACATCATTCCAAGGTTTCCACATTCTGCAGTGAATCCTACCTTAGCCTATCCTATCTAGTGAAAACCAGGATTAAGACTACACCCAGTGATTCTAAGAAACTAGGGAGCATTGAAGGGGCCTTGTCTAAAGTCACAGATGGGAAGTCTTCTGCTTTTCAGTCCAGTAGAGCCCCCTTCCTGGCTGAGGGCATAACAGATTAGCTCAACAGTCACCAGTGTCTTAAGGGTTTCTTGTTTATGTTTTCCCCACCTCCTTCTACATACATACACATGCACACACCTCAGAAAACACTAAAGTTAATTCTCCTTTTTATTACGGATTTTATTGGAATGCTGGTGCTCAAGCTGCTGTGTGATTTTGGCTGGCCCTGAGGTAGGAAGGGGGAAGGGTCTACCCGATGGCAGGGGTGACTGCAGGCTCCTTGCTCCCCAGCCCCACAGGCTCCTGTTGGTTTTTCTTGTCCTTCTGTGTGTCCCCGTTTGCTTCCTCAAAAGGCAGAAACGAAAAAGTACGATCTAAGCCTGTGGAGGAACTTGCCCAACGATGACAGGAACCCTAAGATCTTGAGTGGGGACGGGGCTGGTAGGTCTCAGAGGATCTCAAGGCCACCAAGTCCATGCACACTGTGTTCCTTTCCCTACCCCCACCCTAGCCCTTAAATTCCCTTCCACTCTGCAACTAAGAGGACAGCCCCCAGGGCTTAGCGGTCTAAAGACCCCATGGCCTACTCCCTCTGCCTTCCCACCCCTGCCTTGGTCACCTACCAGCACAGCAGCCTTCAGCTGCCTGATCTGTTTGTGGAGGCGCTGACACTCTTTGTACTTCTCTATGAAACAGGCTCTCCCAGCCTCTACCTTCGCCTTCAGCCGCTCCACCTCCTGCACTAACTGCTTCTCCACTGGCGCTTTCTTGTCCCTAGGTCTCTGAAGTACAAGATATATTGCCCCCAGGGTTAGCTACCCCTTGGAGGGAGAGATATAGAGCACCTGGTACCTGAGAGGTGGGGGAGCTTGTGGGCCCCGAAATACACTACAACAATCAATGAAACCCAGGCCCTGTGAAGCATGCCATCATAAGACCTACCTTTCACAAAACAGTAGGCTGAATCATCAGGCTCCAATTAATCTAACTCAATGATTTATTGTGCCATACACAGTAGAATCTTCCCTTATAGTTGAGTTATTCTGATTTCTCACTGTGGCTGGGAGGTGATTGGGTATACTCAAAAGACTGTTTCTGTAAAGCATAAGGTCTCGCAAGTTCTTTGACAAGGTGGTAAGACTTAAGAGGCTATGAACTGTGTACCTGCCTAGTTAGCTAAGCATGAAATGGCTCACTGCCTCGATGGCCAGGGCTCCTTATAAAGCATGGAGAAGATACCATCTGGGTCAGCTGAAGGAGTAATCACATAAATGAAATCACACATCTTGCCAAATATAAGGCATAGCATCACATCAGAGAAAATTACAGCCACCTCCACTGTTTGTTTTTTTTGCTTTTTTTTTGGAGGGCAGTTGGGGTTAAGTGACTTGCCCAAGGTCACATGGTTAGTTTTTTGTGTTAAGTGTCTGAGGCCGGATTTGAACCCAGGTACTCCTGACTCCAAGGCTGGTGCTCTATTCACTGCGCCACCTAGCCGCCCCCTCACCTCCACTCTTGATTTTACAAATTGAAGAAAAAAAAAATTGATCACAGAGCTCAGGATCTCTCCAATGCTTGCCAAACAATTTTGAAGAGTTCCTTTTTGTATCTCCCCCGTCAGATAATGGTAATGTGATGACAGCTCACATTTTTAAAGTGTTTTAATTTTAACAAAGTAATGTCTTCACAACTAACCTAGGAAGGTAGTACAAATGGCTGCTCAATAAATTTTATACTATCATGCCAATTTAAGGTCAGGGAAAGTATGCATTTGTATGTATACACAGAGACATATAGGTACATATACATACACGTTTGCATAGTTTTAGCCCAAACTTGTGATTTCATTGGCATAGAGAACATAAGAAGAATTTCCCCCTAAACAATGCAGATTGGCAGTTGACTCATTCTTAGAGAGTTGCCTGGGGTACTAAGAGATTAAATGTCTTATTCAGAGTCATAATGTCAAGTATGTAAAGAGCTGAGACTTGAACCTATGTAGAGAATTTCTAGGAAGTAGCATAACTTCCTCCAACTATACAAATCAGAAACTCACAAGTTACTGTTGTCAGGTGCCCAGGGCACCCTTGCCCAGGGTCACATGGCAGTACAAAACTCGCTTTTCCTAATTCCAAGGCTGGTTCTTTGGCCACTACTTTCGGAGGTGTCTCATTTATTCATGCATATGTGCACACATACACACACTTGTCATCATAAAACTCTCACTACCTGGAATGCTACAACCCCATTCTCCTGAAGAGTTACAAGTTCTATATACAGTATATTAAATGTGTCTGCCCTGATACCATCTCTGGGAGACAGAAGTAAAGGATTATCAGATTATCATCATCTTTTTCCTGGTGGAGCAGCTGAGGCCCTCAGAAGTTGGAAACTTAGGCAAGTTCACACTGTGCATGAACAAGAACCTGGAGACCACTGGAACCCAGGATTCCTATCTCCTTGTTCAAGATACACCAAGAGGTGACAGAGGTGACAGCCAGCTTTCTAAATGTCTTCATCAATTATTTCTTAGAGAAAAACTCCCACCCCCTTGCTGTTTACAATAGCCTCTCTTCCCTACTTGTACAAAAACAGGATACTTAAAGATACTGCTGTCCTCTACATGTCCCTAAAACAATCTCCATCTCCTCTTCTCTCAGGCCCCTTCCCTCAGAACCACTCAGACGTGCCGTGAGCTCCTGGTGCTTCTGGACAGATGCGGTTTCCTTTTGCTTCATCTCTTCCACAATCTGTTCAAGCTTCAGCTGCTGCTCCCTCTGTACAAAAACACAGACTTAAGCCAAGCATCATCACTGGGGCAGGACTATGGGTGAACAGGACCCAAGGGAACCCCTCCTCCTAAGGTTCCAGGAGAAAATCCCCCCCCGCCGAGACACCAACATTCCAAAGAGGCTCCCTTAGCATCCCCCAGAATCACAGGTAGGTAAAGAGGCTGATAATGGAGGGGTGACACGCACAATGGCATTATCCTTTAGAAGGGTCTAGACAGATTGTGCATTTCTGTTCTTTCCCATGGGTCTACCTGTTTAGTCAAATTGAAAAGTAGCTCTTCATTTTCCTTCTTCAAATGCTCCAACTGCTCTGTTTTGTCCTGGTCTCCCTGAGTCAGCTTCTCTATCTCTTTCTCTCCAGCTGAAATCTGTGCCTAGAGCAAAAAGGACCAACAGCAGGAATGAGGACTGCTGTTTGATAAAGCACATAAAGACAAAAGATGTGCATTCTCAAGGCAGTCCCCAAACTTTCAAATAAAATACCCCTGGACAGTATTCCATCTTATATATGACTTTATCTCCACACATTTATATGCTAAGTTGATGGCTCCCAAGTGGGCAGCACTGACTCCATAAGCCACCTTTGATGCTAGCTCTTAAGGGACAGTCTTGCACAGCTAATGAACAAGAGGTTCTGGCTGCAGTGCTTGGCCGTCCTTTCTATGTAGGAATTGCCCTCAAGGTTAAATTACATTGAAAAGGTTGGAGGGGAGGGTTTGTACCTGTAGTCAAAATCATGCATCTTAAATAGGAACTGAAATGAGCAAATATATACACTACTTGTAGACTCTGGGATAGAAAGTTACAAGGTCAAGGCCTTAAAAGAAATGAAGCTGGGGCCGGCTAGGTGGCGCAGTGAATAGAGCACCGACCCTGAAGTCAGGAGGATGCGGGTTCAAATCCGGCCTCAGACACTTGACACAAAAACTAGCTGTGTGACTTTGGGCAAGTCACTTAACCCCAACTGCCCTCCAAAAAAGCAAAATAAAATAAAATAAAAACACTGACATGTTTAAAAAAAAAAAAAGAAATGAAGCAGGAGCAAATCAGAATTGTGATAAATGGAAAACGCAAACCCAGGTTCTGGTCTAATGCTTCTTAAGCCTAAGAGTGCTTACTGTCCTGAGCTACATCATAATTAAGTCCCTGGGGAGGAGCAGAGTCAGAATAGAGGTTGTGGAGGAAGATATGCAGGATGACAGGGGTCACTGCATCACGGCCTACCTGAAGCTGATCAAGGTGATCAAGAGTGGTCTTCAGCCTCACACCCATCTTCTCATTTTCTGAGGCCACATTCTGGTTCTTCACTTTAAGTCTGGGAAATGAAGAGGCTGATTTTAGCACCTGCCCCAGTGCTTCATCCACTGGGTTCAGGGAAGTGACATCAGTTCTATCCTCTTGATGTCTTGAATGGTTTAAAGGAGGGCAGCTTTGCCTTAGCGCTGTCCAGCACCATCGCCCAATCCCTTCTACAGCTTTGTTCTGATTGCCTGACACTAGCAGACTCTGTCATGTTGGGGTCCCTGAAACATATTCTCAAACTCCGGAGCTGCGATCCAGAGTCCTGGAGCACCTCATTTTAAAGGAGATCCTCTTTCCCCTGAAAAGACGCAGTGTGGTAGAGTGGAAGTAGATGTGGAAGTCATGAAGCTGGGATAGGGTTTGAATCCAACCTCTCACATTTACTGGTTGTGTGACACTTCTTAGCATGTAAGCCTCCATTTACTCTTATATAAAATGGGGCTAAAAACCCATAGCTCCTAGTTTACAGAGCTGTTGTAAGGATCAAATGAAACTGGGCATGTTAAACCTTAAATAAATAAATTTCAGCTGTTATGATTATTGCTACCAAGAGCATCAGCTCCCAGGATCCCATTCAGGATCACCAGGGAATTGTTAGTATCTCAGAGAGGCCCACTGAAGCAGACTCACTGAAGCAGTTCTGTCTCCCAACAGCCCTTCTGCACTTTCAGTTCCTCATTCTCTTCCTTCAGGACACTGACTCTCTGCTCCAAAGTCTTATTGGCCTTGGTCAGAGACTCCAGTCTCTTCTGCAGATCCTGAGGGAGAAGACACATAAAAGCTTTGAGTAGAGCCACCTAATGCCAGGAGTCTTTACAGTTTTTAATATTCAGTCAGAGAACCCTGTACATCTCTTCATTTCTTCCCCCTTTCAGACTCTTCAAAATTCATCAGACCTGAAATTCTTCCAAAATTCCACTTTGAGGAATGTAGCAATGGGGAACTTGGTGGTTCTGGCGGAAAAAGATCACAAGATGTGATCAACTTTTCTCAAGTGTGTCCAAAGGGAATTTTGTTGAAGGTGGAACAAATAACATGGAAGGAAAAAAGACAAAGAAAGAACCCACAGGGAGGAAGCAGTGAAAAGGAATTCATGAAAGGAGGAACACAACTGAGAAATATGAGGAAGAAATCTTTTTAGCCCTTCAAATACAGCAACAGAGACAATTACAGAACCTCAATGGGAAAGACGGAATCAAAGACCACTATGTTTTATTTCTTTCAGGAATTAAGTGGAATGGAAAAGGCCTAGAAAGACAAAGCAGAAATTGACAATAACCTGTTGTAACAGTTCTACACGAGAATGTGAACTGGCGGGTTATGAAAAGGCCTGGAGAAAGAGGATGGTTGAGAGGTCAGTAGCAACAAAGCTCAAGGAAGTAAAGAAAAGAGTTATAAAATTGGAGAGGAAGACCCAGTGATCCTAGGGCTCACCTTCTGTTTTGTATCCTTCATTTCTTCTCCACACTTCCAATTTCCTACTCCTTGTCTTTTTTCTCTATATTTCCTCCCCTCCCAATTTCATAATTTTGTTCAGAAATTATCAATGTTTTATAGGATCTGAGCTAAATTTGTCAGATACTCTTTAAAGTACTAATGCAGTCTAGACTTCCACACTGATTTATATTCTATGCCAATCCCCAAATTTCAATCAACTTGGAATGGTTTAGCATGTGTTTGTCAAACATCTACTCAGATTATCTGAGCCTTCAGGTGCCTGCTATACTCCAGTCACTATAAAATGATAGAGTTTGGCTAGATCTTCTGATGCAATATGAGCTGTTTTACTCATGGGCCATGAAGAAAGGATAATGGAACTCAAAGTTGCTCTCATAGGAGCCACCATACCTGAGTTTTTTGGAGTTCAGCATGCAAGTCTGAGTTCTGTTTCTCGAGACTAACACAACTGTCTTTTAACTCCTGGTTCTGTTGGCGAAGTTCCTTGTTGAGTTGCTCGATCTCTTCTACCTCTCCCTAGGAAAGAACATCTGCTCAGATCCCAAAAGGAAAATAACAGAACTCTAATTAGCAAGAGATGATGTCTTCCTTCTCCATTACTGGTCATACCTCAATGAAATGGCGAATTAAATCCAACAAAACATTCTTATTTTGAGTATCATTCATACTCCAGGGGCTAGAAGACATTCTGGGCTGATAATTATTAACAGTCCTAGGGGTGGCTGGAATCAGGAGGACCTGAGTTCAAATCCGGCCTCAGACACTTAACATAAAAACTAGCCATGTGATCTTGGGCAAGTCATAACCCCAACTACCCTCCAAAAAGCAAAAAAAAAAACCCCAAAAACCAGTCCTAGAGAGTATCATGTTCACAAGCAAAAATATTTGCCAATACTATTTCCTATGTACTAAGTGCCCTTCCTTTTATCCACCAATCTATACTTCTCATCTGTCTCAAAATTCATCTCTCCCCAATAGCCTTCTATAATTAATCTCACTTAATTCTGAATAATTTTCTTTATCCTCTTAGTATTTATATTGTTTGTATAAAATATTTTGCATCAAAGAATATGCTAATAGCTAAGAGTTACATACATAAACAGAATTAACCATGTCAGTCCTCAAAATGACTCACAATCCAGTTGGGAATGTGAAGTGTATATAAACAGACATGAGTATTAGGCAGTAAATTAATTTCAGAGAAGACAAAGATCGGTTATTATACATGTTGGTATCGTTCTTAAGTTATTTAAATTTGGGCTCCACAACTAGACTAGGTCTCTGATGTCTTTTGCAATTCTTCAGAATTATCTATTTAATACTCAAAATGCATATGGACTTTGCCCCAAGATTTGGTAATAAACTACATGTAAATGTCTATAGCCCCCAAAGATAATTATTCCATCTCCTAATTCCTAATTTTCTTAACCTGAGCAGGAGAACTGGGGTGGGAGGGAGGGAGAAGGAGGAAGCATGGAGAAAGGATGAATCTACATACCTGAGTGGTGACCACCAAGATGTCCTCCTCATTTTCTGGACGGAACTGGAAAGGGACACTGGCCCCCCGTACAACACCATCCTGATCCACATAGCAGAACTGATAATACTCATCATCTTTGGGTAGGTAGTACGCTGAAAAGATAGTCATATATCTTAATTTAAAAGTGGAGCACTCTGTAGCCAGGAAATCCTGAACCTGGTTGAACTTTGTGTCCTCCATGGAAAACCAACATAGAAACTAGAATCAGAGGAAACAAAGTGACCTATGGTTATAAGATGTCATCATGGTTAAGATAGGTTCTTTCTAGGGCCACTCTGTAGACCAAGAGAACAGGGAAAGGGCTTGTCGAAAGGGCAGGGCTGTTGACTCTCAGCACTGCTTCTTACCTTTAAACTGCACTTGTTGCTGCAAGGATGATTTACTGTTGAGGTCAGCGGGCAAAGAAGCCCACATAAAGGTGTAATATTCTCGGGTTGTCTTCCATCCTACCTGGAGTAATGAAGGAATGATAAAAACAATTTAGCCAGCATTTGCTTGCTAGGTACAGAGCACTGTGACAGAAGTTGAGAGGGTGACAAAGTTTAGATAAGACACAATTCCTATTCTTATGGTAAGAGAAATAAGATAGGTACATGTATAACTGTAACAAAAATGTGGCATGATGGCCTGATAAACTCAGGATTATAAAACACTCAAGAAGGAATGATAATGATTCACTAACAATTACTGGGAAAACTGGAGATGGTAAAAAATAGGATTAGATCTGTTTCTCCTACTATATATTAACATAGATTTTAAGTGAATTTATGATCTAAATACCAAAAATACATCACAAAGCGAACAGAACCAGGAGAACATTGTACAGAGTAACAGCCACATGGTTATGATGACTAAATTTGTTAGAATTAGCTCTTTTCAGAAATGCAATGATCTAAGACAATTCCAAAAGACTCATGATGGAAAATGCTACCCACATCCCTAGAAAGAACTACAGAGTCTGAATGCAGATAACATATGATTTTCCCTTTTTCCTTTAGTTCTAATTCTTCTTTCATAACATGACTAATGTGAAAATAAGTTTAATATGATTGTACCTGCATAGCATAACCTACATCAGATTGCTTGTTGTCTTGGGAAGGGAGGCAGAAAAAATCTGGAACTCAAAATCTTATAACAGTGAATGTTATAAACTAATTAAAAAAAAAAGGAAATAATTTATTTTTTTAAAAAAGTATGCCATTATAAAAAGTGAGAAAAAAGAATGATCCCTTTATCTCAACTGTAGAAAGATCAAAAATGTTAGCAATTACTGACACAAGAGATGAAATTATACAAAAATAAAGGTATGTGAGATAAAATTAAATAAATGGATAGGGAAGAGAAAATATTTATAAAACTAGCTGTGTGACCATGGACAAGTTACGTGACCCCAACTGCCTTACCTTCCCCCCTGCAAAAAAAAAAAATAAAAGGAAAAGTCTCCGGAGGAGGAAACTTAAAAGAAGGAAGGTATATTTGAAAATAAATTTTATGAAATTTTAAAGTATCAATAAAACTTAAAGAGATATGAACAAGCATTTAATGAAGCTATATAAATGACTAATAATCACTTAAAATTAATAAAACTCTCTAAAGTCAGAGAATTCAAAATTAAATACCTTTGAGGTACCATTTCACATTACATATAAGTAAAAAGTTAAAAAATGACAAAATTCACTATTGGTGGGATTGTGGGAAAAACAATCACATATTATCTCACTGTTAGTAAAACTGAATTGGTGCAATCATTTTAGAAATCAAGCAACCTAGTGATACAAAATAAAACATATAAAACTGATCACTTTGACCCCAGGGACATCCTAATCATGCTAGAAAAAGGTTAAACAAGCAACTGTATGTGTAACAGTAAAAGTTGGAAAAAACTGTGTCAAATAATAAAAGTTGCAGTATAGCAATGTAATGGGATATTATGGTATCCTAAGGGATTATTGATCAAGAATACAACGAAATGTAGAAAACCTTACATGATTTAATGTGAAGTAAATAAAACTAAATCAGGGCAATATGATGTGCTTATATAAAACAAATTAAAGAAGAGATATGAAATACCAGGGTCCATAGGTACTGAAGACCCCAACACCATCAGAATGTTTTAGAGGCAGCTGGGTGGCATGCTGTATACAACACTGGGCCTAGAGGCAGGAAGACAGGGGCACTAATCTGACCTCAGACATTCACCAGCTTTGTAACCATTCAAGAAAACCTCCCTGTTCCCTTCTTAAATGTTCATTCAAGATGCCCCTGGTATGCACATTAACTCTTATTCTCCTAAAGAGTTTGTGGCAATGAGAAAGTATGATTTGGTAGCAGTATATTCTCTTAATGCCCCCTTCTTGGGAGTCTGAGTGTGATTTTTCCCAATCATTCATTCTCTCCCCTTTTCAAAAATAAATTCAACTTCAGAACCAATTCCTCAGTGCCACCCAAACTGTGCTGCCATCAGCAAAGATGCCCTCCACATATCTGTTCTCTTCTGCTCTTCTTGCCTTTGCTCTCTTTTAGCAACATGTTGACTTTCTCATGTAAGTATACAGAAAACTGTGATGGGAGTTCCAATGTAGTGGTTCCACTGTCAATGATTCTAATCTGTACCCTGAAACAAAACTCCAATATCCTGCTGGTGTAAGACTTTCTGGCTTCAAATCCTGGGATACCACAATCTCCAGGCAATGAAAATTACAGATCATCCTAAAAGTAATGGGGAAAGACATGGTACTTGTAGGTAGGTTATAGCATTATTACAATAAAATGATGAGCTAGTCCAAAAAGAAAATTAAATAATTTGACAAAAATGATCAAAGATATATGTCTATAAAAGGACTGTAAATTTAGAGCTAGAAGGGACCTAAGAAATTAAGGTCTAATTCCTTCATCCTATAGATGAGGAATCTGAGGCCCAGGAAGATGAAGTGTCTTTGCAAAGGTGATGCATGCACTAAGTAACAAAGTTGGGATATGGCTGACTTTGTACCCAACGCTCTTTGGCCCAGCCAAGTGTGAAGAATATGGAATAGGAGATGAACAGCCACGGGCACGACATGGGAGCAAAAGGAAGGCCTCCCGTACATTTGGCGGAATATGAAGAGGACAGAAATAATTTCCTGGGAAGAAGCTATGGCAGGGCGATGGGGTTAGGGTTAAGGCTGATGGAGGTTAGAGGTCACAAATGGGTTTTAGCCTACACAGCTGGAGGGAAGAACACCCACCCTGAGGAGCGCATGGATCCATCATCATACAAGTAAGTTCTATCATCATACAAGTTTATCTTGTACCTCTGTCCATGCCTGTGTTTGCCATGTGCCTTAGCCCGGGGGCTGCCAGACATCTAGATCTGTTTTTCTCTGTATAAAGCCACATATAATATACAGTTAATGAAGGTTTTTCTGGTGATAATGACTATGATTCAATGAGTATAATGGGCCTTCCAAGACACTGATGGAATACAGTGTCTCATGGCAGAAGATTCACTAAGTGTTAAAGAGAGAACTAAACACGTGCCCAAGAGGTAAAACACCCGCCCAAGTCAGCTATGGAAGAAGAGTACGTCAGAGGATGAGGATTCAGCACCTTCCGAGAGACTGCATGAGCAGAAAGTAAAATCGGCCCATTTGCTATGTTTTGAAACTGCTTGGACCCAGTGAGAGGACGAAAGACTAAAAATAAATTCAACTTTAGTTTATTAAAAAGTTAAAGTAGAGTTGAAAAGGCCACATTGAAAACTTAACAGAACACACTAGGGTATGTTTTAGTGTCTAATTAGCATACACCCCAGTTGTTATAAGCAAGTAGAAGACATCACAACCTGAGGAGGTCCACAAAAAC
The DNA here is from genome assembly GCA_028646575.1 of Pseudocheirus occidentalis. NCBI lineage: Eukaryota > Metazoa > Chordata > Mammalia > Diprotodontia > Pseudocheiridae > Pseudocheirus > Pseudocheirus occidentalis. The sequence goes on along the minus strand of CM053593.1, from coordinate 157,048,792 downwards.
TGGGATTTTATAGAGTCTTCATTCATGTCCTGCAGTTTTTTAATGCCCTGTGTCCAAAATATCATGTTGGAAGGCCTCAAATTACAGCTGCCACCAAACAGAGGGAACACTTTTATTTGTGTATGATTCCTATTCTGTGGTTTCTTCAGTGGGGTAGAGCTAGGAGGAGCATCTCTGGCCTCTATGCTACCACTCTGTGCCTCTTGCGGCCTTTGCCATTGTCATATGGCTAAAGAAGCCTAGTGGAATGAACACGGATTTCAAATGGGGAGATCTGAGATCTAGTATCAGCTCAATTCTGGCTTGTGAGGTTCTCTATTTGTAAAATGGCTCCTACCATAACAATTCTCCCATCTTGCCTCAAAGAATGAAATTAATTCATACAGAGAGATCCTTGGAAGCAAGAAATGAAGGAAAGGATTTTAAGGTACAGTCAAATCTCAATTATCTATTTTGATTCCCAGGATGCCCACCACATACAAGCTTCACCCATGTGGATTAATAAAACCAACACACTGCTTCAAGCCAGAGATCCAACTGAATCACATTTCTGTCTCTCACAGTGGCTCAGAGGGAAAACTTATGGTTAAGTGAGGCAACAGCAGGACATGAATCTACTATAAATTAAGTCATCTATCTGAATCAAACATTTTTACATGTTCATCTCTACCAACTTTTAGGATAAAAAGTACATCAAGGAATCAAAGCTAAAATGGACATTGATGGATCATGCGAACTTTCTTTGTAAAAAACAGCTGAGAAAACTGAGGTGACAGAAATTAACCGATTTGTCCAAGTCAGTAAATTAGTTACTTGTTCTTGTCAGCTCATTAGCAATAAAGCTATGATCCAGCCTTCTTGATTCCAGTCTAGATATCACTTTTAATAATGCCAATCTGTCACATAATTACTACTTTCTACGTCAAGAACTTCCCTTCAGGGGCAGCTAGGTGGTACAGTGAATAGAGCGCCAGCCCTGCAGTCAGGAAGACCTGAGTTCAAATCCAGCCTCAGACAATTAACATTTACTAGCTGTGTGACCTCGGGCATGTCACTTAACCCCAACTGCCTCTCCAAAAAAAAAAAAAATAATTTTCCTTTAGACTTTGAGAGCCCCAATAATATTTTGTGAATCTAGTAGATAAGCCTATGTTTACCAAGAGGCCCATTCATAATTTAATACACTGAAACTTCTCACGCTTGTACAGTGCTTTACAGTGTGCCAAGCATATGTTTCATAACAATCCTGTGAGGTAAGCACTGCACATATTACTAAGAGCCACTGGCCACTTTACAAATAAGGAAATTGAGTCTCAGAGGAATTAAGTGGCCTTGGATCAGAACCCAGAACTAGCTACCATCTTGCCTCAACAGGAAACTAACTGCAAATGTCAGAACCTCCATATGGTTACACTGCTGCCCCCTCCTGCAACCTTCATCTTTCCAGACAAAGCTCATTATGTTGTCCTGTCTCAGTAATCTGTCCTCACATTAAAGCTATTCTACACCCCTGACTCACTTTCACTATTCTTCCCTGGACTCCTGGTAGTACCCTATTTCTTTATTGAAACTACATGCAGGGGCAGCTAGGTGGCGCAGTGAATAGAGCACCGGCCCTGGAGTCAGGAGGACCTGAGTTCAAATGCAACCTCAGACACTTAACACAAAAACTAGCCGTGTGACCTTGGGCAAGTCACTTAACCCCAAATGTCCTCCCAAAAAAAAAAAAAAAAAAAAAAAAAGAAACTACATGCAGGTGTGGCTAGCTGGCACAGTGAATAGACCCTGGAGTCTGGAGGACCTGAAGTTCAAATCCAGCCTCAGACACTCACATTTACTAGCTGTGTGACTTTGGGCAAGTCACTCACCCCCAATTTCCCTGCCTTCCCCCCTCTACTACATGCAGAACCCCAGATGTAGAACTCTATGGTGGGAGTTTCTTTGGTTTATTGGGTTTTGGTTACTTTTACAAAGGTGAGATTCTTGTGTTTCAGATATATTTTGTGATAACATTTTCACTATCAGTTGGTAGTAGTATATGTTCAGGAAATACAACCACTTTCCATATTTGTCCAATCTGTGGCCTCAAGGCTCTATGACACTATGAAATTTCAAATAACTAGGAGCTTTATTTCAGAAGTAATAAAGACAAAGGAATGAAGGAGCAATGTCATCTATACCAGTACTAACTGACACAGTGAATTCTCTATCAGCCTAATATAGGAAGAGCAAGAATACAGATGGATGGGAGGAATGGAAAATTCAAAAGAGAAAATAATTTTAAAAAACATCTGAAATGCATTGTGATAGTTTGGGACAACAAAATTATCTTGTATCAGTGTGGCTCAGGCCACAAAAATAAATTTGTATTACAAACAGGAAGATTACAATAATTAAGATTCAACTATAGTCTATGAGCTTAAAACTTTTAATCTCTTACCCTAAAGATGCCAACCCAGTCCTTCCTTCGGGGAATGAAATGCTGGGTGAGGGTGTAATGGCACATGATGTCTCCTCCAGGGATGTAAAACTTCTCCACATTGTTAAAGACGATCTGAGAGAAATGGCAATGATCCAGCAGGACAGCTGATGTTGGGGGCTCCTCGCCTGTCCCTTCCATGGTGGGGAATCCTATTAAGGGAATGAGGGACATGGTAAAATATGAGGAAGTAGCTGGCTGCACTAAAAGAAAAATCTGGGCTCTCTCCCAGGGAACATTCTGTACACATCTGTACACATCTAAGGTGAATCCAGAAAGCACAAACCTGACAATTGTGTGGAACACAACCATTTTCCTGTTTCAGTTTAGGTCATTTCACTCATGATTTCTACTGCCAAAGGAAGTGTTTTTTTCTTTTAAAAAAAATTCTAAACTTAAGAAAGGAAAGAAAAGGAACATTTTCATATATGAAGGATTCTATATAAAATTGCTAATATCTACTGAGTGGTTGGCTTTAAAAAAAAAAAAGGAAGATGCTCCTTTCAAAGCTAGCCTGTTTGTGTTCCCTTCCAAAGGTCCTCTTATTTTTCAACCATCCTGCCATGGTCAACTCTTCTCCAAATGTACTGTGCCTCCTCCTCTGCTGGGATTTGGCTTGTAGACAACAGATGAGACAAGTGTTTTGTAAATAAAAGTATTATATAAAACATGTAGAGTGAATGTATTATAATAAAGCTTCCCACACTTCAACCACACACTTGACTTTCAACCAAGTTAAACCCTGAAGTTAAAATTAAAAATCCTCCAATTCTTTACTGAGCAGCACGGCACAATGACTCATACATTGTGGGGACTCAAATATTTGTTGAACTGGACTGAGGCAACAATCACATATATACAAAAAGCATGTCATTCCTTATAAAAATCGTATGTTGGAACAAGACAATCTATCTGCCACAAAGGGTGTCAACAACTCAGAGACACTGCAACCTGTTGGGTAGTCAAGTGGCCCCACCTAGCCTATATCCTGGTCTTATCTGATACAAAGATTCTAGGGCCTTCTAGGCATTCCAAATCTTTTTTGTTGGGTTTTTTTTTTTTTGCTTTTTAAGGAGAGGGTTGGGAAGGATGAATTTCATGTGATAAATTGTCTTCAGTTTTTGTGCTTGAGCAAACAGGGAATGATGGGATATAGTGTTTCTTCTGTGCTAATGAAGAGGTGTATAGGATTAGGGGTGCTCGAAAACCCCAAAATACTAACATGCTGGGTCCTGCCAAATGAATTCTCTCAGACAAAGAAAAGCAAGCAAAGTTTATTAAGTTTGCCTTAATTGGTAGACTCTTAAGGAGCCTCAGGATCTGTGATGTTTGTACTGGACAAGTGGGCCAGAATCATGTGACACAGGGTCTGCCCTAGAAAATTCTCTGGCCTCTCTTGTAGGAAAGATGGGGTTTTATATACAGAAAGGTAATCTAGGAGTGGTCTAGAGGAGGAGTTTGAAGAGTCTTCAGGAGGAGTCAAATCAGGTCAGACTCCAGTGATAAGGGATTAAGGGTGGGAAGTAAATGGAGGCTACCAGGAGATGAGACAATGGAGGGGTTTGGGAAGATCCAGGGTGGACAGTAGCTGGGCAAAGGAGGGCTAGGCTAGTAAGAGATTTGGGCTTAGCTACAATGAAAGGCTTATGGCCTCAGGCAAATGCCTCTTCAAATGAGAAGATTCAATCAGAGTTCGAGGGGGTTCCTAGAGCATGCACTCATCACTAAGGCTAAACCAACAACTTCAATTTTAACCTCAGATCTGCTTTTCTGTAAGGGAAAGCCATGTTCAGGATGAGGTTAGAACTAGTTCCCTGTGGATAAACCACAAGTCTATGTGATTATCTTCTCCCAATGGTGTTATGAGAGGGAGGCAATGTTCTTATTGTGCACTGATAAGGGCATTCCAGATTCATTAAGCCCTTTGTTCAGTTCAATTAACAATCCAGCCAAGCATTTGGGACTGCCCAGTTCTTTCCCACCTACTAAAGCATAAAAAGCCAGCAGGCAAGAACAATCTAGAAATTAGTATCTGATAACCTGGTTTCTCCTATAATCCAAATGCCAGTCACTATAATTCATTCAGCATAATTTCAAAGGAAAGTGGTTTAGTTAAGTAGCTACTTAGGAAACACAGGAAATAGCTTTGTTCCTAGCCCAGCCCTTCAACTTTCTTGCTTACCCTGAGGCAAGATACTTAAAATGGAGTGGGGGTAGAGAGGAAGGTGAAGACTTTGCCAAAAGTAAAAGAACAGCAGTGATGTATTGGTAGAGAAAGCAATGTAAAAGTGATGCAGTCTAGGTGTGCTAAGAACCCTGAAAAGCAAGGATACAGAGCAGGGGTCTGCCTTGAAAGAATCTGACCACTCAAGCCTTCTTTCTGTCCAAGTAGTTTGAGTTTATACCTAGTGAATCTGTGGTATTTGTGATAGCAATACAAGTGGATCAGATTAAGAATCTGGGAATCTGATGAGGATAAGATGGATATTTTTATACAGAAAGGCTGTGGGAAGATGTGGATAGGATCTAGGAGTGGCAAGAAGCCTAGGGTAGTCTGAAGGTAACTGAGAGAAAGGGGTCTAAATGAGTGTTAAGTTAATTAAGTAATTAGGTGGGCCAGATTCTGTGGGTGGGAGATACCAGTGATCTGGGCTACTGGGTTACAGGGAAAATTCAAGTATTGGGTTGCTTTCAAAGATAGGGTGTTTTCCTTTTAAAGGTTCAGATCCCATCCCCATCAAAAAGTATCATGAATAGCATACAAGACGGGCTGGCTGGCTGCTTGAGTTAAGTGAGGTAAGGAGTACAAGTTTGCACTCCATAATAAACTTTAAATAAAGAAAACTCAATTCTCCTGCTCTAGTATCCACCTCTAAACATTGTCAAACTCTCTTCCAAACGGGTGCTACTTATTTACAGTAAGAGTTAAAAAATTGAATATACTCTCAGATCTCTAGCAGGGTTATATATCCTGAACAGGTTAGCAGTTAAGTGGTATAGTGGTGAGCTAGAGAGCTAGATTTGGAAACAAAAATACCAAGTTCAAATTCTGCCTGGGACACTAGCTGCGTAGACCTGGGTGAAGCATTTAACATTTTTCAGCCTAAAGTTTCTTCATCTGAAAAACTGGGATAATAACAGTACCTGCAGGCCTCACAGAGTTGTAGTGAGGATCAAATGATCAAAAGTGGTTTTGCAAAACTTAACACTATATCCTAGCTACTGTTGTTACTAAACGTTTTTTGAAACTATACAAAAATATTGAGTTGCTTTGTATGTAACAGCAAAAAACTGGAAACAATTAGAGAATGGCTGAAGAAACTGCTATACTAAAGCAATGAAATATTCTTATGCTATTAAGAATAAAAAAAGAATAAAACAAATGTGGAAAGGTTTATACAAAGAAGTACAGAGGAAAGAATGCAAATCAGTAGAACACTCATTCACAACAATATAAACAAAACTTTTAAAGAATCCAGATGGGAAAGGGGACAGAGCCACACATACACAACTGTCTAGAATTTACAGTTTCATTGGGGATAGTAGTCTTAAATTTATTTGGTTGTTGGCATTTGTTAAGATTATTATATATAATTAGAAGCAATTACTTTAAAAAAAAACCCTGACCAATGTGGATTACTTTTGTACAGTGGACTCTAAACGAGTGAAGGTGTATGACTCAGTACAACCCATTTGCCATCATGAGAAAAAAAGCTCAGGGTTCATATCCAAATGAAAACAGATCACTTGAGTATTCTATGAAGAAAAGGACAGCACTGAAAAAAAGGGAAGACATGCTGTGACAAAAAAGAAGCCAAACAAGTCTTTCTATTCATCTAGAAACCACCTGTCCTCTATGAAAAGCCAAGAACCCTACCCTCATCAAAAATTTAACAAGACCCCATAGGGTGAAGTTTCATGTTTCAGATTTCACTAACGACTCAGAAGACACCAAACAGAGCTCCATGTATCTGGAAGGAACTCAACTAGCCTTGAAATGAAGTATAGAAATGTTCAACAAGTCAAGTGGCTGTAAGGTAAGGAAGAAGAAGGTAGAATAATGGTACAGAGATAGGTACAATGATAAACCAGTTGCTTGTCTCCTCCTATAGAATAAGACAGGGTCATTTTGTGTGTGTACAGCATAACAGTACCCAGCCATGGCATTTGGGAAGTACCCATTCTAGTCTCTCCCTGAAAGAGCCATGTCTTCTAATTTTCAAGACAACTGGAATCATGTTGAATGTGGAGAAACCAAGTGAAGACTCCCCAGGAATAGGGAACTATAACTTAGTTAGAATGGATAGGAGGGGGTCTAGGCATAAGCACTATTGGGTGTTGAAAATGTGTCAGAAATGGAAGAGTAAATGTAGAACAGAAAAAAAGGAGAGAAACCATTGAGATTATGAGAGAATGAACTGCTTAAAAAAAACCAAAACAACAGACTGTACCAACGAGTAGACTGACAATTACCACTACCAGTCTTAGAATTGATGCAACAAGTTGCAAAAGAAACAGAGCAGGAAAAGCATAAAATTTTAAAAAATAAAACATATTAAGTTTTGGATTGATGGGATGAATTAGCCTAGTAAGGCAACATTAGACCATATATTTCCAGATTAGTCCTTTGAATACTAGGCTCCTGATTTCTAAGAAAACTCGACACAATTCCATCTACTAAGCTATCCAAAAGTAATGCACTGTCTTTACGAGAGTTCTATTAAGAAGAGAAAAAGGTATAGACAAATCACCAGACCTTCTATTTGACCCTACAAACTCAGATGTTGCTTAGTTTTATTTTTAAGAATCAAAAAAGGAAGGAGGGGTTCCAAGGAATTAACTTATAAAACCTCCCTTGAACTGCTTCCAACTCTATTTCACAAAAAAAGCAATAAACAAACTGCAATTTTCTTAAGATTTGTCCTCATGCATGCTGAAACATCATCAAGGAATGATAAGTTAAAAATAGCAGAGTAGGAGAGGCTAAGTGGCGCAGTGAATAAAGGACTGGCCCTGGAGTCAGGAGGACCTGAGTTCAGATCTGACTTCAGACATGTGACACTGAAACTAGCCATGTGACCTTAGGCAAGTCACTTAACCCCAACTGCCCTCCAAAAAGTCCAAAGTCTCAAGTCCAAAGAGAAAAAAAATTGCAGGGTAAATAAATAATGGCCTAACAAATAGTCAGATACCAAGAAAAGACCAATGTGGACAAAAATATTCATAGTATTGTCATTTTTTTTGAAGCTGAAAACAAAAATGAAGAAAGCAGTACACACACACACACACACACACACACACACACACACACACACACTCTGACTACAGTAATATAAATAAAGGCCAAACTAAGAGGCAAAAAAATTCTAATCAAATGAACGATAAACATTAGCAGTATACTGTCAAAGAGATAGAACGCATCTTGATGTTAACTGCTTTGAATTAAATTAATTAACTACTTTGGGGAATGTAGTCAGTAGCGTTAATAGGAAAGGGTTTGTTGTATCAGAACAAATTATATCAATAATTTTTTTAAATGGTTAGAAAGAACTTTCACATTACCCTTTCACCCAGTGGGTGGGGCTGTTTCAAGAGAAATGAAACTGCCATCTCAAGAAAAATGAAACTATTTGAATGAAGCTCCTCAGGTTCAGTTCATAATGTGAAACCAATGTTCAAGAACTCAGAGAACAAATCAATCCTTAATTACCTGTGCTAATTTGGACCAGTAAATGAACAGCTAAAACTCCCAAATGATAAATTTTTTTAAAAAGTCATTTGATCCAGTACTATCAAGATTCTGCCCAATAAGGGTTTTTTTAAGCTGTTAAGATAAATAGACATGTTAACCTCACTTTTCCCTGACTCTGGAGGAAGCAACAAATATTATACAACAATACTGCAAATATTGTACCTTTGTACACAAGACAGTATGGATCATGAAAACTACAGTAGTTTTGAGGGTTTCCACTGTGGTCAAAAAGACCTAAGTCTGTCTGACTTGCTAATAAGAAAACAGCTGTGAGACAAGGGAGCATAAGGAGAAAATCTGTACTGGAACCTTCAAATTGGTGACCTGGCAAGACACTACATAATGCAACCAAAAATATCACGTCTTAAGACACAAAGAGTATATTTAATTACTATGCTTTGAATTAACAGCTTTTTTGCAACAAAGAAATCTCAGAACTCCAAGAGATAATTCCCCATTTCCTTGTAATTGTGGACTTTTCCTCTAAAAGGCATCTTTTGTTTCCACATTGTCTAAAATTCCATTCCCCAGCCCATTCTTCAGAGTATTATTCCTTATAACAAATGTTTTGAAAAAATATGAGAAAAAAATTTCAATAAAATCAACCAATTCATAGAAAAAAATCTGTGGTTATTTGCAGTGTTTCACAATCCTAGCCTTCTGCAAAGGAGCAGAGGGAGGTATCTTCTCATAATCTATTCTCTGGAACCAAGTTTGTTCCACAAAATTCTCTGACTTCAGTTTTGTGGTTATTCTTTTCATTTAAAGTGAAATGAACATTGCAAATAGACATTGTGAATATTCTTTTCCTGGCTCTGCTTACTTCACTTTGCATTAGTTTATGTAAGTCTTTCCAGGCTTCTCTGTATTTATTTAGCATGCCTGTCATTCTTACCACAAAATACTATTCCATTAGGATTTCTGGGACTTGTTATGCAAGTAGCACAATCTACTTAGTAACCTTTCCCCAATCAACCATAAAAACTGAGAAGGCATTTTGGTATATATGGAGCCTTTCTTGTCACTGCCCTCCCTGTATATGCCAAGCAGTGCAATCCCTGGGTCAAAAAAGAGAGGAACATTTTAGTCACTTTATTTGCCTTCCAAAATATCATTAGAGAGTTCCATTAACAATGCATTGCCTATTTTTAACATCTTTATCAATTTTCTGGCTATGAAGTAAAACTTGAGTTGTTTTGATTTGCATTTCTCTTATTATTAGTGATCTGGAGCATTCTTTCATCCGGCTGTTGATTATTCACAATTCCTCTTTTGAGAAGTGACGGTTCTTATCCTTTGCCCACTTCTCTTTATGAAAGGGTTATAGCTCCTAACTCCAAAGTGGCCCAGGTCATGAGAGTACTTAAATGTGAGTGAAACAGGAAGTCTGCCTATTCAGGTCAAATGTGTATCATTTTGTCTGGGAAAAGATTATTTCTAAATAAGCACAGTCGTCTAAGGGCAAGTCTGCTGAGTCAGCATGATGTCAGGCTTTGCTGGAAAGATCTGGAAATGAGCCTTCTCAAACTTCCCAACTGAAGTTTCATTAGTCAGAAAAGACCCTCATCAGTAGGACTGATTTGAATTCCTTTTTAGTACTGGGGATGGGCTGTGCTAATTCATTTTTCCACTTCCCCACATCTTTGTTCCGGTCATGATTACAGATTACTTAAGACATCAGGCAGGAGTATTCTCTCTCCAATCCACAATTCCCACTGCAGCCCAAGTAGCCTTCCTTTTCTATTATTACACTTACAATAGTTCATACTTAGTTTATTCAAAAATTTTCAGTAATTCCCTTATTACCTATTAGGAAGCACTGTGGCATGGTGGAGGGAATGCTGTACTCATTTCCCTGGATGATTACAGGCAAATTAGTTAAACTCATTGTCTCAGTTTCTTCATCTTTAAAATGATGGTAACACTTGCACTATCTATCTCAGAGTTGAGGAAAGAACTTTTTCTGCAAATCTTAAAAGAACTACATAGATCTGAATTACTATTATTACAAAATGAAGAGTTGGGAAGAGGACAAAGTGATGGCTTCGGACTGAGAATTTACTTAGCATAAAGGAGCATCTGTTTAAGTCTAAAGGGAAGGGTGTTGGGACTAGATGACCTCTGAGGGTCTCTTCCTGCTTCCTATTTGTAATGTAAATTATGTCCAGTCTTTGGTCCAGAGACTTCTCCCCATAAGTATCTTAAACTGGGCTTAATTGTTCAGATGTCTCTCTCATTTCCATACCTTTATACAAATTATTTCCCACGCCTGAAATAATTCCAAGAACCTCAGGGGTAATGCACTCTCTCCCCAAACCATTCCTGGGCTTTTATCTCACTCTTTTGCATCGTAGTTAGGTAATCTACTGCTAATTGGAACAGGAGATGGAGCACTGGGCCTGGAACATCAGACACTATCAGTGTGACCTTGTGCAAATCAATCTCTTTTTGTCTCAGTTTTCCGCTTTCCTCGGCTGTAAAATGGTCATAACATCTCCTACCTAAAGGGTTATTCTGAGAATCAAATGAAAAAATATTTATTTAGCACAATGCCTAGCACACAGTAAGAAATGTGAGCCTTTATTATTAGCTACAGCTTCAATTATCTATATATTACTCCCTCTATTCTCAAATTATAAGCCACTTAAGAAGTCAGACCCATAGAAAACATTCAAATAAGTGTATATTGTTGTTGTGGCTGGGCCTTCATTTGTGAAGAGGACAATGATAGCAAGTGAATTGGATGTGTGGGAAACAAAGGAATTCTGTTTCCACAGGATTAAAGCTCCTCCCAGCTTTGAGTGATAGCAGAATGTAAATCAGGGGTGACTGGTTCTAATCAGTGAGCAGAACCAGATTTCTGATCAGGTAAAAGGTCAGAAGTTGGTACTCATGCTTAACCGAGCTGCATGAGGATGAATCTATAACATCAAGGGGGGGGGAAGGGAGAAGTCAGGAGGTTGCATCTAGCCAATGAAGAGCAAGGGGAGAAATTCGAATTGGGAACTGCATAAAAAGTGTTACATTTGTCTGAGCAAGCATTTGGGAGGGAGGGACCTATTCACTAGGAATGCAGAATAATTGGTTAAAATTAAAGAACTTTCCAGGCTTCAGGGTGACCTTGTTTAGAGGGAGTTTTTCAGATTTAAGTGAGGAAGGAATGTTCAAAGCCTCACTTTCTCCTCCAGACCATCTGTTGGCAAGATACAGATCAGGACAACCGAAGATGGCCCAGGATGCGGTGCGGGACTTTGGCTTTTTAAAATCCAGTCTTTTTAGTCTCACTTTGCTGGAGTCAAAGTCTATTCAGTGATTAAAATGAAATAAGAAATAGGGTAGGGGCAGCAAGGCCCCTGGAGTCAGGAGGACCTGAGTTCAAATTAGGCCTCAGACACGTGACACTGTGTGACCTTGGGCAAGTCACTTAACCCCAACTGCCCTGCCTTCCCCCTCCAAAAAGGAAAAAAAAAAGAAATAGGGTAGAAAATGATGTCTTTACCTAGTCAAAAAAAAATCAATCTGGAAAAGAGAAAAACCCTTATGGCTTCTGGCCAAACAGAAACAACTGCTATTTACATTCCCTCTGAGCCAATCAGTTCCAAAGAACGACCAAGTAGGGCTTGGCCTGGGACTTACCGTGGGTCTGGAACTGGCTTAAGAAAGGGAACAGAGATAATTGGTCCAAAATGTAACTGGGCTTCCTATTCAACAGTGGTCAAGGTATATGGGGAATGACAGTTCTCTAAGATATTATTAAAATGTGCCTAAGGCAAATAGCACATGTCAGCTAGATGGTGAGCTGGGGACTTTATCCTCTCTCCATATACCACTCACCTCCTGCCCAGTAGCCCCAGAAGGGTTCAGAAGTGAATACCTCTTCTGGGATCAGTAGACAGAGGGGGTATAGCGAGCTGAGTCTGGGCTCTGCCACTTATTGTCTGACCTTGGGCAACTCACTTCGCCTCTGTCTGTATGCCTCAGTTTTCCCATCTGTAAAATGAGGAGTTTGGACTATATGACATACAAAGTTTCATCCAGGTTTAAAAGCAAGGATTGTAGCTCAGATCCGCGATGGGGTTGCTTCTGAAAGCAGGGCCATCGCTCGTGAAGGATGAGGGGCTTCAGCTCCCCCTTCCTTTCCAAGGCCCCGCCTCTTCGCAAAGAGAATCAAGAGCAGAGCCAGATGCTAAGGAGCGAACTGGGGTGAAGGCCAACGGGGGGAAGGTAGGAGAGCAGAGAGGCGATTGTCCAATCCTTAAACAAGAGATCGTGACGTCACGACTCTCCAAGCCCGCTGGGACGCCATAGCGTAAACCCCAAGAGGAAAGGAGAGCGTGTGCATCTCGCCGTACCCCGCCCGTGAGCACGCACGCGCCAAGAGCCTCGCTCTCCTCTGGACAAGATCGTTCCCACAAACTCCTTTAGAATTGAGGGGGGCGCTACCGAGGCCATCTCCCCCCGCCACCGCCCTCTCTGGCGTGACCTCGGAGGAAGCGCAGCGAGCCCCCGGCCCTCCCTTCCCGACCACAGGTTTCCTTCGCCTTCACCGACACGAAGCGGGAATGCAGCAGTCCCCACTCCTCCCTACGCCATCAACCATCTTCATCTTAAAAACTCACCCGAACCAGCAACAGCAACCAGCAGCTGCGTCGCAACAGCAACAGGGGCGGGGGCGGGGCCGAGGCGGGCAAAGGTCCCGGGGCGAACTTCTAGGGCCCCGCCCCCGCCCCCGCCCATGCGTCACAACGATAATGCACCTCTCTCAGTGTCGCTCGCGTAGGGCCTCCTGGGATTGGTAGTTCTGTCTGGGCCGGGAGGAGGACAGACGTGGAAGCAGCGTCGGGGTGTCTCGTTTGCCTCCAGCTCCTGCAACCTTGGGGTCTCGGTACCATCGCTTCACCCCGAGGCCCCTGGAATCTGACTGTTTCCCCTAGATGGTGCTATTAACTTAGTTTTCTCCTTCTGGACCTCAGACTCCCCCCGAAAGGTCATCTCGTCCATTATCTAGGTTCCACTGAGCGTCATCTCTGGAATCATAGAGTGACAGTGGTACACAGTGTTCCATCTCCCTCTTCTGCACCCTTGAATATCTTCTGTCCTCACCTCCTCAGCCTCTTGGACACGTCTCCTTTTAAAGTACTAAGTAGGTGTCCCCTCTCACAGGGCTTTTTTCCTGATTTCCCCCAGTTATTTAGTGCTAAGACTTTGTCTTGAAATTATTTTGTAAAATATAGCAAAGCCTTGATCAACAAAATCTTAAGTCCCAGCACTTAAAGCATAATGCCTAACTCACTAGAAGCGCTTCATAAATTCTCAGTCTCTCTGTCTTTGCCTTTATGTGTATCTGTTCCTGTCTGTATGTCTCTCCTCCTTCCTCCACACACAAACTCTATGACCCTGGATAAATCACTTAACTTCTCAGGCAATTCTCTTAAGTTACCATCCTCCATTTGTTAAAGGGAGTTTCCTTACTCTGGAGTTCCTTATTCAAGTGAGTAGGATCCAATCCTTATTCCTATCTTAGTATTTACATGTTGCATCCTTGTAAGCTCCTTGAGGGTAGAAAACTGTTTCATTTTTTCCTTTGTATTTCCAGAGCTTAGCACAAGACCTTGCACATAGTAGGCATCTGATATATGCCTTGTTGAATTGAGCTGAAAAAGATCTAAGAGATTTAGTCTAACCCCTTAATTAAAAAATATATCTATTGATGCCTTTTGTTTTACATCACAGTTATTCTCAAATATGCATACATCATACACACAGTCCCCTTAAATTGAACAAAAATAGGTAAGCAAAGACATAGTGACCACCTCTGACAATGTATATACAACATTCTGCCATCACCATCCTGCCCCTCTGTTTTAAGGAGAAAGGTATGTTTCATTACCAAATCTCTAGGAGTCTACCCTTAACCAAGAAGGAAATATCTTCAATAGATGATTAAGAACCTCTACTATATTAATTCTATCTTTCCCCTTAAACAGAGGACCCCAAAACTCCCTAGGACATCATTTTCAGTGTCATACACCTGTGCTATCAGGAGTGGTCTTTGATTTTTCACAGCAAAACACCCAGAATCATAGAATCATAATGCCATAGTTGGAAGGGAACTTGGAGACCCCATAAATCAATGCATAAATATTCATCAAGCCCCTATTATGCATCAGGTACTGTTGGTCATCTATAGAGGGAAAGTGACTTGGTCAAGGTCACATAGGGAGTGGTGGAGTTAGAACTAGAATCTAGTTCTTCTGGCTTCAGGCCTAGGGCTCTTCCCACTCTTGTAGGATTCCTTCCATCTATTGTGAATATTTTCTGAAGCAGAATGAACTAATTTCCTTTTGATTTTGTTCTAATAAGTCTCATCACTAGAATCATTCAGTTCTTTTTGTCCTACTTTAATTTTTAGTAGGTTTACTACTTGGAAAAGGTTTTCCACATTAGTTCTGGGTACTTTATACTTCTACCACTTATTTCTGATTTCATTTTTTATCTTTTTCTTCATTTCTTCCAGACACTCTTAAGAGTCCTTGTGGCCAAGCCATTTTTCCAACTATGCTCTGCTTGTACTTGTGGAGTTAATTTCTTCTTCTGGGTTTGTCTCTTGAGCCATTGTATTTATCTCTTCATTGTGTTTCATACCTTTTATTTGTCATGCCTCTGGCCTTAGTTCCTGGTTTGAGATTGTGTGTTAGGGCCAAGCTCCTCCCCTTTCCAAACACTCGGATAGTATCATCATGCTTGGTTTGGTCCTCATCTTGATTTCCTGGGTTCTTGATAGCTGGTTTCCACTTTTTCTGGTATATTTGTCCTCTTAGTGCTGACAGGTTTCAGTCCTCCCTGAGTCATCCAGGGTCAGATTGCTGAGATCTAAAAGAGACCCTGAATTGTCCTAGTCAGGCCCCCCTGGAGCACTAGCCTCATCTGTGGACTTCCACACCCTGACCCTCCCAACCTCATAGAATCCTAGTAAGAGCAACAAGCTTCTACCACCCTGGTGATTCGCTGTCAGAATTCCACAGGCTTCAGATGTCCTTGGATGCTCTGGTCAGAAGGTTAGAAGGCTACTCTCCTGTTGGCCTGTGTTTATACTGGCTTCCAGGATTGTGAAGAGTTGGACATGACTGAATTGACTGAACAACAAAACAGCAAATACTGTCTTCCATGGTAGAATCCTTATTCCCTGTACTGAGAGGCTTCTGATTTTTGTGTGTGTGATCCTGCTCTGCATGAAGTTTGTTATTGGTATTTCTCTTTGGATTTTTTGATCATTATTCAATCTGGTTCTCTTTGTGGCCATATATGTGGAAGTACTGAGCTCCTCTACAACCTTTCCCTTCTCCATCTTGGTTTTTTTTTTTTTAGAGAAGGGAAGACAAGGCAATTGGGGTTAAGTGACTTGCCCAAGGTCACATAACTAGTGTGTCAAGTCTCTGAGACTGGATTTGAACTCAGGTCCTCCTAATTCCAGGGCTGGTGCTCTATTCATTCCTTCTCTATCTTAATAAAGAGTCTCTTTTCCTTTTGTTTGTAGCACCCCTCCTGAGGAGTAAAGCCAGTGCTCAGAACTCTTTATGTACTTGGTAAAAAAAAAAAAAGCTATAATTCAATTTCTACTTATTGAACATTTTTCTCCAGTTCATAAAATGTCCATTCTGTCCTCAGACCTTATTTTCCTAATCAAAAAGTTTCCAAACTATGTTTGGTTGAACTCTAGTGTTCTTCAGGATATGACTTATTCCGTGAGAAAATTTCAATGCCAGTGATATTTTTCCCTCTAAAATATAAAACAAATTGTGTATATATTGATTTTTAAAAACTGTATTGGTCTGAATCTACTTTGCCTAAAATTTTAGTATATCCTACATTATTTTTCAATTCAAGAAATGTTAAACAACGATCAAAAGCAGTGTACCGGGCACTTAGGATATAAACCTAAAATGCGATACTGTTGCTGTCCTAAAAGTGCTTACATTCTAGAAAAAAAAAATAGAACACAATATACAACATTCTACTCCCTTAAACAGGGAAAGGGACAGAGGGCCTTGTGGCTTTGCCCTTGACCTGGGAAAATGGAAGATAAATCCCATCAAACATTAGCATTTAGAACCATTCAGCTCATGGCTCCTAATGTTACTGTGAGGGCCACAGGAATTAAGAAGCAGGAGTTTCTGATATAGAGATGGCAGCTCTAATTCCTCCATGAGAGATCATGCAGATATGCCCACATGCGAGTATTAAAGGGTCAAGGCATTAGGAAGGTTGAGAACTACTGATATATATGGTTATGGGTCTGGATATCCTCAAGGGAAAAGTCAGAGGAGAATAGGGCTATCTGAAAACTAGATTGTAGCCAGTTTTGTTATTCTTGTTCATGTCAGCCTTCTGTGATTCAGACAATTCCCAGTGGAATAGTCATGCGTCTGTACATGTCTACATACATGCCCATATGCACACGCACTATATTTACATATAAGCATACCTTCCATTGTAGAGTTGTCTCCCTGGGGCTGTTTTCATGGTACATTCCATGTTAACCATTTAGCTATGTGTACTAGTCATAGGGGAGGAAGGTGAAGATACCGTCCAGTATTGACTCTGTGGAAAGGTCCTTGCTGGGTGCTAAAATGACTAGTCGGTCTCTGTATCACTATACTTGGAACAGATATGCTTCTGGTTCAATTTAATAAGTATTTAAGTATTTACTATGTGTAAGGTACTGTGACAAACCCTGAGAATGCAATGACAAAAAGTAAGGAGTCCCTGCCTTCAAGTGGCTTATATTGTACTGACGGAGTGCAATACATACATGGCCATAAGTCGTGTGTGTGTGTGTGTGTGTGTGTGTGCGCGTGCATGGGTGTGTGTGTATATGGTCAACCTTCAGAGCTTGGTTTGTTTGGGATGAAAAACCTCATCCAAAAATCTAATTAGAAATTCAGAGATGTCTTAGGATAAAAACAGGAGTTTATTCTCTTCCCTGGGAGAAGAGAGCAGTCTTCCCCATGACTGATCATGAGGAAGAGAGGCATGTTACAAAAGACAGAACAAGAATTTATACCCTAATGCAGTCAAGCCCCCTTCCCTGTCTCCTCTCTCATTGGCTGAGAGGCACACTTAAGTCTTGGCACCAAAAATCTTCCCCAATGGCAAGTCACAGGGAAGCCTGCCACTATTAGGCCCTAATTATCCCCATATTATTATGAAGAATTAAAGGATCCTAACTTAAACAAGTAACTAATAACTGATGCCATCGCTAAATACTTAAGTTAGTTGTTTGGAATATAGAAAGGGCTGAAATTCTTGGCCAAATAGCTCAAATCTTATACTTATTATAGTAACTTAGATGTTCCAGTATCAATCTATTATTTAATAGATTTAATACTGTGCTTACAAAACTTTTTGATTATAGAAATTTTCTATAAAAATATAGGGACATAACTGTATAATAAGAGAACAATACTTCCCTAACAATGTCAATTTGAGGCAAAATTTATGTAGATGGCCAACTGCAACGAACCAGATTCCAGGTGGGATAATCGTTCTCTCAGCCTTTCCCATCAGAATACCCCCATCCTGCTGCAGTTCATACCTACAGACATACAGAACTCCATGGGGTTGCTGGCATCATGAATCATTGACTCAGGAGCATTTCTTGATGATCATACCTAGAGTCAGACTCAGAATAACAGTTAATAGTCTCTTATGGCCTTGAGTGGCAAGTTCTAATAATCAGCATTTCAGGAAGGTTTAGCTCTCAAGGATCACATATCTGACTATAATCCCACATTGGTAACAGTAGGAGATTTAACACAGAAAAATGCTACTGCTCTCAGAATCCCTTTAAACAAAAAGAACATCTTTAAGGCTGAGCCTTAAGTAGTTTGTATATATTTCTATACCTGTTCTAATTCCAGATTAAATAACAAATGTAAGTAAAATCAGATTTCCCATTAAGATAACACAAGATAGTTGACAGATTATTTATTATTCTTTTTATTATTTTAATTTTTTTTGCTTTTTGGAGGGCAATTGGGGTTAAGTGACTTGCCCAAAGTCACACAGCTAGTAAGTGTGTCAAATGTCTGAGGTCAGGTCCTCCTGACTCCAGGGCTGGTACCCTACTCACTGCACCACCTAGCCACCCCGGATTATTCATTATTCTTCACTAACATAACTGTACTGAAATCCTATTCCTTAAAATAAAAACAAAAGAGGTTCCTGACTTTAACCTCACAATTTAATAGAGTTACATCTTTGTTTCTCAAAGTTTGCCCTTCACTAATTATATTCAACATTCTAAAAGAATGAAATACTTCAGAAACTGAATCTTATACAGATGATAAGTTCAAACACTAATTTTACCTCTTGCTTAGGCCATGGAATGATAATAAATACAGATCAAAATAAGAAGATCTTTTCCACCTACTGCTCATTACAGTAATTCACGTGCTTTAGTATTAATCACTGATGTTGCTTCCATTGAGCTGCTGACTCTATGTTTTTCTGAAAACACCCATTTAAAGGCCAGTCCAAGGACACAACAAACCTAGGAATGAAACTCAGAAATTCACAGTAGGTTTAGACATAAATTGTTATTAATATCAAATTATCACAATAAATTAGCTTGCAAATGAAAATTTAGTAAGACTTCTAAAAATCACACAAAAGATTTTTTAGAAAACATTTCTTCATAAAGTATTTTCCTTTCTTAAAAACAGCTTAAAATTTATCCTGATGTTAAAAGTGAAAGACCAAGGAGTATAAGACATAGTGCCGGCTCTCAAGGAGTAGAAACGTGTGGGAATGATGAGGTACAGGCTCTGGGAGCCCCTTGAGCTCCCCTTGAATCTTCTCACTTAAGGCATTTGCCTGAGGCCATGTGCCTTAAGTTGTGGCCCTGCCCAAGTCTTTAGCCCTCCTTTGACCAGCAATTTCCCACCCTTGATCCTCCTGTTCCACCCTTGAACTGGCAAAGTTTATTAAAAGTTCACCATAGCCAGTAGACTCTTAAGGAGCCTAGGTATCTGTGAGGCTTGCATTGGTCAAGCAGGCCAGTATCATCTGACACAGAGTAAGTCCGTGCTAGAATTCATTCTCAGGCTTTCATGGAGCAAGTCTGTGCTAGGTCATTCTATGGGGCTCTCACACCATATGAAGGGAAGATGGGGTCTTATATACAGAAAAGTTGTGAGAGCCAGAGAATTATTTAGTGCAGACTCACTCTGTGTCAGCTATTTCTGGCCAGCTTATCCAATGCAAGTCACAGATACTGAGGCTCCTTAAGAGTCTACCCATTATGGTCAACCTTTAATAAACTTTGCTTTTCTTTGGCTGAGAGAAGACTTGAATTGAATTTATTCATCAGGACCCGGCGCGTTGGTATTTTGGGGTCTTGAACACCCCTAACCTTAAACTTCTACATTTTATATTGGTTCCCTGACCTCAACATAGGGACTATGTCAGAGGCAGTTAGGTGGCTCAGTGAATAGAGCACCAGCCCTGGAGTCAGAAAGACCTGAGTTCAAATTTGGCATCAAACACTTGACACTTACTAGCTGTGTGACCTTGGGCAAGTCACTTAACCTCAATTGCCTTGCCTTCCCTCCTCCAAAAGAAAAAATAAGGGAGGATAGGGACTATGTCTTCCTTATTAAGCAAAAAGCACTCTGACTGTAGGGGTCCAGTTTTTTGATGCTTTAAAAACCCCTCTCCTCCTTCCATCCCCTAGTGCCCAGTATTGGGATCTGTATGTGGGCAGGTGGTGGGGTAAGCAGGGTATATTCTCCATATATTCACTTAGTATTAATAATAAGTATATTGTATATGCTGATTTAATTTTACATCTTACTGAGTTCTTCATTGCAGAATCTACCTCCTCATCCTCTGAAACAGATATTAACTCATAAGCCAACAATATTATACATATGAATAGTAGTGTTTTATATGTGCATTATTAAGAGTAACAATACACACATCTAACACTTTAAGGTTTACCAAGTATTTTTCTTACAACAACCCTGTGAGGCGAATATTAAAGGTATTATTATTTCAGTTTACAAACTAAGCAAACTAAATATCAGAGAAATTAAATCATTTACTTAGAACCTCACAGTAAGGAAATATTATAGTAGTGGCTCAAACGCAGTTACAATGCGAGCATCGCCGTCTCTACTTCTGGAGTGTTGGCCATTGTACCAGGCGCTGAGGGCCAGGGAGAAGCCAAGCTATGACTTAGTCTCTGCCTGTATGAATCTTACAATGAAAGGAGTGGGAGTTGGAGACAAGACCTTGGGAAAATCTGCCATCTGGGAAGAGAGGCCCTGATGGGCAAGCCATGAAGCAGGGCCAGAAGATAATGCTCCAGAGCAACTGTGGGTACCCTCCAGGCTTTATCTCTAACCCTCACAAAAGTTCACTTGAATGAATTAATACCTCTCTCCTTTAGCCCAGCTCAGCATACCCCAGTAGCTGAATACACCCTTGGATTCTGGCCTAAGAATTTGTTTAAAAGACATTTTTATTGATGTCTTTTATGTGGTCTAAATTTCCCCCTGCATCCCACCTCTTCCCCTCCCAGAAAGCTATTCCATCTAACAAAGAATGTTCATTTAAAAAAAATGAAGAGGGAGAAAAAGAAATCAGCAAAATCAGTTAATTAGTTAAAGAACTTTAAATCTGAACTCTACTAGAACTGGAGATGAACTCTGTTCCTCCCTCTAATAATCTTAGGTCTCAGCAGGCCTCATGTTATAGGTTGCTTCTATTTATGTTATATATTGGTTCAGAAGAAGGGCAGACAGATCAGTGGCAGATGAGTATTAACTATCTTTTTTCTTTTTTTTTTTTTGCAGAGGAGAAGGTAGAGTGATTGGGGTTAAGTGACTTGCCCAAGGTCACACAGCTAATTTTTCTGTGTGTGTGTTAAGTGTGTGAGGATGCATTTGAACTCAGGTCCTCCTGACTCAAGGGCCGGTGCTCTAGGTGTGCTACCCCAGAGTATTAACTATCTATTGCCATCACTTTTATCACCATGTTAGGTCCAAATGGGCCTGATTCTCATATATAGTACAAGCAAAAATCATTGGAACTATTGGTAGCTCTTGATTTACATAACTGTTGTATTTCTGAAGGGCTGTATACTGATCAAATAATATAAGAGGGAACCTGGATATTTAAGGGGCTCTTGAAGTAAATCTTTTTGCAAGACAAAGAAAGAATCGCTTTGTACTTTATGATTTTGTAAGTTTGAATTTTCAAACACCATCAGTCTATAATAGGAAAAAATAGGATATCTGGAATCAGAGGACCTGTGTTCAAGTCCTGATTCTGCCACCCATCTGTGAGACCTTGGACAAGTTACTTCAACTCTCTGATCCTCAGTTTGTAAAATGGGCATAATGATACCCAAGAGTGCTGGGCAGAGCTTCAAAGGGCTCCATAAATGTGAGCTTTGTATCTCTGAAGAGGTTGGGAAGAGCTGAGTGTCTGAGGGATCTCATATAAATCCCTAGAGGGTTCTTGTCTGGAAAGAAATTCAACAGACCCAAGCTGTCATTTTCAAAGTTACAAATTTTATTATTATACTTAGCAGAGGCCAGGAAAAAGTTAAGGATAGCCTTCAAAGTGCAGGGGACAGAGGTGCAGTTTTTAAAGCCATAATACTGTCAGTCAAAGGTTAATTATGCTAACTAGGTGGGTGAGGGTAGAGTTAGGGAAGAGTTTAGGAGTGGTCAGTGCTTAAAGGGACATGCACTTTTTATATCAACTGGGCAGGCATATTGCCCATAATTCACTGGGACATTCCCCTAGGGGGGCTACCTGGAGGTGTGGTTTAGGCTTGTGACATCACTAGGTTACTTTTTGGTCAAGGAAGGGGATATGGCCCATTTGGCTGTTGGGAGGATAGGCTTGATTGTTTTAGAAGCTGCCAAGTCTGGGAGCTAGACCACATTGGGAGGAAGTTATCTCTCTGATAATGTTGTTCAAGGCTTTTGGATGCAGCTCGGCACTTAGAACAAAGGAGATATACATTTCTTTAAGGGTTTGTTTATAGAATGCTTTTGAAGGATTCATAGGTACTGTATCTAGGCAGACTGCTAGCTCAGGGAAAAGACTTTCAGGATGGGGAAGGGGAGAAGCAGAGTTAATGCCTTTATGGCTGGGGGAAAGTGTGATCTTACAACTTAATTGCACAGGCTTATTATAAACTGATGTTACATACATAGGTGCCCAAACACAAGTGAGATTTTACAAACTGAGGTTACAGACAAAAGCATTCCAGAACCCATCATCTCCATTGGTGATCATAAAAGCCCTTTATCTTATAGGTTTAGAGAGTGCCCTGAGGCTAGAAAAGTGAAGGGACTTACGGGGGTGCGGAACCTGCAGCCTTGAGGCCACAAGTGACCTTCTAGTGAAGAGGTACCCAAAGAGGATTAGGGCTGCCTGAGACCCCAAAATACCAACATGCCGGGTCCTGTGAAAAGAATTCCACTCAAGTCTTCTCAGCCAAGGAAAAAGTAAAGTTCATTATACTGAGTCCAAGTTTCACAGAACAAAGCCTTTTAGTAAGGGGTTTTGTTCTGTGGAGTTTGGATTCAGTCAAAGGGCTGCACTTGAGGACCTAGGAGGTCCTACTGATCACTAATAAATAGTCACATAGTTACTAGTGTTAGAGAAGAGATTGTTGCCCAGGGTTTCCTGACTCTTTTCTTCTATTATGCCATATTTCCTCTCTATTATTATCACATTTTCTTAAAATAGGGCACACCTATACTATAAAATAAGAGCAAGTTACTATCACACAGTGTATCCATCTCTACATGCTATCTTCTTCTAGCTAACACTTACATAAGGTTTGCAGAGTATTTTGGATATACAGAGTCTTGGTATATCTCGGGGGCATTCATATACCAAAGGTCTTAGTGCATTTGGAAACTGTGAAACTGAACACTGCACTAAGACTTCTGGGACGCACTGTCTTATCTCATTTGGGCTTCATGACAGGCCTGTGAGGTAACATGCTATTGTTAGCCCTGTTTTACAGATGAGGAAACTGAGGTTGAGGAAGTGAAATGATTTACCCAAAGTCACATAGCTAACAAGTGTCTAAGGCAGGATTTAAATTCAAGTTTATCATGACTCCATCCAGGTCCAGAACTGTATCCACTGTGCTACCTAGCAGATGATATGCATTGATATAATCTTGTAGTTTACAAAGTAGGCTTCTCACAATTCTTGGAGGAAGGTTAGGATGGCATGGCTGTAGAACCTTGGACTTGAGTTCCATTTGCCATCTGTGTGAGGTTGATTTGGTATTCTGAGAATAATTATACTTTGTATAGCCTGCATCTCAGGCAGGGGTTCTTCACATAATGGTCCATTACAGCTGTTACAAATGGTCATTGATGAGGTGTAGGCTCTGGGACTCCCCCCTCCCTTTTTGAGTTCTCCTTGATTCTTTGAGGTACAGGCTCTAGGAAAGTAAACCTTCCCAGGGAAGACATTTGCCTGAGGTCATGAGCCTTAAGTTGTGGCTCTGCCCAAGTCTTTAGCCCCCATTTGTTCCAATAGTTTCCCACCCTTAATGTTCCTGTTACCACCCTGAACTGGCCAGGCCCACCATTGTCTATGGTCTCCAGGTAGCCTTCAGCAACTTCCCACCCTTAATCACTCATTACTGGAGTCTCATCTCATCTTGACTCCTGAAGACCCTCCCCTACTGGAGTCTGACCTCATCTGACTCATCCTGAAGACCCTCCCCAGTCTCCTCCTCTGGACCTCTAGATTCCTCCCACAACTTTTCTCTATATAGAATCCCATCTTCCCTCCATGTGGTGTGAGAGTGCCATGGGATAGTTTGGCACAGACTTGCTCTGTGAGAGCACCGTGAAATGGCCTAGCACCTCACATGGTGAACCTGAATTTTCAATAAACTTTACTTTTTCTTTGTCTGGGAGACTTGAGTGGAATTCTTTCCGCAGGACCCGGCATGTTGGTATTTTGGGGTCTCAGACAGCCCTAACCCTCTTTGGGCACCCTCTTCAGTCATGACTGCTAGTGAATGGCAGTGCTAGTGCTTGAACCTAGGTCTTCTGACTTAAATCTGGAGGAGGAAAACAAGCATGAGAATATGAAAAGAACACTGGGTTTTATAAACTCGAGGCGAATCTTTTCCCCTTTCCTGGGCCCTTATAAAATAAAGGGGTATAATGTTGTTGATGGGACATAAGATCTTCTGTGCTCATTAATGGGCCTCACGTGAAGCCCATTAAGGGAAGTCTGCTTAGGGAAGGCCTGCTTGTAGGAGGGTTTTCACACCTTTTGCTAATTTCTGAGTCATGAGGGTTGTGGTATCTTCTGGCTCTGAGAAGTATATATATATTCTGAGTTGGTATTTTGCTTTGTGGGCTCATTTATGAGAAGGATCTTGTGATTCTCTGGTCAGGTTCTGAGTGGCCATACTTTCAGAGCTCCCCAACTGCTAGGATGTAAAGGCTCTTTTGATCCAGGGATGTATGTAAAGTGAATAGTTGATTCAGGCAATCTGTTGGTCTTTATTTCTCTGCTTTGTATTTTCTGTTTGTATTTCCTCTGAAGTTCAGGGTTCTGACTTTTCCCCTGAATTAGTGAATATAATTTTAAAAGATTGTTGGGCACTTAAATAACTATCTTTCTTAGTAAAGCAGATCTAGGAACCTGTGCTAGCAGCCAACCTGGGTATGCCAGTGTGGTTGCCATTACAGGGGATTGGACTGGATTGCCTCTAAGACCCTCTTCAGAAAGCCAAGTGTTCTATCCAGTGTGCCATAGAATCTCTCCTATGGAAGCCTCTGAAGGAATTCCTTGTTCTATGGGGCTGGGTAGTTATACAGACAGTTTCACTTCCCCTGTATTGTTAGAAAGCAAGGCACCTCCCCCAAATTCTACCCCTTAGCACCCCCCCAAAACCCCCAAAACCAAAGCACTCGCCACCAATTCTGCAACTTGGTCCTTGGTTAGAGGGCAATGATGGGATTTGCCATTGGCAACAACGTAGAATAGATTATGCATTCCAAATCACAAAGGGCCACAATGCATCTACCTACATCACTGATCATACCCATATAGGAATGGCTATTGGTGAAGATGTCCACCCTGCCATTAGAAATGAATACACTGGGGGCGGCTAGGTGGCGCAGTGAATAGAGCACCGGCCCTGGAGTCAGGAGTACCTGAGTTCAAATCCGGCCTCAGACACTTAACACAAAAAACTAGCCGTGTGACCTTGGGCAAGTCACTTAACCCCAACTGCCCTCCAAAAAGCAAAAAAAAAAGAAAAAAAAAAGAAATGAATACACTGCCTACTGCTGGTGCTTGAAGCTGTTCATCCCCCAAACAGCCATATAACTACCCACGAGGACCTTGATCACTCCCTGTAGGTCCACTTTAAGCCTCCAGGTGTCATACATCTCCCTTAGTAACCATGCAGAGTCTCTGTACAGTCTGAACAACTCCTTTGAAGTTCATGCCTCCTACTAAGAAGTGCCGGGTACTGGGGGGTGGGGAGGCCTCCTCCTCCTAGCAGCAGCCATCTGTTCCCTCCGAGACTCTGTGTACTGAGCTAGTTGTAGGAAGGCCATTCCAGTAGTGCAAGAGGAACTGAATGGGGCACCTAGAAGATAGCTCGCTGCTGAAAAGGTCATCTCTCAAAATCTCTACTTGGGCACCTATGCCCAGCGTAAAAAAACACAAAGCAGAAAAGGCAGCCAGAGGGTTGAAATCCCAGCTGAGGTTCACCTGTATGAGCCGCTGCCCTAACAGCCACATGCAAGCAATCATCATTTCTGTCAGGGCAGGAAAGGCCCTCACTGCTCTCCCTGCAAGTCAGACAGACACAGAGAGTTCTAAGCTGATTATTTTGAAGTGAGAGAAGAATCTGTCCTTCCTTTTATACTGAGGCAACTTGTTACTGTCATCAAGACTGGGGGACAGCGGGAGGTTTAAGGTGTAAGGGTGAGATGGAAACAAAGCATTTGCTATGTCATCTTAAAGCCCCAAGTACTTTAGTAAGAGCTCCAGATATGGCCCAAAGTCTCACATATGGGGAAGAGTAGAGAGGGCATGTTGTTTACCTCCATTGTGCTGGAATTCTTTGCTCATTCATGCTGCAGGTCCAAAGAATTGAGTATATTTCAAGGTCACTCTCCTGGTTAATTAACTTCCCATACTTCAAGCCTCCTCCATTTTGGTGGGTATAGGGAAAGATATGGATTCCAATGGGAACTGGAGGCTGAACAAGGCTCAGAGGATCCAAAATACTTGTTTTATATATGTGAGTTGATTTGAAATATGTTAATAGTCGATTTTAGACCTTCAAGTATTCATTTATTTGAAAGTAGGAGATTTTTTCAAATTTCTAAGATTCCACAAATCTTAAGAGGCAACTGGGTGGCTCTGTGGCTACAGCAATTAGGCCTGGAGTCAGGAAGCCCTGATTTCAAACCCAACCTCAAACACTTACTAGATGTATGACCCTGCAGAAGTCACTTAATCTCTGTTAGCCTTTCTGTTTCCCCCCTTTTAAAACAGAAATAATAATAGCACCTACCTACCTCCAAGGATTGGGACAAAATGAGAGAATATTTGCAAAGAGCTATATAAATGCTAGCTGTTATAAATGGCATTCCTCCAGCAACCCTGTGAGTTCTGGGCCGTGGGTCCATGATCAGATGAAAATGATGCATTGTAGTCTCTGTGGGAAAAGCCTGGGCAAACAAGTACTACAAATATAGTGTATTATAACAATATAATCATAAAACAATATAATTATCATTTTGTTATTGATGATTTCCCATGGGAATAAAGAATCAGGTGTCCTGAAAATAAAACAATTCCAGCATCCAGGACCTTTCTCTTACTGGATCTTAGCTTTTCAGGCCCAGTTTAGACAAGAAGTAATGGTCCAGTCCTGCTACTGACTAGTGGACATTAATGGGGGTGCTGATGGTAGAAAGAAACCCTCACAGTTCTTCTCCAACCTCTCACCCCAAGCGTACAAAGTCCTCCCTCCCCCACCATCATTTGGCCATGTGGCTTTTTTTATTTTTTTAAACAAAAATCACAGATGCTTCTGAAGGTTTCCTATCCTTCCTCTGGTGGGGAGGAAGTATCTGATTCAATCATATACTCTTTGCTTTGGCTTTTCAGCTTCCCCTTTCTTTATTTCTGATGGGCATCCCTGGTGCCAGACCTAGTCTGAGATATTAGCACAGTTTCAGCCAGCCCATCCATAAATAACCAGTTGTCAAGGATTTTAATGGAAACCCTCACTAAGCTGTAAATCTTGGCCTCTCAGTCCTATACCCCCCACCTTCATTTCCATCACAATATCACTCCAGTGGGAGTAAAGACTGAAGCAGATTGGTAGGACATTGGGGAGGGAGGTGAAATAAAGATGCAAAAGGTTGGGAGGGGGTAGAGCCTAGAACAATTGGTCTTTCTGAAGCATCTGCTGGGTGGCCAGTTGATGGTGGTCACCTGGGTCTCTTCTGCATCTCTTCTCCCCATCTCCCTCCCCTTTCCAGGACTGGAAGGTGGGAGGGGGGCAAGGGCAATTCAGTCAGTAGCCTGAGGCAAGGAGGGGGAGAAGGACTTCTGGGTGAGTGGCAGATGTGGGGCTGGTTCTGCTTTGGGCCCTCTGTTCATCCTATAGTAAATTTCAAAGCCATGTGGCAAAGGGATTTCATGTCTTTGGGGAAAACTGTGTCCTTGCCTCTAGCACCTGGGTCTTTAGCACATGAGGCTCCTGGTCTTAGAGATGGTGATGGTGGTGAAAATGGGGTGGGGGTTTCCTCCTGTATCCCAAGAAGCCATTCCTATGAAGGTGCAGTGTTTTACTTTTTAATCTACCAGTCAAGGCATTCCTAATTCATCTGTTCAAAGACCACCTCCTCTAGGAAGTCTTCCCTGATAAGCAGTCCATTCCAACAATTATCTTTCTTGTAAGTTCTAATACAAACCTCTCATTGCCTAAGGAACATTTCTACCTGAATATTTCACTGGCTCCTCATACTTAACATTTGCCCCCAAACCACATTCATTATTCATTCCATTTCAATTCAATAAATATTTACTAAGTGCCCACTGTGTACACAGCACTGTGCTAGGTAACACCAACACCAATGTAAAAACAATAATGAAACAGTCAAGAATCTGAAATTCTCCTGCATTATCCTTATCTCTGATTTTCTATTTTAGTCAGTGGCTTCATTATTTATTGTGCCATATTTGAAAACTTATTTAGGAATTCTTAACATTGGACTGCTGAAATTGTTTTAAAAATATTTTTTTGGGGGGCGGCTAGGTGACACAGTGAATAGAGCACCGGACCTGGAAATAGGAAGACCTGAGTTCAAATCCAGCCTCAGACACTTAATACTGGCTGGCTGCGTGACCTTGGGCAAATCACTTGGCCCCAATTGCCCTGCCTTCCCTCCTCTAAAAAGCAAAAAAAAAGAAATTTTTTTGGCCTTTTTTTTGGAGGTTAATTGGGATTAAGTGACTTGCCCAAGATCACACAGCTAGTTTTTATGTTAAGTGTCTGAGCCCAAGTTTGAATTAAGGTCCTCCTGACTCCAGGACCAGTGCTTTATTCACTACACTGCCTAGCCACCCCTAAAAATATTTTGATAACTGTATTTCAATATGTGATTGATCTCCTTAGTACTCGTATGCATTTTATTTTGTACATTTAAAGATATTATTCTGAGAAGAGGTCACAAGAACTTCATGGTACAAAAAAAGTTTAAGAATCTCTGCCTTATGTTTAACTTTGGCTCTTCCATCTCTTCCCACATCCAATTAGTTTTTTGAGCCCCCCCCCCCCAGTTTTAGCTTTACTAGTCTTTCAAATGCAAGATTGCTTCTATCTTTTTATCACCACCCTCCCTCCTCCTCTCAGGCCCTGAAGAGGGCCTGCTTACTAGATTATCTTATCTGGACATAATAACTTCTAAACTTGTCTTTTCACCTTTACTTTTTCACCCTCCAATTCAGCCTTCCCACCACTGGTAGATTAATCTTCCCTCAATTTGATCATATTTTTTTGCATCAATTTGATTATATAATCTCTGTGTTCAAAACTTCTCTTGAATGTCTATGACAAAAAAAGCTGGATTACTCTGCTTGGTCTAGGAGGGTAGAAAGAAATAGAAACACACAATGGATGGAAATTGCAGGGAGGCACATTTTTTGGGTTTAATATAAGGAGTGACTTTCTCATAATTAGAGTTAATCTAACATCTAGTTCCCTAATATACCCAAAGCTCTAGGAGGGCAAAGCTGAGTCTGTTCAGTACTATTTGGCTCCATAGCCCCATCTGGGGTTTTCTTGTCAAAGATACTGGAGTGGTTTGCCATTTCCTAGAGCTGAGGAATTGAGACAAATGGGGTTAAGTGACTTGTCCAGGGTCACACAGCTAATAAGTGTCTGAGGCCCATTTTTAACTCACCAACAGAAGTCTTCCTGACTTTAGGCCCAGTACTCTGTCCATCATACCACCTAACTGCTCCATGATCTAGAATTTTAATTTTCCCCAAACACCTAGACAATGAAAATAAACAGCATAGTAACTATTTAAGACCATATTGTTTGGTGGAAGAGCACTAAACCTGAGTTAGAGTCCTTTTCCTGGCTCTTATTTGGTGTGTGCCTGCGTGAGTGTGTCTTTCTGAGTGTGCATGTGCCTAGATTTCCTCATCTGTAGAGCAAACTGAAGTGAAAATGGTAAAAACTAAGTGTATCTTCAGGGCAGTGATTTAACCTTGTAGTGAGTTATGAGGGAGGTGATTTGTAAAACTTAAACCACTAACTTTATGATAGCTAGATGGATAAGAGTGATGGAAAAATGGACAGATAAATGGATAGAGGGATAGATGGAGGAAGGATAGGGAGAGGAAGAGGAGGAGAAAGGAGAATGAGGGCAGGGGGAGAGACAGAGAGATAGAGACAGACACACACACACAGAGGCACATAGAGAAAGACAGAGACATTTTAGTAAGGTTTATCATGTGCCAGGTACTATGCTAAATTTTAGGATTACAAATATAAGCAAACAAGACAGTCCCTGCTCTCAAAGGGCTTACATTCTGCAGAGGAAGACAACACGTAAAGGGGGAAAGCATGATTGGAGGATGATTTTTGGAAAGTGATTAGTGTTCCCCCAAAAAGTATAATAGTAATAAAAAAGAAACGGAAAACGCTAGAGATGCATGACGTATTACCATCGGTCTTCCAATCCGCTGCCTTGGCTAAGCCATGCCCCACTTTGTGTTGGCCCATCTAATGGGAGGCTTAAGGTTGGCTACATCACAATGTTCGGAGGATGGCGTCACGCCCCCCAGAAAAAGAAGTGTGCGTTCGAGGCTGGAAACTTATTCACCCTTTTGCAGAGGGTGGCAAAGCTAAATATTCCGACCCACCACTCTGATTGGCTGAACGCCAAGCCCTGGCCCGGACACGCCTCCCCTACTCCAGTTACCTTAGCCGGCCTTGGGCTTGCGCCCCTGGATTCTTCGTTCCCCAGAGATGCCGCTGGAACTGGGATCCAGGTTCCCTTTTTCGCTCGCGCTGGTTCTCGAGGGCTCTGCATCCTGGCGTCTCCCGGGACAACCCTCGGTCTCTCCCCAATGGGAAGAAGAGGGCGGTTAATTTATTGGGAAGGGCGGTCAAGAGAAAGGGCCAACCTAGGGCTCGAGATCTGGCTCATTCAAAAGCCAAGCTCCGGCCAGCCCGAAGCAGAGGCGACGGCAGAGTGGGTTTGGGACTTGCTATCTGCAAGCCCATGGAGTGGGGG
The DNA here is from genome assembly GCA_028646575.1 of Pseudocheirus occidentalis. Lineage (NCBI taxonomy): Eukaryota > Metazoa > Chordata > Mammalia > Diprotodontia > Pseudocheiridae > Pseudocheirus > Pseudocheirus occidentalis. The sequence continues at coordinate 157,017,720 of CM053593.1, read as the reverse complement.
AGGGAGGCTGCGTCCAGCCTGGCCGAGAACGATAAGGACAGCGGTATGGGGGCGAGCGGAGGCATGAAGAGCCGTGGGTAAGAGTGCCTGCCGCCCACCCTTCTCTACCCCGGATGTCCCCGCTGCAGCCCACCGTGTCCCCCATCCCACCGCGTCCTGATTCTACGCCCTCCAAGCTCCGTTCCAGCCCCCCAAACTCGAGCAGCCTTGCGTACCTCACCCCTAACCGTAAACATACTCCCAAACTCACCAGTCTCTCTTCAGATTCCTTCCACTAAATCCTAAATCCCACTCCCACCTCACTCCTGGTACCCCTACTCTGCTCTCCATTTCTATAGACCCCTTTAAATACGTGCCTGTCCCTCTTGCTCCCCACAAGCCCTTTCTTCACCCAGCCTTCTGTTTCCTCATCTGTAAAATGAGGAAGACTCTTCCAACTCCAGAACTGTAACTGTGAACCTCTTACTCTGGGTAACTCTCCAGCTTCGTTCCAACACTTCCCAGATCCTTTCATTCTGTCACAGAATAGGGCTTCTGATACCTTGTGTTCCTCAAGAGTCTAAGAGTCTAAATCTCCTATGTCCAGGTACTCCTTTGCACCAAATACCTACCATCATACCTTTGGAGGAACTTCCCACCCCTCCCCCCCTTCCTTACAGTATGCACGTATCGCCTTCCTAGCTGCTTTCCTGTTCCTCACCGTGAGGCAAAATCCTTACATCTATGATGAAAGCCGTACCATAGATTTGAACCCCGGAAACGGTAGCAAATCCCTTTTGTTGGATAATTATAATACCCTTAGACCTTATTGAGAGCAAAGTTGGGCACATAGAATCACAAAACTAAAAGGGACCTTGGAAATTATGTTGTCTAATGGAGTAAACTAAGGCTGGGAGAGGTTAAGTGAGATCTCCCCAAATTTTACTGTGGCCAAACTAGCATTAAATGTCAATCAACAAGCAGTTTGTTAAGTTGATACTGATTGCTAGGCATTATATTAGGCAGTAGATATGCAAAGAAAAAAATTAAATAGTCCTTGCCTTCAGGGACCTTCCATGCTATGGGGGAGACAAGTACATATATAAATCTATACAAAATAAATACAAGATGGTTTATTGGGGATAACGAAGAGGCTTCAGGAAGAAAATGTCATTTAGAATACCGATTGCCAGTCCAGTGCTCCATTATACAATCCCAGTCAAGCAGTTACATTTTTTTTTTTGCCTTACCTGAAGAATTCTCTAATATATCCATCCAGCAGGATAAAAAGTTGGGCTCTGAGCCACCCAGCAGTATTATTATTGCTCTTGGTGGGTGGCAGTATTATTAATAAGCACTTTATATTGGCAAAGCACTTAAGCAATTACTTAATCCTCCCCATGTTGCTGGTTTCCAATTTTACAGAGGATTGTTCCAGGCCTCCCGCTGAACTAGTGGAAGGGCCAGAAATAGAACCCAAGCACTTACAAACTCCCAGGTCTGAGTTTCATCTCTGTCTCCTGACATCTGTTGTGTCTCATGTATTGCAACTGCTTTAAAAAAAAAAAACAAACAAACCTTAAAGCACTTTCCAGCTGGGACCTCATCAGTCCTTTCGATAACCTTGTAGTAGGAGACAGATTAAAGTTAAAGCTTTTACAGTCACTTTGCTCACACTTTGTTTTTAAGGGAAGAAACTGGCATAGAAAAGACACAGTTATTTAGTGCCTTTTGCACAGTGAGCCAAAGGACAGACTTGAAGTTAAATTCTGATTTCACAGGCCCCTGGGTGCTTTCCAGTAAAGCTTTTTTTTTTTTTCCCTCCCAGGGGTGGCTAGGTGGCACAGTAGATAGAGCATTGGGGCCTTGAATCAGGAAGACTCATCTTTCTGAATTCAAATCTTACTAGTGTATGACCCTAGATAAGTCACTGAGCCCTCTTTACAAAAATAAACTGGAGAAAGGAAATGGCAAACTACTCCAGTATCTTTGCCAAGAAAACTCCAGATGGGGTCACAAAGAGTCAGACATAACTGAAAAACAGCAACGGCCTTGAGTCAGACAGTATTGATCAACAAAGGCCTTTTTTTCAGCCTTATTACAAATTAGTACCCTTCAATCACTCCACTGTCGCTAACATCATCTTGCTGTTCTGTACACAAGACCTTCAATTCCTGCCTGGAATACACAGCCTCCCTCCCTCCCTCCACCTCTTGGAGTTTCTGGTTTCTTTCAAGATTCAACTGAAATGCCACTTTCTACAAGAGGCCTTTCTGTTCCCCCAGCTAATGCTCCCTCCTCAGTCCCCCAGCTTAACTTGCATCTGCACTGCATGTATCTGAGTAGCATAGGTTGTCTCCCTCCTTCGAATGTAATCTCCTTGAGGGCAGGGAATCTTAATGTCTTTGTAATCCCTATCTATCTACCTAACTTGTAATAGGTTAATAAATGCTTGTTGGTATATTGATATTTCCAAGTGTATGTTGTTGGGGGAAAGGGTTTCAGAGTGACCTCCCATGTTAAGAGGTTTTGAGGGAGAGGGAAGAATTGGGAACAGGTAAGAACTGTCTAGTCTGAACAGATGAGAGAGAAAAATGACAGGGCAGACATAGGTATTCCAATATTTGATTTATGCCTACAGCCTGAAAGAAAAGAAATAACCTTGTTGGAGGTGAGAAGGAAGAGGAAATGGGGGTTATAATAATAATAGCATTTATATAGCACTATAAGGTTGGTAAAGCATTGTAGAGAGACTGTCTCATTGGATCCTGATAAACAGCCCTGTGAGGTAGGTACTATTATCATCCCTAATTTACAGATGAGGAAACTGAGGCAGACAGATGCTGGTCACATGGTATCTTGAAACAGAATTTGAACTCAGATCTTCTTGACTCTTAAGTCAATCTGTCATATTGTGGATGCCACAGTAAATTCTTTTTTTACAGTGCTGTCCAACTGCATGATAAAGCTAATTGCCTAATTTTGACATTTAATCAACCTCCTACTATAAACTTCCCTTTAGAACCACCAAGAAATTGAAAAGCTCTCTGTTTATAGGACATCCATATTCATTTTGAAATTGTTAAATATTTCCACTTACTTGGACCTCTTTCTCAACATGTATAGGGTGTGCAAAAGATCATAGTAATCTGGATATGGAAATGAGCCTCAATCAATGGGATTTGCTTTTGAGTTGTTCTTCTAGTGACAGTGAAGGGTTTGTCCTGCTCCAGCCCCATAGTCATCCACATTCCTTTCTTGGGGCATTTTCACTATAGCTGGTCAGGATTTTAGAGCTCCTTGGTGCATGGTCATGAGGGAGAGCAGAATTTAGGTTTCCAGGAAGAATAAGCCAGTGACCATATTAGCACCATGCTAAGATGAAGGAAATCTTTGGGGCTGCTTTTGTTATCTATCCTGGGTGAATGACTGGTCTCCCTGGAAAGCTGAGCCAAGCATTCTTTGAGTTACCAAAACAAGTTGAATATCTTTGTTTGGCCACTGAGGTTACCATTGGTGACACCTATCAGGCATTGCTTTTCATCTTCCATTAATCTTGCAACTAATCTCCAGAGTGTGGCTGCATAGGCTTATGGGAATTTGAGTCCAAAGCTATAAGAGATAGGATATCTCTTTAGACTACATTTCCCATAAGGCTATGCAGCTACACTCTGGATCCTGATTATACTCTTATTAACCCTTCATATCCATCACCTCCCAGGAAAGATCAAAGGATACCAGAGTTGGAAGAGACTTTATTGGTCACTGATGCATGAAAAACCCTAGTGTATGTTAATGATACTATCATACAAAAAAAAAGATATCAGGCACAGCTGACCTTAGGGCACTGAGCTTTGTGAATCCTTTCACTGCTGTGGGCTCCAAGGAGCTGGAGACTAGAAGCCACAATTGGATTGGAACATAGTAGGTGATTCCAGGGAGAAGGAAGACCTAGGTAGAAATCCTGTCTCTTTGGAAGATTTCAGTTCCAGTTATGATTCAGATAATTATTAGCTGTGTGACTCTTGGCAAGTCACTTTGATTGCTGTCTGCTTCAGTTTCGTGGTTTGTAAACTGAGGATAATAGTCCCTCCCTCACCAGGTTGTGGTGAACTCAGGTGAGTAAAGTGTTTTGCAAATAGGGATATATCAATGCTAGCCATTACTACCTTTGCAAACTTGAGAAAATCCTTCCTTTCTCTGGACCTCAGCTTCCTTTTCTGTATGAGAGGTTGGGCTGAATGATCCCTTAGTGTCCCTCCTGGCTCTAAATCTTATAATTACAAGGTACAGCATGCTTTCTGCTCCTGTATTTCCTCACAATGTGACTTTATTTAATGTAAAAAAAAAAAACAACACACTAACCCTCCCCTCCGCAAACTTGAGCCTCATTCACTCCTCTTCCCTTATTTCCACAAGAGTGTTAATGTCACGTAGTGCAATGGAATGATCATTGGACTTGGAGTGGGAAGCCTTGCATGACCTTGGGAAGGGGCTTTTTCACCTCTCTGGACCTCAGTTTCCTCATCTGCAAAATGAAGGGGTTAGACTAGATGTCCTTTAAGTCCAGTCTCTTAGATTCTATGATGTTGCAATGCTTTTTAAAATTTTATTTTATGGATCTAAGTTGGTATAATAATCCGAGAAAATGAGATTGCTTCCACAAACCACATAGAACAGCCGCATTAACTACTAGTCATATTTTCTACAAGTAATCAGCACATGATTTATTGTCAAAACATTTCATTTTATAGCTGCCATGTGCAGAGTGTTTAGTTGTATGAAAAAACAAAATATTACACAAGTCATGCGGCTCAAAGAGCTTCAAACCCAGTAGGGAGTTTGGGGGGGAGGAAGGAGAAGTTACACAAATAACTATAATATGCTTTATAATACAGTTAAATCCATAAGGAAGACAAGATTTGGGAAGGCTATTTGATCTTTAACTGAAAATGTCCCTAGAGTCCATTTAGTCCAACTCTATTATTTTAGATATAAGCAAAGTGAGATTAAATAATTTACCCATGGCCAGACAGGTTATAAAAAGTCAGAGGCAGGATTTGAACCCAGTTATATGACTCTGTGGTCAGTGTTGTTGTTGTTGTTGTTGTTGTTGTTGTTTTACTATACCATACTGCTTGTCTGGGAACTTCTAGATGGCGTTATCAGAGAAAACTCCACGGAGCAGGTGACACCTGATTCATGGAAGAAGAAGAATTTACTAGGTGATTCAGAGGTTCTGGTTCAGGCATGTGAGCAGTGTGTGCAAATGCATAGAGGCAGGAGAAGTCACTGAGAGTTGTCTACTTGAGTTGAATGAAAGTACTCAAAGAGGAGCATAGTGAAGTATGTTGTGAGTGGTAGGTCAAACTGTTTGGAAGATAACACACAGGAGGCACTGGAGGTTTGGGACTCCAGCCTCTTAACAGGTTCACTCTTGATCTGGTCAGACAGGCAGACACCTTTGGAGGGGTTAATAATAATTAGCTTTTTTCTGGTTTAGTCTTCTCAAAGGAAGTTGCTGGTGATAGGAGCATCAACTCCTACAGCATTCCCTAACAACCCTTCCTGAAGGAGCCGGGGAGAGGGCAACTACCCCCTATATCTTGATGGGGTCAATTGAGATGGGCACAACTTGTGCACTCCCCTAAATCCCCTCAAACATCAATGGGGGTGGATTGAAGCAAGTACCTGCATTCCTCTATGCAATACCTGTGGTTCCCTCCACATTACTAACCAGTGTCCACTTGCTTTATAGGGCAGCAGACAAAGGAGGCATCTTGCCAGCATTAAGCTCATGGGTTAACTTTAGCCATATCAACATTCTTCGCAAGGGTAGTGAATGTCATTATGTTACCCCCGTATTATATGGCATGGCCTCAGTAGGACTGTCTACCACTATGATTCTAGGAATTACGAACTAACATTTAGAAACTAGACATTGTCATGGCC